>OU744359.1:30744262-31464012 GCA_916610255.1 Lasioglossum lativentre | reverse complement strand
ATCATAATAAGCTTAAAGCAAAAATTTTAATGTTATTGGCGCATTGGTTCGATCAGTTAACAACTTTAAAAACACTATTTGCAAATTATCACAAAATTTTATCTCGATGTTTCGATCTAAATTCAGATCATTTTCAAGAGATTTGTAAAAATAAATTTGTGTCTTGGCAATAGATGAGTTTGTGTTGGACCATTCCTTTAGATACCTAACGGTTTCAATATCAAAATGTGTTTTCAATGACACATAAAAACTAGTGTACGAAGTTTGTGTTTCGCCTTGCATGGTAGTAGTTACAGGTATAGCGATCGTAATAAGCTTAAAGCAAAAATTTTAATGTTATTGGCGCATTGGTTCGATCAGTTAACAACTTTAAAAACACTATTTGCAAATTATCACAAAATTTTATCTCGACGTTTCGATCTAAATTCAGATCATTTTCAAGAGATTTGTAAAAATAAATTTGTGTCTTGGCAATAGATGAGTTTGTGTTGGACCATTCCTTTAGATACCTAACGGTTTCAATATCAAAATGTCTTTTCAATGACACATAAAAACTAGTGTACGAAGTTTGTGTTTCGCCTTGCATGGTAATAGTTACAGGTATAGCGATCGTAATAAGCTTAAAGCAAAAATTTTAATGTTATTGGCGCATTGGTTCGATCAGTTAACAACTTTAAAAACACTATTTGCAAATTATCACAAAATTTTATCTCGACGTTTCGATCTAAATTCAGATCATTTTCAAGAGATTTGTAAAAATAAATTTGTGTCTTGGCAATAGATGAGTTTGTGTTGGACCATTCCTTTAGATACCTAACGGTTTCAATATCAAAATGTCTTTTCAATGACACATAAAAACTAGTGTACGAAGTTTGTGTTTCGCCTTGCATGGTAGTAGTTACAGGTATAGCGATCGTAATAAGCTTAAAGCAAAAATTTTAATGTTATTGGCACATTGGTTCGATCAGTTAACAACTTTAAAAACACTATTTGCAAATTATCACAAAATTTTATCTCGACGTTTCGATCTAAATTCAGATCATTTTCAAGAGATTTGTAAAAATAAATTTGTGTCTTGGCAATAGATGAGTTTGTGTTGGACCATTCCTTTAGATACCTAACGGTTTCAATATCAAAATGTCTTTTCAATGACACATAAAAACTAGTGTACGAAGTTTGTGTTTCGCCTTGCATGGTAATAGTTACAGGTATAGCGATCGTAATAAGCTTAAAGCAAAAATTTTAATGTTATTGGCGCATTGGTTCGATCAGTTAACAACTTTAAAAACACTATTTGCAAATTATCACAAAATTTTATCTCGACGTTTCGATCTAAATTCAGATCATTTTCAAGAGATTTGTAAAAATAAATTTGTGTCTTGGCAATAGATGAGTTTGTGTTGGACCATTCCTTTAGATACCTAACGGTTTCAATATCAAAATGTCTTTTCAATGACACATAAAAACTAGTGTACGAAGTTTGTGTTTCGCCTTGCATGGTAATAGTTACAGGTATAGCGATCGTAATAAGCTTAAAGCAAAAATTTTAATGTTATTGGCGCATTGGTTCGATCAGTTAACAACTTTAAAAACACTATTTGCAAATTATCACAAAATTTTATCTCGACGTTTCGATCTAAATTCAGATCATTTTCAAGAGATTTGTAAAAATAAATTTGTGTCTTGGCAATAGATGAGTTTGTGTTGGACCATTCCTTTAGACACCTAACGGTTTCAATATCAAAATGTCTTTTCAATGACACATAAAAACTAGTGTACGAAGTTTGTGTTTCGCCTTGCATGGTAATAGTTACAGGTATAGCGATCGTAATAAGCTTAAAGCAAAAATTTTAATGTTATTGGCGCATTGGTTCGATCAGTTAACAACTTTAAAAACACTATTTGCAAATTATCACAAAATTTTATCTCGACGTTTCGATCTAAATTCAGATCATTTTCAAGAGATTTGTAAAAATAAATTTGTGTCTTGGCAATAGATGAGTTTGTGTTGGACCATTCCTTTAGATACCTAACGGTTTCAATATCAAAATGTCTTTTCAATGACACATAAAAACTAGTGTACGAAGTTTGTGTTTCGCCTTGCATGGTAATAGTTACAGGTATAGCGATCGTAATAAGCTTAAAGCAAAAATTTTAATGTTATTGGCGCATTGGTTCGATCAGTTAACAACTTTAAAAACACTATTTGCAAATTATCACAAAATTTTATCTCGACGTTTCGATCTAAATTCAGATCATTTTCAAGAGATTTGTAAAAATAAATTTGTGTCTTGGCAATAGATGAGTTTGTGTTGGACCATTCCTTTAGATACCTAACGGTTTCAATATCAAAATGTCTTTTCAATGACACATAAAAACTAGTGTACGAAGTTTGTGTTTCGCCTTGCATGGTAATAGTTACAGGTATAGCGATCGTAATAAGCTTAAAGCAAAAATTTTAATGTTATTGGCGCATTGGTTCGATCAGTTAACAACTTTAAAAACACTATTTGCAAATTATCACAAAATTTTATCTCGACGTTTCGATCTAAATTCAGATCATTTTCAAGAGATTTGTAAAAATAAATTTGTGTCTTGGCAATAGATGAGTTTGTGTTGGACCATTCCTTTAGATACCTAACGGTTTCAATATCAAAATGTCTTTTCAATGACACATAAAAACTAGTGTACGAAGTTTGTGTTTCGCCTTGCATGGTAATAGTTACAGGTATAGCGATCGTAATAAGCTTAAAGCAAAAATTTTAATGTTATTGGCACATTGGTTCGATCAGTTAACAACTTTAAAAACACTATTTGCAAATTATCACAAAATTTTATCTCGACGTTTCGATCTAAATTCAGATCATTTTCAAGAGATTTGTAAAAATAAATTTGTGTCTTGGCAATAGATGAGTTTGTGTTGGACCATTCCTTTAGATACCTAACGGTTTCAATATCAAAATGTCTTTTCAATGACACATAAAAACTAGTGTACGAAGTTTGTGTTTCGCCTTGCATGGTAATAGTTACAGGTATAGCGATCGTAATAAGCTTAAAGCAAAAATTTTAATGTTATTGGCGCATTGGTTCGATCAGTTAACAACTTTAAAAACACTATTTGCAAATTATCACAAAATTTTATCTCGACGTTTCGATCTAAATTCAGATCATTTTCAAGAGATTTGTAAAAATAAATTTGTGTCTTGGCAATAGATGAGTTTGTGTTGGACCATTCCTTTAGATACCTAACGGTTTCAATATCAAAATGTCTTTTCAATGACACATAAAAACTAGTGTACGAAGTTTGTGTTTCGCCTTGCATGGTAATAGTTACAGGTATAGCGATCGTAATAAGCTTAAAGCAAAAATTTTAATGTTATTGGCGCATTGGTTCGATCAGTTAACAACTTTAAAAACACTATTTGCAAATTATCACAAAATTTTATCTCGACGTTTCGATCTAAATTCAGATCATTTTCAAGAGATTTGTAAAAATAAATTTGTGTCTTGGCAATAGATGAGTTTGTGTTGGACCATTCCTTTAGATACCTAACGGTTTCAATATCAAAATGTCTTTTCAATGACACATAAAAACTAGTGTACGAAGTTTGTGTTTCGCCTTGCATGGTAATAGTTACAGGTATAGCGATCGTAATAAGCTTAAAGCAAAAATTTTAATGTTATTGGCGCATTGGTTCGATCAGTTAACAACTTTAAAAACACTATTTGCAAATTATCACAAAATTTTATCTCGACGTTTCGATCTAAATTCAGATCATTTTCAAGAGATTTGTAAAAATAAATTTGTGTCTTGGCAATAGATGAGTTTGTGTTGGACCATTCCTTTAGATACCTAACGGTTTCAATATCAAAATGTCTTTTCAATGACACATAAAAACTAGTGTACGAAGTTTGTGTTTCGCCTTGCATGGTAGTAGTTACAGGTATAGCGATCGTAATAAGCTTAAAGCAAAAATTTTAATGTTATTGGCGCATTGGTTCGATCAGTTAACAACTTTAAAAACACTATTTGCAAATTATCACAAAATTTTATCTCGACGTTTCGATCTAAATTCAGATCATTTTCAAGAGATTTGTAAAAATAAATTTGTGTCTTGGCAATAGATGAGTTTGTGTTGGACCATTCCTTTAGATACCTAACGGTTTCAATATCAAAATGTCTTTTCAATGACACATAAAAACTAGTGTACGAAGTTTGTGTTTCGCCTTGCATGGTAATAGTTACAGGTATAGCGATCGTAATAAGCTTAAAGCAAAAATTTTAATGTTATTGGCGCATTGGTTCGATCAGTTAACAACTTTAAAAACACTATTTGCAAATTATCACAAAATTTTATCTCGATGTTTCGATCTAAATTCAGATCATTTTCAAGAGATTTGTAAAAATAAATTTGTGTCTTGGCAATAGATGAGTTTGTGTTGGACCATTCCTTTAGATACCTAACGGTTTCAATATCAAAATGTCTTTTCAATGACACATAAAAACTAGTGTACGAAGTTTGTGTTTCGCCTTGCATGGTAATAGTTACAGGTATAGCGATCGTAATAAGCTTAAAGCAAAAATTTTAATGTTATTGGCGCATTGGTTCGATCAGTTAACAACTTTAAAAACACTATTTGCAAATTATCACAAAATTTTATCTCGACGTTTCGATCTAAATTCAGATCATTTTCAAGAGATTTGTAAAAATAAATTTGTGTCTTGGCAATAGATGAGTTTGTGTTGGACCATTCCTTTAGATACCTAACGGTTTCAATATCAAAATGTCTTTTCAATGACACATAAAAACTAGTGTACGAAGTTTGTGTTTCGCCTTGCATGGTAATAGTTACAGGTATAGCGATCGTAATAAGCTTAAAGCAAAAATTTTAATGTTATTGGCGCATTGGTTCGATCAGTTAACAACTTTAAAAACACTATTTGCAAATTATCACAAAATTTTATCTCGACGTTTCGATCTAAATTCAGATCATTTTCAAGAGATTTGTAAAAATAAATTTGTGTCTTGGCAATAGATGAGTTTGTGTTGGACCATTCCTTTAGATACCTAACGGTTTCAATATCAAAATGTCTTTTCAATGACACATAAAAACTAGTGTACGAAGTTTGTGTTTCGCCTTGCATGGTAATAGTTACAGGTATAGCGATCGTAATAAGCTTAAAGCAAAAATTTTAATGTTATTGGCGCATTGGTTCGATCAGTTAACAACTTTAAAAACACTATTTGCAAATTATCACAAAATTTTATCTCGACGTTTCGATCTAAATTCAGATCATTTTCAAGAGATTTGTAAAAATAAATTTGTGTCTTGGCAATAGATGAGTTTGTGTTGGACCATTCCTTTAGATACCTAACGGTTTCAATATCAAAATGTCTTTTCAATGACACATAAAAACTAGTGTACGAAGTTTGTGTTTCGCCTTGCATGGTAGTAGTTACAGGTATAGCGATCGTAATAAGCTTAAAGCAAAAATTTTAATGTTATTGGCACATTGGTTCGATCAGTTAACAACTTTAAAAACACTATTTGCAAATTATCACAAAATTTTATCTCGACGTTTCGATCTAAATTCAGATCATTTTCAAGAGATTTGTAAAAATAAATTTGTGTCTTGGCAATAGATGAGTTTGTGTTGGACCATTCCTTTAGATACCTAACGGTTTCAATATCAAAATGTCTTTTCAATGACACATAAAAACTAGTGTACGAAGTTTGTGTTTCGCCTTGCATGGTAATAGTTACAGGTATAGCGATCGTAATAAGCTTAAAGCAAAAATTTTAATGTTATTGGCGCATTGGTTCGATCAGTTAACAACTTTAAAAACACTATTTGCAAATTATCACAAAATTTTATCTCGACGTTTCGATCTAAATTCAGATCATTTTCAAGAGATTTGTAAAAATAAATTTGTGTCTTGGCAATAGATGAGTTTGTGTTGGACCATTCCTTTAGACACCTAACGGTTTCAATATCAAAATGTCTTTTCAATGACACATAAAAACTAGTGTACGAAGTTTGTGTTTCGCCTTGCATGGTAATAGTTACAGGTATAGCGATCGTAATAAGCTTAAAGCAAAAATTTTAATGTTATTGGCGCATTGGTTCGATCAGTTAACAACTTTAAAAACACTATTTGCAAATTATCACAAAATTTTATCTCGACGTTTCGATCTAAATTCAGATCATTTTCAAGAGATTTGTAAAAATAAATTTGTGTCTTGGCAATAGATGAGTTTGTGTTGGACCATTCCTTTAGATACCTAACGGTTTCAATATCAAAATGTCTTTTCAATGACACATAAAAACTAGTGTACGAAGTTTGTGTTTCGCCTTGCATGGTAATAGTTACAGGTATAGCGATCGTAATAAGCTTAAAGCAAAAATTTTAATGTTATTGGCGCATTGGTTCGATCAGTTAACAACTTTAAAAACACTATTTGCAAATTATCACAAAATTTTATCTCGACGTTTCGATCTAAATTCAGATCATTTTCAAGAGATTTGTAAAAATAAATTTGTGTCTTGGCAATAGATGAGTTTGTGTTGGACCATTCCTTTAGATACCTAACGGTTTCAATATCAAAATGTCTTTTCAATGACACATAAAAACTAGTGTACGAAGTTTGTGTTTCGCCTTGCATGGTAATAGTTACAGGTATAGCGATCGTAATAAGCTTAAAGCAAAAATTTTAATGTTATTGGCGCATTGGTTCGATCAGTTAACAACTTTAAAAACACTATTTGCAAATTATCACAAAATTTTATCTCGACGTTTCGATCTAAATTCAGATCATTTTCAAGAGATTTGTAAAAATAAATTTGTGTCTTGGCAATAGATGAGTTTGTGTTGGACCATTCCTTTAGATACCTAACGGTTTCAATATCAAAATGTCTTTTCAATGACACATAAAAACTAGTGTACGAAGTTTGTGTTTCGCCTTGCATGGTAATAGTTACAGGTATAGCGATCGTAATAAGCTTAAAGCAAAAATTTTAATGTTATTGGCACATTGGTTCGATCAGTTAACAACTTTAAAAACACTATTTGCAAATTATCACAAAATTTTATCTCGACGTTTCGATCTAAATTCAGATCATTTTCAAGAGATTTGTAAAAATAAATTTGTGTCTTGGCAATAGATGAGTTTGTGTTGGACCATTCCTTTAGATACCTAACGGTTTCAATATCAAAATGTCTTTTCAATGACACATAAAAACTAGTGTACGAAGTTTGTGTTTCGCCTTGCATGGTAATAGTTACAGGTATAGCGATCGTAATAAGCTTAAAGCAAAAATTTTAATGTTATTGGCGCATTGGTTCGATCAGTTAACAACTTTAAAAACACTATTTGCAAATTATCACAAAATTTTATCTCGACGTTTCGATCTAAATTCAGATCATTTTCAAGAGATTTGTAAAAATAAATTTGTGTCTTGGCAATAGATGAGTTTGTGTTGGACCATTCCTTTAGATACCTAACGGTTTCAATATCAAAATGTCTTTTCAATGACACATAAAAACTAGTGTACGAAGTTTGTGTTTCGCCTTGCATGGTAATAGTTACAGGTATAGCGATCGTAATAAGCTTAAAGCAAAAATTTTAATGTTATTGGCGCATTGGTTCGATCAGTTAACAACTTTAAAAACACTATTTGCAAATTATCACAAAATTTTATCTCGACGTTTCGATCTAAATTCAGATCATTTTCAAGAGATTTGTAAAAATAAATTTGTGTCTTGGCAATAGATGAGTTTGTGTTGGACCATTCCTTTAGATACCTAACGGTTTCAATATCAAAATGTCTTTTCAATGACACATAAAAACTAGTGTACGAAGTTTGTGTTTCGCCTTGCATGGTAATAGTTACAGGTATAGCGATCGTAATAAGCTTAAAGCAAAAATTTTAATGTTATTGGCGCATTGGTTCGATCAGTTAACAACTTTAAAAACACTATTTGCAAATTATCACAAAATTTTATCACGACGTTTCGATCTAAATTCAGATCATTTTCAAGAGATTTGTAAAAATAAATTTGTGTCTTGGCAATAGATGAGTTTGTGTTGGACCATTCCTTTAGATACCTAACGGTTTCAATATCAAAATGTCTTTTCAATGACACATAAAAACTAGTGTACGAAGTTTGTGTTTCGCCTTGCATGGTAATAGTTACAGGTATAGCGATCGTAATAAGCTTAAAGCAAAAATTTTAATGTTATTGGCGCATTGGTTCGATCAGTTAACAACTTTAAAAACACTATTTGCAAATTATCACAAAATTTTATCTCGATGTTTCGATCTAAATTCAGATCATTTTCAAGAGATTTGTAAAAATAAATTTGTGTCTTGGCAATAGATGAGTTTGTGTTGGACCATTCCTTTAGATACCTAACGGTTTCAATATCAAAATGTCTTTTCAATGACACATAAAAACTAGTGTACGAAGTTTGTGTTTCGCCTTGCATGGTAATAGTTACAGGTATAGCGATCATAATAAGCTTAAAGCAAAAATTTTAATGTTATTGGCGCATTGGTTCGATCAGTTAACAACTTTAAAAACACTATTTGCAAATTATCACAAAATTTTATCTCGATGTTTCGATCTAAATTCAGATCATTTTCAAGAGATTTGTAAAAATAAATTTGTGTCTTGGCAATAGATGAGTTTGTGTTGGACCATTCCTTTAGATACCTAACGGTTTCAATATCAAAATGTGTTTTCAATGACACATAAAAACTAGTGTACGAAGTTTGTGTTTCGCCTTGCATGGTAGTAGTTACAGGTATAGCGATCGTAATAAGCTTAAAGCAAAAATTTTAATGTTATTGGCGCATTGGTTCGATCAGTTAACAACTTTAAAAACACTATTTGCAAATTATCACAAAATTTTATCTCGACGTTTCGATCTAAATTCAGATCATTTTCAAGAGATTTGTAAAAATAAATTTGTGTCTTGGCAATAGATGAGTTTGTGTTGGACCATTCCTTTAGATACCTAACGGTTTCAATATCAAAATGTCTTTTCAATGACACATAAAAACTAGTGTACGAAGTTTGTGTTTCGCCTTGCATGGTAATAGTTACAGGTATAGCGATCGTAATAAGCTTAAAGCAAAAATTTTAATGTTATTGGCGCATTGGTTCGATCAGTTAACAACTTTAAAAACACTATTTGCAAATTATCACAAAATTTTATCTCGATGTTTCGATCTAAATTCAGATCATTTTCAAGAGATTTGTAAAAATAAATTTGTGTCTTGGCAATAGATGAGTTTGTGTTGGACCATTCCTTTAGATACCTAACGGTTTCAATATCAAAATGTCTTTTCAATGACACATAAAAACTAGTGTACGAAGTTTGTGTTTCGCCTTGCATGGTAATAGTTACAGGTATAGCGATCATAATAAGCTTAAAGCAAAAATTTTAATGTTATTGGCGCATTGGTTCGATCAGTTAACAACTTTAAAAACACTATTTGCAAATTATCACAAAATTTTATCTCGATGTTTCGATCTAAATTCAGATCATTTTCAAGAGATTTGTAAAAATAAATTTGTGTCTTGGCAATAGATGAGTTTGTGTTGGACCATTCCTTTAGATACCTAACGGTTTCAATATCAAAATGTGTTTTCAATGACACATAAAAACTAGTGTACGAAGTTTGTGTTTCGCCTTGCATGGTAGTAGTTACAGGTATAGCGATCGTAATAAGCTTAAAGCAAAAATTTTAATGTTATTGGCGCATTGGTTCGATCAGTTAACAACTTTAAAAACACTATTTGCAAATTATCACAAAATTTTATCTCGACGTTTCGATCTAAATTCAGATCATTTTCAAGAGATTTGTAAAAATAAATTTGTGTCTTGGCAATAGATGAGTTTGTGTTGGACCATTCCTTTAGATACCTAACGGTTTCAATATCAAAATGTCTTTTCAATGACACATAAAAACTAGTGTACGAAGTTTGTGTTTCGCCTTGCATGGTAATAGTTACAGGTATAGCGATCGTAATAAGCTTAAAGCAAAAATTTTAATGTTATTGGCGCATTGGTTCGATCAGTTAACAACTTTAAAAACACTATTTGCAAATTATCACAAAATTTTATCTCGACGTTTCGATCTAAATTCAGATCATTTTCAAGAGATTTGTAAAAATAAATTTGTGTCTTGGCAATAGATGAGTTTGTGTTGGACCATTCCTTTAGATACCTAACGGTTTCAATATCAAAATGTCTTTTCAATGACACATAAAAACTAGTGTACGAAGTTTGTGTTTCGCCTTGCATGGTAATAGTTACAGGTATAGCGATCGTAATAAGCTTAAAGCAAAAATTTTAATGTTATTGGCGCATTGGTTCGATCAGTTAACAACTTTAAAAACACTATTTGCAAATTATCACAAAATTTTATCTCGACGTTTCGATCTAAATTCAGATCATTTTCAAGAGATTTGTAAAAATAAATTTGTGTCTTGGCAATAGATGAGTTTGTGTTGGACCATTCCTTTAGATACCTAACGGTTTCAATATCAAAATGTCTTTTCAATGACACATAAAAACTAGTGTACGAAGTTTGTGTTTCGCCTTGCATGGTAATAGTTACAGGTATAGCGATCGTAATAAGCTTAAAGCAAAAATTTTAATGTTATTGGCGCATTGGTTCGATCAGTTAACAACTTTAAAAACACTATTTGCAAATTATCACAAAATTTTATCTCGACGTTTCGATCTAAATTCAGATCATTTTCAAGAGATTTGTAAAAATAAATTTGTGTCTTGGCAATAGATGAGTTTGTGTTGGACCATTCCTTTAGACACCTAACGGTTTCAATATCAAAATGTCTTTTCAATGACACATAAAAACTAGTGTACGAAGTTTGTGTTTCGCCTTGCATGGTAATAGTTACAGGTATAGCGATCGTAATAAGCTTAAAGCAAAAATTTTAATGTTATTGGCGCATTGGTTCGATCAGTTAACAACTTTAAAAACACTATTTGCAAATTATCACAAAATTTTATCTCGACGTTTCGATCTAAATTCAGATCATTTTCAAGAGATTTGTAAAAATAAATTTGTGTCTTGGCAATAGATGAGTTTGTGTTGGACCATTCCTTTAGATACCTAACGGTTTCAATATCAAAATGTCTTTTCAATGACACATAAAAACTAGTGTACGAAGTTTGTGTTTCGCCTTGCATGGTAATAGTTACAGGTATAGCGATCGTAATAAGCTTAAAGCAAAAATTTTAATGTTATTGGCGCATTGGTTCGATCAGTTAACAACTTTAAAAACACTATTTGCAAATTATCACAAAATTTTATCTCGACGTTTCGATCTAAATTCAGATCATTTTCAAGAGATTTGTAAAAATAAATTTGTGTCTTGGCAATAGATGAGTTTGTGTTGGACCATTCCTTTAGATACCTAACGGTTTCAATATCAAAATGTCTTTTCAATGACACATAAAAACTAGTGTACGAAGTTTGTGTTTCGCCTTGCATGGTAATAGTTACAGGTATAGCGATCGTAATAAGCTTAAAGCAAAAATTTTAATGTTATTGGCGCATTGGTTCGATCAGTTAACAACTTTAAAAACACTATTTGCAAATTATCACAAAATTTTATCTCGACGTTTCGATCTAAATTCAGATCATTTTCAAGAGATTTGTAAAAATAAATTTGTGTCTTGGCAATAGATGAGTTTGTGTTGGACCATTCCTTTATATACCTAACGGTTTCAATATCAAAATGTCTTTTCAATGACACATAAAAACTAGTGTACGAAGTTTGTGTTTCGCCTTGCATGGTAATAGTTACAGGTATAGCGATCGTAATAAGCTTAAAGCAAAAATTTTAATGTTATTGGCACATTGGTTCGATCAGTTAACAACTTTAAAAACACTATTTGCAAATTATCACAAAATTTTATCTCGACGTTTCGATCTAAATTCAGATCATTTTCAAGAGATTTGTAAAAATAAATTTGTGTCTTGGCAATAGATGAGTTTGTGTTGGACCATTCCTTTAGATACCTAACGGTTTCAATATCAAAATGTCTTTTCAATGACACATAAAAACTAGTGTACGAAGTTTGTGTTTCGCCTTGCATGGTAATAGTTACAGGTATAGCGATCGTAATAAGCTTAAAGCAAAAATTTTAATGTTATTGGCGCATTGGTTCGATCAGTTAACAACTTTAAAAACACTATTTGCAAATTATCACAAAATTTTATCTCGACGTTTCGATCTAAATTCAGATCATTTTCAAGAGATTTGTAAAAATAAATTTGTGTCTTGGCAATAGATGAGTTTGTGTTGGACCATTCCTTTAGATACCTAACGGTTTCAATATCAAAATGTCTTTTCAATGACACATAAAAACTAGTGTACGAAGTTTGTGTTTCGCCTTGCATGGTAATAGTTACAGGTATAGCGATCGTAATAAGCTTAAAGCAAAAATTTTAATGTTATTGGCGCATTGGTTCGATCAGTTAACAACTTTAAAAACACTATTTGCAAATTATCACAAAATTTTATCTCGACGTTTCGATCTAAATTCAGATCATTTTCAAGAGATTTGTAAAAATAAATTTGTGTCTTGGCAATAGATGAGTTTGTGTTGGACCATTCCTTTAGATACCTAACGGTTTCAATATCAAAATGTCTTTTCAATGACACATAAAAACTAGTGTACGAAGTTTGTGTTTCGCCTTGCATGGTAATAGTTACAGGTATAGCGATCGTAATAAGCTTAAAGCAAAAATTTTAATGTTATTGGCGCATTGGTTCGATCAGTTAACAACTTTAAAAACACTATTTGCAAATTATCACAAAATTTTATCTCGACGTTTCGATCTAAATTCAGATCATTTTCAAGAGATTTGTAAAAATAAATTTGTGTCTTGGCAATAGATGAGTTTGTGTTGGACCATTCCTTTAGACACCTAACGGTTTCAATATCAAAATGTCTTTTCAATGACACATAAAAACTAGTGTACGAAGTTTGTGTTTCGCCTTGCATGGTAATAGTTACAGGTATAGCGATCGTAATAAGCTTAAAGCAAAAATTTTAATGTTATTGGCGCATTGGTTCGATCAGTTAACAACTTTAAAAACACTATTTGCAAATTATCACAAAATTTTATCTCGACGTTTCGATCTAAATTCAGATCATTTTCAAGAGATTTGTAAAAATAAATTTGTGTCTTGGCAATATATGAGTTTGTGTTGGACCATTCCTTTAGATACCTAACGGTTTCAATATCAAAATGTCTTTTCAATGACACATAAAAACTAGTGTACGAAGTTTGTGTTTCGCCTTGCATGGTAATAGTTACAGGTATAGCGATCGTAATAAGCTTAAAGCAAAAATTTTAATGTTATTGGCGCATTGGTTCGATCAGTTAACAACTTTAAAAACACTATTTGCAAATTATCACAAAATTTTATCTCGACGTTTCGATCTAAATTCAGATCATTTTCAAGAGATTTGTAAAAATAAATTTGTGTCTTGGCAATAGATGAGTTTGTGTTGGACCATTCCTTTAGATACCTAACGGTTTCAATATCAAAATGTCTTTTCAATGACACATAAAAACTAGTGTACGAAGTTTGTGTTTCGCCTTGCATGGTAATAGTTACAGGTATAGCGATCGTAATAAGCTTAAAGCAAAAATTTTAATGTTATTGGCGCATTGGTTCGATCAGTTAACAACTTTAAAAACACTATTTGCAAATTATCACAAAATTTTATCTCGACGTTTCGATCTAAATTCAGATCATTTTCAAGAGATTTGTAAAAATAAATTTGTGTCTTGGCAATAGATGAGTTTGTGTTGGACCATTCCTTTATATACCTAACGGTTTCAATATCAAAATGTCTTTTCAATGACACATAAAAACTAGTGTACGAAGTTTGTGTTTCGCCTTGCATGGTAATAGTTACAGGTATAGCGATCGTAATAAGCTTAAAGCAAAAATTTTAATGTTATTGGCACATTGGTTCGATCAGTTAACAACTTTAAAAACACTATTTGCAAATTATCACAAAATTTTATCTCGACGTTTCGATCTAAATTCAGATCATTTTCAAGAGATTTGTAAAAATAAATTTGTGTCTTGGCAATAGATGAGTTTGTGTTGGACCATTCCTTTAGATACCTAACGGTTTCAATATCAAAATGTCTTTTCAATGACACATAAAAACTAGTGTACGAAGTTTGTGTTTCGCCTTGCATGGTAATAGTTACAGGTATAGCGATCGTAATAAGCTTAAAGCAAAAATTTTAATGTTATTGGCGCATTGGTTCGATCAGTTAACAACTTTAAAAACACTATTTGCAAATTATCACAAAATTTTATCTCGACGTTTCGATCTAAATTCAGATCATTTTCAAGAGATTTGTAAAAATAAATTTGTGTCTTGGCAATAGATGAGTTTGTGTTGGACCATTCCTTTAGATACCTAACGGTTTCAATATCAAAATGTCTTTTCAATGACACATAAAAACTAGTGTACGAAGTTTGTGTTTCGCCTTGCATGGTAGTAGTTACAGGTATAGCGATCGTAATAAGCTTAAAGCAAAAATTTTAATGTTATTGGCACATTGGTTCGATCAGTTAACAACTTTAAAAACACTATTTGCAAATTATCACAAAATTTTATCTCGACGTTTCGATCTAAATTCAGATCATTTTCAAGAGATTTGTAAAAATAAATTTGTGTCTTGGCAATAGATGAGTTTGTGTTGGACCATTCCTTTAGATACCTAACGGTTTCAATATCAAAATGTCTTTTCAATGACACATAAAAACTAGTGTACGAAGTTTGTGTTTCGCCTTGCATGGTAATAGTTACAGGTATAGCGATCGTAATAAGCTTAAAGCAAAAATTTTAATGTTATTGGCGCATTGGTTCGATCAGTTAACAACTTTAAAAACACTATTTGCAAATTATCACAAAATTTTATCTCGATGTTTCGATCTAAATTCAGATCATTTTCAAGAGATTTGTAAAAATAAATTTGTGTCTTGGCAATAGATGAGTTTGTGTTGGACCATTCCTTTAGATACCTAACGGTTTCAATATCAAAATGTGTTTTCAATGACACATAAAAACTAGTGTACGAAGTTTGTGTTTCGCCTTGCATGGTAGTAGTTACAGGTATAGCGATCGTAATAAGCTTAAAGCAAAAATTTTAATGTTATTGGCGCATTGGTTCGATCAGTTAACAACTTTAAAAACACTATTTGCAAATTATCACAAAATTTTATCTCGACGTTTCGATCTAAATTCAGATCATTTTCAAGAGATTTGTAAAAATAAATTTGTGTCTTGGCAATAGATGAGTTTGTGTTGGACCATTCCTTTAGATACCTAACGGTTTCAATATCAAAATGTCTTTTCAATGACACATAAAAACTAGTGTACGAAGTTTGTGTTTCGCCTTGCATGGTAATAGTTACAGGTATAGCGATCGTAATAAGCTTAAAGCAAAAATTTTAATGTTATTGGCGCATTGGTTCGATCAGTTAACAACTTTAAAAACACTATTTGCAAATTATCACAAAATTTTATCTCGACGTTTCGATCTAAATTCAGATCATTTTCAAGAGATTTGTAAAAATAAATTTGTGTCTTGGCAATAGATGAGTTTGTGTTGGACCATTCCTTTAGATACCTAACGGTTTCAATATCAAAATGTCTTTTCAATGACACATAAAAACTAGTGTACGAAGTTTGTGTTTCGCCTTGCATGGTAGTAGTTACAGGTATAGCGATCGTAATAAGCTTAAAGCAAAAATTTTAATGTTATTGGCACATTGGTTCGATCAGTTAACAACTTTAAAAACACTATTTGCAAATTATCACAAAATTTTATCTCGACGTTTCGATCTAAATTCAGATCATTTTCAAGAGATTTGTAAAAATAAATTTGTGTCTTGGCAATAGATGAGTTTGTGTTGGACCATTCCTTTAGATACCTAACGGTTTCAATATCAAAATGTCTTTTCAATGACACATAAAAACTAGTGTACGAAGTTTGTGTTTCGCCTTGCATGGTAATAGTTACAGGTATAGCGATCGTAATAAGCTTAAAGCAAAAATTTTAATGTTATTGGCGCATTGGTTCGATCAGTTAACAACTTTAAAAACAGTATTTGCAAATTATCACAAAATTTTATCTCGACGTTTCGATCTAAATTCAGATCATTTTCAAGAGATTTGTAAAAATAAATTTGTGTCTTGGCAATAGATGAGTTTGTGTTGGACCATTCCTTTAGATACCTAACGGTTTCAATATCAAAATGTCTTTTCAATGACACATAAAAACTAGTGTACGAAGTTTGTGTTTCGCCTTGCATGGTAATAGTTACAGGTATAGCGATCGTAATAAGCTTAAAGCAAAAATTTTAATGTTATTGGCGCATTGGTTCGATCAGTTAACAACTTTAAAAACACTATTTGCAAATTATCACAAAATTTTATCTCGACGTTTCGATCTAAATTCAGATCATTTTCAAGAGATTTGTAAAAATAAATTTGTGTCTTGGCAATAGATGAGTTTGTGTTGGACCATTCCTTTAGACACCTAACGGTTTCAATATCAAAATGTCTTTTCAATGACACATAAAAACTAGTGTACGAAGTTTGTGTTTCGCCTTGCATGGTAATAGTTACAGGTATAGCGATCGTAATAAGCTTAAAGCAAAAATTTTAATGTTATTGGCGCATTGGTTCGATCAGTTAACAACTTTAAAAACACTATTTGCAAATTATCACAAAATTTTATCTCGACGTTTCGATCTAAATTCAGATCATTTTCAAGAGATTTGTAAAAATAAATTTGTGTCTTGGCAATAGATGAGTTTGTGTTGGACCATTCCTTTAGATACCTAACGGTTTCAATATCAAAATGTCTTTTCAATGACACATAAAAACTAGTGTACGAAGTTTGTGTTTCGCCTTGCATGGTAATAGTTACAGGTATAGCGATCGTAATAAGCTTAAAGCAAAAATTTTAATGTTATTGGCGCATTGGTTCGATCAGTTAACAACTTTAAAAACACTATTTGCAAATTATCACAAAATTTTATCTCGACGTTTCGATCTAAATTCAGATCATTTTCAAGAGATTTGTAAAAATAAATTTGTGTCTTGGCAATAGATGAGTTTGTGTTGGACCATTCCTTTAGATACCTAACGGTTTCAATATCAAAATGTCTTTTCAATGACACATAAAAACTAGTGTACGAAGTTTGTGTTTCGCCTTGCATGGTAATAGTTACAGGTATAGCGATCGTAATAAGCTTAAAGCAAAAATTTTAATGTTATTGGCGCATTGGTTCGATCAGTTAACAACTTTAAAAACACTATTTGCAAATTATCACAAAATTTTATCTCGACGTTTCGATCTAAATTCAGATCATTTTCAAGAGATTTGTAAAAATAAATTTGTGTCTTGGCAATAGATGAGTTTGTGTTGGACCATTCCTTTAGATACCTAACGGTTTCAATATCAAAATGTCTTTTCAATGACACATAAAAACTAGTGTACGAAGTTTGTGTTTCGCCTTGCATGGTAATAGTTACAGGTATAGCGATCGTAATAAGCTTAAAGCAAAAATTTTAATGTTATTGGCACATTGGTTCGATCAGTTAACAACTTTAAAAACACTATTTGCAAATTATCACAAAATTTTATCTCGACGTTTCGATCTAAATTCAGATCATTTTCAAGAGATTTGTAAAAATAAATTTGTGTCTTGGCAATAGATGAGTTTGTGTTGGACCATTCCTTTAGATACCTAACGGTTTCAATATCAAAATGTCTTTTCAATGACACATAAAAACTAGTGTACGAAGTTTGTGTTTCGCCTTGCATGGTAATAGTTACAGGTATAGCGATCGTAATAAGCTTAAAGCAAAAATTTTAATGTTATTGGCGCATTGGTTCGATCAGTTAACAACTTTAAAAACACTATTTGCAAATTATCACAAAATTTTATCTCGACGTTTCGATCTAAATTCAGATCATTTTCAAGAGATTTGTAAAAATAAATTTGTGTCTTGGCAATAGATGAGTTTGTGTTGGACCATTCCTTTAGATACCTAACGGTTTCAATATCAAAATGTCTTTTCAATGACACATAAAAACTAGTGTACGAAGTTTGTGTTTCGCCTTGCATGGTAATAGTTACAGGTATAGCGATCGTAATAAGCTTAAAGCAAAAATTTTAATGTTATTGGCGCATTGGTTCGATCAGTTAACAACTTTAAAAACACTATTTGCAAATTATCACAAAATTTTATCTCGACGTTTCGATCTAAATTCAGATCATTTTCAAGAGATTTGTAAAAATAAATTTGTGTCTTGGCAATAGATGAGTTTGTGTTGGACCATTCCTTTAGATACCTAACGGTTTCAATATCAAAATGTCTTTTCAATGACACATAAAAACTAGTGTACGAAGTTTGTGTTTCGCCTTGCATGGTAATAGTTACAGGTATAGCGATCGTAATAAGCTTAAAGCAAAAATTTTAATGTTATTGGCGCATTGGTTCGATCAGTTAACAACTTTAAAAACACTATTTGCAAATTATCACAAAATTTTATCACGACGTTTCGATCTAAATTCAGATCATTTTCAAGAGATTTGTAAAAATAAATTTGTGTCTTGGCAATAGATGAGTTTGTGTTGGACCATTCCTTTAGATACCTAACGGTTTCAATATCAAAATGTCTTTTCAATGACACATAAAAACTAGTGTACGAAGTTTGTGTTTCGCCTTGCATGGTAATAGTTACAGGTATAGCGATCGTAATAAGCTTAAAGCAAAAATTTTAATGTTATTGGCGCATTGGTTCGATCAGTTAACAACTTTAAAAACACTATTTGCAAATTATCACAAAATTTTATCTCGATGTTTCGATCTAAATTCAGATCATTTTCAAGAGATTTGTAAAAATAAATTTGTGTCTTGGCAATAGATGAGTTTGTGTTGGACCATTCCTTTAGATACCTAACGGTTTCAATATCAAAATGTCTTTTCAATGACACATAAAAACTAGTGTACGAAGTTTGTGTTTCGCCTTGCATGGTAATAGTTACAGGTATAGCGATCATAATAAGCTTAAAGCAAAAATTTTAATGTTATTGGCGCATTGGTTCGATCAGTTAACAACTTTAAAAACACTATTTGCAAATTATCACAAAATTTTATCTCGATGTTTCGATCTAAATTCAGATCATTTTCAAGAGATTTGTAAAAATAAATTTGTGTCTTGGCAATAGATGAGTTTGTGTTGGACCATTCCTTTAGATACCTAACGGTTTCAATATCAAAATGTGTTTTCAATGACACATAAAAACTAGTGTACGAAGTTTGTGTTTCGCCTTGCATGGTAGTAGTTACAGGTATAGCGATCGTAATAAGCTTAAAGCAAAAATTTTAATGTTATTGGCGCATTGGTTCGATCAGTTAACAACTTTAAAAACACTATTTGCAAATTATCACAAAATTTTATCTCGACGTTTCGATCTAAATTCAGATCATTTTCAAGAGATTTGTAAAAATAAATTTGTGTCTTGGCAATAGATGAGTTTGTGTTGGACCATTCCTTTAGATACCTAACGGTTTCAATATCAAAATGTCTTTTCAATGACACATAAAAACTAGTGTACGAAGTTTGTGTTTCGCCTTGCATGGTAATAGTTACAGGTATAGCGATCGTAATAAGCTTAAAGCAAAAATTTTAATGTTATTGGCGCATTGGTTCGATCAGTTAACAACTTTAAAAACACTATTTGCAAATTATCACAAAATTTTATCTCGACGTTTCGATCTAAATTCAGATCATTTTCAAGAGATTTGTAAAAATAAATTTGTGTCTTGGCAATAGATGAGTTTGTGTTGGACCATTCCTTTAGATACCTAACGGTTTCAATATCAAAATGTCTTTTCAATGACACATAAAAACTAGTGTACGAAGTTTGTGTTTCGCCTTGCATGGTAATAGTTACAGGTATAGCGATCGTAATAAGCTTAAAGCAAAAATTTTAATGTTATTGGCGCATTGGTTCGATCAGTTAACAACTTTAAAAACACTATTTGCAAATTATCACAAAATTTTATCTCGACGTTTCGATCTAAATTCAGATCATTTTCAAGAGATTTGTAAAAATAAATTTGTGTCTTGGCAATAGATGAGTTTGTGTTGGACCATTCCTTTAGACACCTAACGGTTTCAATATCAAAATGTCTTTTCAATGACACATAAAAACTAGTGTACGAAGTTTGTGTTTCGCCTTGCATGGTAATAGTTACAGGTATAGCGATCGTAATAAGCTTAAAGCAAAAATTTTAATGTTATTGGCGCATTGGTTCGATCAGTTAACAACTTTAAAAACACTATTTGCAAATTATCACAAAATTTTATCTCGACGTTTCGATCTAAATTCAGATCATTTTCAAGAGATTTGTAAAAATAAATTTGTGTCTTGGCAATAGATGAGTTTGTGTTGGACCATTCCTTTAGATACCTAACGGTTTCAATATCAAAATGTCTTTTCAATGACACATAAAAACTAGTGTACGAAGTTTGTGTTTCGCCTTGCATGGTAATAGTTACAGGTATAGCGATCGTAATAAGCTTAAAGCAAAAATTTTAATGTTATTGGCGCATTGGTTCGATCAGTTAACAACTTTAAAAACACTATTTGCAAATTATCACAAAATTTTATCTCGACGTTTCGATCTAAATTCAGATCATTTTCAAGAGATTTGTAAAAATAAATTTGTGTCTTGGCAATAGATGAGTTTGTGTTGGACCATTCCTTTAGATACCTAACGGTTTCAATATCAAAATGTCTTTTCAATGACACATAAAAACTAGTGTACGAAGTTTGTGTTTCGCCTTGCATGGTAATAGTTACAGGTATAGCGATCGTAATAAGCTTAAAGCAAAAATTTTAATGTTATTGGCGCATTGGTTCGATCAGTTAACAACTTTAAAAACACTATTTGCAAATTATCACAAAATTTTATCTCGACGTTTCGATCTAAATTCAGATCATTTTCAAGAGATTTGTAAAAATAAATTTGTGTCTTGGCAATAGATGAGTTTGTGTTGGACCATTCCTTTAGATACCTAACGGTTTCAATATCAAAATGTCTTTTCAATGACACATAAAAACTAGTGTACGAAGTTTGTGTTTCGCCTTGCATGGTAATAGTTACAGGTATAGCGATCGTAATAAGCTTAAAGCAAAAATTTTAATGTTATTGGCACATTGGTTCGATCAGTTAACAACTTTAAAAACACTATTTGCAAATTATCACAAAATTTTATCTCGACGTTTCGATCTAAATTCAGATCATTTTCAAGAGATTTGTAAAAATAAATTTGTGTCTTGGCAATAGATGAGTTTGTGTTGGACCATTCCTTTAGATACCTAACGGTTTCAATATCAAAATGTCTTTTCAATGACACATAAAAACTAGTGTACGAAGTTTGTGTTTCGCCTTGCATGGTAATAGTTACAGGTATAGCGATCGTAATAAGCTTAAAGCAAAAATTTTAATGTTATTGGCGCATTGGTTCGATCAGTTAACAACTTTAAAAACACTATTTGCAAATTATCACAAAATTTTATCTCGACGTTTCGATCTAAATTCAGATCATTTTCAAGAGATTTGTAAAAATAAATTTGTGTCTTGGCAATAGATGAGTTTGTGTTGGACCATTCCTTTAGATACCTAACGGTTTCAATATCAAAATGTCTTTTCAATGACACATAAAAACTAGTGTACGAAGTTTGTGTTTCGCCTTGCATGGTAATAGTTACAGGTATAGCGATCGTAATAAGCTTAAAGCAAAAATTTTAATGTTATTGGCACATTGGTTCGATCAGTTAACAACTTTAAAAACACTATTTGCAAATTATCACAAAATTTTATCTCGACGTTTCGATCTAAATTCAGATCATTTTCAAGAGATTTGTAAAAATAAATTTGTGTCTTGGCAATAGATGAGTTTGTGTTGGACCATTCCTTTAGATACCTAACGGTTTCAATATCAAAATGTCTTTTCAATGACACATAAAAACTAGTGTACGAAGTTTGTGTTTCGCCTTGCATGGTAATAGTTACAGGTATAGCGATCGTAATAAGCTTAAAGCAAAAATTTTAATGTTATTGGCGCATTGGTTCGATCAGTTAACAACTTTAAAAACACTATTTGCAAATTATCACAAAATTTTATCTCGACGTTTCGATCTAAATTCAGATCATTTTCAAGAGATTTGTAAAAATAAATTTGTGTCTTGGCAATAGATGAGTTTGTGTTGGACCATTCCTTTAGATACCTAACGGTTTCAATATCAAAATGTCTTTTCAATGACACATAAAAACTAGTGTACGAAGTTTGTGTTTCGCCTTGCATGGTAATAGTTACAGGTATAGCGATCGTAATAAGCTTAAAGCAAAAATTTTAATGTTATTGGCGCATTGGTTCGATCAGTTAACAACTTTAAAAACACTATTTGCAAATTATCACAAAATTTTATCTCGACGTTTCGATCTAAATTCAGATCATTTTCAAGAGATTTGTAAAAATAAATTTGTGTCTTGGCAATAGATGAGTTTGTGTTGGACCATTCCTTTAGATACCTAACGGTTTCAATATCAAAATGTCTTTTCAATGACACATAAAAACTAGTGTACGAAGTTTGTGTTTCGCCTTGCATGGTAATAGTTACAGGTATAGCGATCGTAATAAGCTTAAAGCAAAAATTTTAATGTTATTGGCGCATTGGTTCGATCAGTTAACAACTTTAAAAACACTATTTGCAAATTATCACAAAATTTTATCTCGACGTTTCGATCTAAATTCAGATCATTTTCAAGAGATTTGTAAAAATAAATTTGTGTCTTGGCAATAGATGAGTTTGTGTTGGACCATTCCTTTAGATACCTAACGGTTTCAATATCAAAATGTCTTTTCAATGACACATAAAAACTAGTGTACGAAGTTTGTGTTTCGCCTTGCATGGTAATAGTTACAGGTATAGCGATCGTAATAAGCTTAAAGCAAAAATTTTAATGTTATTGGCGCATTGGTTCGATCAGTTAACAACTTTAAAAACACTATTTGCAAATTATCACAAAATTTTATCTCGACGTTTCGATCTAAATTCAGATCATTTTCAAGAGATTTGTAAAAATAAATTTGTGTCTTGGCAATAGATGAGTTTGTGTTGGACCATTCCTTTAGATACCTAACGGTTTCAATATCAAAATGTCTTTTCAATGACACATAAAAACTAGTGTACGAAGTTTGTGTTTCGCCTTGCATGGTAGTAGTTACAGGTATAGCGATCGTAATAAGCTTAAAGCAAAAATTTTAATGTTATTGGCGCATTGGTTCGATCAGTTAACAACTTTAAAAACACTATTTGCAAATTATCACAAAATTTTATCTCGACGTTTCGATCTAAATTCAGATCATTTTCAAGAGATTTGTAAAAATAAATTTGTGTCTTGGCAATAGATGAGTTTGTGTTGGACCATTCCTTTAGATACCTAACGGTTTCAATATCAAAATGTCTTTTCAATGACACATAAAAACTAGTGTACGAAGTTTGTGTTTCGCCTTGCATGGTAATAGTTACAGGTATAGCGATCGTAATAAGCTTAAAGCAAAAATTTTAATGTTATTGGCGCATTGGTTCGATCAGTTAACAACTTTAAAAACACTATTTGCAAATTATCACAAAATTTTATCTCGACGTTTCGATCTAAATTCAGATCATTTTCAAGAGATTTGTAAAAATAAATTTGTGTCTTGGCAATAGATGAGTTTGTGTTGGACCATTCCTTTAGATACCTAACGGTTTCAATATCAAAATGTCTTTTCAATGACACATAAAAACTAGTGTACGAAGTTTGTGTTTCGCCTTGCATGGTAATAGTTACAGGTATAGCGATCGTAATAAGCTTAAAGCAAAAATTTTAATGTTATTGGCGCATTGGTTCGATCAGTTAACAACTTTAAAAACACTATTTGCAAATTATCACAAAATTTTATCACGACGTTTCGATCTAAATTCAGATCATTTTCAAGAGATTTGTAAAAATAAATTTGTGTCTTGGCAATAGATGAGTTTGTGTTGGACCATTCCTTTAGATACCTAACGGTTTCAATATCAAAATGTCTTTTCAATGACACATAAAAACTAGTGTACGAAGTTTGTGTTTCGCCTTGCATGGTAATAGTTACAGGTATAGCGATCGTAATAAGCTTAAAGCAAAAATTTTAATGTTATTGGCGCATTGGTTCGATCAGTTAACAACTTTAAAAACACTATTTGCAAATTATCACAAAATTTTATCTCGATGTTTCGATCTAAATTCAGATCATTTTCAAGAGATTTGTAAAAATAAATTTGTGTCTTGGCAATAGATGAGTTTGTGTTGGACCATTCCTTTAGATACCTAACGGTTTCAATATCAAAATGTCTTTTCAATGACACATAAAAACTAGTGTACGAAGTTTGTGTTTCGCCTTGCATGGTAATAGTTACAGGTATAGCGATCATAATAAGCTTAAAGCAAAAATTTTAATGTTATTGGCGCATTGGTTCGATCAGTTAACAACTTTAAAAACACTATTTGCAAATTATCACAAAATTTTATCTCGATGTTTCGATCTAAATTCAGATCATTTTCAAGAGATTTGTAAAAATAAATTTGTGTCTTGGCAATAGATGAGTTTGTGTTGGACCATTCCTTTAGATACCTAACGGTTTCAATATCAAAATGTGTTTTCAATGACACATAAAAACTAGTGTACGAAGTTTGTGTTTCGCCTTGCATGGTAGTAGTTACAGGTATAGCGATCGTAATAAGCTTAAAGCAAAAATTTTAATGTTATTGGCGCATTGGTTCGATCAGTTAACAACTTTAAAAACACTATTTGCAAATTATCACAAAATTTTATCTCGACGTTTCGATCTAAATTCAGATCATTTTCAAGAGATTTGTAAAAATAAATTTGTGTCTTGGCAATAGATGAGTTTGTGTTGGACCATTCCTTTAGATACCTAACGGTTTCAATATCAAAATGTCTTTTCAATGACACATAAAAACTAGTGTACGAAGTTTGTGTTTCGCCTTGCATGGTAATAGTTACAGGTATAGCGATCGTAATAAGCTTAAAGCAAAAATTTTAATGTTATTGGCGCATTGGTTCGATCAGTTAACAACTTTAAAAACACTATTTGCAAATTATCACAAAATTTTATCTCGACGTTTCGATCTAAATTCAGATCATTTTCAAGAGATTTGTAAAAATAAATTTGTGTCTTGGCAATAGATGAGTTTGTGTTGGACCATTCCTTTAGATACCTAACGGTTTCAATATCAAAATGTCTTTTCAATGACACATAAAAACTAGTGTACGAAGTTTGTGTTTCGCCTTGCATGGTAATAGTTACAGGTATAGCGATCGTAATAAGCTTAAAGCAAAAATTTTAATGTTATTGGCGCATTGGTTCGATCAGTTAACAATTTTAAAAACACTATTTGCAAATTATCACAAAATTTTATCACGACGTTTCGATCTAAATTCAGATCATTTTCAAGAGATTTGTAAAAATAAATTTGTGTCTTGGCAATAGATGAGTTTGTGTTGGACCATTCCTTTAGATACCTAACGGTTTCAATATCAAAATGTGTTTTCAATGACACATAAAAACTAGTGTACGAAGTTTGTGTTTCGCCTTGCATGGTAGTAGTTACAGGTATAGCGATCGTAATAAGCTTAAAGCAAAAATTTTAATGTTATTGGCACATTGGTTCGATCAGTTAACAACTTTAAAAACACTATTTGCAAATTATCACAAAATTTTATCTCGACGTTTCGATCTAAATTCAGATCATTTTCAAGAGATTTGTAAAAATAAATTTGTGTCTTGGCAATAGATGAGTTTGTGTTGGACCATTCCTTTAGATACCTAACGGTTTCAATATCAAAATGTCTTTTCAATGACACATAAAAACTAGTGTACGAAGTTTGTGTTTCGCCTTGCATGGTAATAGTTACAGGTATAGCGATCGTAATAAGCTTAAAGCAAAAATTTTAATGTTATTGGCGCATTGGTTCGATCAGTTAACAACTTTAAAAACACTATTTGCAAATTATCACAAAATTTTATCTCGACGTTTCGATCTAAATTCAGATCATTTTCAAGAGATTTGTAAAAATAAATTTGTGTCTTGGCAATAGATGAGTTTGTGTTGGACCATTCCTTTAGATACCTAACGGTTTCAATATCAAAATGTCTTTTCAATGACACATAAAAACTAGTGTACGAAGTTTGTGTTTCGCCTTGCATGGTAATAGTTACAGGTATAGCGATCGTAATAAGCTTAAAGCAAAAATTTTAATGTTATTGGCGCATTGGTTCGATCAGTTAACAACTTTAAAAACACTATTTGCAAATTATCACAAAATTTTATCTCGATGTTTCGATCTAAATTCAGATCATTTTCAAGAGATTTGTAAAAATAAATTTGTGTCTTGGCAATAGATGAGTTTGTGTTGGACCATTCCTTTAGATACCTAACGGTTTCAATATCAAAATGTCTTTTCAATGACACATAAAAACTAGTGTACGAAGTTTGTGTTTCGCCTTGCATGGTAATAGTTACAGGTATAGCGATCATAATAAGCTTAAAGCAAAAATTTTAATGTTATTGGCGCATTGGTTCGATCAGTTAACAACTTTAAAAACACTATTTGCAAATTATCACAAAATTTTATCTCGATGTTTCGATCTAAATTCAGATCATTTTCAAGAGATTTGTAAAAATAAATTTGTGTCTTGGCAATAGATGAGTTTGTGTTGGACCATTCCTTTAGATACCTAACGGTTTCAATATCAAAATGTGTTTTCAATGACACATAAAAACTAGTGTACGAAGTTTGTGTTTCGCCTTGCATGGTAGTAGTTACAGGTATAGCGATCGTAATAAGCTTAAAGCAAAAATTTTAATGTTATTGGCGCATTGGTTCGATCAGTTAACAACTTTAAAAACACTATTTGCAAATTATCACAAAATTTTATCTCGACGTTTCGATCTAAATTCAGATCATTTTCAAGAGATTTGTAAAAATAAATTTGTGTCTTGGCAATAGATGAGTTTGTGTTGGACCATTCCTTTAGATACCTAACGGTTTCAATATCAAAATGTCTTTTCAATGACACATAAAAACTAGTGTACGAAGTTTGTGTTTCGCCTTGCATGGTAATAGTTACAGGTATAGCGATCGTAATAAGCTTAAAGCAAAAATTTTAATGTTATTGGCGCATTGGTTCGATCAGTTAACAACTTTAAAAACACTATTTGCAAATTATCACAAAATTTTATCTCGACGTTTCGATCTAAATTCAGATCATTTTCAAGAGATTTGTAAAAATAAATTTGTGTCTTGGCAATAGATGAGTTTGTGTTGGACCATTCCTTTAGATACCTAACGGTTTCAATATCAAAATGTCTTTTCAATGACACATAAAAACTAGTGTACGAAGTTTGTGTTTCGCCTTGCATGGTAATAGTTACAGGTATAGCGATCGTAATAAGCTTAAAGCAAAAATTTTAATGTTATTGGCGCATTGGTTCGATCAGTTAACAACTTTAAAAACACTATTTGCAAATTATCACAAAATTTTATCTCGACGTTTCGATCTAAATTCAGATCATTTTCAAGAGATTTGTAAAAATAAATTTGTGTCTTGGCAATAGATGAGTTTGTGTTGGACCATTCCTTTAGATACCTAACGGTTTCAATATCAAAATGTCTTTTCAATGACACATAAAAACTAGTGTACGAAGTTTGTGTTTCGCCTTGCATGGTAATAGTTACAGGTATAGCGATCGTAATAAGCTTAAAGCAAAAATTTTAATGTTATTGGCGCATTGGTTCGATCAGTTAACAACTTTAAAAACACTATTTGCAAATTATCACAAAATTTTATCTCGACGTTTCGATCTAAATTCAGATCATTTTCAAGAGATTTGTAAAAATAAATTTGTGTCTTGGCAATAGATGAGTTTGTGTTGGACCATTCCTTTAGATACCTAACGGTTTCAATATCAAAATGTCTTTTCAATGACACATAAAAACTAGTGTACGAAGTTTGTGTTTCGCCTTGCATGGTAATAGTTACAGGTATAGCGATCGTAATAAGCTTAAAGCAAAAATTTTAATGTTATTGGCGCATTGGTTCGATCAGTTAACAACTTTAAAAACACTATTTGCAAATTATCACAAAATTTTATCTCGACGTTTCGATCTAAATTCAGATCATTTTCAAGAGATTTGTAAAAATAAATTTGTGTCTTGGCAATAGATGAGTTTGTGTTGGACCATTCCTTTCCCAAGTAGCACCGTACGTCCATAGAATGTACGATTTACGTCCCGTTTATGTCCAAACGTCCTACGTCCATTCTGAACATTCGATGGATGTTCTTAGGACATAAATTCTGGACGTTCTAGGAACATTCGGTTTTTAGGTTTTATGAATGTCCCTAGGACCTAAATTCTGGACGTTCCAGGAATGTCCGTTTCTTAGGTTTTACGAATGTTCTTAGGACTTGAATTTTGGACGATCCAGGAATGTCCGTTTTTTAGGTTTTACGAATGTTCTTAGGACTTGAATTGTGGACGTTCTAGGAATGTCCGTTTCTTAGGTTTCAGGTATGTTTTGGGAATGACTGTTTCTAAAGTATTTTTTTTTTTAAACTTCACGTCAAATTGTTTACGACAATTGTTATAAATATGTTAAATTTTTTATTGTATTAACATGTTTTACACAATGAGTGGAGTGGAAGTTAACAGGAACCATATGCGGTAAACGCACCGTTTAGCTGCAATTTTGTTACATTTTATGGCAAATTGTGAGCATGTAGTGCAGCACGCACACAACGAATATTACAAGCGTGCTAAAAAATCTTTGTGTCAGGAAGCCTCTACCTCATTAGTAGACTGCGGATTTTATGCATTTATGAAAAAAATGAGTATATATATATCCCATAGGTGTAATTTAAAACCTACCCCCATGTGTATAGGTATGTAATTTAAAATAGCAAAAATATTAGAAACATTGAAATATACTATTTATATCATTCTGATGGGAAAAAAATAAATTTCTATTTCACTCCTGTTTGTTGCTATTTAAGGTAAGAAATGTTTATTTTGCATATAGCTCATCCGCAGCCTACTCATGCATATATTATAGATATGATTAAAATCTCCAAATGATTTAGTTGACTTAAAATCTTTGTTACATACGAAATATAACATCAAAAAATTATTCGTTATCGGTTTTCAATTGGTTCTGCAAATGATCCTCGTACAGGCTTTACATGTATGGATTGAAATCATTATACAGGGTGTCCCAAAACGACTGCGTAAGCGGGAAATGGGAGGTTCCTTGGGACATTTGAAGCGACATTTTCCTTAGCAAAAATGGCGTCCGCGGCTTTGTTTAGGAGTTATTAACGAAAAACACGGACCAACCAGAGCAATGAGCTACAAAGTTTAAGGTAAAAATTGCAGATTTTCACGATTTTCGGCCTACAGTGAACTGGATTAATATTCGGACGCTCTAAAAAATTCGATAACTTTTTTAATATTGCACTATACGATTTGAACTATTCTGGACAGCTAGAGCAATTAGTTTACTACAGGATGTGAAAAGAAATTTTTTCGAAAATTGCAATTAATCGGAGTTGTAAAAAACATATTAAAACTTGCATTTTATAAGTTATTAAGATGGGCCTGTATTGAAAATGTAAAAAATACATTTTGTAGATCTGTGTGAATTATATACACTGAGAAAGTTTCATCAAAATCGGTTGATGCGAGAAAAAATGACAGGCATTGATGTTAGAATCCTTAGATTTATTGCAGTTAGAGGCCGAAAATCGTGAAAATCTGCAATTTTGACCATCTTTTAACGTTTGTAGCTCATTGCAACGTCGACAGATTTTGACGAAATTTTCAGAATATGCTTAATTAGTAGGCACAGATCTGCAAAACGTATTTTTTAAATTTTCAATATAGACACCCGCATAAAAAAAGTTGTAAAATGCAACTTTAGTGTTATTTCTATAGAAATAACTGTATATACTATCCCGATCAAAATTTCTTTTCACATCCTGCAGTAAACTAATCGCTCTAGCTTCCCAAGAAAGTTTAAATCGTATAGTAGAATATTAAAAAACACGTATTAAAAGTGTCATTGAAATCAATTCAGACGCGAGTTATACAGGGTCAAAAGTGGTGAAAATCGTAGTAGACGCTGTTTGTCGGTGATCGTTTTCCAATGCTGTTCACAGTGTTTTCTCGACAAATGTCCCAAAGTCATCTGGCCTGTCCCCACCATGTATGTACCCCGTTAGGAACCGGGTAAGCTCGAGAGACCTCAAGTGGCCGAGATATGTGACACAATACACTTCTCCTACTTCTTCTGGCCGCCCGTCTCGCTCCCCGTAGCTGCCATAGTACTCGGACGTGCGGCCGGGAGAAGTGAGAGTTTCCCTTGAAAATGCCTTGGGCCAGAGTTGGGCAAAATATGTATTTAGATATAAATTTCGGATCACGAATAATAGATACAAAATTTTTAATTAGTTACTCGAAAATTTAAATACAAAAGTATCTTGTATCCGACATTTAATTAGGTACTTTTGTATCCGAAGCAGAAGGATCCGAAGCTACGGATACATTTGTAACTAGTATCTGTGTCTGATTCACAGATCTTTTCGGATCCTTTAAGATCTTTTCGGATCCTTTAAGATCTTTTTGGCCAGTTCGAAGCTTGAATGTACACGTTTCGAGGCCTGAGCCAAGAACACAATAGTAATGCAATAAACCAGGTATATCAGCGTGAAATTGCTAAAAATGCAATTGCTAAATTTGGTTATTTCACATAATTCTATCTCGAAGTGGTGCTAGTAGGGTTCGCGGCGTTCTTCCGATTTGAACAAGCCTAAACTCGATAGAATTCCGGAAAGGATCCGTAGGTGCGAAAAGATCCTTTTACTTATCTTCTGCTGGCCGTAGGGTGACCCGTGTTTATTGCATTACTATTGTGTTCTGAATTAGATACAGACACTAGTTACAAATGTATCCGTAGCTTCGGAGCCTTTTGCTTCGGATGCAAAAGTATCTAATTCAAAGTCAGATACAAGATACTTTTGGATCCGAACCCTCGGATCACGAATAATAGTTACGTATCTTTTAGTTGAATCCGGATTTAGATACTTTCGTATTTAAATACTGCCCAACTCTGCCTTGGGCAATTATCGAGAAAACACTGCACTTGTCATTTTTGGGTCGGCGGCTTTCCTAAAAATAAAAATTTTTTATTAGAAGCCGTGTTTACAAATGCGTACTACCATATTTAGATTCGTTTACATAGTTCTATTAACTTACCAATAATTACAGAATTCCTCGGAGCCCCATTTGTCCGATATTGTTTGACGCATCTACAGACCTGCCGCTGCATGTACATGAAAACAATAATCACGGTTGTCACACCGATACAATGATTACTGATGGAATATAACTAAACAATTAGCACAATTAGTAGCATATTCAATTTTTTATTCACATACCTAACTCGTTCAGTTGTTTTGACGCCGAAGGCGGAGGCAACATCGAATCCGACTCGTCATCGCTATCGTTCATTGCTTCAAGTTTTCTTTTGCTCAATTGAGTCTCTTCTACTCATTCTGACTGCAATTCTTTTGCCTTGGGCCTTGCCTTTGCATAAGCATCTGAAAGCAATTTTAAATAACTTGCAGTATAAGGAGCAGGGACTTAATACCGGTAAAATGTATACCGGTATTACGACAGGGACTTAATACCGGTAAAATTTTTATACCGGTATTGGGCCAACAGAACTATACCGGTAACCGTTTTGAAATACCGGTATTTTTCAGTGTTTCCAATGCAGCATTTAGTATTAGGGATTAGGATAGTCCAGCGAGTTTATGGAACCCGTTGTCCCACAGCTGATTTTGAGAAAGCCATTACTCGTTTTAGCGAGCGTTTTAGTTTTTTTATAGCACATTTTGGCAATTAGACTTTATTAGACCCTCTTACCTACGGCCTCACCAGCTCGAACGGGTACCATAAACCTCGATTGTTTTCGAACGTACCGCGAAGCTAGGCAGGCAAGCGACAGCCAGGCATGTCATATACCGCGGGCCCGTAGGAAATCCCGCTGCATTGCCAAATTTCCGGGACCTACCCGCGTTTGTGGAATAGCCCTCTTTCCCCGTTCCCTTCTCAAATAACCGAAAAGTACCGGTATCGTACCGGTATTTTACGTACCGGTACAAGTCCCTGAATTAAGGAGTCGAGACGCGCGGCTGGGTCAAGTGAGTGTAGCCTTCGGATGATTACCGAAATGGTTGCAATACCGAAACTGATATGAATCTACAAATTACGTTTTTTAAATTTCCGATTCAAGCTAAGACAAAGTTGTGAAACGGAACTTTAAAAATTGTTTTTTTATTCAGACTATATGAATACTCTTTATCAAAATTTTCCAATTCATCTAGCTTGGAAGAAAAACAGAGGTGTGTGCCATTTATTAATTATGGATGGGACTGATTGCCTGTTACATGGCCGAACAAATAGAACAGAAACGAAGTACAACCAAAACCCGAACCAAACTGCAAAAACAAAAAACAATAGTTATAAAAACGTAACGGTAACCGCTAATGTAACATTATGATATATATTATTTCGGTTCTTCATAACTGTTTCAAACAGAACCGATAAATAACAATTTGTGTTTAAGCAAACATGTAGCGCGAAATAAGCGAGCACGCGTATTTCGGTTTTAACGAACAGATTGTTTTATTCGAACGTGGCCGTTGCGGCGACCTCCGCAATGTCGACAGTATGTATACACTATACACGAACAAGTAAAACGAACTTAAGAACTAACGGCTATTTACACTTATTACTATCCTTATTCACTAAATAAACTATTAACTAAAACTAGACCGCCGGTCTAGCTTAGCGCGAGATCGCGAGTTTATTCGCGGACCGAGCGCGGTCTCGTGAAAAGGTTTGGTTGAAGACGTTCGTACCGAGCACGGTAACGAGCGCGAGAGAGATACCGTTCTTAGAAGCGTGACCGAGCGCGGTGACGATTTGATCGGAACAGGTGAGAGCGAGCGCGAAGCAACGGCCCGTCGCCGCAGAGGAATCGCCGATTCGGCGTGACGTCACGCACCGAAATAAGTAATTTCGGTGGTAGATGGCCTACGCTGTACCTCTACGGAGACGAGCGTTTGCTTGTCTCGCTCTCGTCCATTTGACGCTGTCGACCCGCTCGCTCAAAACTGAACAATTTGAAACAGTTATTTTGAGAACCTTTTCACTCCCCGATTCAAATAAAATGGGTAAACTTCCATACCACCCAAATGAGGTGTCACCCGTTGGCACGTTATACTGTTTATTTAATGTGGGTAGTTCGCCGGTAGCCCTATCGTCCCACAATCTGACAGACTTTATGTATACATAATTATAGTAAGTGTACGTGCAGAAAGTTATACACCTCACCGATTTCAATGATTTTTAAATGTGTTACTAGTTCAGATTTAGAGTATTTAAATATTTATTTAGATAGATATCTAAATAGATTATCTAAATAGATATTTAGAGATTTAAAAAGTACGTTCTGTGGGTTTGTATCAATTATATGCACTGTGAAAGTTTCATCGAAATCGACTGATGCCGAAAAACGAAAGATGTAAGAAATCATAGATATTGCCCGAAAATCGTGAAAATCTGCAATTTTTACAATCTTTAAACGTTTATAGCTCATTGCAACGTCGACCGATTTTGACGAAATTTTCAGAATATGTTTAATTGACACAGGCCGACAAAACAAAACGTATTTTTAAAATTTTCAATATGGGCCTACAACTTACTTAAACATCAAAATCAGTAAGGTGCATCACTTTCATGCAATATAATTACCATACTTATTATACACTACATACAATAGAAAAATATCCGAACATATGCACTCATGAAGAACAATGTAGCAATGGTAAGAGAATAATATTACTTTGAAATTCTAATCTGACATATTTTTGGGAAACATCCTCAATATTGAAAAGTTCCAAAGGTCCCAAAGAAGGAGATTCTGTTGAAAAAATTCCAAAAGCAGACGATTTGCAGGGACTCTCAAAAAAATCTTTTAAATTTAAAAATTTTCTACCAACTATTTTGGAAAGATTTGTAGTAAATATTATATTTTCTACAATAATGATATCATCATTTGTCAGAGAACAACAATTATCCGGCTCACTAGTTTTTAAACTGAAACTATGGAAAACAACGAGTTTAAATTGTTTGACGGCAATTAGATTGGGTGGTAATGGCTCCGCGAACTGTTCGCGTTGAAAAATTGGATATTTTGTTGAATTTACGTTTTTGTTAATGCGAATATTAGTTTTTTCTGTATGCCTCTTAACTATCTGTTGTAATACGTTATTTTTCCTGCGAATGTTCTGTAAAATTGACTGGAGGAAATTTTCAAAAGGAAATGCACTAAAATTATCAAGAGGCCCATGATTTTTTACATCTTCCGTAATGTGCACGAGATTGTGCACATTATGAGACATATTCTGGGCCCCGTACAATATTTTAAAGGTTTGTACAAAATACTTTAGCAATTCTGAGGCATACTCAATACAATGAAAATACTTTGAATTAGATAAAATTCTTACAGCTATATGTAATGAAAGAAAATTTTTATATTTGTCTCGATCTATATTTTTTAGCAAAACTACTGGCCCGGTATAAAAAAGAAATTGTCTAAATTCAGTTGCTTTCCATCGTCTCAGTTCAATTAAACTGCGTGGTTTTCTATTGAATTCTAACGGAATTGCACTTTCCTAAAGCCACTAATGAATTCGATATATTCACAGACTGTAAATTGGAAATTTTTGTGGATGGTTTCCCACAACACCATAAATTTAAAAGCAATTTCTTCATCACACCTATAAACAAATTAGGTGCATATAATCTAACGGGAAAGAAATGATCATATCAATATTTGGAATTCTTTCTAAAATAGTTGTACCAATGTGATGGTCAACATCAACTTTCGATCTAAATTCAAGATCAGTTCTACATGTTAATTTATCAAAATCTGGGAAACATACCCTGCCATTTTTAAAATCTCCTTCGATGTAACATTTGGTGCAAGAACTATATCCCGCATGACCTTTTACGCATTTGATAAAAGATTTTGCGGGAACATCACAAATGAAAGATTTTACATGTAAATGATACAAATGTTCATTGATTACAAATCCATTAGTGATTAGAACTACTGCCTCCTCAACGAAATCTAATAAAAAACTATTCGCGTCTTCTGGCTTTCCGTAGCCATGATAAATACCAATCATTTCTACATTCGCATATCCTAAGAGGCAGCAAAGAATAGGATATGCTTGACTGGCGGAGCGTTTTGATAACGGAAGACCGTCGACACTAACATTGATTGAAATTTGATTGCCGTTAAAAGAAGACATGTCTACATATTTGCAAAGTTTCAAAATAGAATTCCTTAAACCGAAATGGTAATAATTTCCTGGCTCAACTCGTTTGGTGATAATATTATTTCTACATGTCTTTAAAAGTGTTCTTGCATCTGTTGGCAAGTTTGGAGTGGGCTTCTTTAGTACAGAAAGTAAATCATTAATCGCGACATGTGTAATATTATGCTTTACAGCCCACTCCGCTAAACTAATATCTTGAACATTTGTATCACTACAGTCTGCTAATGAACCGCGCATTGAATCGGTGAAATTCGAACTTTCTGCAGTTTCTTCACACTGAAGATTTGGTACAGAAAGATCGTCTTCACTTTCACTTCCCGCCGACGAATCTAAGTAAACTACATTGATCTCATTGGTGCTTATGTTTGATGAAGCACACAGATTTAAAGGAACCGGATTGTTTGTAATGGCACTTATTACGCCCGATGAAGTAGAAGCTTCTTGATGAGAAGCTTCGTACAAAGAACGCGATCTTTTTGCACGCATGTAATATTTTCTTATATTCATTTTTTTAGACATATTGCAATCTACGGAAACTAATATTAAAAATCAATTGAAAAATTTGTACCGAATAGACAGACAGACAAGAAAGCGAGCTAATAAAAACGTGGTAAAAAAGCGAGCTACAATAAAAACGTGGTAAAAAAGCGAGCTACAATAAAAACATGGTAATAAGTAAATCTTTACCTGAGACGCCAACGATGAGACACCAACGATGAGGCACCAACTGTCACAATATTTAGTAAACACTCCGACAGACACTGGTACAATGATCGCTCAGGCAAACTCTAGTCCCAACCTGTACCTTATTGCAAGCAGGTTCGTTAATAATTGGACCCCCCCTAGGTGCTCTGGGTTTTACCGGGATGGGTACGGATCGGGCTAAGGGTTGCCATATGCGAGTCCCGCCATTCCCTAAATTCCCTTTACGTTTCCGCCCCTCGCCTAGATGCTCCGTAAAGCCTGCCTTCGCTTCCCCGACTCGGGCTGTCGAGCCGCACTCTGTCCCGTTATTTCGATATTTCTTACACACTGTACCACAAATCCGTATGCGTAAACTTGTCACTATTTGTTTATGGATAAAAAGATGCTAACAACTGTAGTATACATATGTTATGTGCAACAATGGTATTCATCGTAAAAGACAGAAATATTACTCGACGAAAATTTCGGTGTAGAGATGTATCGGCTACGATGTGGCGATAGGGCTCGCGCTCTTGAGAATTTTCTGTAAGCTGTTTACGTTATCGTCAGATTAGCTATGCCTCGAAATGCATCTCTCGTTCGTCAACCAGTTTCTTTCTACAGTCGTAGCAAAAAGTCAGAATGAATCCGCAAGCCTCTACATCGAAATCTTCTTTAATTAATATTCCTGTCGCGAGTGTTCATGAATTAGAAAAAGAAAAGCAGCAGTTAAAGGATGCTTTGACATATACACAAGAGCTCCTAAAGAAAGAAGTATTTAATAAAAAAAGAATTTCATAAAAATTACACTGTCCAACAGCCAAAAAGTGCTTCGATTCTCACTATGAAATTCTTATACAGTTTTTTGCGCTGATTCCGAATCTGTCCTTAATTTTTCTCCTAGACGCACAGTTTTTGAGAAATTTGAGTTTGAAAAAAAGACATATTTTTAGACTTTAAACAAATATTGTGATGTTATTTATTAAAGATATTGAATTTATCTTTACAGCAAAAGATTCCTTAGACTTTCCCGAATACAGTGATATCCAATATTAATACATTATGATTGTTTAAACATATTTAAACGATCATTAAAGACGGAGAGGCACCACTTTTGCACCAATTTTTGACGATATTTTTGAATTTCTCTCAAAAAATAAGGATACAGCGGAAAATCGAACTATACCACGCGATAGAGCAGACTTTTATCTTGAGAAACCACCCAATTAAGTTTGCAACATCAACGTTTTTTCCGAACCAGAAAGCAAAATATCTTCGTCCGACATGAGTTGCCGCCAGTGGTGCTCGGGACGGGATACGGCGCGGCGCGGCGCAGCGACGGGGTACGGAGCGGCGAACGACCGTTCTAGTGGTGAGCGCCACTGGCGGCAAGCTTTAGTCTTTTTTCCACAATTTCGATAAATTGCTACTTTTGGAAAAACTGTTTACAGATCCTGTAGCAAACAAATTGCTCTGGCTTTCCAAAAAAAGTTCAAAGCGTACAGTACAATATTAAAAAAGATATCGTCTTTTTAAGAGTGTCCGAATTAGTGGGAGTTACTGTATCTCCCAAACTACAAACTTTTCAACATACATAGCTATTTGCACTTTTTTTATAACGAATGTCCAGCTGCATCGATTGATGAATTAAAAAATACCTCATACCATTTAATAAAAACAAAGTTGACCATTATATGACTCTTACGCGTCCACTCACGGAAAAAACTGATAACACCAGAATATGCTCCACTGGATACCATTCAAGCCTCCACTGAAACATTTTTTTATACGAGTAACAATAGCGAGAAAATCAAGATGTAAAAATCGGGTGAGATACCCTGTACAAGGACACCATGTTCTTAAGGGTTCGTGCAGAGTGGATCCGATATTGGCCGATTCGGCCGACGTCCGACTGCATCTGTCTCATTTTTCAAGCGTGCGAGAAAGAGACACGTCGGACGTTGGTCGAATCGGCCGATATCGGATCCACTCTGCAGGCACCCTAACGGTGGTGACCGAGGAGTGGGGAGGGCGGAAGGGGCGAGGGTGCCTTCCAGATAGAAAGCGCGCTGAATTTTTTCCGTCAGTTGTCCACCTACAGCTATCGAAGAACATCGTCTTAGGTTTTTGCCAGATCATTTTGTCAGTTTCGCCAGTTTTGTCATCCAGATCGTTTATCTTTAACAAAAGTAAGTACATTATTCATTACTACTACTACTACTACCGTCAGTGTTTCTTGCTTCATTTTTGTTTCACTACAACTTTTCTGAATGATTCAACAATAAGTTTTACTATTTAAGGGGGTAGACCCCTTTTTACCAGGATTGCAAGGGTGCGGGATTCGCGTTCTCATTTCTTGATAAAATACAAGAATAGGATTTTTCAGAAGTCGAAAACGCTAGATAAAAGATCAATCTAGGGCGCTATCTCCCCCAAAGGTCCTATTTTTTCGTTAACGAAGCGTTTACGAGAAATGAGAACGCGAATCCCGCACCCTTGCAATCCTGGAAACGATATATGAGTCTACCGCCTTACAAGGGAACATATTCAGTTGATACAACCCGATTTGCATGAAACTTGTGTGAGATATAGTTCTTCGACAAATATTTGACACGTGTTTTTTTATCGGCAACCATTCAGTTTGAAGGGGTGAAAACAGCCCGCAGAGTTGGGGGTCAGAACCATATTTTTTGAGATATCTCGGAAACCAGAGGACGAAAAAAATTGAATTTTCTTTTAAATTGTGCATTTTTTAATAGGAAAGGATGTATTTTGAACAATATCACTGGGTTCTATGTCGTTTAATAATAATAATAACTAACCATAAATAAGATAAACTGCAAAAATCATCAACTTTTGGATATATTGTTTAAATAAAAAACTTGTGTTGAAATTATCTTGCACGACTACATTTCCCATTAAAAAATACACAATTGAAAAGAAAATTCAATTCTTTTCGACCTCTGGTTTCCGAGATATCTCAAAAAATATGGTTCTGACCCCCAACTCTGAGGGCTGTTTGCACCCCTTCAAACTAGATGGTTGCCGATAAAAAAAACACGTGTCAAATATTTTTCGAAGAACTATATCACACACAAGTTTCATGCAAATCGGGTTGTATCAACTGAATATGTTCCCTTGTTAGTGTGTAAAGTTGGAAACTGAAAAAATTGCTATATTTCCATTCCTTTATTCTATTCGCTATTTTTCTATATATACATCTTTAATTCATTATATTTATACCGTAATTATATGTTTAAATTAATCTCTAAATTTTACCATACTTTTCAATTCTTAGGATATGGAGGTGCCGACAGGAACATGGACCGTTGTCCAATTTTTGGAGGACAAAACCGTCGAAGCGGTGCCTACTAATTGGCTAGCCAGCGACCAATGTTATTGGCCACCGCTACAGCAGGCGAAATTGATCCACGCCATTAAAAAATTGGAATCTCCTCAACCTGCGTGGACGAAGTTCACTGTAAAGAGCTTCAGGGACGGCGTCTTTAGTAAGTTAAAGTAGTTATATAACATACATGTACAATTAAAATAATAATTATATAATGCTTCTAGACGATTACATGAAAGCTCGAAATAAAGCAAAGGAGGCTGAGGAGACCAGCGATTTGCAGTCGGAGGTGGACGACTCTGCTATAACACCAAAAAGAAAAATTTTTCGCCCATCGTGGGCTTCCAGCAGTGAGGAGGAGTTGTCCTCCGAAGAATCGATGCTGCCCACTCCCCCAAGTTTGCAGTGGAAACCCAAGATTGCTATGTAAATTCAAAAAGTAGCGGCCTACATATAGAACATTAAATTATTACATTCATAGTTGTGCATTTCATCCTATTGCTGTAATTAGTGTATATCTTTTTTCATCAAATAATATTTTATTTTCAGTCACTGCCGCTTGCGAGGAATCGCAATCGATGTTAAAAATAAGAAGCAGACCGTCTGAAAGAAGACGGCAGCCGCAAGAGGAGCCAAAAACTTTGAACACGATTGGTACGTAAATATAAAAGGAAGCATACAGATATAGAACATTAAATTATTACATTCATGGTTCTACATCGGATCCTCTAATTGTAATTATTTTTTTTTTCTTTAAAATATATTTCATTTTTAGTTACTGCTATTAGTGAAGACTCACTGCCCCCCTCGAAGAGACAGAAAGTCGATGAAAGGAGAGAGCAGGCGGAAGAGGAGCCACGAAGTTCCAGCACGATTGGTATGTAAATACAAAAGGAACCGTTTTATGATATAGAACATCAAATTCATAGCTGTACAGGGTGGGGAAAAATGATTGGTCATCCTTTTGGGAGGTGGTAGAACTCGTCGAGATTGCCAACATTGCATTATGAACATGGCCTCGAAAAATTAATTTTCAAGGTCAAAATTTTTTATTGGCTTAATCGATTCTACTCGTCGAGCTGAACAAAAGTCTCAAAGGGACCATATTGATTTCAATATTTCATAGAGAAACTTCGTTTGAAGTTTTTTTTGCCTGAAATTTCAAAACTATCGATTTTCAACGATATTTATATTGAAATTTTATTATTATTAAAAGTAGCATTAAAATTTTTATTATAGGGAATATTAATATTAACTTTATAAGCTTTATAAGCATCAGATTTATTTTCCGACTTCATGAAAATCGATAGTTTTGAAATTTCAGGCAAAAAAAACTTCAAACGAAGATTTCTCTATGAAATATTGATTTCCGGCATATGGCCCCTTTGAGACTCTTGTTCAGCTCGACGAGTAGAATCGATTAAGCCAATAAAAAATTTTGACCTTGAAAATGACCTTGAAAATTAATTTTTCGAGGCCATGTTTATAATGCAATGTTGTCAATCTCGACGAGTTCTACCACCTCACAAAAGGATGACCAATCATTTTTCCCTACCCTGTACAGTCCGCGACAATACTATAAGACATAGATAAGAGGTAAGCTGGTGTTACTTTCAAATTCTTCGGCTTCGCACAGACATATACAGCGCACCGAACCGCGCATTTCGAAAAACATTTCACCGCACCGAACGGCAAACGGAATGGATTTTTGCTATTTCCAGAATTTCTTGCAAATAACTATAGAAGCTGCAGTGGTGTATACTACACAAAGAAATTCAGAACATGTGTTTATAATTTTATTTGTAACATGCCTATTTAATAATTCTATATATTACGAATGTTTAGGATATGCTCTATCTGCCCTGCAAACAAATTTGCAAGTGCTACCCATTCGCGTTCGAGTGCGCCCAAATATTCGTCGAAACGTTCGTCTTATATACTCTTATATTTCTGTTTGTCAGCATCGGTGTATATCGTATCGTCGGGCATTCTCTTGAAAATTAGTTCGAAAAGGCCAGGCGTTCCTCTGTATTTTACATTATCAATGATTATATTATCTTCCATGTCTACGTCGAAATTCTTATCCCCAAGCATCAATGTATTTTTATCATAGTACACACCATACACGTGGTCAACCTGTTTTTTCAAATATGTAGTGGCTTCATCATGCTGTTCGGGATTCTCAACAATCTCACGCATTGTCGTTTCGAGAATATTTTGTTCAAGTGTTTCTGCTTCGTCTGTCCATACTTCTTCTGCAGGAGGTTCGGAATCTGGGCAAAGTCGTTTCGATAATCGATGAGGTGTTGGTTTTAAATGTGTTTCCGCACGTAATCTTTTCAATCCGCGATACCGAGGCGTAGCGTTTAGCGGCGTTAATCCGCAATATTGGAGTGCAGCGTTAAGCACGGGCGGCTGATGCAATGGGGACTCTGAAGAGGTCTCTCCATGATATTCAGGTGTAACGTTAATCACGGGCAATTGCTGTTTGGATGTCGACTCTGAAGATGTCTCTTCAGGAATTGGGCTGGGAAATGGTTTTGTGTTTTCAATCAATTCTTTCAAGGGTCTTATCACAGGTTGCAAGCTATGTTCCAACACCGCATCGGTATCCATTTTTCTGACCTTTAGCGCTAAGTATTTTTTTCGTATAGCTTCGCTCGTCTTGGCAATCTCTTTGTTAACACTTCTTTTTCCATCTTTTGTTCCACAGAATTTCGACCCATGCTCGATTAGAAACGTTTTAACACTGTTCTATAACCGTTCGATCTCGTTCAATGCCCGTTCGACAACCGTTCGATGTCGTTCAATGCCCGTTCGACAACCGTTCTACGTTGAACGTGCACGTTCAACACCCCGTTCGACGACCGTTCAATGCCTGTTCAATGCCCGTTCATTGCCGTTCGACAACCGTTCGACACCCGTTCAATGTCGTTCGACAACCGTTGAATGCCCGTTCGATGCCGTTCGACACCCGTTCTACACCTCGTTCGATGCCGTTCGATGCCGTTCGACAACTGTTCGACACCCGTTCGATGCCGTTCGACACCGCGTTCTACACCCGTTCAATGTCATTCGACACCCGTTCGACAACCGTTCGACAACCGTTCAATGCCCGTTCAATGTTGTTCGACAACCGTTCGACACCCGTTCAATCACGTCACAGGTTGGCAGCCGAATGATGTAGTTATAATATGACATAGTCATTAAATCCTCGTCGATAGCGACCTCTATGCATAGGACTATCCTTGTCTATAACCACAAATCCATAGTTTTGTTGCCAACATTTTGCACACAGTTTGTTAAATTGTTCAAACGTCATATCGGTATTTACGTGATCGTCATACACATGGCGTAAATTCATGTTGTCCTGTTTGAATAGTAGTAAGAGATTGGTATTATCGCGAATCAGGTGCTTTGGAATTCTTGCATACGATTGGCATAGATACTACCCATGGAAAAGTACTCTCTAATCACATCCTGCTTATCGCACGCCACATCATCAAATATAAATATAGAATTTGGTAGAGCTTGGGAAATATTTATACAAACACGATCCAGAGATATCAATCAGTCCATAAATGACTTTCGTACTGGCGACACATTGACGGACCACCTATGAAAAAGGATCGTTACTCGCGCATACGGCGGCAGGGAGCAGGACTTCTAAATATACTAATAAATAAATTGCCGTTTGAGTTACATATACCAGGATATCAATTTTGTGGACCCGGCACACGTTTGCAGGAACGCTTGGCTCGCGGCGATCGTGGCATAAATCCATTAGACTCGGCCTGTAGAGAACACGACATTGCATACTCTCAAAACAAAGATTTGACGAATCGTCACAAGGCAGATCAAATTTTAGCTGATCGAGCACGTCAACGCATAACTGCGAAGGACGCTACGTTAGGCGAGAAGACTGTTGCGACAGCTGTTTGGGCTGCGATGAAAGCTAAGTCGAAGCTTGGGATGGGGCTCAAGAAAAAAAAGGACAGTGGTAAGAAGAAGAAGACGCGAGTTCTACCGATAGCAAAGCGAGGTGGTTTCCTACCGTTCCTCTTACCTGCATTGTCAGCTATAGGGGCGTTGACGGGCGGTGCTGCTGGCGTAGCGAAGGCTGTGAACGATGCCAAGGCTGCGCGAAAACAGTTGGAGGAATTGCAACGTCATAACGATGCTATGGAAGGTCGCGGAATTTATCTCGCACCCTACAAGAAGGGTACCGGTTTAAGGAAAAAAAAAAGTTCAATCCATGAAAAACTAGGGACACAGCCGATGACAAATGTTCAGCTTGAGGATATAGGAAGAAAGAATATACCATATTTTCGCGGAGTATACATGCGCGATAGTCTTCCGGCGAGAGCAAATGTAAATGAGAGCGGTATAGTAAACTTGGACGATAGTATCGGTCCGGGAACACATTGGGTCGCATACGTGAAACGCAATCGTACCGTAAAATATTTTGATAGCTTTGGTAATCTACGTCCACCTGTGGAACTTATTGCATACTTTGGATCATCCGCAACAATTACTTACAATCATGCACGTTTTCAAAATTTCGATCAAACCATATGCGGGCAACTGTGTGTAAAATTTTGTCGAGGAAAACTCATTATAAATGTACATTACCGACAAGTACAATTTCATTACATTCTTTACCCCTTTCGCATAAACATGACGCCCTCGTCGTTGACACTGACGTTAACGGGTAAGAGCAGCATGCTCGCAGTCCAATACTTTCCCGCGATAGATTTGAGTGGTCATGAATACGAACTAGGTCTCGTGGATTTTGAAACGTTTAACACGATAGCGAACGTCGATGCTCGCAACAATAAATTTTATTTTGGTGAAAATGACGAAGAAATTGTCATTCCCGAAGGATCTTACGAACTGGATGCAATCGATAAGTACTTGAAACGGGAAATACTGCGAAGATATCTCAACAGGCATGATTCGGGGAACGATGAATACCCTCTCGTCATACGTGCTAACAATAATACGATGAAGAGTGAAATATACTGCTCCTATAAGATTAATTTTGAGAAACCTAATAACATAGGATCGCTACTTGGATTTTCTGCAAACCGTATTCTCCCACGTAAAATGTGGCATGAGTCTAACGCTCCTGTGAACATCATAAGCATCAACATGATCAGAGTGGAATGCAGCATAACAGCTGGTTCGTACAGTAATGACAAACCTGTACACATTATTCACGAATTTTCACCTAGGGTTCCTCCAGGATATAAGATCTCAGAAACGCCGCCGCGAGTCATTTACCTTCCTATCGTCGTGCGGATAATAGACGATTTAGAAATACGTCTGCTTGACTAAAATAATCGTCTGATCGATTTTCGTGGAGAAGAAATCACTGTTAGACTACATTTAAGACGGCGAGATCCCCGCTCCTACGAATAAGTGTTGTATTATGCTTGTATATAACAAAGCGAACGAACCTCTAATTCCGACTGCTGCAACAAATACATTCATCGACACAGTAAGTCGGGCAAATTATCGTGTCACACCATCGTCGAGGAAGAACCTGCTGAGCTTGCAGAACGTGCGTTTTCTACAATCGTTGGGATTTGTTGTAAAGCAATAATGTCTGACATTCTGGCCATTGGCAATACACCGACCTCCGATAATCGTATAACCAAGATAGAAGTGCACACGTATAATCCCTATGCAAATACTACTCTCGGAAATAGCGATGAAATAAGAATACCGATACAGCAGCAAGATCTGTATACGCTACCGTGCGAGAGTTTCTTGTACATTGAAGGAAAAGTTATTTTAGCAGAGGCTCCACCTGAAGGAACAAGCAACAATGTTACTCTCGATACCAATTGTGCTGCTTTCATGTTTGATGAAATTCGATATGAACTAAATGGCGTTGAAATAGATCGCTGTAAAAATCCTGGAATAACGACTGCGTTAAAAACACACGTGTCCATCTCCCCCGGAAGAAGTAAAGCATTGGCCACCGCTGGCTGGTATCGTAAACTGGATGGCGCAGATTTCAATTTCTGTATACCATTCAATATGCTCTTTGGCTTCGGTGAAGATTATAACAAGATAACCGTTAATGTGCGTCAAGAGTTGGTCTTAATTCGATCACGAAACGATCTAAACGCGTTGAATGGTTCTAGTATTTTAAGACCTAAAATCGAATTATTCAAAGTTCAGTGGCGAATGTCGCACATAAGTCTTGAAGAAGTAACCAAATTGTCGTTACTACGCATTCTCGAGAGAGGACAAATGATACCTATGTGTTTTCTCTCTTGGGATCTATACGAATATCCACATTTACAAACAACGACGATGCATACGTGGGCCATCAAGACTGTAACACAACTGGAGAAACCTCGCTTCATCATATTCGCATTGCAGAATGATAGGAAGAATCAATTGCATAAGACTGCTAATCAATTCGACGATTGTAAACTGTCAAACATACGTTTGTACCTAAATTCGGAATCATACCCATACGATGACCTAAACTTGGACTTTGAAAAAAATAAGTATGCGGTACTTTACGATATGTACGCAAAATTTCAAAACTCGTATTATGGTGATCGATGCAGTGAGCCGCTATTGGACGAATTAGAGTTCTTATCACGTGGCCCATTTGTGGTCATAGACTGCTCTCGTCAAAACGAGTCTGTTAAAAGTGCTACAATTGATGTCCGCATAGATTTCGAATGCAGAGATAATGTGCCAGTCAACACAGCTGCATACTGCTTGATTATACATGATCGTATAGTCGAGTACAGCCCGTTGACCAACGTAGTGCACAGAATACTTTAACAAGCGGCGATGGTTCATCTAACGTTTGTCGATGTACAAGGGTTCAAGATCGAGTCAAACGAATTCATTGTAAAAGAAGCGGCCATTTTACGGGATGGAAATAAACTATTGCACTGGATATTCGAGCCACCATTTGGGTTCCACTGATTGACTGCTGCCGAAACACGTCAGGTTCGATGGCTAACGAGAAAACATCATGGAATCGGGTGGATGGACGGATATGTTCCATACAAAGAAGCTGGAAGCTGTTTGAAACTAGCCCTGGAAAATACACAGCAGGTCATTGTCAAGGATTGGAAAAGAAAAAATGGCTGTGGAAATTAACTGGAATCGAGGCTCTTGATGTGGATCTAGAGGATGTTCCAAGATTGTCGATGTTGCAAAAGGGGCTGCATAGATGTGCATTCCATACTGGCGTATGTGCCGTTGAAAATGTATTTAAACTGTGTAAAATATATAATGATCAATAAGAACCATATTTTTGAATAAAGAATATTATTTAACAAAATTTTTTTCCGTATTTCTTAAAATGGTATAAAATTTCACCCAATGTTGCCGACAAAATGCGCAGTTTGTGGTATAACATTACAAAAAATGATTACTCGGCAATAAGAATTTTTGGTATCATATTTCACCGGATGTGTTTGCCTCGTGCCGAGATTCCTTGCTGTGTTTGCATTTTTTCAAAAAGGGAAGGGGGGGGGGGGGGGTAGAGAGAGGCTATAAAACGCCATTGTTGGTTGGATCGACAAAGTATCAACTATGTGGTCCGCAACCGTCAACTCTCGCGCTACGCTGCAGAATAATGAGTTCAATCCTCCGCAATTACACACACAGTAAGTACTCTGGCTACCGCTAAAAATGCTATTCAGTATTGTTTCTTTGCAACTGAAAAAAAATTCATTTCATAATTGCTTCTTTTCTTATCAGCGCTGATAATTCGGAACAGAGGATCGTGCGCGCGGTGCGTATATTGGGCAGGAGATATCCCTTGACGAATACATTCTACAAATACCTTGACATTGGAGTCCGAATTGGTGGTTGCTGTCACGTCGAGTTGGCTATAGGAGACAATCACGGCAATGAAATTCAATTGTCTATGGCTACCTGGAAAGATCTTCTTCGAAAGAAGGAAGACATTCTGTGGAACATTATCAACTCAGGGAATGCTGTGCATGTTGGTGATATAACTGTGGAGTTTTGTCAGTTAAACGATGATGTAAAGCTTGTAAAATTATCAAATTCGACTAAGTGCATACAGATTGCCCAGAAAACGATGAGAAGATTATTTGATTTAGAATTTTGTATCGATCACATGTACTCTTGGCTATCCGAGAACCTATTCTGTGTACAAACTAAATATTGTAAGTTTATGCAAATAATATCTAATGTTACCGATGATTTTGCAAAAGCCATTGCAGAACATGACGATTTTGAACGCAATTCAATCATTTTAAAATAAAATCAAAAGGATATTTCTTTGACATTTAATGCATGATTTACATTTCCTGTCCCCGAGATTCCTGTTCGTTCCCAAGGGGTATCATATTACATAAAAAAATGTCAGGGTCAATCAAATAGCGTCTTAAAAGAAGTTATAATATTTGGTCGGGTGTGTTTGCCGAGATTTCAAAGGGGGGTATAACATTACAACAAACTGATTACTCAGCAAAGTGCTGGGTTGCAAAAATGCGAGATTCCCTGATGTCAAAGGGGCATACAAATTGATTACTCTGCAAAACGACTTCCCCCACCACCACTGCAGGAAAGAACGGGCGGGGTCTGAGAGGCGTCTGTTCCATCATTCTCGGTTAGATCGCCAAAGTATGCGGTTCGTGCGCGAGAGGATACCGCTGTGACGTCACAAAAATCCACCTACCTCCACTCCTATCCTTTGTGACGTCACTCTCCCGAAAAACATTCGCGAAAAAATCAGGACTTGACCCCCGAAAAAATTCGCGATCCCCCCGCGGACCCCCCGAAAAAAAGACCGCGGGTGACCCCGAAAAAAAAAGATGGCGCCTGGGGGTGACCCCCGAAAAAAAAGACCGCCCCGGTTAGGTCTGGGGGGTGACTCCCGAAAAAGACCGCCCCGGTTAGGTCTGGGGGTGACTCCCGAAAAAGACCGCCCCGGTTAGGTCTGGGGGTGACTCCCGAAAAAGACCGCTCGGTTCGGTCTGGGGGTGACCCCCGAAAAAGACCGCTCGGTTCGGTCTGGGGGTGACCCCCGAAAAAACTTCTCCCCAGAGGTGGAGGGGGGAGGGGGTGGGGAGGGGGGCAAGCCCCCTCCCTGAGGGAGGCCTCGAAAGGTCAATGAACTTGATCCAGAATCCCCCTAGCCTACCTACTTATATAATAAGAACAAAATTTATTAAATGTGTACTTTAGTTATATATATTAAATATGTAATTAGTTGTTTAAGTAAAATTATACCCAGATAGCACAGGACGTTCTGAAGATGTCCATTTTATGTCCATTTCAGGTCTGAACGTCCTATGTCCTGGAAGGACGTGTTAAAAACGTCTTGAAAATATCTCTTTCGGGACGTTCGTTTTACGTCCAAAATAAGACATTTTGAAAACGTCTTTTTCGGAACGTTCGTTTTACGTCCAAAATAGGACATTTTGAAAACGTCTTTTTCGGAACGTTCGTTTTACGTCCAAAATAAGACATTTTGAAAACGTCTTTTTCGGAGCGTTCGTTTTACGTCCACAATCAGACATTTTGAAAACGTCTTTTTCGGAACGTTCGTCTTACGTCCAAAATAAAACATTTTGAAAACGTCTTTTTCGGAACGTTCGTTTTACGACCAAAATAAAACATTTTGAAAACGTCTTTTCCGGAACGTTCGTTTTACGTCCAAAATAAAACATTTTGAAAACGTTTTTTTCGGGACGCTGGTTTAACGTCTGACATAAAACGTTTTAAAGACAACTTTTTCGGGGAGTATTACAGGTCCAAAAATGTTAATTAAGTATATATGTATATATATATATATATATATACATAAAACGTTTTAAAGACAACTTTTTCGGGGAGTATTACAGGTCCAAAAATGTTAATTAAGTATATATGTATATATATATATATATATATATATATATATATATATATATATATATATATGAATCAACTCGCACAATATATGTGGTTTATTAAAAACGAAATAGCTTTATAATCCACATAATAAGTGAATGGGAGAAATAATTCATATCTTAACGCACGCTTTTCATTTATATATTATTTATTATAAAAATAAGAACAAGAACAACTAGGACAACATGATATATGCACTGAATCAACTCGCATAATCGGTTTATTAAAATCGCAAAAAAACTTTATAGAAAGGAAAATTACAAGTAAAAAAATAGTAATAAAAACTACAATTTTTTATTTATTCCGGCCGAAATTCTTTCCGCCGCCCTTTTGAGCCACATTTGTATTGTAATTTCGGTGTCTCGTCTCGTCACGACGCGTCCCTTTTCTGCAGCACCTTGAATAAAAATTTCTTATTTTGTTAATTTGTACATGAATCACTTTTATAATAACATTAAAATAAGGGTGATAGTTACCTATTACGAGGTTGGCGGTATTTAATGTATTGAAGGGCTTCTTGCCCTTCCTGCCCAACCAACTATACGACAACGCCAAATTGTTTGTAATAAGCGTGGACAAAACCCTCTTCACAAACTGGTAAGTGTTCTCGCCGCCTATTTTGTGTAATTCCTGAACCTAAAATAAGAAGTTATTAATATTACATTCTGTTAACTATATCAAAATGAAAGATCAATTTCAGGTATTTTAAGTTAATTTATTACATCAATAAATTTTACTTACGCCATCTTGAAATTGTTCGCCGCTATTTAGGATATTCTCAAAAGTAGAGAACTCCTCGTCCGTGTGGAGTGGAAACTTCAGCGGCGAAAATCTCTGGAAAAACGGTACCCTATGGTCTTCTCCAACGGCTTTCTTGTTCCCCGCTTCTTTTAATTGATGCACTTCTTCTTTTAAGTTATGTACCTCTTGTAGTACATCGGTGAGGAGAGATCTGAAGACATGACCTTGTTGTTCTATATTCTTCATAGTTTGAAGTAATGTCCCCAGGCTCTCCTTACTATGTCCAGCTTCTTGGTTTCCTATTGATTGTTTATTAGGAATTATCTTTGTTGAAGTAAATTTACTTATTATCTCTAAAACATTTTCCTTAATTTACCAACAATAGACTGCTCCGCCATATGCAGCGACTCCTCGCTGTCGTCACGTGAATAATGCGAGTCTGAAAATAAAATATATTTTAATTAAAAAGAATTACTAATTACAGAAAAAGAATCATGTATAACTATTGTATATGTATATGTAATATATGTAATATACATACAATGTTTTATACGATGCTTCGTTTTGGATTGACATACCCATGTTCCCCAACTGTCTCCTTTGTATTTGTGGAGGAGTCCCCATGATGGACTCATCGTCGTACGAGTTAAAGTCCATGCTCGAGGACAACGTGGTTTGGCTAATCATCCGTCGATGCTGTTCGACCTCCGACTGCAGATCACTGGTGTCTTCTGCAGTTCGGGCCTTACCCCTAGTCTTCTTGTAATCGTCTAGAAGCATTAAATAGTTGTTATTTTAGTTGTACATTTATGATGAATAATAATTGTAACCTACCGAAAGTACTGTTTTCCAAAAATTCTTATTATGTGCTGCGACCACGAGGTGCTGCGGCTCTCCAGCTTCTTGATTGCTGTCATTAGCCGACTTCCTTGCAGCGGTGGCCAATAGCACACGTTGCCGTCGATCCAATTCGTTGGCACAGCTTCTACTGTACCATCTTCTACAAATTGAACCACTGTCCACGTAGCAGTCTCCATTATTCTATATGTACTATATATAATATATAAATAAACATAAATAATATAAACGTACAAAGTGTTTCGTTTACAACAGGCCACCCAAATATCTCTTCTAACTCTGAAAATACAAAAAATGTTTGTGACGTAATCTAAATGGTTTCAAAAGACGAATCAGATGGAAGAATCGTATTTTATAATTGTAATTTTTTAATCGTTTTTTCAAGGTCACCCGTGTTTTTTACGTATACAGGATGCCCCACGCAACTGGAACATGCTGTACCTCCTAACTTGTTGGGAATAGAGGATGTTATAAGTAAAAGTTGAATGGTATCAGACGGTGCATAATGTGCAACTAATTTTATGTACTTTGTGCATCAGAAAAATGCAACTGCACTTTTTTTTTTAAATGGAAGCCTATGTTTTTGACTACATCAATCGATGCAGTTTCTTGTACTTTACATAAAAGTACTGACATACTTATACCCTAAACTTATTCGTTAGGAAGTTATCGAAACTAAAATTTCTCTGAATTATAATGGAACATAACTTAGGTACTCCGGAACACTTCCCGAGAGACCGAATTAATTCAGAAAAGCTTCGATAACTTCCTAACAAATAAGTTTAGGATATAAGTATGATGGTACTTCTATGTAGAGAATAAGAAACTGCATCGATTGTTGCAGTCAAAAACATAGGCTTCCATTTAAAAACAAAAGTGCAGTTGCATTTTTCTGATGCACAAAGTACATAAAATTAGTTGCACATTATGCACCGTCTGATACCATTCAACTTTTACTTATAACATCTTCTATTCCCAACAAGTTAGGAGGTACAGCATGTTCCAGTTGCGTGGGGCATCCTGTATACGTAAAAAACACGGGTGAAATTGAAAAAACGATTAAAAAATTACAATTATAAAATACGATTCTTCCATCTGATTCGTCTTTTGAAACCATTTAGATTACGTCACAAACATTTTTTGTATTTTCAGAGTTAGAAGAGATATTTAGGTGGACAGTTTTAGACGAAACACCCTGTATATAAAACAGATACAGTGAGTGTATAAAGTATTCGTACACTTTTTAAAAACGAATTACTTTTTTAAAATTCTACCCAACAGCTTCAATTTTTTTGAGACGTTAGAAGGATTAGTTTACTAACTAATGTGTAAATAATTTTTTTAAACAATTGTTATTAGTCGCAATTACGAAGAAAAAGTAAAGGTCACGATTTTTCAATTTTTTGCCTGTGCCTGTAATGAAAATTTAAAACATGTATTTTGTAAATCTAAGTAAGTTATATACATGTACAAAGTTTCATTGAAATCGGTTGATGCATAAAAAAGCTGTGGGCATTGTAATATGTAAAAATCCTTGAATTTGGGGTTTGCGAATCATTTAAATCGCGAATCCTTACCATTTTTGCTATTTTCAATCATTTATATTTCATAACAACCTTAATCGATTTCGATAAAACTTTGTACCTACCAAAGACAGACACCTTATAAATTATCATTACAGGCACTGTGGCGTTTTTAGAATTAAAATACCGCGCGTAAAACGCATAAGCGTCTTGCGACAACGGACAAGCGTTGCTGTGACGACGCACGTAAACCACCGCGCCGCGGAGCGCGGAAGACACAAAAGAATTGAACCACAACGAGACAAACGCGGATAGTTTTTTGTTTGAAAAAAGAGTCTTGCATCTACCATCTAACGACATGTATTTTCTCTCCGAACCTTTCACCACTTCCCTTTATCCTGTTTATTCCAATTTTCGGTAATGGAACAGACACAGATAAAACATTAAAAATCGTGATCTTTACTTTTCCAAAAACGAATTATTTGCACATTAGCTACTAACGTAATCCTTCTAACGTCTCAAAAAAACTCAAGCTGTTGGGTCGAATTTTGAAAAAGTTATTCGGTTTTAAAAGGTATACGAATACTTTGTACACCCACTGTATAAACACTGCATAAACACTGCATATACCTACGCAACTTCGGCCCACAGCAACAGCAGCAGCGGCAGCAATCGCAAAACAATATCTTCAGCAACAGCAACAGCTACCAGCAGCAACCGGAGAAATTGTATCCTTAAAAAAATGTACGGAAATTAATGAAAGTTTTAGTAGAGATCACGGTTTTGAACGTGTACTATAATACACGTGTACACGTGGTACGTGAACCGTGTAGTACGAATTTAAGGATCCGTGAATACGAATCCGAGAATACGGATCCGCGTACACGTGAGTTCGGACCCGTGAAAACGTGTACACGGATCCTTAAATCCGTACTACACGCTTCACGTACCACGTGTATTTATATACAGGTGAAATGGGGATCTCTAAGTTTTATCAATGAAACAAACGCAGTGGAAGGACATAAGCAAAAACACTAATTCGACAAATAACACCAATGTTAATACTCACTGTTAGATTGTGGGTATATAAGTAAAAACCACACTGTTTAAAACTTTAAAACGATTACTGGAGAACACTGGAGGTGCGTCTTTATACCTTGAAAGAAACGCGCGAATGACGAACGCTCAGATCAGAAACAGAAGAGCAACAGTCCTATGAACAACTGAGGATCGAGGGTCCCATGATGCCGCGGAAAATATACGTTATACGTGCTGTTGCTCTTCTGTTTTTGATCTGAGCGTTCGCCATTCGCGCATTTCTTTCAAAGTATAAAGACGCACCTCCAGTGTTCTCCAGTAATCGTTTTAAACAGTGTGGTTTTTACTTATATACCCATAATCTAACAGTGAGTATTAACATTGGTGTTATTTGTCGAATTAGTGTTTTTGCTTATGTCCTTCCACTACGTTTGTTTCATTGATAAAACTTAGAGATTTCACGTGTATATAAATACACGTGGTACGTGAACCGTGTAAATAGTACGAATTTAAAGATCCGTGCAGACGGATCCGTATTCACGGATTCGTATTCACGGATCCTTAAATTCGTACTACACGGTTCACGTACCACGTGTACACGTGTATTTTAGTACACGTTCAAAACCGCGATCTCTACTAAAACTATTATTAATTTTCGTACATTTTTTTAAGGATACAATTTCTCCGGTTGCTGCTGGAATCTGTTGCTGTTGCTGAAGATATTGCTTTGCGATTGCTGCCGCTGTTGCTGCCGCTGTTGCTGTTGCTGAAGATATTACTTTGCGATTGCTGCCGCTGTTGCTGTGGGCCAAAGTTGCATAAGTTTTTATTTCATCACAATATTATTGTTAAAATGACAGTGAAACGAAAAATTCATAAACATTATATGCGTGCTAAAAGGTTGACACTTGATCCGGACAGATATTTATATCAGGGAACCTCTACGTCAACCAATATAAAATCTCCATGTAGAGATATGAATCATTTTCCGGACAATCCCCATTCTAATTTCGTTTCTTCAGATTTTGTAGATAATATTGATACCGACATTTTCGTAGAAAACATTCAGGCTGAAATACCAAATTCTAGTAGTCATTCCGCAGAAAGCGTTGCATATGAAAGTTTTAATCATTTGCTAGCAGGGTGGGCTGTAAAACACAACGTTTCGCACTTTGCAGTTAACGATTTGCTTGCTCTTTTAAAAAATCGAGTTTCAAGTGATTTACCTTCAGACGCTAGAACTCTTTTAAGAACGCGTAGAAAAGTAGTAACAAAACAGGTTGAACCGGGACATTACTATCACTTTGGCTTGAAAAATACTGTTTTGAATTTAATTAAAAATATAGACATTTCTTCTCTCTCAATTAATAGCAATACTATTTCAGTAAATATTAACGTAGATGGTTTACCATTATCAAAAAGCTCTGGCAGTCAGGTCTATCCCATTCTTTGCAGCATTGCGGGTGATAAAAATGTTGATATGGTTGGTATCTATCATGGCTATGTAAAGCCTAAAGATATCAACCATTTTTTACACGATTTTGTCCAGGAGACAATAGAATTAGTCAATAACGGATTTTTAATTAACGGGACATTATATTACATAGAAATTAAAAGTTTCATATGCGATGCCCCTGCCAAGGCACTAATTAAATACACGAAAGGTCATACGGGATACCATTCGTGCACTAAGTGCCATTCCGAAGGAGATTTTATAGAAAGTAGAGTGTGTTTCCCTGATGTAAAGAACATCCACTTAAGAACAGACACTGAGTTTAGATTACAAACTCAAGAAGATCATCATATTGGATCATCAGTTTTAATGAATATTCCGGGAATCAACATGATCGACTCTTTTCCCTTAGACTACATGCACCTTGTTTGTTTGGGTGTTGTAAAAAAATTACTGGTCAATTTGTGGTGTTGCGGTAAACCTTTGACTAAAATTTCAAATTTAGAAATTTCCAATATTTCAAATTCGCTTCTTAATCAGATTAAAAATATTCCGGCAGAATTTAACAGAAAACCGCGCACCTTGGGCGAATTGAAAAGATGGAAAGCCACAGAATTTCGTCAATTTTTATTTTACACTGGTCCAATAGTTTTATTAAACAATTTAAGTAAAAATAGATATTTAAATTTTCTCACTTTGCATGTAGCAATGACAATTTTATCAACTCCCAGACATTTAAATCTCATTGATTACGCGTCGGAATTAATGGAATATTTTGTTACTAGTTTTAAAAAATTGTACGGTCCACAACATGTAACACACAATGTCCACAATCTTTTGCATATCACGCAGGATGTTAGGATTCATGGACCGGTAGATAATTTTAGTGCTTTCCCTTTTGAGAATTTTTTGCAAAAGATATTAACCTATATTAGAAAACCCGACAAACCTTTGCAACAGATAATTAAACGGCACACAGAATATCGCAATCTTGCTGCAGGGGAAGTAGAACATATTAAATATCCTATTTTTAAGAAACAGCATTTAGAAGGACCATTAGTAGGAGATTTTCAAGTCTCTAAACAATATAAAATCATTCTTTATAGCAATTTTATTTTGAAAACTAACGAGCCTGATAACTGTTGTCGCCTTAACGACGGCAGTATCATCCTGTTACAAAATTTCTTAATCGCCGATAATATCTGTCAAGCAGTTGCTAGAAAATTTTCCATTTTGCAAGATTTTTACAAGAGGCCATGTAGATCTTCAGAGTTAGGTATTTTCGTAGTTGAACCGCGTAACTTAGGGCATTTTCAACTTTTTAATGTAACTGATATAATGTACAAATGTGTCAAATTAGAAATTGACGACAAATTTGTAGTTTTTCCATTAATTCATTCGGAATACTACTCTAAATTCTAAATTTATTTCATTCATTTCATCGGAGTAGTTTCAGTACCCTTTTAGCATGCATACATATACATATACAGGGTGGGGCATTTTAAACAGGTCACCTGAATAACTCGCTTGCTTTTGAAGATAAAAAAAAAAGGATCAGACCAAACTTACTTGATATCGAGGGGCTCGTAATCTGATGTCATTAATTTTTTTATAGGTGGAGACGTCAAGGAGATATGAAGGTCAACTCTGTTTTTTTAAATGGAGACATTACTTGAAACTATGAAGAATATAGAACAACAAGGTCATGTCTTCAGATCTCTCCTCACCGATGTACTTCAAGAGGTACATAACTTAAAAGAAGAAGTGCATCAATTAAAAGAAGCGGGGAACAAGAAAGCCGTTGGAGAAGACCATAGGGTCCCGTTTTTCCAGAGATTTTCGCCGCTGAAGTTTCCACTCAACACGGACGAGGAGTTCTCTACTTTTGAGAATATCCTAAATAATAATAAATTAACTTAAAATACCTGAAATTGATCTTTCATTTTGATATAGTTAACAGAATGTAATATTAATAACTTCTTATTTTAGGTTCAGGAATTACACAAAATAGGCGGCGAGAACACTTACCAGTTTGTGAAGAAGGTTTTGTCCACGCTTATTACAAACAATTTGGCGTTGTCGTATAGTTGGTTGGGCAGGAAGGGCAAGAAGCCCTTCAATACATTAAATACCGCCAACCTCGTAATAGGTAACTATCACCCTTATTTTAATGTTATTATAAAAGTGATTCATGTACAAATTAACAAAATAAGAAATTTTTATTCAAGGTGCTGCAGAAAAGGGACGCGTCGTGACAAGACGAGACACCGAAATTACAATACAAATGTGGCTCAAAAGGGCGGCGGAAAGAATTTCGGCCGGAATAAATAAAAAATTGTAGTTTTTATTGCTATTTTTTTACTTGTAATTTTCCTTTTTATAAAGTTTTTTTGCGATTTTAATAAACCGATTATACGAGTTGATTCAGTGCATATATCATTTTGTCCTAGTTGTTCTTGTTCTTATTTTTATAATAAATAATATATAAATGAAAAGCGTGCGTTAAGATATGAATTATTTCTCCCATTCACTTATTATGTGGATTATTCCTCCGTTTAATAAAGCTATTTCGTTTTTAATAAACCACATATATTGTGCGAGTTGATTCATATATATATATATATATACTTAATTAACATTTTTGGACCTGTAATACTCCCCGAAAAAGTTGTCTTTAAAACGTTTTATGTCAGACGTTAAACCAGCGTCCCGAAAAAAACGTTTTCAAAATGTTTTATAAAACGAACGTTCCGGAAAAGACGTTTTCAAAATGTTTTATTTTGGTCGTAAAACGAACGTTCCGAAAAAGACGTTTTCAAAATGTTTTATTTTGGACGTAAGACGAACGTTCCGAAAAAGACGTTTTCAAAATGTCTGATTGTGGACGTAAAACGAACGCTCCGAAAAAGACGTTTTCAAAATGTCTTATTTTGGACGTAAAACGAACGTTCCGAAAAAGACGTTTTCAAAATGTCTTATTTTGGACGTAAAACGAACGTTCCGAAAAAGACGTTTTCAAAATGTCTTATTTTGGACGTATAACGAACGTCCCGAAAGAGATATTTTCAAGACGTTTTTAACACGTCTTTCAAGGACGTAGGACGTTCAGACCCAAAATGGACATAAAATGGACATCTTCAGAACGTCCTGTGCTATCTGGGATATATATATATATATATATATATATATATTTGATTGGTTATGCGAAAAGGGACTATGGGACCCTTCCAGTCTCTTATTTTCACATGACCAATCAAATATATATATATTTAATTAACATTTTTGGACCTGCAAGACATCTTGAATGTCCTACGAACGTATTCCAAACGGCCTACGAAAGTTTTCTCAACGGCTTGTGTTACAAAACCGTCCGTTTTAAAAACATACCAAGAATGTCCATTAGACATCTATAAAAGTATTCCAAACGGCCTACGAAAGTTTTCTCAACGGTTTGTGTTACAAACCCGTACGTTTTAAAAACATACCAAGAATGTCCATTAGACATCTATAAACGTATTCCAAACGGCCTACGAAAATTTTCTCAACGACTTGTGTTACAAAACCGTACGTTTTAGAAACGTCCCAAGAATGTCCATTAAACGTCTAAAGAACGTTTTTTAGACGTTTAATGGATATTCTTGGGACGTTTTTAAAACGTACGGTTTCGTAACAAAGCCGTTGAGAAGATTTTCGTAGGCTGTTCGGAAGACGTTCGGAAGACATTCAAGACATCCATAAGATATCTTGAATGTCCGACAGCAGACGCATTTAAAACGTTTTCAAGATGTCTCTGTGCTATCTGGGATAAAATAAATGAAGTTATAAATAAATGTTGTAACTCCTTTAAACCTTCACAAAATGTCCAGAGAACGTTATTTTCAAACATCCTAAAAACGTTCTGAGAATGTCCAGAGAACGTTACTTTCGAACATTCTATGGACGTTCTGAGAACGTTACTTTCAAACATTCTATGGACGTTCTGAGAATGTCCAGAGAACGTTACTTTCGAACATTCTATGGACGTTCTGAAAATGTCCGCAGAGTACATTCTATGGACGTCCAACAACGTAACTGGTACCTTCCTAGGACATTTAGAGAACCTAAGTAGGACATAACTGGGACATGTGGACATTCTATGGACGTTCTCAGAATGTACCGAATGTCCGAAACGGACATTCTATGGACGTACATAGGATATCCCTGTGCTACATAGATACCTAACGGTTTCAATATCAAAATGTCTTTTCAATGACACATAAAAACTGGTGTACGAAGTTTGTGTTTCGCCTTGCATGGTAATAGTTACAGGTATAGCGATCGTAATAAGCTTAAAGCAAAAATTTTAATGTTATTGGCGCATTGGTTCGATCAGTTAACAACTTTAAAAACACTATTTGCAAATTATCTCAAAATTTTATCTTGACGTTTCGATCTAAATTCAGATCATTTTCAAGAGATTTATAAAAATAAATTTGTGTCTTGGCAATAGATGAGATTGTGTTGGACCATTCCTTTAGATACCTAACGGTTTCAATATCAAAATGTCTTTTCAATGACACATAAAAACTAGTGTACGAAGTTTGTGTTTCACCTTGCATGGTAATAGTTACAGGTCCCAGATAGCACACAGATGTCCTATGTACGTCCAAAGAACGTCCGTTGCGGATATTCCGTACATTCGGAGGACGTCCCAGCAATGTCCATATATCCATTTTAAGTCCTCGTTATGTCCTCTGAATGTCGTAGGAACGTCCCAGTTACAAAGTAGGACATCCCGAGGACGTACTGTGTGGACATCCTCATAACGTTTTTCGGATGTCGAAAGTAACGTTCTCTGGACAATTTGTGAACGTTTTGCGGATGTCGAAAGTAACGTTCTCTGGACATTTTCTAAACGTTTTTCGGATGTCGAAAGTAACGTTCTCTGGACATTTTGTAAACGTTTTTCGGATGTCGAAAGTAACGTTCTCTGGACATTTTGTAAACGTTTTTCTGATGTCGAAAGTAACGTTCTATGGACATTTTGTAAACATTTTTCGGATGTCGAAAGTAACGTTCTCTGGACATTTTGTAAACGTTTTTCAGATGTCAAAAATAACGTTGTTGTGAATGTGTAAACAAGTTTTAACTTTTACTTAAAACTGCATTTACTTTATAACTGTATTTATTTTTGGTAAATTTAAAAATCTGACAATTTATTAAATCAATTTATTAAACAATCTGACAAATTGTACATATTTCAGAAGAACGATTTCTTTGCAACGTTAAAAACATATTCAACAAAAGTGCAATAATACAATAACTTGTTATTTTTTTAAAACGCTGCATCATTTTATTTATTATATGTGAGGTTATTTATTTATATTGTATATGTATAAAGCAAACATCTATAAACAAAACTCGGTAGCTTCTTAGGGCGTAATAAAATTGATAAAGAACGTAAAATAAGCTTCCAATATATTTTTAAATTAAAAATACAATAATACAGGTATATACATATAATTAAACTACAGGTCTTTGACTGTAACTTTACTGCGCTCCATGGCCCTCCTGAGCCATGACTGGATGGAAATTTCCGTTTCTTTTTTATTTTTCGAAACTCCCGATTTTTCTGCTGCATCTGAACAATGGAATTTTAGTTAAATAATATTCAATCGTATACAAATAAATATAATAATAAAATAAACGTGATAATTACCTATTATTATTTTGGCTAATTTTAAAGAATGAAATATTTTTTTGCCTTTTCTTCCTAGCCAACTGTATTCTTTACCAAATTCATTGGTCATTAAACAGGCTGTTGAGACGTAGTTACCTCCATCGCACATTTCGCTGCCTTCAAGGACCGTTTTACGGTATACTTATTTTTTAATGACAACCGAACCGAACGTTTCCTTTGCTACCATATAGCCCGCGGGACGACTTTTCCCCATAGTCTAATCCGGAGACGGGTCCGTCGAAAGCCCGCAATCGACAGCCTACCGTACCGAGCTTTATGTCCCAGCAACAATAGACCTTCGAAGCCAGGGGACAATCATTATTCCGTTTTCAATTCTTGCATACTTCGAGCCTAGCTCATCTGCTTGCCACCTTCAAGCTTCTCATCCATCGCGACCGTTTTGCTTAGCATGCTTTATTAGGTCCCAAGCGCTTTTTCTGTTTATTGCTCGCTACGGTCATCATAAAAATCGCTAACCGGACCTTGCCAATTCTTTTCACCCCCTCGTTACCGTCAATACCTGCGAGTCCCCACGTACAAGGGCATTACCGCGTAAGGCCACCCAATCCAACGACTTTCCTCAAACTGCTATCCACCAATCATGAGATTAGACAAAATCATCATCCGCCAATGACTGCCTCTGAGAGTTCTTCAACAAGTTTGGGGAAAAAACAGCGCGTTCGGAAGGACGGATGAAGGGTAGAACGACATCATCAAGCGAACTGAACGCTTCGTACCAACCGTGTTATCGTTATAATATCTATCGTATTCGAACTTAGCGTATCGACCGAATTGCATCGTTGAAATAATCATTCTCGCCCGAATGCAAAATTGTTAAACTTCATACAAACAATAAACGTGTTCAAACCAAAAGATTATCGAGTATCTTTTCAATCGAGTTCGACTTTGGTTAATTCCAAACCGAGCTATAGAGCAATCGTGAAATCGTCATCGCGTATTCGCTCAACACAGGCCATGACCCTTTTTACAAAATTATAATTGTTTGAGCCTCCTAATGTTGCTAATTCGTGGACCTACAAATTAATCATTTTGTTACAACTGAAATTGAAATTCTATTCATATCGTTAACGTTATGTTTTCTTACCGCGTCTTTAAAATTATTCTCATCTTGCAGATGTGTTTCGAACTTCTGCAATTCTTGTTCACAATTAATGGGAAATAGTATATTTTGTTTGAAAATTGAAAGACTTTCTCGTCCTGGCGCAGAATGCTCTTTAAAACATTTTTCTAATCCTTCTACTTTATTTAAAACATCCGTCATTATACTGCGCAACAGGTGTTGCTGTTCTATTATCGTTTTTAAATATTTACTGTTCAGTTGAGACAACGTCTCTTGGTTTTCTGAAAATTTAGATTTGGTAGGTGTCAGGTGCTTAAAAATATTTTTGTATTATTTGTTTATATATAAATCTATTAATAGTTACCATTCATTACAACAGATTTCGTTGGAATATTTTCTGTGTTATAAATTTGATTATTATTTGTGCACACATCTGAAAACAATAATTATTTTTGTTATAGGAATGTGATAATTATAAAAGAAGAAAAATTAAGTAGCTATAGATAGTACAATGTTGCATAGCATAAAACTTTTCATTTACAAACCTAATGTTTCATGTATTTGCAACGTAGGAGGCAGCGGCAGAGATATTAACGAATTGGAATCGCTATCGCTGTCGCTGCTTGATGCATGCTTCTTTTCTTGTATTTTTCTCTTTTTTGGGGGTTCAGCTTCCGACTGCAAGTCTGATGTTTCTTCTGCCACTCTGGCCTTTGATCTTGCTTTTGCGTAATCATCTGAAAGTATTTTTAATAATAAGTAATTATTTTAGTTTCATTGTACATAGTACAACATTTTTAACTTACCAAAGGTTCCATTTCTAAAACATTTAACTTTGTGTTTCTCCCAACCCGTGTTCACTTCTTCACATTTTTTAATAGCATTTCTCAAACGATTTGGTGGTAACGATGGCCAGTAGCAGTAACCATCTAGCAACCATGTTGATGGTACTGCCTCTACCGTGCTATCTTTCATAAATTGTACGATGCTCCACGAATTCATACTGTAAATAGTTAACAAAATTAATACAATTGAAGAGTAATAAGAAAATTTATTTAAAGAAATTTTGTATGCAATTATCTGCAACCGTAATATCTAACGATTTCAATCCTATGTTAAGCCTGTACGAGGATCATTGGCAGAACCATTTGAAAACCGATAACGAATAAACTTTTGATGTTATAATTTCAATAGTATGGGTAAATTTCCACACCACCTATATGAGGTATTACCCTGGCGCGTTACTGTTTTTTCTTATAACATAGGTAGTTCGCCAGTAGTCCTATCGTCCTATGATGTGGTTAAATTTTTTTATCGGATTGCAAATTAGCGAGGTAAAAATATTTTATTAATTTGTGATCCGGTAAGAAAAAAATAGACCACGATTTTGCTGGCTTTACATATAATACCACTGCAATAGTTACAGTTGACTGGGACAGATATAATTATTGAGCGTGCTAAAAATTCTGTAATATGAAGGTAGTTTCTAAAATATCTACGCTAAAAAAAAAGATATACGTGTACGTACTTACGCAGAGCAATCAGAATGTATCATTGGAAAAACAATAATTTTTTCTTCAAGTTTCAATTTAACATATTTATTAGCAATATCTGCAATATCGAACATTTCCAAAGGACCTAAATCAGGAGATTCAATTAAAAAAATTCCAAAACAGGACGATCTACAAGGAGTTTCATAAAAATCTTTTAGATGTAAAAATTTTCTACCAATAATTTTATATGATTCATTCGATAATACTATATTTTTTACAAGAATTATATCACCTCTAATAGAACAGCAATTATTAGGCTCAGTAGTTTTTAAACAGAAATTCTGAAAATCGACACGTTTGAATTGTTTGGTAATTTTGATATTTGTTATTAAGGGGCCCTCAAAATGCTCTTTTTTAAAAATAGGTAATTTATTATCATGCATCATTTTCTTCGCGGGAATATTGCATTTTTCAGTATGTCGTTTTACTATTTGTTCCAATACTTTATCGTTTTTCCGAATAGATTTTAAAATGGATTGTAAGAAATTTTCAAATTGAAAAGAACTGAAATTGTCAAGAGGCCCGTGATTTCTAACATCTTCTGCAATATGTATAAGATTGTGTACATTGTGAGATATATACTGAGATCCGTATAATGATTTAAAAGTTTTTACAAAATATTGTAATAGTTCAGATGCATAGTCAATAAAATCAAAATATTTTAAATTGGATAAAATGGTTGTTGCTACATGCAATGAAAGGAAATTCAAATATCTATTATTACTTAAATTATGTAGCAAAACTACTGGGCCAGTATAGAGTAAAAATTGTCTGAATTCTGTTGCTTTCCATCGCTTAAGATCCTTTAAAGTTCGCGGTTTTCTATCAAATTCTAATGGAATATACATCGCTAAAGAAACTAAGGAATTAGATATATTAAGGGATTGCAAATTTGAGATTTTTGTAGAAGGTTTACCGCAGGACCATAAATTCAAAAGCAACTTTTTCATGACACCCAAACAAATTAAGTGCATGTAATCTAAAGTAAAAGAATCGATCATATTTATACCCGGAATATTTTGCAAAATAGATGTACCAATATGGTGGTCATCATCAATTTTCGATCTAAACTCGAAATCATTCCTCAAACGAATATTATTTAAAGCAGGAAAACATACCCTATTGTCAATAAACTCTCCTTCAGTATAACATTTTGTACACGAATTATATCCTGTATGACCTTTCACGTATTTAATTAAAGAATTCGCAGGAGCATCACAAATGAATGATTTTATATGGAGATGAAAGTGTTGTTCATTAATTAAAAATCCATTATTAATGAGGTCTTTAGCCTCTTCAACAAAATCATATAAAAAACTATTGATATCTTTTGGTTTTTCGTAACCATGGTAGATACCTACCATCTCAACATTTATACATATATCCCGTGAGACTGCAAAGAATTGGATACACTTGACTACTAGAACTTTTTGATAACGGAAGACCGTCAATATTAATATTAATTTCAATAATATTGTTATTAATAAATGAAATGTCTACGAATCGAATGAGGTTTAGAATAGAATTCTTTAAGCCAAAATGATAATAATGCCCTGCTTCAATCTCTTTAGTAACTACTTTCTTTCTACATGTTTTTAAAAGATTTCTAGCATCTAGTGGTATGTTATTTGGTATAGGCCTTTGTAATATAGGAAGTAAATCATTAATAGCGGCATGAGAAATATTGTGCTTTACAGCCCATTCTGATAAAAGAAGAGGAAAAGTTTCAATATTATTTCTTTCAACCAACTCGTGAGCTGGATGTGCGGAATCCTGCCGTTCTGTAATTTCTTCAATCTGAATAAGATTTTCTACAGAAACTACGTTTTCAATAATACTATCTAACGAAGAATTTAAGTCAACTAAATCATTTGGAGATTTTATATCTAATGAGGTAGAGGCTTCCTGACATAAAGATTTTTTAGCACGCCTATAATATTTCTGTAATTTCCTTTTACCAGGCATGTTTAAATCTATGAAAAATATAAAATACAGACTTACCTCAAATAGTAAAAAATTTCACCGTCACAATCTTTAATTGTTTCTTTCTTCTTTCACTTCTCACAGATTACTGATCTATCGCCGATGCCAGCCAATACTCAAATGAAATGGCGAGCAATGCCTCCGCGATGCGCGATTTCCTTCGCGTAGCGCGCTTTTGTTAACCGCTTGCGCTGGCAATTGTTTTTTAGATGCACGTGCCGGAACCAGAACGCTACATATATATTTCGTAACTCTCCAGCGCAAATGGTTAACGGTTAAGGTTAAATAAAAGACGGATAAAATAATATACAAGCACTTCGTTGTGTTCGTACTGCACTACATGCTCATAATTCCTGTTAGACTTTCTGTCCACTCATTGTGTAAAACATGTTGATATATTAAAAGAATTTAACATATTTATAACAATTTTTATAAACAATTACACGCGAATTTTTTTTTTACACGTACACATACTATAAAATGTCTTACATACAATAATTTATATATATATATTATATATTATATATATATAGCCGCAGTATTGTTTTATGACTAATATAAATAAAAAATAAGAGAATATTACAGTTTTATTTAAAAAACAATAGTTAACGGACATTTTTACATTATCCGAAATTTAAGTTCTAACAATATTCGGTAATACTTAAGAAACAATCATTTTTGAAACATACGATATTTAAGTCCTAAAGACATTCGTAAAAACCTATGAAACGGACGTTCCTAGAACGTCCAAAATTTAAGTCCTAAGGATATTCATACAACCTAAAAAAACGGACATTCCGAGGACGTCCAAAATTGAAGTCCTAAGGATATTCATACAACCTACAAAACGGACGTTCCGAGAACGTCCAAAATTGAAGTCCTAAGGACATTCGTAAAACCTAAAAAACGGACGTTCCTAGAATGTCCAAAATTGAAGTCCTGAGGACATTCGTAAAACCTAAAAAACGGACATTCCTAGAACGTCCAAAATTTAAGTCCTAAGGATATTCATACAACCTAAAAAACGGACGTTCCGAGAACGTCCAAAATTTAAAACCTAAGGATATCCTTCGAATGTTCAGAATGGACGTAGGACGTTCGGACATAAACTGGACGTAAAACGTACGTCCTATGGACGTATGGTGCTATCTCGGAAGGAATGGTCCAACAAAAACTCATCTATTGCCAAGACACAAATTTATTTTTATAAATCTCTTGAAAATGATCTGAATTTAGATCGAAACGTCGAGATAAAATTTTGTGATAATTTGCAAATAGTGTTTTTAAAGTTGTTAACTGATCGAACCAATGCGCCAATAACATTAAAATTTTTGCTTTAAGCTTATTACGATCGCTATACCTGTAACTATTACCATGCAAGGCGAAACACAAACTTCGTACAGTAGTTTTTATGTGTCATTGAAAAGACATTTTGATATTGAAATCGTTAGGTATCTAAAGGAATGGTCCAACACAAACTCATCTATTGCCAAGACACAAATTTATTTTTATAAATCTCTTGAAAATGATCTGAATTTAGATGGAAACGTCGAGATAAAATTTTGTGATAATTTGCAAATAGTGTTTTTAAAGTTGTTAACTGATCGAACCAATGCGCCAATAACATTAAAATTTTTGCATTAAGCTTATTACGATCGCTATACCTGTAACTATTACCATGCAAGGCGAAACACAAACTTCGTACACTAGTTTTTATGTGTCATTGAAAAGACATTTTGATATTGAAACCGTTAGGTATCTAAAGGAATGGTCCAACACAAACTCATCTATTGCCAAGACACAAATTTATTTTTATAAATCTCTTGAAAATGATCTGAATTTAGATGGAAACGTCGAGATAAAATTTTGTGATAATTTGCAAATAGTGTTTTTAAAGTTGTTAACTGATCGAACCAATGCGCCAATAACATTAAAATTTTTGCATTAAGCTTATTACGATCGCTATACCTGTAACTATTACCATGCAAGGCGAAACACAAACTTCGTACACTAGTTTTTATGTGTCATTGAAAAGACATTTTGATATTGAAACCGTTAGGTATCTAAAGGAATGGTCCAACACAAACTCATCTATTGCCAAGACACAAATTTATTTTTATAAATCTCTTGAAAATGATCTGAATTTAGATGGAAACGTCGAGATAAAATTTTGTGATAATTTGCAAATAGTGTTTTTAAAGTTGTTAACTGATCGAACCAATGCGCCAATAACATTAAAATTTTTGCTTTAAGCTTATTACGATCGCTATACCTGTAACTATTACCATGCAAGGCGAAACACAAACTTCGTACACTAGTTTTTATGTGTCATTGAAAAGACATTTTGATATTGAAACCGTTAGGTATCTAAAGGAATGGTCCAACACAAACTCATCTATTGCCAAGACACAAATTTATTTTTATAAATCTCTTGAAAATGATCTGAATTTAGATGGAAACGTCGAGATAAAATTTTGTGATAATTTGCAAATAGTGTTTTTAAAGTTGTTAACTGATCGAACCAATGCGCCAATAACATTAAAATTTTTGCTTTAAGCTTATTACGATCGCTATACCTGTAACTATTACCATGCAAGGCGAAACACAAACTTCGTACACTAGTTTTTATGTGTCATTGAAAAGACATTTTGATATTGAAACCGTTAAGTATCTAAAGGAATGGTCCAACACAAACTTATCTATTGCCAAGACACAAATTTATTTTTATAAATCTCTTGAAAATGATCTGAATTTAGATCGAAACATCGAGATAAAATTTTGTGATAATTTGCAAATAGTGTTTTTAAAGTTGTTAACTGATCGAACCAATGCGCCAATAACATTAAAATTTTTGCTTTAAGCTTATTACGATCGCTATACCTGTAACTATTACCATGCAAGGCGAAACACAAACTTCGTACACTAGTTTTTATGTGTCATTGAAAAGACATTTTGATATTGAAACCGTTAGGTATCTAAAGGAATGGTCCAACACAAACTCATCTATTGCCAAGACACAAATTTATTTTTATAAATCTCTTGAAAATGATCTGAATTTAGATGGAAACGTCGAGATAAAATTTTGTGATAATTTGCAAATAGTGTTTTTAAAGTTGTTAACTGATCGAACCAATGCGCCAATAACATTAAAATTTTTGCTTTAAGCTTATTACGATCGCTATACCTGTAACTATTACCATGCAAGGCGAAACACAAACTTCGTACACTAGTTTTTATGTGTCATTGAAAAGACATTTTGATATTGAAACCGTTAGGTATCTAAAGGAATGGTCCAACACAAACTCATCTATTGCCAAGACACAAATTTATTTTTATAAATCTCTTGAAAATGATCTGAATTTAGATGGAAACGTCGAGATAAAATTTTGTGATAATTTGCAAATAGTGTTTTTAAAGTTGTTAACTGATCGAACCAATGCGCCAATAACATTAAAATTTTTGCTTTAAGCTTATTACGATCGCTATACCTGTAACTATTACCATGCAAGGCGAAACACAAACTTCGTACACTAGTTTTTATGTGTCATTGAAAAGACATTTTGATATTGAAACCGTTAGGTATCTAAAGGAATGGTCCAACACAAACTCATCTATTGCCAAGACACAAATTTATTTTTATAAATCTCTTGAAAATGATCTGAATTTAGATGGAAACGTCGAGATAAAATTTTGTGATAATTTGCAAATAGTGTTTTTAAAGTTGTTAACTGATCGAACCAATGCGCCAATAACATTAAAATTTTTGCTTTAAGCTTATTACGATCGCTATACCTGTAACTATTACCATGCAAGGCGAAACACAAACTTCGTACACTAGTTTTTATGTGTCATTGAAAAGACATTTTGATATTGAAACCGTTAGGTATCTAAAGGAATGGTCCAACACAAACTCATCTATTGCCAAGACACAAATTTATTTTTATAAATCTCTTGAAAATGATCTGAATTTAGATCGAAACATCGAGATAAAATTTTGTGATAATTTGCAAATAGTGTTTTTAAAGTTGTTAACTGATCGAACCAATGCGCCAATAACATTAAAATTTTTGCTTTAAGCTTATTACGATCGCTATACCTGTAACTATTACCATGCAAGGCGAAACACAAACTTCGTACACTAGTTTTTATGTGTCATTGAAAAGACATTTTGATATTGAAACCGTTAGGTATCTAAAGGAATGGTCCAACACAAACTCATCTATTGCCAAGACACAAATTTATTTTTATAAATCTCTTGAAAATGATCTGAATTTAGATGGAAACGTCGAGATAAAATTTTGTGATAATTTGCAAATAGTGTTTTTAAAGTTGTTAACTGATCGAACCAATGCGCCAATAACATTAAAATTTTTGCTTTAAGCTTATTACGATCGCTATACCTGTAACTATTACCATGCAAGGCGAAACACAAACTTCGTACACTAGTTTTTATGTGTCATTGAAAAGACATTTTGATATTGAAACCGTTAGGTATCTAAAGGAATGGTCCAACACAAACTCATCTATTGCCAAGACACAAATTTATTTTTATAAATCTCTTGAAAATGATCTGAATTTAGATGGAAACGTCGAGATAAAATTTTGTGATAATTTGCAAATAGTGTTTTTAAAGTTGTTAACTGATCGAACCAATGCGCCAATAACATTAAAATTTTTGCTTTAAGCTTATTACGATCGCTATACCTGTAACTATTACCATGCAAGGCGAAACACAAACTTCGTACACTAGTTTTTATGTGTCATTGAAAAGACATTTTGATATTGAAACCGTTAGGTATCTAAAGGAATGGTCCAACACAAACTCATCTATTGCCAAGACACAAATTTATTTTTATAAATCTCTTGAAAATGATCTGAATTTAGATGGAAACGTCGAGATAAAATTTTGTGATAATTTGCAAATAGTGTTTTTAAAGTTGTTAACTGATCGAACCAATGCGCCAATAACATTAAAATTTTTGCATTAAGCTTATTACGATCGCTATACCTGTAACTATTACCATGCAAGGCGAAACACAAACTTCGTACACTAGTTTTTATGTGTCATTGAAAAGACATTTTGATATTGAAACCGTTAGGTATCTAAAGGAATGGTCCAACACAAACTCATCTATTGTCAAGACACAAATTTATTTTTATAAATCTCTTGAAAATGATCTGAATTTAGATGGAAACGTCGAGATAAAATTTTGTGATAATTTGCAAATAGTGTTTTTAAAGTTGTTAACTGATCGAACCAATGCGCCAATAACATTAAAATTTTTGCTTTAAGCTTATTACGATCGCTATACCTGTAACTATTACCATGCAAGGCGAAACACAAACTTCGTACACTAGTTTTTATGTGTCATTGAAAAGACATTTTGATATTGAAACCGTTAAGTATCTAAAGGAATGGTCCAACACAAACTTATCTATTGCCAAGACACAAATTTATTTTTATAAATCTCTTGAAAATGATCGGAATTTAGATGGAAACGTCGAGATAAAATTTTGTGATAATTTGCAAATAGTGTTTTTAAAGTTGTTAACTGATCGAACCAATGCGCCAATAACATTAAAATTTTTGCTTTAATCTTATTACGATCGCTATACCTGTAACTATTACCATGCAAGGCGAAACACAAACTTCGTACACTAGTTTTTATGTGTCATTGAAAAGACATTTTGATATTGAAACCGTTAGGTATCTAAAGGAATGGTCCAACACACACTCAACTATTGCCAATACACAAATTTATTTTTATAAATCTTTTGAAAATGATCTGAATTTAGATCGAAACGTCGAGAAAAATTTTGTGATAATTTGCAAATAGTGTTTTTAAAGTTGATAACTGATCGAACCAATGCGCCAATAACATTAAAATTTTTGCTTTAAGCTTATTACGATCGCTTTACCTGTAACTATTACCATGCAAGGCGAAACACAAACTTCGTACACTAGTTTTTATGTGTCATTGAAAAGACATTTTGATATTGAAACCGTTAGGTATCTAAAGGAATGGTCCAACACAAACTCATCTATTGCCAAGACACAAATTTATTTTTACAAATCTCTTGAAAATGATCTGAATTTAGATCGAAACGTCGAGATGAAATTTTGTGATAATTTGCAAATAGTGTTTTTAAAGTTGTTAACTGATCGAACCAATGCGCCAATAACATTAAAATTTTTGCTTTAAGCTTATTACGATCGCTATACCTGTAACTATTACCATGCAAGGCGAAACACAAACTTCGTACACTAGTTTTTATGTGTCATTGAAAAGACATTTTGATATTGAAACCGTTAGGTATCTAAAGGAATGGTCCAACACAAACTCATCTATTGCCAAGACACAAATTTATTTTTATAAATCTCTTGAAAATGATCTGAATTTAGATCGAAACGTCGAGATAAAATTTTGTGATAATTTGCAAATAGTGTTTTTAAAGTTGATAACTGATCGAACCAATGCGCCAATAACATTAAAATTTTTGCTTTAAGCTTATTACGATCGCTATACCTGTAACTATTACCATGCAAGGCGAAACACAAACTTCGTACACTAGTTTTTATGTGTCATTGAAAAGACATTTTGATATTGAAACCGTTAGGTATCTAAAGGAATGGTCCAACACAAACTCATCTATTGCCAAGACACAAATTTATTTTTATAAATCTCTTGAAAATGATCTGAATTTAGATGGAAACGTCGAGATAAAATTTTGTGATAATTTGCAAATAGTGTTTTTAAAGTTGTTAACTGATCGAACCAATGCGCCAATAACATTAAAATTTTTGCTTTAAGCTTATTACGATCGCTATACCTGTAACTATTACCATGCAAGGCGAAACACAAACTTCGTACACTAGTTTTTATGTGTCATTGAAAAGACATTTTGATATTGAAACCGTTAGGTATCTAAAGGAATGGTCCAACACAAACTCATCTATTGCCAAGACACAAATTTATTTTTATAAATCTCTTGAAAATGATCTGAATTTAGATGGAAACGTCGAGATAAAATTTTGTGATAATTTGCAAATAGTGTTTTTAAAGTTGATAACTGATCGAACCAATGCGCCAATAACATTAAAATTTTTGCTTTAAGCTTATTACGATCGCTATACCTGTAACTATTACCATGCAAGGCGAAACACAAACTTCGTACACTAGTTTTTATGTGTCATTGAAAAGACATTTTGATATTGAAACCGTTAGGTATCTAAAGGAATGGTCCAACACAAACTCATCTATTGCCAAGACACAAATTTATTTTTATAAATCTCTTGAAAATGATCTGAATTTAGATGGAAACGTCGAGATAAAATTTTGTGATAATTTGCAAATAGTGTTTTTAAAGTTGATAACTGATCGAACCAATGCGCCAATAACATTAAAATTTTTGCTTTAAGCTTATTACGATCGCTATACCTGTAACTATTACCATGCAAGGCGAAACACAAACTTCGTACACTAGTTTTTATGTGTCATTGAAAAGACATTTTGATATTGAAACCGTTAAGTATCTAAAGGAATGGTCCAACACAAACTCATCTATTGCCAAGACACAAATTTATTTTTATAAATCTCTTGAAAATGATCTGAATTTAGATGGAAACGTCGAGATAAAATTTTGTGATAATTTGCAAATAGTGTTTTTAAAGTTGATAACTGATCGAACCAATGCGCCAATAACATTAAAATTTTTGCTTTAAGCTTATTACGATCGCTATACCTGTAACTATTACCATGCAAGGCGAAACACAAACTTCGTACACTAGTTTTTATGTGTCATTGAAAAGACATTTTGATATTGAAACCGTTAGGTATCTAAAGGAATGGTCCAACACAAACTCATCTATTGCCAAGACACAAATTTATTTTTATAAATCTCTTGAAAATGATCTGAATTTAGATGGAAACGTCGAGATAAAATTTTGTGATAATTTGCAAATAGTGTTTTTAAAGTTGTTAACTGATCGAACCAATGCGCCAATAACATTAAAATTTTTGCTTTAAGCTTATTACGATCGCTATACCTGTAACTATTACCATGCAAGGCGAAACACAAACTTCGTACACTAGTTTTTATGTGTCATTGAAAAGACATTTTGATATTGAAACCGTTAGGTATCTAAAGGAATGGTCCAACACAAACTCATCTATTGCCAAGACACAAATTTATTTTTATAAATCTCTTGAAAATGATCTGAATTTAGATGGAAACGTCGAGATAAAATTTTGTGATAATTTGCAAATAGTGTTTTTAAAGTTGATAACTGATCGAACCAATGCGCCAATAACATTAAAATTTTTGCTTTAAGCTTATTACGATCGCTATACCTGTAACTATTACCATGCAAGGCGAAACACAAACTTCGTACACTAGTTTTTATGTGTCATTGAAAAGACATTTTGATATTGAAACCGTTAGGTATCTAAAGGAATGGTCCAACACAAACTCATCTATTGCCAAGACACAAATTTATTTTTATAAATCTCTTGAAAATGATCTGAATTTAGATGGAAACGTCGAGATAAAATTTTGTGATAATTTGCAAATAGTGTTTTTAAAGTTGTTAACTGATCGAACCAATGCGCCAATAACATTAAAATTTTTGCTTTAAGCTTATTACGATCGCTATACCTGTAACTATTACCATGCAAGGCGAAACACAAACTTCGTACACTAGTTTTTATGTGTCATTGAAAAGACATTTTGATATTGAAACCGTTAGGTATCTAAAGGAATGGTCCAACACAAACTCATCTATTGCCAAGACACAAATTTATTTTTATAAATCTCTTGAAAATGATCTGAATTTAGATGGAAACGTCGAGATAAAATTTTGTGATAATTTGCAAATAGTGTTTTTAAAGTTGATAACTGATCGAACCAATGCGCCAATAACATTAAAATTTTTGCTTTAAGCTTATTACGATCGCTATACCTGTAACTATTACCATGCAAGGCGAAACACAAACTTCGTACACTAGTTTTTATGTGTCATTGAAAAGACATTTTGATATTGAAACCGTTAGGTATCTAAAGGAATGGTCCAACACAAACTCATCTATTGCCAAGACACAAATTTATTTTTACAAATCTCTTGAAAATGATCTGAATTTAGATCGAAACGTCGAGATGAAATTTTGTGATAATTTGCAAATAGTGTTTTTAAAGTTGTTATCTGATCGAACCAATGCGCCAATAACATTAAAATTTTTGCTTTAAGCTTATTACGATCGCTATACCTGTAACTATTACCATGCAAGGCGAAACACAAACTTCGTACACTAGTTTTTATGTGTCATTGAAAAGACATTTTGATATTGAAACCGTTAGGTATCTAAAGGAATGGTCCAACACAAACTCATCTATTGCCAAGACACAAATTTATTTTTATAAATCTCTTGAAAATGATCTGAATTTAGATGGAAACGTCGAGATAAAATTTTGTGATAATTTGCAAATAGTGTTTTTAAAGTTGTTAACTGATCGAACCAATGCGCCAATAACATTAAAATTTTTGCTTTAAGCTTATTACGATCGCTATACCTGTAACTATTACCATGCAAGGCGAAACACAAACTTCGTACACTAGTTTTTATGTGTCATTGAAAAGACATTTTGATATTGAAACCGTTAAGTATCTAAAGGAATGGTCCAACACAAACTTATCTATTGCCAAGACACAAATTTATTTTTATAAATCTCTTGAAAATGATCTGAATTTAGATGGAAACGTCGAGATAAAATTTTGTGATAATTTGCAAATAGTGTTTTTAAAGTTGTTAACTGATCGAACCAATGCGCCAATAACATTAAAATTTTTGCTTTAAGCTTATTACGATCGCTATACCTGTAACTATTACCATGCAAGGCGAAACACAAACTTCGTACACTAGTTTTTATGTGTCATTGAAAAGACATTTTGATATTGAAACCGTTAGGTATCTAAAGGAATGGTCCAACACAAACTCATCTATTGCCAAGACACAAATTTATTTTTATAAATCTCTTGAAAATGATCTGAATTTAGATCGAAACGTCGAGATAAAATTTTGTGATAATTTGCAAATAGTGTTTTTAAGTTGATAACTGATCGAACCAATGCGCCAATAACATTAAAATTTCTGCTTTAAGCTTATTACGATCGCTATACCTGTAACTATTACCATGCAAGGCGAAACACAAACTTCGTACACTAGTTTTTATGTGTCATTGAAAAGACATTTTGATATTGAAACCGTTAGGTATCTAAAGGAATGGTCCAACACAAACTCATCTATTGTCAAGACACAAATTTATTTTTATAAATCTCTTGAAAATGATCTGAATTTAGATGGAAACGTCGAGATAAAATTTTGTGATAATTTGCAAATAGTGTTTTTAAAGTTGTTAACTGATCGAACCAATGCGCCAATAACATTAAAATTTTTGCTTTAAGCTTATTACGATCGCTATACCTGTAACTATTACCATGCAAGGCGAAACGCAAACTTCGTACACTAGTTTTTATGTGTCATTGAAAAGACATTTTGATATTGAAACCGTTAGGTATCTAAAGGAATGGTCCAACACAAACTCATCTATTGCCAAGACACAAATTTATTTTTATAAATCTCTTGAAAATGATCTGAATTTAGATCGAAACGTCGAGATAAAATTTTGTGATAATTTGCAAATAGTGTTTTTAAAGTTGTTAACTGATCGAACCAATGCGCCAATAACATTAAAATTTTTGCTTTAAGCTTATTACGATCGCTATACCTGTAACTATTACCATGCAAGGCGAAACACAAACTTCGTACACTAGTTTTTATGTGTCATTGAAAAGACATTTTGATATTGAAACCGTTAAGTATCTAAAGGAATGGTCCAACACAAACTCATCTATTGCCAAGACACAAATTTATTTTTATAAATCTCTTGAAAATGATCTGAATTTAGATCGAAACATCGAGATAAAATTTCGTGATAATTTGCAAATAGTGTTTTTAAAGTTGTTAACTGATCGAACCAATGCGCCAATAACATTAAAATTTTTGCTTTAAGCTTATTACGATCGCTATACCTGTAACTATTACCATGCAAGGCGAAACACAAACTTCGTACACTAGTTTTTATGTGTCATTGAAAAGACATTTTGATATTGAAACCGTTAGGTATCTAAAGGAATGGTCCAACACAAACTCATCTATTGCCAAGACACAAATTTATTTTTATAAATCTCTTGAAAATGATCTGAATTTAGATGGAAACGTCGAGATAAAATTTTGTGATAATTTGCAAATAGTGTTTTTAAAGTTGTTAACTGATCGAACCAATGCGCCAATAACATTAAAATTTTTGCTTTAATCTTATTACGATCGCTATACCTGTAACTATTACCATGCAAGGCGAAACACAAACTTCGTACACTAGTTTTTATGTGTCATTGAAAAGACATTTTGATATTGAAACCGTTAGGTATCTAAAGGAATGGTCCAACACAAACTCATCTATTGCCAAGACACAAATTTATTTTTATAAATCTCTTGAAAATGATCTGAATTTAGATCGAAACGTCGAGATAAAATTTTGTGATAATTTGCAAATAGTGTTTTTAAAGTTGATAACTGATCGAACCAATGCGCCAATAACATTAAAATTTTTGCTTTAAGCTTATTACGATCGCTATACCTGTAACTATTACCATGCAAGGCGAAACACAAACTTCGTACACTAGTTTTTATGTGTCATTGAAAAGACATTTTGATATTGAAACCGTTAGGTATCTAAAGGAATGGTCCAACACAAACTCATCTATTGCCAAGACACAAATTTATTTTTATAAATCTCTTGAAAATGATCTGAATTTAGATGGAAACGTCGAGATAAAATTTTGTGATAATTTGCAAATAGTGTTTTTAAAGTTGATAACTGATCGAACCAATGCGCCAATAACATTAAAATTTTTGCTTTAAGCTTATTACGATCGCTATACCTGTAACTATTACCATGCAAGGCGAAACACAAACTTCGTACACTAGTTTTTATGTGTCATTGAAAAGACATTTTGATATTGAAACCGTTAGGTATCTAAAGGAATGGTCCAACACAAACTCATCTATTGCCAAGACACAAATTTATTTTTATAAATCTCTTGAAAATGATCTGAATTTAGATCGAAACGTCGAGATAAAATTTTGTGATAATTTGCAAATAGTGTTTTTAAAGTTGATAACTGATCGAACCAATGCGCCAATAACATTAAAATTTTTGCTTTAAGCTTATTACGATCGCTATACCTGTAACTATTACCATGCAAGGCGAAACACAAACTTCGTACACTAGTTTTTATGTGTCATTGAAAAGACATTTTGATATTGAAACCGTTAGGTATCTAAAGGAATGGTCCAACACAAACTCATCTATTGCCAAGACACAAATTTATTTTTACAAATCTCTTGAAAATGATCTGAATTTAGATCGAAACGTCGAGATGAAATTTTGTGATAATTTGCAAATAGTGTTTTTAAAGTTGTTAACTGATCGAACCAATGCGCCAATAACATTAAAATTTTTGCTTTAAGCTTATTACGATCGCTATACCTGTAACTATTACCATGCAAGGCGAAACACAAACTTCGTACACTAGTTTTTATGTGTCATTGAAAAGACATTTTGATATTGAAACCGTTAGGTATCTAAAGGAATGGTCCAACACAAACTCATCTATTGCCAAGACACAAATTTATTTTTATAAATCTCTTGAAAATGATCTGAATTTAGATCGAAACGTCGAGATAAAATTTTGTGATAATTTGCAAATAGTGTTTTTAAAGTTGATAACTGATCGAACCAATGCGCCAATAACATTAAAATTTTTGCTTTAAGCTTATTACGATCGCTATACCTGTAACTATTACCATGCAAGGCGAAACACAAACTTCGTACACTAGTTTTTATGTGTCATTGAAAAGACATTTTGATATTGAAACCGTTAGGTATCTAAAGGAATGGTCCAACACAAACTCATCTATTGCCAAGACACAAATTTATTTTTATAAATCTCTTGAAAATGATCTGAATTTAGATGGAAACGTCGAGATAAAATTTTGTGATAATTTGCAAATAGTGTTTTTAAAGTTGTTAACTGATCGAACCAATGCGCCAATAACATTAAAATTTTTGCTTTAAGCTTATTACGATCGCTATACCTGTAACTATTACCATGCAAGGCGAAACACAAACTTCGTACACTAGTTTTTATGTGTCATTGAAAAGACATTTTGATATTGAAACCGTTAGGTATCTAAAGGAATGGTCCAACACAAACTCATCTATTGCCAAGACACAAATTTATTTTTATAAATCTCTTGAAAATGATCTGAATTTAGATGGAAACGTCGAGATAAAATTTTGTGATAATTTGCAAATAGTGTTTTTAAAGTTGATAACTGATCGAACCAATGCGCCAATAACATTAAAATTTTTGCTTTAAGCTTATTACGATCGCTATACCTGTAACTATTACCATGCAAGGCGAAACACAAACTTCGTACACTAGTTTTTATGTGTCATTGAAAAGACATTTTGATATTGAAACCGTTAGGTATCTAAAGGAATGGTCCAACACAAACTCATCTATTGCCAAGACACAAATTTATTTTTATAAATCTCTTGAAAATGATCTGAATTTAGATGGAAACGTCGAGATAAAATTTTGTGATAATTTGCAAATAGTGTTTTTAAAGTTGATAACTGATCGAACCAATGCGCCAATAACATTAAAATTTTTGCTTTAAGCTTATTACGATCGCTATACCTGTAACTATTACCATGCAAGGCGAAACACAAACTTCGTACACTAGTTTTTATGTGTCATTGAAAAGACATTTTGATATTGAAACCGTTAAGTATCTAAAGGAATGGTCCAACACAAACTCATCTATTGCCAAGACACAAATTTATTTTTATAAATCTCTTGAAAATGATCTGAATTTAGATGGAAACGTCGAGATAAAATTTTGTGATAATTTGCAAATAGTGTTTTTAAAGTTGATAACTGATCGAACCAATGCGCCAATAACATTAAAATTTTTGCTTTAAGCTTATTACGATCGCTATACCTGTAACTATTACCATGCAAGGCGAAACACAAACTTCGTACACTAGTTTTTATGTGTCATTGAAAAGACATTTTGATATTGAAACCGTTAGGTATCTAAAGGAATGGTCCAACACAAACTCATCTATTGCCAAGACACAAATTTATTTTTATAAATCTCTTGAAAATGATCTGAATTTAGATGGAAACGTCGAGATAAAATTTTGTGATAATTTGCAAATAGTGTTTTTAAAGTTGTTAACTGATCGAACCAATGCGCCAATAACATTAAAATTTTTGCTTTAAGCTTATTACGATCGCTATACCTGTAACTATTACCATGCAAGGCGAAACACAAACTTCGTACACTAGTTTTTATGTGTCATTGAAAAGACATTTTGATATTGAAACCGTTAGGTATCTAAAGGAATGGTCCAACACAAACTCATCTATTGCCAAGACACAAATTTATTTTTATAAATCTCTTGAAAATGATCTGAATTTAGATGGAAACGTCGAGATAAAATTTTGTGATAATTTGCAAATAGTGTTTTTAAAGTTGATAACTGATCGAACCAATGCGCCAATAACATTAAAATTTTTGCTTTAAGCTTATTACGATCGCTATACCTGTAACTATTACCATGCAAGGCGAAACACAAACTTCGTACACTAGTTTTTATGTGTCATTGAAAAGACATTTTGATATTGAAACCGTTAGGTATCTAAAGGAATGGTCCAACACAAACTCATCTATTGCCAAGACACAAATTTATTTTTATAAATCTCTTGAAAATGATCTGAATTTAGATGGAAACGTCGAGATAAAATTTTGTGATAATTTGCAAATAGTGTTTTTAAAGTTGTTAACTGATCGAACCAATGCGCCAATAACATTAAAATTTTTGCTTTAAGCTTATTACGATCGCTATACCTGTAACTATTACCATGCAAGGCGAAACACAAACTTCGTACACTAGTTTTTATGTGTCATTGAAAAGACATTTTGATATTGAAACCGTTAGGTATCTAAAGGAATGGTCCAACACAAACTCATCTATTGCCAAGACACAAATTTATTTTTATAAATCTCTTGAAAATGATCTGAATTTAGATGGAAACGTCGAGATAAAATTTTGTGATAATTTGCAAATAGTGTTTTTAAAGTTGATAACTGATCGAACCAATGCGCCAATAACATTAAAATTTTTGCTTTAAGCTTATTACGATCGCTATACCTGTAACTATTACCATGCAAGGCGAAACACAAACTTCGTACACTAGTTTTTATGTGTCATTGAAAAGACATTTTGATATTGAAACCGTTAGGTATCTAAAGGAATGGTCCAACACAAACTCATCTATTGCCAAGACACAAATTTATTTTTACAAATCTCTTGAAAATGATCTGAATTTAGATCGAAACGTCGAGATGAAATTTTGTGATAATTTGCAAATAGTGTTTTTAAAGTTGTTATCTGATCGAACCAATGCGCCAATAACATTAAAATTTTTGCTTTAAGCTTATTACGATCGCTATACCTGTAACTATTACCATGCAAGGCGAAACACAAACTTCGTACACTAGTTTTTATGTGTCATTGAAAAGACATTTTGATATTGAAACCGTTAGGTATCTAAAGGAATGGTCCAACACAAACTCATCTATTGCCAAGACACAAATTTATTTTTATAAATCTCTTGAAAATGATCTGAATTTAGATGGAAACGTCGAGATAAAATTTTGTGATAATTTGCAAATAGTGTTTTTAAAGTTGTTAACTGATCGAACCAATGCGCCAATAACATTAAAATTTTTGCTTTAAGCTTATTACGATCGCTATACCTGTAACTATTACCATGCAAGGCGAAACACAAACTTCGTACACTAGTTTTTATGTGTCATTGAAAAGACATTTTGATATTGAAACCGTTAAGTATCTAAAGGAATGGTCCAACACAAACTTATCTATTGCCAAGACACAAATTTATTTTTATAAATCTCTTGAAAATGATCTGAATTTAGATGGAAACGTCGAGATAAAATTTTGTGATAATTTGCAAATAGTGTTTTTAAAGTTGTTAACTGATCGAACCAATGCGCCAATAACATTAAAATTTTTGCTTTAAGCTTATTACGATCGCTATACCTGTAACTATTACCATGCAAGGCGAAACACAAACTTCGTACACTAGTTTTTATGTGTCATTGAAAAGACATTTTGATATTGAAACCGTTAGGTATCTAAAGGAATGGTCCAACACAAACTCATCTATTGCCAAGACACAAATTTATTTTTATAAATCTCTTGAAAATGATCTGAATTTAGATCGAAACGTCGAGATAAAATTTTGTGATAATTTGCAAATAGTGTTTTTAAGTTGATAACTGATCGAACCAATGCGCCAATAACATTAAAATTTCTGCTTTAAGCTTATTACGATCGCTATACCTGTAACTATTACCATGCAAGGCGAAACACAAACTTCGTACACTAGTTTTTATGTGTCATTGAAAAGACATTTTGATATTGAAACCGTTAGGTATCTAAAGGAATGGTCCAACACAAACTCATCTATTGTCAAGACACAAATTTATTTTTATAAATCTCTTGAAAATGATCTGAATTTAGATGGAAACGTCGAGATAAAATTTTGTGATAATTTGCAAATAGTGTTTTTAAAGTTGTTAACTGATCGAACCAATGCGCCAATAACATTAAAATTTTTGCTTTAAGCTTATTACGATCGCTATACCTGTAACTATTACCATGCAAGGCGAAACGCAAACTTCGTACACTAGTTTTTATGTGTCATTGAAAAGACATTTTGATATTGAAACCGTTAGGTATCTAAAGGAATGGTCCAACACAAACTCATCTATTGCCAAGACACAAATTTATTTTTATAAATCTCTTGAAAATGATCTGAATTTAGATCGAAACGTCGAGATAAAATTTTGTGATAATTTGCAAATAGTGTTTTTAAAGTTGTTAACTGATCGAACCAATGCGCCAATAACATTAAAATTTTTGCTTTAAGCTTATTACGATCGCTATACCTGTAACTATTACCATGCAAGGCGAAACACAAACTTCGTACACTAGTTTTTATGTGTCATTGAAAAGACATTTTGATATTGAAACCGTTAAGTATCTAAAGGAATGGTCCAACACAAACTCATCTATTGCCAAGACACAAATTTATTTTTATAAATCTCTTGAAAATGATCTGAATTTAGATCGAAACATCGAGATAAAATTTCGTGATAATTTGCAAATAGTGTTTTTAAAGTTGTTAACTGATCGAACCAATGCGCCAATAACATTAAAATTTTTGCTTTAAGCTTATTACGATCGCTATACCTGTAACTATTACCATGCAAGGCGAAACACAAACTTCGTACACTAGTTTTTATGTGTCATTGAAAAGACATTTTGATATTGAAACCGTTAGGTATCTAAAGGAATGGTCCAACACAAACTCATCTATTGCCAAGACACAAATTTATTTTTATAAATCTCTTGAAAATGATCTGAATTTAGATGGAAACGTCGAGATAAAATTTTGTGATAATTTGCAAATAGTGTTTTTAAAGTTGTTAACTGATCGAACCAATGCGCCAATAACATTAAAATTTTTGCTTTAATCTTATTACGATCGCTATACCTGTAACTATTACCATGCAAGGCGAAACACAAACTTCGTAAACTAGTTTTTATGTGTCATTGAAAAGACATTTTGATATTGAAACCGTTAGGTATCTAAAGGAATGGTCCAACACAAACTCATCTATTGCCAAGACACAAATTTATTTTTATAAATCTCTTGAAAATGATCTGAATTTAGATCGAAACGTCGAGATAAAATTTTGTGATAATTTGCAAATAGTGTTTTTAAAGTTGATAACTGATCGAACCAATGCGCCAATAACATTAAAATTTTTGCTTTAAGCTTATTACGATCGCTATACCTGTAACTATTACCATGCAAGGCGAAACACAAACTTCGTACACTAGTTTTTATGTGTCATTGAAAAGACATTTTGATATTGAAACCGTTAGGTATCTAAAGGAATGGTCCAACACAAACTCATCTATTGCCAAGACACAAATTTATTTTTATAAATCTCTTGAAAATGATCTGAATTTAGATGGAAACGTCGAGATAAAATTTTGTGATAATTTGCAAATAGTGTTTTTAAAGTTGATAACTGATCGAACCAATGCGCCAATAACATTAAAATTTTTGCTTTAAGCTTATTACGATCGCTATACCTGTAACTATTACCATGCAAGGCGAAACACAAACTTCGTACACTAGTTTTTATGTGTCATTGAAAAGACATTTTGATATTGAAACCGTTAGGTATCTAAAGGAATGGTCCAACACAAACTCATCTATTGCCAAGACACAAATTTATTTTTATAAATCTCTTGAAAATGATCTGAATTTAGATCGAAACGTCGAGATAAAATTTTGTGATAATTTGCAAATAGTGTTTTTAAAGTTGATAACTGATCGAACCAATGCGCCAATAACATTAAAATTTTTGCTTTAAGCTTATTACGATCGCTATACCTGTAACTATTACCATGCAAGGCGAAACACAAACTTCGTACACTAGTTTTTATGTGTCATTGAAAAGACATTTTGATATTGAAACCGTTAGGTATCTAAAGGAATGGTCCAACACAAACTCATCTATTGCCAAGACACAAATTTATTTTTACAAATCTCTTGAAAATGATCTGAATTTAGATCGAAACGTCGAGATGAAATTTTGTGATAATTTGCAAATAGTGTTTTTAAAGTTGTTAACTGATCGAACCAATGCGCCAATAACATTAAAATTTTTGCTTTAAGCTTATTACGATCGCTATACCTGTAACTATTACCATGCAAGGCGAAACACAAACTTCGTACACTAGTTTTTATGTGTCATTGAAAAGACATTTTGATATTGAAACCGTTAGGTATCTAAAGGAATGGTCCAACACAAACTCATCTATTGCCAAGACACAAATTTATTTTTATAAATCTCTTGAAAATGATCTGAATTTAGATCGAAACGTCGAGATAAAATTTTGTGATAATTTGCAAATAGTGTTTTTAAAGTTGATAACTGATCGAACCAATGCGCCAATAACATTAAAATTTTTGCTTTAAGCTTATTACGATCGCTATACCTGTAACTATTACCATGCAAGGCGAAACACAAACTTCGTACACTAGTTTTTATGTGTCATTGAAAAGACATTTTGATATTGAAACCGTTAGGTATCTAAAGGAATGGTCCAACACAAACTCATCTATTGCCAAGACACAAATTTATTTTTATAAATCTCTTGAAAATGATCTGAATTTAGATGGAAACGTCGAGATAAAATTTTGTGATAATTTGCAAATAGTGTTTTTAAAGTTGTTAACTGATCGAACCAATGCGCCAATAACATTAAAATTTTTGCTTTAAGCTTATTACGATCGCTATACCTGTAACTATTACCATGCAAGGCGAAACACAAACTTCGTACACTAGTTTTTATGTGTCATTGAAAAGACATTTTGATATTGAAACCGTTAGGTATCTAAAGGAATGGTCCAACACAAACTCATCTATTGCCAAGACACAAATTTATTTTTATAAATCTCTTGAAAATGATCTGAATTTAGATGGAAACGTCGAGATAAAATTTTGTGATAATTTGCAAATAGTGTTTTTAAAGTTGATAACTGATCGAACCAATGCGCCAATAACATTAAAATTTTTGCTTTAAGCTTATTACGATCGCTATACCTGTAACTATTACCATGCAAGGCGAAACACAAACTTCGTACACTAGTTTTTATGTGTCATTGAAAAGACATTTTGATATTGAAACCGTTAGGTATCTAAAGGAATGGTCCAACACAAACTCATCTATTGCCAAGACACAAATTTATTTTTATAAATCTCTTGAAAATGATCTGAATTTAGATGGAAACGTCGAGATAAAATTTTGTGATAATTTGCAAATAGTGTTTTTAAAGTTGATAACTGATCGAACCAATGCGCCAATAACATTAAAATTTTTGCTTTAAGCTTATTACGATCGCTATACCTGTAACTATTACCATGCAAGGCGAAACACAAACTTCGTACACTAGTTTTTATGTGTCATTGAAAAGACATTTTGATATTGAAACCGTTAGGTATCTAAAGGAATGGTCCAACACAAACTCATCTATTGCCAAGACACAAATTTATTTTTATAAATCTCTTGAAAATGATCTGAATTTAGATGGAAACGTCGAGATAAAATTTTGTGATAATTTGCAAATAGTGTTTTTAAAGTTGATAACTGATCGAACCAATGCGCCAATAACATTAAAATTTTTGCTTTAAGCTTATTACGATCGCTATACCTGTAACTATTACCATGCAAGGCGAAACACAAACTTCGTACACTAGTTTTTATGTGTCATTGAAAAGACATTTTGATATTGAAACCGTTAGGTATCTAAAGGAATGGTCCAACACAAACTCATCTATTGCCAAGACACAAATTTATTTTTATAAATCTCTTGAAAATGATCTGAATTTAGATGGAAACGTCGAGATAAAATTTTGTGATAATTTGCAAATAGTGTTTTTAAAGTTGTTAACTGATCGAACCAATGCGCCAATAACATTAAAATTTTTGCTTTAAGCTTATTACGATCGCTATACCTGTAACTATTACCATGCAAGGCGAAACACAAACTTCGTACACTAGTTTTTATGTGTCATTGAAAAGACATTTTGATATTGAAACCGTTAGGTATCTAAAGGAATGGTCCAACACAAACTCATCTATTGCCAAGACACAAATTTATTTTTATAAATCTCTTGAAAATGATCTGAATTTAGATGGAAACGTCGAGATAAAATTTTGTGATAATTTGCAAATAGTGTTTTTAAAGTTGATAACTGATCGAACCAATGCGCCAATAACATTAAAATTTTTGCTTTAAGCTTATTACGATCGCTATACCTGTAACTATTACCATGCAAGGCGAAACACAAACTTCGTACACTAGTTTTTATGTGTCATTGAAAAGACATTTTGATATTGAAACCGTTAGGTATCTAAAGGAATGGTCCAACACAAACTCATCTATTGCCAAGACACAAATTTATTTTTATAAATCTCTTGAAAATGATCTGAATTTAGATGGAAACGTCGAGATAAAATTTTGTGATAATTTGCAAATAGTGTTTTTAAAGTTGTTAACTGATCGAACCAATGCGCCAATAACATTAAAATTTTTGCTTTAAGCTTATTACGATCGCTATACCTGTAACTATTACCATGCAAGGCGAAACACAAACTTCGTACACTAGTTTTTATGTGTCATTGAAAAGACATTTTGATATTGAAACCGTTAGGTATCTAAAGGAATGGTCCAACACAAACTCATCTATTGCCAAGACACAAATTTATTTTTATAAATCTCTTGAAAATGATCTGAATTTAGATGGAAACGTCGAGATAAAATTTTGTGATAATTTGCAAATAGTGTTTTTAAAGTTGATAACTGATCGAACCAATGCGCCAATAACATTAAAATTTTTGCTTTAAGCTTATTACGATCGCTATACCTGTAACTATTACCATGCAAGGCGAAACACAAACTTCGTACACTAGTTTTTATGTGTCATTGAAAAGACATTTTGATATTGAAACCGTTAGGTATCTAAAGGAATGGTCCAACACAAACTCATCTATTGCCAAGACACAAATTTATTTTTACAAATCTCTTGAAAATGATCTGAATTTAGATCGAAACGTCGAGATGAAATTTTGTGATAATTTGCAAATAGTGTTTTTAAAGTTGTTATCTGATCGAACCAATGCGCCAATAACATTAAAATTTTTGCTTTAAGCTTATTACGATCGCTATACCTGTAACTATTACCATGCAAGGCGAAACACAAACTTCGTACACTAGTTTTTATGTGTCATTGAAAAGACATTTTGATATTGAAACCGTTAGGTATCTAAAGGAATGGTCCAACACAAACTCATCTATTGCCAAGACACAAATTTATTTTTATAAATCTCTTGAAAATGATCTGAATTTAGATGGAAACGTCGAGATAAAATTTTGTGATAATTTGCAAATAGTGTTTTTAAAGTTGTTAACTGATCGAACCAATGCGCCAATAACATTAAAATTTTTGCTTTAAGCTTATTACGATCGCTATACCTGTAACTATTACCATGCAAGGCGAAACACAAACTTCGTACACTAGTTTTTATGTGTCATTGAAAAGACATTTTGATATTGAAACCGTTAAGTATCTAAAGGAATGGTCCAACACAAACTTATCTATTGCCAAGACACAAATTTATTTTTATAAATCTCTTGAAAATGATCTGAATTTAGATGGAAACGTCGAGATAAAATTTTGTGATAATTTGCAAATAGTGTTTTTAAAGTTGTTAACTGATCGAACCAATGCGCCAATAACATTAAAATTTTTGCTTTAAGCTTATTACGATCGCTATACCTGTAACTATTACCATGCAAGGCGAAACACAAACTTCGTACACTAGTTTTTATGTGTCATTGAAAAGACATTTTGATATTGAAACCGTTAGGTATCTAAAGGAATGGTCCAACACAAACTCATCTATTGCCAAGACACAAATTTATTTTTATAAATCTCTTGAAAATGATCTGAATTTAGATCGAAACGTCGAGATAAAATTTTGTGATAATTTGCAAATAGTGTTTTTAAGTTGATAACTGATCGAACCAATGCGCCAATAACATTAAAATTTCTGCTTTAAGCTTATTACGATCGCTATACCTGTAACTATTACCATGCAAGGCGAAACACAAACTTCGTACACTAGTTTTTATGTGTCATTGAAAAGACATTTTGATATTGAAACCGTTAGGTATCTAAAGGAATGGTCCAACACAAACTCATCTATTGTCAAGACACAAATTTATTTTTATAAATCTCTTGAAAATGATCTGAATTTAGATGGAAACGTCGAGATAAAATTTTGTGATAATTTGCAAATAGTGTTTTTAAAGTTGTTAACTGATCGAACCAATGCGCCAATAACATTAAAATTTTTGCTTTAAGCTTATTACGATCGCTATACCTGTAACTATTACCATGCAAGGCGAAACGCAAACTTCGTACACTAGTTTTTATGTGTCATTGAAAAGACATTTTGATATTGAAACCGTTAGGTATCTAAAGGAATGGTCCAACACAAACTCATCTATTGCCAAGACACAAATTTATTTTTATAAATCTCTTGAAAATGATCTGAATTTAGATCGAAACGTCGAGATAAAATTTTGTGATAATTTGCAAATAGTGTTTTTAAAGTTGTTAACTGATCGAACCAATGCGCCAATAACATTAAAATTTTTGCTTTAAGCTTATTACGATCGCTATACCTGTAACTATTACCATGCAAGGCGAAACACAAACTTCGTACACTAGTTTTTATGTGTCATTGAAAAGACATTTTGATATTGAAACCGTTAAGTATCTAAAGGAATGGTCCAACACAAACTCATCTATTGCCAAGACACAAATTTATTTTTATAAATCTCTTGAAAATGATCTGAATTTAGATCGAAACATCGAGATAAAATTTCGTGATAATTTGCAAATAGTGTTTTTAAAGTTGTTAACTGATCGAACCAATGCGCCAATAACATTAAAATTTTTGCTTTAAGCTTATTACGATCGCTATACCTGTAACTATTACCATGCAAGGCGAAACACAAACTTCGTACACTAGTTTTTATGTGTCATTGAAAAGACATTTTGATATTGAAACCGTTAGGTATCTAAAGGAATGGTCCAACACAAACTCATCTATTGCCAAGACACAAATTTATTTTTATAAATCTCTTGAAAATGATCTGAATTTAGATGGAAACGTCGAGATAAAATTTTGTGATAATTTGCAAATAGTGTTTTTAAAGTTGTTAACTGATCGAACCAATGCGCCAATAACATTAAAATTTTTGCTTTAATCTTATTACGATCGCTATACCTGTAACTATTACCATGCAAGGCGAAACACAAACTTCGTACACTAGTTTTTATGTGTCATTGAAAAGACATTTTGATATTGAAACCGTTAGGTATCTAAAGGAATGGTCCAACACAAACTCATCTATTGCCAAGACACAAATTTATTTTTATAAATCTCTTGAAAATGATCTGAATTTAGATCGAAACGTCGAGATAAAATTTTGTGATAATTTGCAAATAGTGTTTTTAAAGTTGATAACTGATCGAACCAATGCGCCAATAACATTAAAATTTTTGCTTTAAGCTTATTACGATCGCTATACCTGTAACTATTACCATGCAAGGCGAAACACAAACTTCGTACACTAGTTTTTATGTGTCATTGAAAAGACATTTTGATATTGAAACCGTTAGGTATCTAAAGGAATGGTCCAACACAAACTCATCTATTGCCAAGACACAAATTTATTTTTATAAATCTCTTGAAAATGATCTGAATTTAGATGGAAACGTCGAGATAAAATTTTGTGATAATTTGCAAATAGTGTTTTTAAAGTTGATAACTGATCGAACCAATGCGCCAATAACATTAAAATTTTTGCTTTAAGCTTATTACGATCGCTATACCTGTAACTATTACCATGCAAGGCGAAACACAAACTTCGTACACTAGTTTTTATGTGTCATTGAAAAGACATTTTGATATTGAAACCGTTAGGTATCTAAAGGAATGGTCCAACACAAACTCATCTATTGCCAAGACACAAATTTATTTTTATAAATCTCTTGAAAATGATCTGAATTTAGATCGAAACGTCGAGATAAAATTTTGTGATAATTTGCAAATAGTGTTTTTAAAGTTGATAACTGATCGAACCAATGCGCCAATAACATTAAAATTTTTGCTTTAAGCTTATTACGATCGCTATACCTGTAACTATTACCATGCAAGGCGAAACACAAACTTCGTACACTAGTTTTTATGTGTCATTGAAAAGACATTTTGATATTGAAACCGTTAGGTATCTAAAGGAATGGTCCAACACAAACTCATCTATTGCCAAGACACAAATTTATTTTTATAAATCTCTTGAAAATGATCTGAATTTAGATGGAAACGTCGAGATAAAATTTTGTGATAATTTGCAAATAGAGTTTTTAAAGTTGTTAACTGATCGAACCAATGCGCCAATAACATTAAAATTTTTGCTTTAAGCTTATTACGATCGCTATACCTGTAACTATTACCATGCAAGGCGAAACGCAAACTTCGTACACTAGTTTTTATGTGTCATTGAAAAGACATTTTGATATTGAAACCGTTAGGTATCTAAAGGAATGGTCCAACACACACTCAACTATTGCCAAGACACAAATTTATTTTTATAAATCTTTTGAAAATGATCTGAATTTAGATCGAAACGTCGAGAAAAATTTTGTGATAATTTGCAAATAGTGTTTTTAAAGTTGATAACTGATCGAACCAATGCGCCAATAACATTAAAATTTTTGCTTTAAGCTTATTACGATCGCTTTACCTGTAACTATTACCATGCAAGGCGAAACACAAACTTCGTACACTAGTTTTTATGTGTCATTGAAAAGACATTTTGATATTGAAACCGTTAGGTATCTAAAGGAATGGTCCAACACAAACTCATCTATTGCCAAGACACAAATTTATTTTTATAAATCTCTTGAAAATGATCTGAATTTAGATCGAAACGTCGAGATAAAATTTTGTGATAATTTGCAAATAGTGTTTTTAAAGTTGATAACTGATCGAACCAATGCGCCAATAACATTAAAATTTTTGCTTTAAGCTTATTACGATCGCTATACCTGTAACTATTACCATGCAAGGCGAAACACAAACTTCGTACACTAGTTTTTATGTGTCATTGAAAAGACATTTTGATATTGAAACCGTTAGGTATCTAAAGGAATGGTCCAACACAAACTCATCTATTGCCAAGACACAAATTTATTTTTATAAATCTCTTGAAAATGATCTGAATTTAGATCGAAACGTCGAGATAAAATTTTGTGATAATTTGCAAATAGTGTTTTTAAAGTTGATAACTGATCGAACCAATGCGCCAATAACATTAAAATTTTTGCTTTAAGCTTATTACGATCGCTATACCTGTAACTATTACCATGCAAGGCGAAACACAAACTTCGTACACTAGTTTTTATGTGTCATTGAAAAGACATTTTGATATTGAAACCGTTAGGTATCTAAAGGAATGGTCCAACACAAACTCATCTATTGCCAAGACACAAATTTATTTTTATAAATCTCTTGAAAATGATCTGAATTTAGATGGAAACGTCGAGATAAAATTTTGTGATAATTTGCAAATAGTGTTTTTAAAGTTGTTAACTGATCGAACCAATGCGCCAATAACATTAAAATTTTTGCTTTAAGCTTATTACGATCGCTATACCTGTAACTATTACCATGCAAGGCGAAACACAAACTTCGTACACTAGTTTTTATGTGTCATTGAAAAGACATTTTGATATTGAAACCGTTAAGTATCTAAAGGAATGGTCCAACACAAACTCATCTATTGCCAAGACACAAATTTATTTTTATAAATCTCTTGAAAATGATCTGAATTTAGATGGAAACGTCGAGATAAAATTTTGTGATAATTTGCAAATAGTGTTTTTAAAGTTGTCAACTGATCGAACCAATGCGCCAATAACATTAAAATTTTTGCTTTAAGCTTATTACGATCGCTATACCTGTAACTATTACCATGCAAGGCGAAACACAAACTTCGTACACTAGTTTTTATGTGTCATTGAAAAGACATTTTGATATTGAAACCGTTAGGTATCTAAAGGAATGGTCCAACACAAACTCATCTATTGCCAAGACACAAATTTATTTTTATAAATCTCTTGAAAATGATCTGAATTTAGATGGAAACGTCGAGATAAAATTTTGTGATAATTTGCAAATAGTGTTTTTAAAGTTGTTAACTGATCGAACCAATGCGCCAATAACATTAAAATTTTTGCTTTAAGCTTATTACGATCGCTATACCTGTAACTATTACCATGCAAGGCGAAACACAAACTTCGTACACTAGTTTTTATGTGTCATTGAAAAGACATTTTGATATTGAAACCGTTAGGTATCTAAAGGAATGGTCCAACACAAACTCATCTATTGCCAAGACACAAATTTATTTTTACAAATCTCTTGAAAATGATCTGAATTTAGATCGAAACGTCGAGATAAAATTTTGTGATAATTTGCAAATAGTGTTTTTAAAGTTGATAACTGATCGAACCAATGCGCCAATAACATTAAAATTTTTGCTTTAAGCTTATTACGATCGCTATACCTGTAACTATTACCATGCAAGGCGAAACACAAACTTCGTACACTAGTTTTTATGTGTCATTGAAAAGACATTTTGATATTGAAACCGTTAGGTATCTAAAGGAATGGTCCAACACAAACTCATCTATTGCCAAGACACAAATTTATTTTTATAAATCTCTTGAAAATGATCTGAATTTAGATGGAAACGTCGAGATAAAATTTTGTGATAATTTGCAAATAGTGTTTTTAAAGTTGTTAACTGATCGAACCAATGCGCCAATAACATTAAAATTTTTGCTTTAAGCTTATTACGATCGCTATACCTGTAACTATTACCATGCAAGGCGAAACACAAACTTCGTACACTAGTTTTTATGTGTCATTGAAAAGACATTTTGATATTGAAACCGTTAAGTATCTAAAGGAATGGTCCAACACAAACTCATCTATTGCCAAGACACAAATTTATTTTTATAAATCTCTTGAAAATGATCTGAATTTAGATCGAAACATCGAGATAAAATTTTGTGATAATTTGCAAATAGTGTTTTTAAAGTTGTTAACTGATCGAACCAATGCGCCAATAACATTAAAATTTTTGCTTTAAGCTTATTACGATCGCTATACCTGTAACTATTACCATGCAAGGCGAAACACAAACTTCGTACACTAGTTTTTATGTGTCATTGAAAAGACATTTTGATATTGAAACCGTTAGGTATCTAAAGGAATGGTCCAACACAAACTCATCTATTGCCAAGACACAAATTTATTTTTATAAATCTCTTGAAAATGATCTGAATTTAGATCGAAACGTCGAGATAAAATTTTGTGATAATTTGCAAATAGTGTTTTTAAAGTTGATAACTGATCGAACCAATGCGCCAATAACATTAAAATTTTTGCTTTAAGCTTATTACGATCGCTATACCTGTAACTATTACCATGCAAGGCGAAACACAAACTTCGTACACTAGTTTTTATGTGTCATTGAAAAGACATTTTGATATTGAAACCGTTAGGTATCTAAAGGAATGGTCCAACACACACTCAACTATTGCCAAGACACAAATTTATTTTTATAAATCTTTTGAAAATGATCTGAATTTAGATCGAAACGTCGAGAAAAATTTTGTGATAATTTGCAAATAGTGTTTTTAAAGTTGTTAACTGATCGAACCAATGCGCCAATAACATTAAAATTTTTGCTTTAAGCTTATTACGATCGCTATACCTGTAACTATTACCATGCAAGGCGAAACACAAACTTCGTACACTAGTTTTTATGTGTCATTGAAAAGACATTTTGATATTGAAACCGTTAGGTATCTAAAGGAATGGTCCAACACAAACTCATCTATTGCCAAGACACAAATTTATTTTTATAAATCTCTTGAAAATGATCTGAATTTAGATCGAAACGTCGAGATAAAATTTTGTGATAATTTGCAAATAGTGTTTTTAAAGTTGTTAACTGATCGAACCAATGCGCCAATAACATTAAAATTTTTGCTTTAAGCTTATTACGATCGCTATACCTGTAACTATTACCATGCAAGGCGAAACACAAACTTCGTACACTAGTTTTTATGTGTCATTGAAAAGACATTTTGATATTGAAACCGTTAGGTATCTAAAGGAATGGTCCAACACAAACTCATCTATTGCCAAGACACAAATTTATTTTTATAAATCTCTTGAAAATGATCTGAATTTAGATGGAAACGTCGAGATAAAATTTTGTGATAATTTGCAAATAGTGTTTTTAAAGTTGTTAACTGATCGAACCAATGCGCCAATAACATTAAAATTTTTGCTTTAAGCTTATTACGATCGCTATACCTGTAACTATTACCATGCAAGGCGAAACACAAACTTCGTACACTAGTTTTTATGTGTCATTGAAAAGACATTTTGATATTGAAACCGTTAGGTATCTAAAGGAATGGTCCAACACAAACTCATCTATTGCCAAGACACAAATTTATTTTTATAAATCTCTTGAAAATGATCTGAATTTAGATGGAAACGTCGAGATAAAATTTTGTGATAATTTGCAAATAGTGTTTTTAAAGTTGATAACTGATCGAACCAATGCGCCAATAACATTAAAATTTTTGCTTTAAGCTTATTACGATCGCTATACCTGTAACTATTACCATGCAAGGCGAAACACAAACTTCGTACACTAGTTTTTATGTGTCATTGAAAAGACATTTTGATATTGAAACCGTTAGGTATCTAAAGGAATGGTCCAACACAAACTCATCTATTGCCAAGACACAAATTTATTTTTATAAATCTCTTGAAAATGATCTGAATTTAGATGGAAACGTCGAGATAAAATTTTGTGATAATTTGCAAATAGTGTTTTTAAAGTTGATAACTGATCGAACCAATGCGCCAATAACATTAAAATTTTTGCTTTAAGCTTATTACGATCGCTATACCTGTAACTATTACCATGCAAGGCGAAACACAAACTTCGTACACTAGTTTTTATGTGTCATTGAAAAGACATTTTGATATTGAAACCGTTAGGTATCTAAAGGAATGGTCCAACACAAACTCATCTATTGCCAAGACACAAATTTATTTTTATAAATCTCTTGAAAATGATCTGAATTTAGATGGAAACGTCGAGATAAAATTTTGTGATAATTTGCAAATAGTGTTTTTAAAGTTGATAACTGATCGAACCAATGCGCCAATAACATTAAAATTTTTGCTTTAAGCTTATTACGATCGCTATACCTGTAACTATTACCATGCAAGGCGAAACACAAACTTCGTACACTAGTTTTTATGTGTCATTGAAAAGACATTTTGATATTGAAACCGTTAGGTATCTAAAGGAATGGTCCAACACAAACTCATCTATTGCCAAGACACAAATTTATTTTTATAAATCTCTTGAAAATGATCTGAATTTAGATGGAAACGTCGAGATAAAATTTTGTGATAATTTGCAAATAGTGTTTTTAAAGTTGTTAACTGATCGAACCAATGCGCCAATAACATTAAAATTTTTGCATTAAGCTTATTACGATCGCTATACCTGTAACTATTACCATGCAAGGCGAAACACAAACTTCGTACACTAGTTTTTATGTGTCATTGAAAAGACATTTTGATATTGAAACCGTTAGGTATCTAAAGGAATGGTCCAACACAAACTCATCTATTGCCAAGACACAAATTTATTTTTATAAATCTCTTGAAAATGATCTGAATTTAGATGGAAACGTCGAGATAAAATTTTGTGATAATTTGCAAATAGTGTTTTTAAAGTTGTTAACTGATCGAACCAATGCGCCAATAACATTAAAATTTTTGCTTTAAGCTTATTACGATCGCTATACCTGTAACTATTACCATGCAAGGCGAAACACAAACTTCGTACACTAGTTTTTATGTGTCATTGAAAAGACATTTTGATATTGAAACCGTTAGGTATCTAAAGGAATGGTCCAACACAAACTCATCTATTGCCAAGACACAAATTTATTTTTATAAATCTCTTGAAAATGATCTGAATTTAGATGGAAACGTCGAGATAAAATTTTGTGATAATTTGCAAATAGTGTTTTTAAAGTTGTTAACTGATCGAACCAATGCGCCAATAACATTAAAATTTTTGCTTTAAGCTTATTACGATCGCTATACCTGTAACTATTACCATGCAAGGCGAAACGCAAACTTCGTACACTAGTTTTTATGTGTCATTGAAAAGACATTTTGATATTGAAACCGTTAGGTATCTAAAGGAATGGTCCAACACAAACTCATCTATTGCCAAGACACAAATTTATTTTTATAAATCTCTTGAAAATGATCTGAATTTAGATCGAAACGTCGAGATAAAATTTTGTGATAATTTGCAAATAGTGTTTTTAAAGTTGTCAACTGATCGAACCAATGCGCCAATAACATTAAAATTTTTGCTTTAAGCTTATTACGATCGCTATACCTGTAACTATTACCATGCAAGGCGAAACGCAAACTTCGTACACTAGTTTTTATGTGTCATTGAAAAGACATTTTGATATTGAAACCGTTAGGTATCTAAAGGAATGGTCCAACACAAACTCATCTATTGCCAAGACACAAATTTATTTTTATAAATCTCTTGAAAATGATCTGAATTTAGATCGAAACGTCGAGATAAAATTTTGTGATAATTTGCAAATAGTGTTTTTAAAGTTGTTAACTGATCGAACCAATGCGCCAATAACATTAAAATTTTTGCTTTAAGCTTATTACGATCGCTATACCTGTAACTATTACCATGCAAGGCGAAACACAAACTTCGTACACTAGTTTTTATGTGTCATTGAAAAGACATTTTGATATTGAAACCGTTAAGTATCTAAAGGAATGGTCCAACACAAACTCATCTATTGCCAAGACACAAATTTATTTTTATAAATCTCTTGAAAATGATCTGAATTTAGATCGAAACATCGAGATAAAATTTCGTGATAATTTGCAAATAGTGTTTTTAAAGTTGTTAACTGATCGAACCAATGCGCCAATAACATTAAAATTTTTGCTTTAAGCTTATTACGATCGCTATACCTGTAACTATTACCATGCAAGGCGAAACACAAACTTCGTACACTAGTTTTTATGTGTCATTGAAAAGACATTTTGATATTGAAACCGTTAGGTATCTAAAGGAATGGTCCAACACAAACTCATCTATTGCCAAGACACAAATTTATTTTTATAAATCTCTTGAAAATGATCTGAATTTAGATGGAAACGTCGAGATAAAATTTTGTGATAATTTGCAAATAGTGTTTTTAAAGTTGTTAACTGATCGAACCAATGCGCCAATAACATTAAAATTTTTGCTTTAATCTTATTACGATCGCTATACCTGTAACTATTACCATGCAAGGCGAAACACAAACTTCGTACACTAGTTTTTATGTGTCATTGAAAAGACATTTTGATATTGAAACCGTTAGGTATCTAAAGGAATGGTCCAACACAAACTCATCTATTGCCAAGACACAAATTTATTTTTATAAATCTCTTGAAAATGATCTGAATTTAGATCGAAACGTCGAGATAAAATTTTGTGATAATTTGCAAATAGTGTTTTTAAAGTTGATAACTGATCGAACCAATGCGCCAATAACATTAAAATTTTTGCTTTAAGCTTATTACGATCGCTATACCTGTAACTATTACCATGCAAGGCGAAACACAAACTTCGTACACTAGTTTTTATGTGTCATTGAAAAGACATTTTGATATTGAAACCGTTAGGTATCTAAAGGAATGGTCCAACACAAACTCATCTATTGCCAAGACACAAATTTATTTTTACAAATCTCTTGAAAATGATCTGAATTTAGATCGAAACGTCGAGATAAAATTTTGTGATAATTTGCAAATAGTGTTTTTAAAGTTGATAACTGATCGAACCAATGCGCCAATAACATTAAAATTTTTGCTTTAAGCTTATTACGATCGCTATACCTGTAACTATTACCATGCAAGGCGAAACACAAACTTCGTACACTAGTTTTTATGTGTCATTGAAAAGACATTTTGATATTGAAACCGTTAGGTATCTAAAGGAATGGTCCAACACAAACTCATCTATTGCCAAGACACAAATTTATTTTTATAAATCTCTTGAAAATGATCTGAATTTAGATGGAAACGTCGAGATAAAATTTTGTGATAATTTGCAAATAGTGTTTTTAAAGTTGTTAACTGATCGAACCAATGCGCCAATAACATTAAAATTTTTGCTTTAAGCTTATTACGATCGCTATACCTGTAACTATTACCATGCAAGGCGAAACACAAACTTCGTACACTAGTTTTTATGTGTCATTGAAAAGACATTTTGATATTGAAACCGTTAAGTATCTAAAGGAATGGTCCAACACAAACTCATCTATTGCCAAGACACAAATTTATTTTTATAAATCTCTTGAAAATGATCTGAATTTAGATCGAAACATCGAGATAAAATTTTGTGATAATTTGCAAATAGTGTTTTTAAAGTTGTTAACTGATCGAACCAATGCGCCAATAACATTAAAATTTTTGCTTTAAGCTTATTACGATCGCTATACCTGTAACTATTACCATGCAAGGCGAAACACAAACTTCGTACACTAGTTTTTATGTGTCATTGAAAAGACATTTTGATATTGAAACCGTTAGGTATCTAAAGGAATGGTCCAACACAAACTCATCTATTGCCAAGACACAAATTTATTTTTATAAATCTCTTGAAAATGATCTGAATTTAGATCGAAACGTCGAGATAAAATTTTGTGATAATTTGCAAATAGTGTTTTTAAAGTTGATAACTGATCGAACCAATGCGCCAATAACATTAAAATTTTTGCTTTAAGCTTATTACGATCGCTATACCTGTAACTATTACCATGCAAGGCGAAACACAAACTTCGTACACTAGTTTTTATGTGTCATTGAAAAGACATTTTGATATTGAAACCGTTAGGTATCTAAAGGAATGGTCCAACACACACTCAACTATTGCCAAGACACAAATTTATTTTTATAAATCTTTTGAAAATGATCTGAATTTAGATCGAAACGTCGAGAAAAATTTTGTGATAATTTGCAAATAGTGTTTTTAAAGTTGTTAACTGATCGAACCAATGCGCCAATAACATTAAAATTTTTGCTTTAAGCTTATTACGATCGCTATACCTGTAACTATTACCATGCAAGGCGAAACACAAACTTCGTACACTAGTTTTTATGTGTCATTGAAAAGACATTTTGATATTGAAACCGTTAGGTATCTAAAGGAATGGTCCAACACAAACTCATCTATTGCCAAGACACAAATTTATTTTTATAAATCTCTTGAAAATGATCTGAATTTAGATCGAAACGTCGAGATAAAATTTTGTGATAATTTGCAAATAGTGTTTTTAAAGTTGTTAACTGATCGAACCAATGCGCCAATAACATTAAAATTTTTGCTTTAAGCTTATTACGATCGCTATACCTGTAACTATTACCATGCAAGGCGAAACACAAACTTCGTACACTAGTTTTTATGTGTCATTGAAAAGACATTTTGATATTGAAACCGTTAGGTATCTAAAGGAATGGTCCAACACAAACTCATCTATTGCCAAGACACAAATTTATTTTTATAAATCTCTTGAAAATGATCTGAATTTAGATGGAAACGTCGAGATAAAATTTTGTGATAATTTGCAAATAGTGTTTTTAAAGTTGTTAACTGATCGAACCAATGCGCCAATAACATTAAAATTTTTGCTTTAAGCTTATTACGATCGCTATACCTGTAACTATTACCATGCAAGGCGAAACACAAACTTCGTACACTAGTTTTTATGTGTCATTGAAAAGACATTTTGATATTGAAACCGTTAGGTATCTAAAGGAATGGTCCAACACAAACTCATCTATTGCCAAGACACAAATTTATTTTTATAAATCTCTTGAAAATGATCTGAATTTAGATGGAAACGTCGAGATAAAATTTTGTGATAATTTGCAAATAGTGTTTTTAAAGTTGATAACTGATCGAACCAATGCGCCAATAACATTAAAATTTTTGCTTTAAGCTTATTACGATCGCTATACCTGTAACTATTACCATGCAAGGCGAAACACAAACTTCGTACACTAGTTTTTATGTGTCATTGAAAAGACATTTTGATATTGAAACCGTTAGGTATCTAAAGGAATGGTCCAACACAAACTCATCTATTGCCAAGACACAAATTTATTTTTATAAATCTCTTGAAAATGATCTGAATTTAGATGGAAACGTCGAGATAAAATTTTGTGATAATTTGCAAATAGTGTTTTTAAAGTTGATAACTGATCGAACCAATGCGCCAATAACATTAAAATTTTTGCTTTAAGCTTATTACGATCGCTATACCTGTAACTATTACCATGCAAGGCGAAACACAAACTTCGTACACTAGTTTTTATGTGTCATTGAAAAGACATTTTGATATTGAAACCGTTAGGTATCTAAAGGAATGGTCCAACACAAACTCATCTATTGCCAAGACACAAATTTATTTTTATAAATCTCTTGAAAATGATCTGAATTTAGATGGAAACGTCGAGATAAAATTTTGTGATAATTTGCAAATAGTGTTTTTAAAGTTGATAACTGATCGAACCAATGCGCCAATAACATTAAAATTTTTGCTTTAAGCTTATTACGATCGCTATACCTGTAACTATTACCATGCAAGGCGAAACACAAACTTCGTACACTAGTTTTTATGTGTCATTGAAAAGACATTTTGATATTGAAACCGTTAGGTATCTAAAGGAATGGTCCAACACAAACTCATCTATTGCCAAGACACAAATTGATTTTTACAAATCTCTTGAAAATGATCTGAATTTAGATCGAAACGTCGAGATGAAATTTTGTGATAATTTGCAAATAGTGTTTTTAAAGTTGTTATCTGATCGAACCAATGCGCCAATAACATTAAAATTTTTGCTTTAAGCTTATTACGATCGCTATACCTGTAACTATTACCATGCAAGGCGAAACACAAACTTCGTACACTAGTTTTTATGTGTCATTGAAAAGACATTTTGATATTGAAACCGTTAGGTATCTAAAGGAATGGTCCAACACAAACTCATCTATTGCCAAGACACAAATTTATTTTTATAAATCTCTTGAAAATGATCTGAATTTAGATGGAAACGTCGAGATAAAATTTTGTGATAATTTGCAAATAGTGTTTTTAAAGTTGTTAACTGATCGAACCAATGCGCCAATAACATTAAAATTTTTGCTTTAAGCTTATTACGATCGCTATACCTGTAACTATTACCATGCAAGGCGAAACACAAACTTCGTACACTAGTTTTTATGTGTCATTGAAAAGACATTTTGATATTGAAACCGTTAGGTATCTAAAGGAATGGTCCAACACAAACTCATCTATTGCCAAGACACAAATTTATTTTTATAAATCTCTTGAAAATGATCTGAATTTAGATGGAAACGTCGAGATAAAATTTTGTGATAATTTGCAAATAGTGTTTTTAAAGTTGTTAACTGATCGAACCAATGCGCCAATAACATTAAAATTTTTGCATTAAGCTTATTACGATCGCTATACCTGTAACTATTACCATGCAAGGCGAAACACAAACTTCGTACACTAGTTTTTATGTGTCATTGAAAAGACATTTTGATATTGAAACCGTTAGGTATCTAAAGGAATGGTCCAACACAAACTCATCTATTGCCAAGACACAAATTTATTTTTATAAATCTCTTGAAAATGATCTGAATTTAGATGGAAACGTCGAGATAAAATTTTGTGATAATTTGCAAATAGTGTTTTTAAAGTTGTTAACTGATCGAACCAATGCGCCAATAACATTAAAATTTTTGCTTTAAGCTTATTACGATCGCTATACCTGTAACTATTACCATGCAAGGCGAAACACAAACTTCGTACACTAGTTTTTATGTGTCATTGAAAAGACATTTTGATATTGAAACCGTTAAGTATCTAAAGGAATGGTCCAACACAAACTTATCTATTGCCAAGACACAAATTTATTTTTATAAATCTCTTGAAAATGATCTGAATTTAGATGGAAACGTCGAGATAAAATTTTGTGATAATTTGCAAATAGTGTTTTTAAAGTTGTTAACTGATCGAACCAATGCGCCAATAACATTAAAATTTTTGCTTTAAGCTTATTACGATCGCTATACCTGTAACTATTACCATGCAAGGCGAAACACAAACTTCGTACACTAGTTTTTATGTGTCATTGAAAAGACATTTTGATATTGAAACCGTTAAGTATCTAAAGGAATGGTCCAACACAAACTTATCTATTGCCAAGACACAAATTTATTTTTATAAATCTCTTGAAAATGATCTGAATTTAGATCGAAACATCGAGATAAAATTTTGTGATAATTTGCAAATAGTGTTTTTAAAGTTGTTAACTGATCGAACCAATGCGCCAATAACATTAAAATTTTTGCTTTAATCTTATTACGATCGCTATACCTGTAACTATTACCATGCAAGGCGAAACACAAACTTCGTACACTAGTTTTTATGTGTCATTGAAAAGACATTTTGATATTGAAACCGTTAGGTATCTAAAGGAATGGTCCAACACAAACTCATCTATTGCCAAGACACAAATTTATTTTTATAAATCTCTTGAAAATGATCTGAATTTAGATGGAAACGTCGAGATAAAATTTTGTGATAATTTGCAAATAGTGTTTTTAAAGTTGTTAACTGATCGAACCAATGCGCCAATAACATTAAAATTTTTGCATTAAGCTTATTACGATCGCTATACCTGTAACTATTACCATGCAAGGCGAAACACAAACTTCGTACACTAGTTTTTATGTGTCATTGAAAAGACATTTTGATATTGAAACCGTTAGGTATCTAAAGGAATGGTCCAACACAAACTCATCTATTGCCAAGACACAAATTTATTTTTATAAATCTCTTGAAAATGATCTGAATTTAGATGGAAACGTCGAGATAAAATTTTGTGATAATTTGCAAATAGTGTTTTTAAAGTTGTTAACTGATCGAACCAATGCGCCAATAACATTAAAATTTTTGCTTTAAGCTTATTACGATCGCTATACCTGTAACTATTACCATGCAAGGCGAAACACAAACTTCGTACACTAGTTTTTATGTGTCATTGAAAAGACATTTTGATATTGAAACCGTTAGGTATCTAAAGGAATGGTCCAACACAAACTCATCTATTGCCAAGACACAAATTTATTTTTATAAATCTCTTGAAAATGATCTGAATTTAGATGGAAACGTCGAGATAAAATTTTGTGATAATTTGCAAATAGTGTTTTTAAAGTTGTTAACTGATCGAACCAATGCGCCAATAACATTAAAATTTTTGCTTTAAGCTTATTACGATCGCTATACCTGTAACTATTACCATGCAAGGCGAAACGCAAACTTCGTACACTAGTTTTTATGTGTCATTGAAAAGACATTTTGATATTGAAACCGTTAGGTATCTAAAGGAATGGTCCAACACAAACTCATCTATTGCCAAGACACAAATTTATTTTTATAAATCTCTTGAAAATGATCTGAATTTAGATCGAAACGTCGAGATAAAATTTTGTGATAATTTGCAAATAGTGTTTTTAAAGTTGTCAACTGATCGAACCAATGCGCCAATAACATTAAAATTTTTGCTTTAAGCTTATTACGATCGCTATACCTGTAACTATTACCATGCAAGGCGAAACACAAACTTCGTACACTAGTTTTTATGTGTCATTGAAAAGACATTTTGATATTGAAACCGTTAGGTATCTAAAGGAATGGTCCAACACACACTCAACTATTGCCAAGACACAAATTTATTTTTATAAATCTTTTGAAAATGATCTGAATTTAGATCGAAACGTCGAGAAAAATTTTGTGATAATTTGCAAATAGTGTTTTTAAAGTTGATAACTGATCGAACCAATGCGCCAATAACATTAAAATTTTTGCTTTAAGCTTATTACGATCGCTTTACCTGTAACTATTACCATGCAAGGCGAAACACAAACTTCGTACACTAGTTTTTATGTGTCATTGAAAAGACATTTTGATATTGAAACCGTTAGGTATCTAAAGGAATGGTCCAACACAAACTCATCTATTGCCAAGACACAAATTTATTTTTACAAATCTCTTGAAAATGATCTGAATTTAGATCGAAACGTCGAGATGAAATTTTGTGATAATTTGCAAATAGTGTTTTTAAAGTTGTTATCTGATCGAACCAATGCGCCAATAACATTAAAATTTTTGCTTTAAGCTTATTACGATCGCTATACCTGTAACTATTACCATGCAAGGCGAAACACAAACTTCGTACACTAGTTTTTATGTGTCATTGAAAAGACATTTTGATATTGAAACCGTTAGGTATCTAAAGGAATGGTCCAACACAAACTCATCTATTGCCAAGACACAAATTTATTTTTATAAATCTCTTGAAAATGATCTGAATTTAGATGGAAACGTCGAGATAAAATTTTGTGATAATTTGCAAATAGTGTTTTTAAAGTTGTTAACTGATCGAACCAATGCGCCAATAACATTAAAATTTTTGCTTTAAGCTTATTACGATCGCTATACCTGTAACTATTACCATGCAAGGCGAAACGCAAACTTCGTACACTAGTTTTTATGTGTCATTGAAAAGACATTTTGATATTGAAACCGTTAGGTATCTAAAGGAATGGTCCAACACAAACTCATCTATTGCCAAGACACAAATTTATTTTTATAAATCTCTTGAAAATGATCTGAATTTAGATCGAAACGTCGAGATAAAATTTTGTGATAATTTGCAAATAGTGTTTTTAAAGTTGATAACTGATCGAACCAATGCGCCAATAACATTAAAATTTTTGCTTTAAGCTTATTACGATCGCTATACCTGTAACTATTACCATGCAAGGCGAAACACAAACTTCGTACACTAGTTTTTATGTGTCATTGAAAAGACATTTTGATATTGAAACCGTTAGGTATCTAAAGGAATGGTCCAACACAAACTCATCTATTGCCAAGACACAAATTTATTTTTATAAATCTCTTGAAAATGATCTGAATTTAGATGGAAACGTCGAGATAAAATTTTGTGATAATTTGCAAATAGTGTTTTTAAAGTTGTTAACTGATCGAACCAATGCGCCAATAACATTAAAATTTTTGCTTTAAGCTTATTACGATCGCTATACCTGTAACTATTACCATGCAAGGCGAAACACAAACTTCGTACACTAGTTTTTATGTGTCATTGAAAAGACATTTTGATATTGAAACCGTTAGGTATCTAAAGGAATGGTCCAACACAAACTCATCTATTGCCAAGACACAAATTTATTTTTATAAATCTCTTGAAAATGATCTGAATTTAGATGGAAACGTCGAGATAAAATTTTGTGATAATTTGCAAATAGTGTTTTTAAAGTTGATAACTGATCGAACCAATGCGCCAATAACATTAAAATTTTTGCTTTAAGCTTATTACGATCGCTATACCTGTAACTATTACCATGCAAGGCGAAACACAAACTTCGTACACTAGTTTTTATGTGTCATTGAAAAGACATTTTGATATTGAAACCGTTAGGTATCTAAAGGAATGGTCCAACACAAACTCATCTATTGCCAAGACACAAATTTATTTTTATAAATCTCTTGAAAATGATCTGAATTTAGATGGAAACGTCGAGATAAAATTTTGTGATAATTTGCAAATAGTGTTTTTAAAGTTGATAACTGATCGAACCAATGCGCCAATAACATTAAAATTTTTGCTTTAAGCTTATTACGATCGCTATACCTGTAACTATTACCATGCAAGGCGAAACACAAACTTCGTACACTAGTTTTTATGTGTCATTGAAAAGACATTTTGATATTGAAACCGTTAGGTATCTAAAGGAATGGTCCAACACAAACTCATCTATTGCCAAGACACAAATTTATTTTTATAAATCTCTTGAAAATGATCTGAATTTAGATGGAAACGTCGAGATAAAATTTTGTGATAATTTGCAAATAGTGTTTTTAAAGTTGATAACTGATCGAACCAATGCGCCAATAACATTAAAATTTTTGCTTTAAGCTTATTACGATCGCTATACCTGTAACTATTACCATGCAAGGCGAAACACAAACTTCGTACACTAGTTTTTATGTGTCATTGAAAAGACATTTTGATATTGAAACCGTTAGGTATCTAAAGGAATGGTCCAACACAAACTCATCTATTGCCAAGACACAAATTGATTTTTACAAATCTCTTGAAAATGATCTGAATTTAGATCGAAACGTCGAGATGAAATTTTGTGATAATTTGCAAATAGTGTTTTTAAAGTTGATAACTGATCGAACCAATGCGCCAATAACATTAAAATTTTTGCTTTAAGCTTATTACGATCGCTATACCTGTAACTATTACCATGCAAGGCGAAACACAAACTTCGTACACTAGTTTTTATGTGTCATTGAAAAGACATTTTGATATTGAAACCGTTAGGTATCTAAAGGAATGGTCCAACACAAACTCATCTATTGCCAAGACACAAATTTATTTTTATAAATCTCTTGAAAATGATCTGAATTTAGATGGAAACGTCGAGATAAAATTTTGTGATAATTTGCAAATAGTGTTTTTAAAGTTGTTAACTGATCGAACCAATGCGCCAATAACATTAAAATTTTTGCTTTAAGCTTATTACGATCGCTATACCTGTAACTATTACCATGCAAGGCGAAACACAAACTTCGTACACTAGTTTTTATGTGTCATTGAAAAGACATTTTGATATTGAAACCGTTAGGTATCTAAAGGAATGGTCCAACACAAACTCATCTATTGCCAAGACACAAATTTATTTTTATAAATCTCTTGAAAATGATCTGAATTTAGATGGAAACGTCGAGATAAAATTTTGTGATAATTTGCAAATAGTGTTTTTAAAGTTGTTAACTGATCGAACCAATGCGCCAATAACATTAAAATTTTTGCATTAAGCTTATTACGATCGCTATACCTGTAACTATTACCATGCAAGGCGAAACACAAACTTCGTACACTAGTTTTTATGTGTCATTGAAAAGACATTTTGATATTGAAACCGTTAGGTATCTAAAGGAATGGTCCAACACAAACTCATCTATTGCCAAGACACAAATTTATTTTTATAAATCTCTTGAAAATGATCTGAATTTAGATGGAAACGTCGAGATAAAATTTTGTGATAATTTGCAAATAGTGTTTTTAAAGTTGTTAACTGATCGAACCAATGCGCCAATAACATTAAAATTTTTGCTTTAAGCTTATTACGATCGCTATACCTGTAACTATTACCATGCAAGGCGAAACACAAACTTCGTACACTAGTTTTTATGTGTCATTGAAAAGACATTTTGATATTGAAACCGTTAGGTATCTAAAGGAATGGTCCAACACAAACTCATCTATTGCCAAGACACAAATTTATTTTTATAAATCTCTTGAAAATGATCTGAATTTAGATGGAAACGTCGAGATAAAATTTTGTGATAATTTGCAAATAGTGTTTTTAAAGTTGTTAACTGATCGAACCAATGCGCCAATAACATTAAAATTTTTGCTTTAAGCTTATTACGATCGCTATACCTGTAACTATTACCATGCAAGGCGAAACACAAACTTCGTACACTAGTTTTTATGTGTCATTGAAAAGACATTTTGATATTGAAACCGTTAAGTATGTAAAGGAATGGTCCAACACAAACTTATCTATTGCCAAGACACAAATTTATTTTTATAAATCTCTTGAAAATGATCTGAATTTAGATGGAAACGTCGAGATAAAATTTTGTGATAATTTGCAAATAGTGTTTTTAAAGTTGTTAACTGATCGAACCAATGCGCCAATAACATTAAAATTTTTGCTTTAAGCTTATTACGATCGCTATACCTGTAACTATTACCATGCAAGGCGAAACGCAAACTTCGTACACTAGTTTTTATGTGTCATTGAAAAGACATTTTGATATTGAAACCGTTAGGTATCTAAAGGAATGGTCCAACACAAACTCATCTATTGCCAAGACACAAATTTATTTTTATAAATCTCTTGAAAATGATCTGAATTTAGATCGAAACGTCGAGATAAAATTTTGTGATAATTTGCAAATAGTGTTTTTAAAGTTGATAACTGATCGAACCAATGCGCCAATAACATTAAAATTTTTGCTTTAAGCTTATTACGATCGCTATACCTGTAACTATTACCATGCAAGGCGAAACACAAACTTCGTACACTAGTTTTTATGTGTCATTGAAAAGACATTTTGATATTGAAACCGTTAGGTATCTAAAGGAATGGTCCAACACAAACTCATCTATTGCCAAGACACAAATTTATTTTTATAAATCTCTTGAAAATGATCTGAATTTAGATGGAAACGTCGAGATAAAATTTTGTGATAATTTGCAAATAGTGTTTTTAAAGTTGTTAACTGATCGAACCAATGCGCCAATAACATTAAAATTTTTGCTTTAAGCTTATTACGATCGCTATACCTGTAACTATTACCATGCAAGGCGAAACACAAACTTCGTACACTAGTTTTTATGTGTCATTGAAAAGACATTTTGATATTGAAACCGTTAAGTATCTAAAGGAATGGTCCAACACAAACTCATCTATTGCCAAGACACAAATTTATTTTTATAAATCTCTTGAAAATGATCTGAATTTAGATCGAAACATCGAGATAAAATTTCGTGATAATTTGCAAATAGTGTTTTTAAAGTTGTTAACTGATCGAACCAATGCGCCAATAACATTAAAATTTTTGCTTTAAGCTTATTACGATCGCTATACCTGTAACTATTACCATGCAAGGCGAAACACAAACTTCGTACACTAGTTTTTATGTGTCATTGAAAAGACATTTTGATATTGAAACCGTTAGGTATCTAAAGGAATGGTCCAACACAAACTCATCTATTGCCAAGACACAAATTTATTTTTATAAATCTCTTGAAAATGATCTGAATTTAGATGGAAACGTCGAGATAAAATTTTGTGATAATTTGCAAATAGTGTTTTTAAAGTTGTTAACTGATCGAACCAATGCGCCAATAACATTAAAATTTTTGCTTTAATCTTATTACGATCGCTATACCTGTAACTATTACCATGCAAGGCGAAACACAAACTTCGTACACTAGTTTTTATGTGTCATTGAAAAGACATTTTGATATTGAAACCGTTAGGTATCTAAAGGAATGGTCCAACACAAACTCATCTATTGCCAAGACACAAATTTATTTTTATAAATCTCTTGAAAATGATCTGAATTTAGATCGAAACGTCGAGATAAAATTTTGTGATAATTTGCAAATAGTGTTTTTAAAGTTGATAACTGATCGAACCAATGCGCCAATAACATTAAAATTTTTGCTTTAAGCTTATTACGATCGCTATACCTGTAACTATTACCATGCAAGGCGAAACACAAACTTCGTACACTAGTTTTTATGTGTCATTGAAAAGACATTTTGATATTGAAACCGTTAGGTATCTAAAGGAATGGTCCAACACAAACTCATCTATTGCCAAGACACAAATTTATTTTTATAAATCTCTTGAAAATGATCTGAATTTAGATGGAAACGTCGAGATAAAATTTTGTGATAATTTGCAAATAGTGTTTTTAAAGTTGATAACTGATCGAACCAATGCGCCAATAACATTAAAATTTTTGCTTTAAGCTTATTACGATCGCTATACCTGTAACTATTACCATGCAAGGCGAAACACAAACTTCGTACACTAGTTTTTATGTGTCATTGAAAAGACATTTTGATATTGAAACCGTTAGGTATCTAAAGGAATGGTCCAACACAAACTCATCTATTGCCAAGACACAAATTTATTTTTATAAATCTCTTGAAAATGATCTGAATTTAGATCGAAACGTCGAGATAAAATTTTGTGATAATTTGCAAATAGTGTTTTTAAAGTTGATAACTGATCGAACCAATGCGCCAATAACATTAAAATTTTTGCTTTAAGCTTATTACGATCGCTATACCTGTAACTATTACCATGCAAGGCGAAACACAAACTTCGTACACTAGTTTTTATGTGTCATTGAAAAGACATTTTGATATTGAAACCGTTAGGTATCTAAAGGAATGGTCCAACACAAACTCATCTATTGCCAAGACACAAATTTATTTTTATAAATCTCTTGAAAATGATCTGAATTTAGATCGAAACGTCGAGATAAAATTTTGTGATAATTTGCAAATAGTGTTTTTAAAGTTGTCAACTGATCGAACCAATGCGCCAATAACATTAAAATTTTTGCTTTAAGCTTATTACGATCGCTATACCTGTAACTATTACCATGCAAGGCGAAACACAAACTTCGTACACTAGTTTTTATGTGTCATTGAAAAGACATTTTGATATTGAAACCGTTAGGTATCTAAAGGAATGGTCCAACACACACTCAACTATTGCCAAGACACAAATTTATTTTTATAAATCTTTTGAAAATGATCTGAATTTAGATCGAAACGTCGAGAAAAATTTTGTGATAATTTGCAAATAGTGTTTTTAAAGTTGATAACTGATCGAACCAATGCGCCAATAACATTAAAATTTTTGCTTTAAGCTTATTACGATCGCTTTACCTGTAACTATTACCATGCAAGGCGAAACACAAACTTCGTACACTAGTTTTTATGTGTCATTGAAAAGACATTTTGATATTGAAACCGTTAGGTATCTAAAGGAATGGTCCAACACAAACTCATCTATTGCCAAGACACAAATTTATTTTTATAAATCTCTTGAAAATGATCTGAATTTAGATCGAAACGTCGAGATAAAATTTTGTGATAATTTGCAAATAGTGTTTTTAAAGTTGATAACTGATCGAACCAATGCGCCAATAACATTAAAATTTTTGCTTTAAGCTTATTACGATCGCTATACCTGTAACTATTACCATGCAAGGCGAAACACAAACTTCGTACACTAGTTTTTATGTGTCATTGAAAAGACATTTTGATATTGAAACCGTTAGGTATCTAAAGGAATGGTCCAACACAAACTCATCTATTGCCAAGACACAAATTTATTTTTATAAATCTCTTGAAAATGATCTGAATTTAGATGGAAACGTCGAGATAAAATTTTGTGATAATTTGCAAATAGTGTTTTTAAAGTTGTTAACTGATCGAACCAATGCGCCAATAACATTAAAATTTTTGCTTTAAGCTTATTACGATCGCTATACCTGTAACTATTACCATGCAAGGCGAAACACAAACTTCGTACACTAGTTTTTATGTGTCATTGAAAAGACATTTTGATATTGAAACCGTTAAGTATCTAAAGGAATGGTCCAACACAAACTCATCTATTGCCAAGACACAAATTTATTTTTATAAATCTCTTGAAAATGATCTGAATTTAGATCGAAACATCGAGATAAAATTTTGTGATAATTTGCAAATAGTGTTTTTAAAGTTGTTAACTGATCGAACCAATGCGCCAATAACATTAAAATTTTTGCTTTAAGCTTATTACGATCGCTATACCTGTAACTATTACCATGCAAGGCGAAACACAAACTTCGTACACTAGTTTTTATGTGTCATTGAAAAGACATTTTGATATTGAAACCGTTAGGTATCTAAAGGAATGGTCCAACACAAACTCATCTATTGCCAAGACACAAATTTATTTTTATAAATCTCTTGAAAATGATCTGAATTTAGATGGAAACGTCGAGATAAAATTTTGTGATAATTTGCAAATAGTGTTTTTAAAGTTGATAACTGATCGAACCAATGCGCCAATAACATTAAAATTTTTGCTTTAAGCTTATTACGATCGCTATACCTGTAACTATTACCATGCAAGGCGAAACACAAACTTCGTACACTAGTTTTTATGTGTCATTGAAAAGACATTTTGATATTGAAACCGTTAGGCATCTAAAGGAATGGTCCAACACAAACTCATCTATTGCCAAGACACAAATTTATTTTTATAAATCTCTTGAAAATGATCTGAATTTAGATGGAAACGTCGAGATAAAATTTTGTGATAATTTGCAAATAGTGTTTTTAAAGTTGTTAACTGATCGAACCAATGCGCCAATAACATTAAAATTTTTGCTTTAAGCTTATTACGATCGCTATACCTGTAACTATTACCATGCAAGGCGAAACGCAAACTTCGTACACTAGTTTTTATGTGTCATTGAAAAGACATTTTGATATTGAAACCGTTAGGTATCTAAAGGAATGGTCCAACACAAACTCATCTATTGCCAAGACACAAATTTATTTTTATAAATCTCTTGAAAATGATCTGAATTTAGATCGAAACGTCGAGATAAAATTTTGTGATAATTTGCAAATAGTGTTTTTAAAGTTGATAACTGATCGAACCAATGCGCCAATAACATTAAAATTTTTGCTTTAAGCTTATTACGATCGCTATACCTGTAACTATTACCATGCAAGGCGAAACACAAACTTCGTACACTAGTTTTTATGTGTCATTGAAAAGACATTTTGATATTGAAACCGTTAGGTATCTAAAGGAATGGTCCAACACACACTCAACTATTGCCAAGACACAAATTTATTTTTATAAATCTTTTGAAAATGATCTGAATTTAGATCGAAACGTCGAGAAAAATTTTGTGATAATTTGCAAATAGTGTTTTTAAAGTTGATAACTGATCGAACCAATGCGCCAATAACATTAAAATTTTTGCTTTAAGCTTATTACGATCGCTATACCTGTAACTATTACCATGCAAGGCGAAACGCAAACTTCGTACACTAGTTTTTATGTGTCATTGAAAAGACATTTTGATATTGAAACCGTTAGGTATCTAAAGGAATGGTCCAACACAAACTCATCTATTGCCAAGACACAAATTTATTTTTATAAATCTCTTGAAAATGATCTGAATTTAGATGGAAACGTCGAGATAAAATTTTGTGATAATTTGCAAATAGTGTTTTTAAAGTTGTTAACTGATCGAACCAATGCGCCAATAACATTAAAATTTTTGCTTTAAGCTTATTACGATCGCTATACCTGTAACTATTACCATGCAAGGCGAAACACAAACTTCGTACACTAGTTTTTATGTGTCATTGAAAAGACATTTTGATATTGAAACCGTTAGGTATCTAAAGGAATGGTCCAACACAAACTCATCTATTGCCAAGACACAAATTTATTTTTACAAATCTCTTGAAAATGATCTGAATTTAGATCGAAACGTCGAGATGAAATTTTGTGATAATTTGCAAATAGTGTTTTTAAAGTTGTTAACTGATCGAACCAATGCGCCAATAACATTAAAATTTTTGCTTTAAGCTTATTACGATCGCTATACCTGTAACTATTACCATGCAAGGCGAAACACAAACTTCGTACACTAGTTTTTATGTGTCATTGAAAAGACATTTTGATATTGAAACCGTTAGGTATCTAAAGGAATGGTCCAACACAAACTCATCTATTGCCAAGACACAAATTTATTTTTATAAATCTCTTGAAAATGATCTGAATTTAGATGGAAACGTCGAGATAAAATTTTGTGATAATTTGCAAATAGTGTTTTTAAAGTTGTCAACTGATCGAACCAATGCGCCAATAACATTAAAATTTTTGCTTTAAGCTTATTACGATCGCTATACCTGTAACTATTACCATGCAAGGCGAAACACAAACTTCGTACACTAGTTTTTATGTGTCATTGAAAAGACATTTTGATATTGAAACCGTTAGGTATCTAAAGGAATGGTCCAACACACACTCAACTATTGCCAAGACACAAATTTATTTTTATAAATCTTTTGAAAATGATCTGAATTTAGATCGAAACGTCGAGAAAAATTTTGTGATAATTTGCAAATAGTGTTTTTAAAGTTGATAACTGATCGAACCAATGCGCCAATAACATTAAAATTTTTGCTTTAAGCTTATTACGATCGCTATACCTGTAACTATTACCATGCAAGGCGAAACACAAACTTCGTACACTAGTTTTTATGTGTCATTGAAAAGACATTTTGATATTGAAACCGTTAGGTATCTAAAGGAATGGTCCAACACAAACTCATCTATTGCCAAGACACAAATTTATTTTTATAAATCTCTTGAAAATGATCTGAATTTAGATCGAAACGTCGAGATAAAATTTTGTGATAATTTGCAAATAGTGTTTTTAAAGTTGATAACTGATCGAACCAATGCGCCAATAACATTAAAATTTTTGCTTTAAGCTTATTACGATCGCTATACCTGTAACTATTACCATGCAAGGCGAAACACAAACTTCGTACACTAGTTTTTATGTGTCATTGAAAAGACATTTTGATATTGAAACCGTTAGGTATCTAAAGGAATGGTCCAACACAAACTCATCTATTGCCAAGACACAAATTTATTTTTATAAATCTCTTGAAAATGATCTGAATTTAGATGGAAACGTCGAGATAAAATTTTGTGATAATTTGCAAATAGTGTTTTTAAAGTTGTTAACTGATCGAACCAATGCGCCAATAACATTAAAATTTTTGCTTTAAGCTTATTACGATCGCTATACCTGTAACTATTACCATGCAAGGCGAAACACAAACTTCGTACACTAGTTTTTATGTGTCATTGAAAAGACATTTTGATATTGAAACCGTTAAGTATCTAAAGGAATGGTCCAACACAAACTCATCTATTGCCAAGACACAAATTTATTTTTATAAATCTCTTGAAAATGATCTGAATTTAGATCGAAACATCGAGATAAAATTTTGTGATAATTTGCAAATAGTGTTTTTAAAGTTGTTAACTGATCGAACCAATGCGCCAATAACATTAAAATTTTTGCTTTAAGCTTATTACGATCGCTATACCTGTAACTATTACCATGCAAGGCGAAACACAAACTTCGTACACTAGTTTTTATGTGTCATTGAAAAGACATTTTGATATTGAAACCGTTAGGTATCTAAAGGAATGGTCCAACACAAACTCATCTATTGCCAAGACACAAATTTATTTTTACAAATCTCTTGAATATGATCTGAATTTAGATCGAAACGTCGAGATGAAATTTTGTGATAATTTGCAAATAGTGTTTTTAAAGTTGATAACTGATCGAACCAATGCGCCAATAACATTAAAATTTTTGCTTTAAGCTTATTACGATCGCTATACCTGTAACTATTACCATGCAAGGCGAAACACAAACTTCGTACACTAGTTTTTATGTGTCATTGAAAAGACATTTTGATATTGAAACCGTTAGGTATCTAAAGGAATGGTCCAACACAAACACATCTATTGCCAAGACACAAATTTATTTTTATAAATCTCTTGAAAATGATCTGAATTTAGATGGAAACGTCGAGATAAAATTTTGTGATAATTTGCAAATAGTGTTTTTAAAGTTGTTAACTGATCGAACCAATGCGCCAATAACATTAAAATTTTTGCTTTAATCTTATTACGATCGCTATACCTGTAACTATTACCATGCAAGGCGAAACACAAACTTCGTACACTAGTTTTTATGTGTCATTGAAAAGACATTTTGATATTGAAACCGTTAGGTATCTAAAGGAATGGTCCAACACAAACTCATCTATTGCCAAGACACAAATTTATTCTTATAAATCTCTTGAAAATGATCTGAATTTAGATGGAAACGTCGAGATAAAATTTTGTGATAATTTGCAAATAGTGTTTTTAAAGTTGTTAACTGATCGAACCAATGCGCCAATAACATTAAAATTTTTGCTTTAAGCTTATTACGATCGCTATACCTGTAACTATTACCATGCAAGGCGAAACACAAACTTCGTACACTAGTTTTTATGTGTCATTGAAAAGACATTTTGATATTGAAACCGTTAGGTATCTAAAGGAATGGTCCAACACAAACTCATCTATTGCCAAGACACAAATTTATTTTTATAAATCTCTTGAAAATGATCTGAATTTAGATGGAAACGTCGAGATAAAATTTTGTGATAATTTGCAAATAGTGTTTTTAAAGTTGTTAACTGATCGAACCAATGCGCCAATAACATTAAAATTTTTGCTTTAAGCTTATTACGATCGCTATACCTGTAACTATTACCATGCAAGGCGAAACGCAAACTTCGTACACTAGTTTTTATGTGTCATTGAAAAGACATTTTGATATTGAAACCGTTAGGTATCTAAAGGAATGGTCCAACACAAACTCATCTATTGCCAAGACACAAATTTATTTTTATAAATCTCTTGAAAATGATCTGAATTTAGATCGAAACGTCGAGATAAAATTTTGTGATAATTTGCAAATAGTGTTTTTAAAGTTGATAACTGATCGAACCAATGCGCCAATAACATTAAAATTTTTGCTTTAAGCTTATTACGATCGCTATACCTGTAACTATTACCATGCAAGGCGAAACACAAACTTCGTACACTAGTTTTTATGTGTCATTGAAAAGACATTTTGATATTGAAACCGTTAGGTATCTAAAGGAATGGTCCAACACAAACTCATCTATTGCCAAGACACAAATTTATTTTTACAAATCTCTTGAAAATGATCTGAATTTAGATCGAAACGTCGAGATGAAATTTTGTGATAATTTGCAAATAGTGTTTTTAAAGTTGTTAACTGATCGAACCAATGCGCCAATAACATTAAAATTTTTGCTTTAAGCTTATTACGATCGCTATACCTGTAACTATTACCATGCAAGGCGAAACACAAACTTCGTACACTAGTTTTTATGTGTCATTGAAAAGACATTTTGATATTGAAACCGTTAGGTATCTAAAGGAATGGTCCAACACAAACTCATCTATTGCCAAGACACAAATTTATTTTTACAAATCTCTTGAATATGATCTGAATTTAGATCGAAACGTCGAGATGAAATTTTGTGATAATTTGCAAATAGTGTTTTTAAAGTTGTTAACTGATCGAACCAATGCGCCAATAACATTAAAATTTTTGCTTTAAGCTTATTACGATCGCTATACCTGTAACTATTACCATGCAAGGCGAAACACAAACTTCGTACACTAGTTTTTATGTGTCATTGAAAAGACATTTTGATATTGAAACCGTTAGGTATCTAAAGGAATGGTCCAACACACACTCAACTATTGCCAAGACACAAATTTATTTTTATAAATCTTTTGAAAATGATCTGAATTTAGATCGAAACGTCGAGAAAAATTTTGTGATAATTTGCAAATAGTGTTTTTAAAGTTGATAACTGATCGAACCAATGCGCCAATAACATTAAAATTTTTGCTTTAAGCTTATTACGATCGCTATACCTGTAACTATTACCATGCAAGGCGAAACGCAAACTTCGTACACTAGTTTTTATGTGTCATTGAAAAGACATTTTGATATTGAAACCGTTAGGTATCTAAAGGAATGGTCCAACACAAACTCATCTATTGCCAAGACACAAATTTATTTTTATAAATCTCTTGAAAATGATCTGAATTTAGATCGAAACGTCGAGATAAAATTTTGTGATAATTTGCAAATAGTGTTTTTAAAGTTGATAACTGATCGAACCAATGCGCCAATAACATTAAAATTTTTGCTTTAAGCTTATTACGATCGCTATACCTGTAACTATTACCATGCAAGGCGAAACACAAACTTCGTACACTAGTTTTTATGTGTCATTGAAAAGACATTTTGATATTGAAACCGTTAGGTATCTAAAGGAATGGTCCAACACAAACTCATCTATTGCCAAGACACAAATTTATTCTTATAAATATCTTGAAAATGATCTGAATTTAGATGGAAACGTCGAGATAAAATTTTGTGATAATTTGCAAATAGTGTTTTTAAAGTTGTTAACTGATCGAACCAATGCGCCAATAACATTAAAATTTTTGCTTTAAGCTTATTACGATCGCTATACCTGTAACTATTACCATGCAAGGCGAAACGCAAACTTCGTACACTAGTTTTTATGTGTCATTGAAAAGACATTTTGATATTGAAACCGTTAGGTATCTAAAGGAATGGTCCAACACAAACTCATCTATTGCCAAGACACAAATTTATTTTTATAAATCTCTTGAAAATGATCTGAATTTAGATGGAAACGTCGAGATAAAATTTTGTGATAATTTGCAAATAGTGTTTTTAAAGTTGTTAACTGATCGAACCAATGCGCCAATAACATTAAAATTTTTGCTTTAAGCTTATTACGATCGCTATACCTGTAACTATTACCATGCAAGGCGAAACGCAAACTTCGTACACTAGTTTTTATGTGTCATTGAAAAGACATTTTGATATTGAAACCGTTAGGTATCTAAAGGAATGGTCCAACACAAACTCATCTATTGCCAAGACACAAATTTATTTTTATAAATCTCTTGAAAATGATCTGAATTTAGATCGAAACGTCGAGATAAAATTTTGTGATAATTTGCAAATAGTGTTTTTAAAGTTGATAACTGATCGAACCAATGCGCCAATAACATTAAAATTTTTGCTTTAAGCTTATTACGATCGCTATACCTGTAACTATTACCATGCAAGGCGAAACACAAACTTCGTACACTAGTTTTTATGTGTCATTGAAAAGACATTTTGATATTGAAACCGTTAGGTATCTAAAGGAATGGTCCAACACAAACTCATCTATTGCCAAGACACAAATTTATTCTTATAAATATCTTGAAAATGATCTGAATTTAGATGGAAACGTCGAGATAAAATTTTGTGATAATTTGCAAATAGTGTTTTTAAAGTTGTTAACTGATCGAACCAATGCGCCAATAACATTAAAATTTTTGCTTTAAGCTTATTACGATCGCTATACCTGTAACTATTACCATGCAAGGCGAAACACAAACTTCGTACACTAGTTTTTATGTGTCATTGAAAAGACATTTTGATATTGAAACCGTTAGGTATCTAAAGGAATGGTCCAACACAAACTCATCTATTGCCAAGACACAAATTTATTTTTACAAATCTCTTGAAAATGATCTGAATTTAGATCGAAACGTCGAGATGAAATTTTGTGATAATTTGCAAATAGTGTTTTTAAAGTTGATAACTGATCGAACCAATGCGCCAATAACATTAAAATTTTTGCTTTAAGCTTATTACGATCGCTATACCTGTAACTATTACCATGCAAGGCGAAACACAAACTTCGTACACTAGTTTTTATGTGTCATTGAAAAGACATTTTGATATTGAAACCGTTAGGTATCTAAAGGAATGGTCCAACACAAACTCATCTATTGCCAAGACACAAATTTATTTTTATAAATCTCTTGAAAATGATCTGAATTTAGATGGAAACGTCGAGATAAAATTTTGTGATAATTTGCAAATAGTGTTTTTAAAGTTGTTAACTGATCGAACCAATGCGCCAATAACATTAAAATTTTTGCTTTAAGCTTATTACGATCGCTATACCTGTAACTATTACCATGCAAGGCGAAACACAAACTTCGTACACTAGTTTTTATGTGTCATTGAAAAGACATTTTGATATTGAAACCGTTAAGTATCTAAAGGAATGGTCCAACACAAACTCATCTATTGCCAAGACACAAATTTATTTTTATAAATCTCTTGAAAATGATCTGAATTTAGATCGAAACATCGAGATAAAATTTTGTGATAATTTGCAAATAGTGTTTTTAAAGTTGTTAACTGATCGAACCAATGCGCCAATAACATTAAAATTTTTGCTTTAAGCTTATTACGATCGCTATACCTGTAACTATTACCATGCAAGGCGAAACACAAACTTCGTACACTAGTTTTTATGTGTCATTGAAAAGACATTTTGATATTGAAACCGTTAGGTATCTAAAGGAATGGTCCAACACAAACTCATCTATTGCCAAGACACAAATTTATTTTTACAAATCTCTTGAATATGATCTGAATTTAGATCGAAACGTCGAGATGAAATTTTGTGATAATTTGCAAATAGTGTTTTTAAAGTTGATAACTGATCGAACCAATGCGCCAATAACATTAAAATTTTTGCTTTAAGCTTATTACGATCGCTATACCTGTAACTATTACCATGCAAGGCGAAACACAAACTTCGTACACTAGTTTTTATGTGTCATTGAAAAGACATTTTGATATTGAAACCGTTAGGTATCTAAAGGAATGGTCCAACACAAACACATCTATTGCCAAGACACAAATTTATTTTTATAAATCTCTTGAAAATGATCTGAATTTAGATGGAAACGTCGAGATAAAATTTTGTGATAATTTGCAAATAGTGTTTTTAAAGTTGTTAACTGATCGAACCAATGCGCCAATAACATTAAAATTTTTGCTTTAATCTTATTACGATCGCTATACCTGTAACTATTACCATGCAAGGCGAAACACAAACTTCGTACACTAGTTTTTATGTGTCATTGAAAAGACATTTTGATATTGAAACCGTTAGGTATCTAAAGGAATGGTCCAACACAAACTCATCTATTGCCAAGACACAAATTTATTCTTATAAATCTCTTGAAAATGATCTGAATTTAGATGGAAACGTCGAGATAAAATTTTGTGATAATTTGCAAATAGTGTTTTTAAAGTTGTTAACTGATCGAACCAATGCGCCAATAACATTAAAATTTTTGCTTTAAGCTTATTACGATCGCTATACCTGTAACTATTACCATGCAAGGCGAAACACAAACTTCGTACACTAGTTTTTATGTGTCATTGAAAAGACATTTTGATATTGAAACCGTTAGGTATCTAAAGGAATGGTCCAACACAAACTCATCTATTGCCAAGACACAAATTTATTTTTATAAATCTCTTGAAAATGATCTGAATTTAGATGGAAACGTCGAGATAAAATTTTGTGATAATTTGCAAATAGTGTTTTTAAAGTTGTTAACTGATCGAACCAATGCGCCAATAACATTAAAATTTTTGCTTTAAGCTTATTACGATCGCTATACCTGTAACTATTACCATGCAAGGCGAAACACAAACTTCGTACACTAGTTTTTATGTGTCATTGAAAAGACATTTTGATATTGAAACCGTTAGGTATCTAAAGGAATGGTCCAACACAAACTCATCTATTGCCAAGATACAAATTTATTTTTATAAATCTCTTGAAAATGATCTGAATTTAGATGGAAACGTCGAGAAAAATTTTGTGATAATTTGCAAATAGTGTTTTTAAAGTTGTTAACTGATCGAACCAATGCGCCAATAACATTAAAATTTTTGCTTTAAGCTTATTACGATCGCTATACCTGTAACTATTACCATGCAAGGCGAAACACAAACTTCGTACACTAGTTTTTATGTGTCATTGAAAAGACATTTTGATATTGAAACCGTTAGGTATCTAAAGGAATGGTCCAACACACACTCAACTATTGCCAAGACACAAATTTATTTTTATAAATCTTTTGAAAATGATCTGAATTTAGATCGAAACGTCGAGAAAAATTTTGTGATAATTTGCAAATAGTGTTTTTAAAGTTGATAACTGATCGAACCAATGCGCCAATAACATTAAAATTTTTGCTTTAAGCTTATTACGATCGCTTTACCTGTAACTATTACCATGCAAGGCGAAACACAAACTTCGTACACTAGTTTTTATGTGTCATTGAAAAGACATTTTGATATTGAAACCGTTAGGTATCTAAAGGAATGGTCCAACACAAACTCATCTATTGCCAAGACACAAATTTATTTTTATAAATCTCTTGAAAATGATCTGAATTTAGATGGAAACGTCGAGAAAAAATTTTGTGATAATTTGCAAATAGTGTTTTTAAAGTTGTTAACTGATCGAACCAATGCGCCAATAACATTAAAATTTTTGCTTTAAGCTTATTACGATCGCTATACCTGTAACTATTACCATGCAAGGCGAAACACAAACTTCGTACACTAGTTTTTATGTGTCATTGAAAAGACATTTTGATATTGAAACCGTTAGGTATCTAAAGGAATGGTCCAACACAAACTCATCTATTGCCAAGACACAAATTTATTTTTACAAATCTCTTGAATATGATCTGAATTTAGATCGAAACGTCGAGATGAAATTTTGTGATAATTTGCAAATAGTGTTTTTAAAGTTGTTAACTGATCGAACCAATGCGCCAATAACATTAAAATTTTTGCTTTAAGCTTATTACGATCGCTATACCTGTAACTATTACCATGCAAGGCGAAACACAAACTTCGTACACTAGTTTTTATGTGTCATTGAAAAGACATTTTGATATTGAAACCGTTAGGTATCTAAAGGAATGGTCCAACACAAACTCATCTATTGCCAAGACACAAATTTATTTTTATAAATCTCTTGAAAATGATCTGAATTTAGATGGAAACGTCGAGATAAAATTTTGTGATAATTTGCAAATAGTGTTTTTAAAGTTGTTAACTGATCGAACCAATGCGCCAATAACATTAAAATTTTTGCTTTAAGCTTATTACGATCGCTATACCTGTAACTATTACCATGCAAGGCGAAACACAAACTTCGTACACTAGTTTTTATGTGTCATTGAAAAGACATTTTGATATTGAAACCGTTAGGTATCTAAAGGAATGGTCCAACACACACTCAACTATTGCCAAGACACAAATTTATTTTTATAAATCTTTTGAAAATGATCTGAATTTAGATCGAAACGTCGAGAAAAATTTTGTGATAATTTGCAAATAGTGTTTTTAAAGTTGATAACTGATCGAACCAATGCGCCAATAACATTAAAATTTTTGCTTTAAGCTTATTACGATCGCTTTACCTGTAACTATTACCATGCAAGGCGAAACACAAACTTCGTACACTAGTTTTTATGTGTCATTGAAAAGACATTTTGATATTGAAACCGTTAGGTATCTAAAGGAATGGTCCAACACAAACTCATCTATTGCCAAGACACAAATTTATTTTTATAAATCTCTTGAAAATGATCTGAATTTAGATCGAAACGTCGAGATAAAATTTTGTGATAATTTGCAAATAGTGTTTTTAAAGTTGATAACTGATCGAACCAATGCGCCAATAACATTAAAATTTTTGCTTTAAGCTTATTACGATCGCTATACCTGTAACTATTACCATGCAAGGCGAAACACAAACTTCGTACACTAGTTTTTATGTGTCATTGAAAAGACATTTTGATATTGAAACCGTTAGGTATCTAAAGGAATGGTCCAACACACACTCAACTATTGCCAAGACACAAATTTATTTTTATAAATCTTTTGAAAATGATCTGAATTTAGATCGAAACGTCGAGAAAAATTTTGTGATAATTTGCAAATAGTGTTTTTAAAGTTGATAACTGATCGAACCAATGCGCCAATAACATTAAAATTTTTGCTTTAAGCTTATTACGATCGCTTTACCTGTAACTATTACCATGCAAGGCGAAACACAAACTTCGTACACTAGTTTTTATGTGTCATTGAAAAGACATTTTGATATTGAAACCGTTAGGTATCTAAAGGAATGGTCCAACACAAACTCATCTATTGCCAAGACACAAATTTATTTTTATAAATCTCTTGAAAATGATCTGAATTTAGATGGAAACGTCGAGATAAAATTTTGTGATAATTTGCAAATAGTGTTTTTAAAGTTGATAACTGATCGAACCAATGCGCCAATAACATTAAAATTTTTGCTTTAAGCTTATTACGATCGCTATACCTGTAACTATTACCATGCAAGGCGAAACACAAACTTCGTACACTAGTTTTTATGTGTCATTGAAAAGACATTTTGATATTGAAACCGTTAGGTATCTAAAGGAATGGTCCAACACAAACTCATCTATTGCCAAGACACAAATTTATTTTTACAAATCTCTTGAATATGATCTGAATTTAGATCGAAACGTCGAGATGAAATTTTGTGATAATTTGCAAATAGTGTTTTTAAAGTTGTTAACTGATCGAACCAATGCGCCAATAACATTAAAATTTTTGCTTTAAGCTTATTACGATCGCTATACCTGTAACTATTACCATGCAAGGCGAAACACAAACTTCGTACACTAGTTTTTATGTGTCATTGAAAAGACATTTTGATATTGAAACCGTTAGGTATCTAAAGGAATGGTCCAACACAAACTCATCTATTGCCAAGACACAAATTTATTTTTATAAATCTCTTGAAAATGATCTGAATTTAGATGGAAACGTCGAGATAAAATTTTGTGATAATTTGCAAATAGTGTTTTTAAAGTTGTTAACTGATCGAACCAATGCGCCAATAACATTAAAATTTTTGCTTTAAGCTTATTACGATCGCTATACCTGTAACTATTACCATGCAAGGCGAAACACAAACTTCGTACACTAGTTTTTATGTGTCATTGAAAAGACATTTTGATATTGAAACCGTTAGGTATCTAAAGGAATGGTCCAACACACACTCAACTATTGCCAAGACACAAATTTATTTTTATAAATCTTTTGAAAATGATCTGAATTTAGATCGAAACGTCGAGAAAAATTTTGTGATAATTTGCAAATAGTGTTTTTAAAGTTGATAACTGATCGAACCAATGCGCCAATAACATTAAAATTTTTGCTTTAAGCTTATTACGATCGCTTTACCTGTAACTATTACCATGCAAGGCGAAACACAAACTTCGTACACTAGTTTTTATGTGTCATTGAAAAGACATTTTGATATTGAAACCGTTAGGTATCTAAAGGAATGGTCCAACACAAACTCATCTATTGCCAAGACACAAATTTATTTTTATAAATCTCTTGAAAATGATCTGAATTTAGATCGAAACGTCGAGATAAAATTTTGTGATAATTTGCAAATAGTGTTTTTAAAGTTGATAACTGATCGAACCAATGCGCCAATAACATTAAAATTTTTGCTTTAAGCTTATTACGATCGCTATACCTGTAACTATTACCATGCAAGGCGAAACACAAACTTCGTACACTAGTTTTTATGTGTCATTGAAAAGACATTTTGATATTGAAACCGTTAGGTATCTAAAGGAATGGTCCAACACAAACTCATCTATTGCCAAGACACAAATTTATTTTTATAAATCTCTTGAAAATGATCTGAATTTAGATGGAAACGTCGAGATAAAATTTTGTGATAATTTGCAAATAGTGTTTTTAAAGTTGTCAACTGATCGAACCAATGCGCCAATAACATTAAAATTTTTGCTTTAAGCTTATTACGATCGCTATACCTGTAACTATTACCATGCAAGGCGAAACACAAACTTCGTACACTAGTTTTTATGTGTCATTGAAAAGACATTTTGATATTGAAACCGTTAAGTATCTAAAGGAATGGTCCAACACAAACTCATCTATTGCCAAGACACAAATTTATTTTTATAAATCTCTTGAAAATGATCTGAATTTAGATCGAAACATCGAGATAAAATTTTGTGATAATTTGCAAATAGTGTTTTTAAAGTTGTTAACTGATCGAACCAATGCGCCAATAACATTAAAATTTTTGCTTTAAGCTTATTACGATCGCTATACCTGTAACTATTACCATGCAAGGCGAAACACAAACTTCGTACACTAGTTTTTATGTGTCATTGAAAAGACATTTTGATATTGAAACCGTTAGGTATCTAAAGGAATGGTCCAACACAAACACATCTATTGCCAAGACACAAATTTATTTTTATAAATCTCTTGAAAATGATCTGAATTTAGATGGAAACGTCGAGATAAAATTTTGTGATAATTTGCAAATAGTGTTTTTAAAGTTGTTAACTGATCGAACCAATGCGCCAATAACATTAAAATTTTTGCTTTAATCTTATTACGATCGCTATACCTGTAACTATTACCATGCAAGGCGAAACACAAACTTCGTACACTAGTTTTTATGTGTCATTGAAAAGACATTTTGATATTGAAACCGTTAGGTATCTAAAGGAATGGTCCAACACAAACTCATCTATTGCCAAGACACAAATTTATTCTTATAAATCTCTTGAAAATGATCTGAATTTAGATGGAAACGTCGAGATAAAATTTTGTGATAATTTGCAAATAGTGTTTTTAAAGTTGTTAACTGATCGAACCAATGCGCCAATAACATTAAAATTTTTGCTTTAAGCTTATTACGATCGCTATACCTGTAACTATTACCATGCAAGGCGAAACACAAACTTCGTACACTAGTTTTTATGTGTCATTGAAAAGACATTTTGATATTGAAACCGTTAGGTATCTAAAGGAATGGTCCAACACAAACTCATCTATTGCCAAGACACAAATTTATTTTTATAAATCTCTTGAAAATGATCTGAATTTAGATGGAAACGTCGAGATAAAATTTTGTGATAATTTGCAAATAGTGTTTTTAAAGTTGTTAACTGATCGAACCAATGCGCCAATAACATTAAAATTTTTGCTTTAAGCTTATTACGATCGCTATACCTGTAACTATTACCATGCAAGGCGAAACACAAACTTCGTACACTAGTTTTTATGTGTCATTGAAAAGACATTTTGATATTGAAACCGTTAGGTATCTAAAGGAATGGTCCAACACAAACTCATCTATTGCCAAGATACAAATTTATTTTTATAAATCTCTTGAAAATGATCTGAATTTAGATGGAAACGTCGAGAAAAATTTTGTGATAATTTGCAAATAGTGTTTTTAAAGTTGTTAACTGATCGAACCAATGCGCCAATAACATTAAAATTTTTGCTTTAAGCTTATTACGATCGCTATACCTGTAACTATTACCATGCAAGGCGAAACACAAACTTCGTACACTAGTTTTTATGTGTCATTGAAAAGACATTTTGATATTGAAACCGTTAGGTATCTAAAGGAATGGTCCAACACACACTCAACTATTGCCAAGACACAAATTTATTTTTATAAATCTCTTGAAAATGATCTGAATTTAGATCGAAACGTCGAGAAAAATTTTGTGATAATTTGCAAATAGTGTTTTTAAAGTTGATAACTGATCGAACCAATGCGCCAATAACATTAAAATTTTTGCTTTAAGCTTATTACGATCGCTTTACCTGTAACTATTACCATGCAAGGCGAAACACAAACTTCGTACACTAGTTTTTATGTGTCATTGAAAAGACATTTTGATATTGAAACCGTTAGGTATCTAAAGGAATGGTCCAACACAAACTCATCTATTGCCAAGACACAAATTTATTTTTATAAATCTCTTGAAAATGATCTGAATTTAGATCGAAACGTCGAGATAAAATTTTGTGATAATTTGCAAATAGTGTTTTTAAAGTTGATAACTGATCGAACCAATGCGCCAATAACATTAAAATTTTTGCTTTAAGCTTATTACGATCGCTATACCTGTAACTATTACCATGCAAGGCGAAACACAAACTTCGTACACTAGTTTTTATGTGTCATTGAAAAGACATTTTGATATTGAAACCGTTAGGTATCTAAAGGAATGGTCCAACACAAACTCATCTATTGCCAAGACACAAATTTATTTTTATAAATCTCTTGAAAATGATCTGAATTTAGATGGAAACGTCGAGATAAAATTTTGTGATAATTTGCAAATAGTGTTTTTAAAGTTGTCAACTGATCGAACCAATGCGCCAATAACATTAAAATTTTTGCTTTAAGCTTATTACGATCGCTATACCTGTAACTATTACCATGCAAGGCGAAACACAAACTTCGTACACTAGTTTTTATGTGTCATTGAAAAGACATTTTGATATTGAAACCGTTAGGTATCTAAAGGAATGGTCCAACACACACTCAACTATTGCCAAGACACAAATTTATTTTTATAAATCTTTTGAAAATGATCTGAATTTAGATCGAAACGTCGAGAAAAATTTTGTGATAATTTGCAAATAGTGTTTTTAAAGTTGATAACTGATCGAACCAATGCGCCAATAACATTAAAATTTTTGCTTTAAGCTTATTACGATCGCTATACCTGTAACTATTACCATGCAAGGCGAAACACAAACTTCGTACACTAGTTTTTATGTGTCATTGAAAAGACATTTTGATATTGAAACCGTTAGGTATCTAAAGGAATGGTCCAACACAAACTCATCTATTGCCAAGACACAAATTTATTTTTATAAATCTCTTGAAAATGATCTGAATTTAGATCGAAACGTCGAGATAAAATTTTGTGATAATTTGCAAATAGTGTTTTTAAAGTTGATAACTGATCGAACCAATGCGCCAATAACATTAAAATTTTTGCTTTAAGCTTATTACGATCGCTATACCTGTAACTATTACCATGCAAGGCGAAACACAAACTTCGTACACTAGTTTTTATGTGTCATTGAAAAGACATTTTGATATTGAAACCGTTAGGTATCTAAAGGAATGGTCCAACACAAACTCATCTATTGCCAAGACACAAATTTATTTTTATAAATCTCTTGAAAATGATCTGAATTTAGATGGAAACGTCGAGATAAAATTTTGTGATAATTTGCAAATAGTGTTTTTAAAGTTGTTAACTGATCGAACCAATGCGCCAATAACATTAAAATTTTTGCTTTAAGCTTATTACGATCGCTATACCTGTAACTATTACCATGCAAGGCGAAACACAAACTTCGTACACTAGTTTTTATGTGTCATTGAAAAGACATTTTGATATTGAAACCGTTAAGTATCTAAAGGAATGGTCCAACACAAACTCATCTATTGCCAAGACACAAATTTATTTTTATAAATCTCTTGAAAATGATCTGAATTTAGATCGAAACATCGAGATAAAATTTTGTGATAATTTGCAAATAGTGTTTTTAAAGTTGTTAACTGATCGAACCAATGCGCCAATAACATTAAAATTTTTGCTTTAAGCTTATTACGATCGCTATACCTGTAACTATTACCATGCAAGGCGAAACACAAACTTCGTACACTAGTTTTTATGTGTCATTGAAAAGACATTTTGATATTGAAACCGTTAGGTATCTAAAGGAATGGTCCAACACAAACTCATCTATTGCCAAGATACAAATTTATTTTTATAAATCTCTTGAAAATGATCTGAATTTAGATGGAAACGTCGAGAAAAATTTTGTGATAATTTGCAAATAGTGTTTTTAAAGTTGTTAACTGATCGAACCAATGCGCCAATAACATTAAAATTTTTGCTTTAAGCTTATTACGATCGCTATACCTGTAACTATTACCATGCAAGGCGAAACACAAACTTCGTACACTAGTTTTTATGTGTCATTGAAAAGACATTTTGATATTGAAACCGTTAGGTATCTAAAGGAATGGTCCAACACACACTCAACTATTGCCAAGACACAAATTTATTTTTATAAATCTTTTGAAAATGATCTGAATTTAGATCGAAACGTCGAGAAAAATTTTGTGATAATTTGCAAATAGTGTTTTTAAAGTTGATAACTGATCGAACCAATGCGCCAATAACATTAAAATTTTTGCTTTAAGCTTATTACGATCGCTTTACCTGTAACTATTACCATGCAAGGCGAAACACAAACTTCGTACACTAGTTTTTATGTGTCATTGAAAAGACATTTTGATATTGAAACCGTTAGGTATCTAAAGGAATGGTCCAACACAAACTCATCTATTGCCAAGACACAAATTTATTTTTATAAATCTCTTGAAAATGATCTGAATTTAGATCGAAACGTCGAGATAAAATTTTGTGATAATTTGCAAATAGTGTTTTTAAAGTTGATAACTGATCGAACCAATGCGCCAATAACATTAAAATTTTTGCTTTAAGCTTATTACGATCGCTATACCTGTAACTATTACCATGCAAGGCGAAACACAAACTTCGTACACTAGTTTTTATGTGTCATTGAAAAGACATTTTGATATTGAAACCGTTAGGTATCTAAAGGAATGGTCCAACACAAACTCATCTATTGCCAAGACACAAATTTATTTTTATAAATCTCTTGAAAATGATCTGAATTTAGATCGAAACGTCGAGATAAAATTTTGTGATAATTTGCAAATAGTGTTTTTAAAGTTGATAACTGATCGAACCAATGCGCCAATAACATTAAAATTTTTGCTTTAAGCTTATTACGATCGCTATACCTGTAACTATTACCATGCAAGGCGAAACGCAAACTTCGTACACTAGTTTTTATGTGTCATTGAAAAGACATTTTGATATTGAAACCGTTAGGTATCTAAAGGAATGGTCCAACACAAACTCATCTATTGCCAAGACACAAATTTATTTTTATAAATCTCTTGAAAATGATCTGAATTTAGATGGAAACGTCGAGATAAAATTTTGTGATAATTTGCAAATAGTGTTTTTAAAGTTGTTAACTGATCGAACCAATGCGCCAATAACATTAAAATTTTTGCTTTAAGCTTATTACGATCGCTATACCTGTAACTATTACCATGCAAGGCGAAACACAAACTTCGTACACTAGTTTTTATGTGTCATTGAAAAGACATTTTGATATTGAAACCGTTAGGTATCTAAAGGAATGGTCCAACACAAACTCATCTATTGCCAAGACACAAATTTATTTTTACAAATCTCTTGAAAATGATCTGAATTTAGATCGAAACGTCGAGATGAAATTTTGTGATAATTTGCAAATAGTGTTTTTAAAGTTGTTAACTGATCGAACCAATGCGCCAATAACATTAAAATTTTTGCTTTAAGCTTATTACGATCGCTATACCTGTAACTATTACCATGCAAGGCGAAACACAAACTTCGTACACTAGTTTTTATGTGTCATTGAAAAGACATTTTGATATTGAAACCGTTAGGTATCTAAAGGAATGGTCCAACACAAACTCATCTATTGCCAAGACACAAATTTATTTTTACAAATCTCTTGAATATGATCTGAATTTAGATCGAAACGTCGAGATGAAATTTTGTGATAATTTGCAAATAGTGTTTTTAAAGTTGTTAACTGATCGAACCAATGCGCCAATAACATTAAAATTTTTGCTTTAAGCTTATTACGATCGCTATACCTGTAACTATTACCATGCAAGGCGAAACACAAACTTCGTACACTAGTTTTTATGTGTCATTGAAAAGACATTTTGATATTGAAACCGTTAGGTATCTAAAGGAATGGTCCAACACACACTCAACTATTGCCAAGACACAAATTTATTTTTATAAATCTTTTGAAAATGATCTGAATTTAGATCGAAACGTCGAGAAAAATTTTGTGATAATTTGCAAATAGTGTTTTTAAAGTTGATAACTGATCGAACCAATGCGCCAATAACATTAAAATTTTTGCTTTAAGCTTATTACGATCGCTATACCTGTAACTATTACCATGCAAGGCGAAACGCAAACTTCGTACACTAGTTTTTATGTGTCATTGAAAAGACATTTTGATATTGAAACCGTTAGGTATCTAAAGGAATGGTCCAACACAAACTCATCTATTGCCAAGACACAAATTTATTTTTATAAATCTCTTGAAAATGATCTGAATTTAGATCGAAACATCGAGATAAAATTTCGTGATAATTTGCAAATAGTGTTTTTAAAGTTGTTAACTGATCGAACCAATGCGCCAATAACATTAAAATTTTTGCTTTAAGCTTATTACGATCGCTATACCTGTAACTATTACCATGCAAGGCGAAACACAAACTTCGTACACTAGTGTTTATGTGTCATTGAAAAGACATTTTGATATTGAAACCGTTAGGTATCTAAAGGAATGGTCCAACACAAACTCATCTATTGCCAAGACACAAATTTATTTTTATAAATCTCTTGAAAATGATCTGAATTTAGATCGAAACGTCGAGATAAAATTTTGTGATAATTTGCAAATAGTGTTTTTAAAGTTGATAACTGATCGAACCAATGCGCCAATAACATTAAAATTTTTGCTTTAAGCTTATTACGATCGCTATACCTGTAACTATTACCATGCAAGGCGAAACACAAACTTCGTACACTAGTTTTTATGTGTCATTGAAAAGACATTTTGATATTGAAACCGTTAGGTATCTAAAGGAATGGTCCAACACAAACTCATCTATTGCCAAGACACAAATTTATTCTTATAAATATCTTGAAAATGATCTGAATTTAGATGGAAACGTCGAGATAAAATTTTGTGATAATTTGCAAATAGTGTTTTTAAAGTTGTTAACTGATCGAACCAATGCGCCAATAACATTAAAATTTTTGCTTTAAGCTTATTACGATCGCTATACCTGTAACTATTACCATGCAAGGCGAAACGCAAACTTCGTACACTAGTTTTTATGTGTCATTGAAAAGACATTTTGATATTGAAACCGTTAGGTATCTAAAGGAATGGTCCAACACACACTCAACTATTGCCAAGACACAAATTTATTTTTATAAATCTTTTGAAAATGATCTGAATTTAGATCGAAACGTCGAGAAAAATTTTGTGATAATTTGCAAATAGTGTTTTTAAAGTTGATAACTGATCGAACCAATGCGCCAATAACATTAAAATTTTTGCTTTAAGCTTATTACGATCGCTTTACCTGTAACTATTACCATGCAAGGCGAAACACAAACTTCGTACACTAGTTTTTATGTGTCATTGAAAAGACATTTTGATATTGAAACCGTTAGGTATCTAAAGGAATGGTCCAACACAAACTCATCTATTGCCAAGACACAAATTTATTTTTATAAATCTCTTGAAAATGATCTGAATTTAGATCGAAACGTCGAGATAAAATTTTGTGATAATTTGCAAATAGTGTTTTTAAAGTTGATAACTGATCGAACCAATGCGCCAATAACATTAAAATTTTTGCTTTAAGCTTATTACGATCGCTATACCTGTAACTATTACCATGCAAGGCGAAACACAAACTTCGTACACTAGTTTTTATGTGTCATTGAAAAGACATTTTGATATTGAAACCGTTAGGCATCTAAAGGAATGGTCCAACACAAATTCATCTATTGCCAAGACACAAATTTATTTTTATAAATCTCTTGAAAATGATCTGAATTTAGATGGAAACGTCGAGATAAAATTTTGTGATAATTTGCAAATAGTGTTTTTAAAGTTGTTAACTGATCGAACCAATGCGCCAATAACATTAAAATTTTTGCTTTAAGCTTATTACGATCGCTATACCTGTAACTATTACCATGCAAGGCGAAACGCAAACTTCGTACACTAGTTTTTATGTGTCATTGAAAAGACATTTTGATATTGAAACCGTTAGGTATCTAAAGGAATGGTCCAACACAAACTCATCTATTGCCAAGACACAAATTTATTTTTATAAATCTCTTGAAAATGATCTGAATTTAGATCGAAACGTCGAGATAAAATTTTGTGATAATTTGCAAATAGTGTTTTTAAAGTTGATAACTGATCGAACCAATGCGCCAATAACATTAAAATTTTTGCTTTAAGCTTATTACGATCGCTATACCTGTAACTATTACCATGCAAGGCGAAACACAAACTTCGTACACTAGTTTTTATGTGTCATTGAAAAGACATTTTGATATTGAAACCGTTAGGTATCTAAAGGAATGGTCCAACACAAACTCATCTATTGCCAAGACACAAATTTATTTTTATAAATCTCTTGAAAATGATCTGAATTTAGATCGAAACGTCGAGATAAAATTTTGTGATAATTTGCAAATAGTGTTTTTAAAGTTGATAACTGATCGAACCAATGCGCCAATAACATTAAAATTTTTGCTTTAAGCTTATTACGATCGCTATACCTGTAACTATTACCATGCAAGGCGAAACACAAACTTCGTACACTAGTTTTTATGTGTCATTGAAAAGACATTTTGATATTGAAACCGTTAGGTATCTAAAGGAATGGTCCAACACACACTCAACTATTGCCAAGACACAAATTTATTTTTATAAATCTTTTGAAAATGATCTGAATTTAGATCGAAACGTCGAGAAAAATTTTGTGATAATTTGCAAATAGTGTTTTTAAAGTTGATAACTGATCGAACCAATGCGCCAATAACATTAAAATTTTTGCTTTAAGCTTATTACGATCGCTATACCTGTAACTATTACCATGCAAGGCGAAACACAAACTTCGTACACTAGTTTTTATGTGTCATTGAAAAGACATTTTGATATTGAAACCGTTAGGTATCTAAAGGAATGGTCCAACACAAACTCATCTATTGCCAAGACACAAATTTATTCTTATAAATATCTTGAAAATGATCTGAATTTAGATGGAAACGTCGAGATAAAATTTTGTGATAATTTGCAAATAGTGTTTTTAAAGTTGTCAACTGATCGAACCAATGCGCCAATAACATTAAAATTTTTGCTTTAAGCTTATTACGATCGCTTTACCTGTAACTATTACCATGCAAGGCGAAACACAAACTTCGTACACTAGTTTTTATGTGTCATTGAAAAGACATTTTGATATTGAAACCGTTAAGTATCTAAAGGAATGGTCCAACACAAACTCATCTATTGCCAAGACACAAATTTATTTTTATAAATCTCTTGAAAATGATCTGAATTTAGATCGAAACATCGAGATAAAATTTTGTGATAATTTGCAAATAGTGTTTTTAAAGTTGTTAACTGATCGAACCAATGCGCCAATAACATTAAAATTTTTGCTTTAAGCTTATTACGATCGCTATACCTGTAACTATTACCATGCAAGGCGAAACACAAACTTCGTACACTAGTTTTTATGTGTCATTGAAAAGACATTTTGATATTGAAACCGTTAGGTATCTAAAGGAATGGTCCAACACAAACTCATCTATTGCCAAGACACAAATTTATTTTTACAAATCTCTTGAAAATGATCTGAATTTAGATCGAAACGTCGAGATGAAATTTTGTGATAATTTGCAAATAGTGTTTTTAAAGTTGATAACTGATCGAACCAATGCGCCAATAACATTAAAATTTTTGCTTTAAGCTTATTACGATCGCTATACCTGTAACTATTACCATGCAAGGCGAAACACAAACTTCGTACACTAGTTTTTATGTGTCATTGAAAAGACATTTTGATATTGAAACCGTTAGGTATCTAAAGGAATGGTCCAACACAAACTCATCTATTGCCAAGACACAAATTTATTTTTATAAATCTCTTGAAAATGATCTGAATTTAGATGGAAACGTCGAGATAAAATTTTGTGATAATTTGCAAATAGTGTTTTTAAAGTTGTTAACTGATCGAACCAATGCGCCAATAACATTAAAATTTTTGCTTTAAGCTTATTACGATCGCTATACCTGTAACTATTACCATGCAAGGCGAAACGCAAACTTCGTACACTAGTTTTTATGTGTCATTGAAAAGACATTTTGATATTGAAACCGTTAGGTATCTAAAGGAATGGTCCAACACAAACTCATCTATTGCCAAGACACAAATTTATTTTTATAAATCTCTTGAAAATGATCTGAATTTAGATCGAAACGTCGAGAAAAATTTTGTGATAATTTGCAAATAGTGTTTTTAAAGTTGATAACTGATCGAACCAATGCGCCAATAACATTAAAATTTTTGCTTTAAGCTTATTACGATCGCTATACCTGTAACTATTACCATGCAAGGCGAAACACAAACTTCGTACACTAGTTTTTATGTGTCATTGAAAAGACATTTTGATATTGAAACCGTTAGGTATCTAAAGGAATGGTCCAACACAAACTCATCTATTGCCAAGACACAAATTTATTTTTATAAATCTCTTGAAAATGATCTGAATTTAGATGGAAACGTCGAGATAAAATTTTGTGATAATTTGCAAATAGTGTTTTTAAAGTTGTTAACTGATCGAACCAATGCGCCAATAACATTAAAATTTTTGCTTTAAGCTTATTACGATCGCTATACCTGTAACTATTACCATGCAAGGCGAAACACAAACTTCGTACACTAGTTTTTATGTGTCATTGAAAAGACATTTTGATATTGAAACCGTTAGGTATCTAAAGGAATGGTCCAACACAAACTCATCTATTGCCAAGACACAAATTTATTTTTATAAATCTCTTGAAAATGATCTGAATTTAGATGGAAACGTCGAGAAAAATTTTGTGATAATTTGCAAATAGTGTTTTTAAAGTTGTTAACTGATCGAACCAATGCGCCAATAACATTAAAATTTTTGCTTTAAGCTTATTACGATCGCTATACCTGTAACTATTACCATGCAAGGCGAAACACAAACTTCGTACACTAGTTTTTATGTGTCATTGAAAAGACATTTTGATATTGAAACCGTTAGGTATCTAAAGGAATGGTCCAACACAAACTCATCTATTGCCAAGACACAAATTTATTTTTACAAATCTCTTGAATATGATCTGAATTTAGATCGAAACGTCGAGATGAAATTTTGTGATAATTTGCAAATAGTGTTTTTAAAGTTGTTAACTGATCGAACCAATGCGCCAATAACATTAAAATTTTTGCTTTAAGCTTATTACGATCGCTATACCTGTAACTATTACCATGCAAGGCGAAACACAAACTTCGTACACTAGTTTTTATGTGTCATTGAAAAGACATTTTGATATTGAAACCGTTAGGTATCTAAAGGAATGGTCCAACACACACTCAACTATTGCCAAGACACAAATTTATTTTTATAAATCTTTTGAAAATGATCTGAATTTAGATCGAAACGTCGAGAAAAATTTTGTGATAATTTGCAAATAGTGTTTTTAAAGTTGATAACTGATCGAACCAATGCGCCAATAACATTAAAATTTTTGCTTTAAGCTTATTACGATCGCTATACCTGTAACTATTACCATGCAAGGCGAAACGCAAACTTCGTACACTAGTTTTTATGTGTCATTGAAAAGACATTTTGATATTGAAACCGTTAGGTATCTAAAGGAATGGTCCAACACAAACTCATCTATTGCCAAGACACAAATTTATTTTTATAAATCTCTTGAAAATGATCTGAATTTAGATCGAAACATCGAGATAAAATTTCGTGATAATTTGCAAATAGTGTTTTTAAAGTTGTTAACTGATCGAACCAATGCGCCAATAACATTAAAATTTTTGCTTTAAGCTTATTACGATCGCTATACCTGTAACTATTACCATGCAAGGCGAAACACAAACTTCGTACACTAGTGTTTATGTGTCATTGAAAAGACATTTTGATATTGAAACCGTTAGGTATCTAAAGGAATGGTCCAACACAAACTCATCTATTGCCAAGACACAAATTTATTTTTATAAATCTCTTGAAAATGATCTGAATTTAGATGGAAACGTCGAGATAAAATTTTGTGATAATTTGCAAATAGTGTTTTTAAAGTTGTTAACTGATCGAACCAATGCGCCAATAACATTAAAATTTTTGCTTTAAGCTTATTACGATCGCTATACCTGTAACTATTACCATGCAAGGCGAAACGCAAACTTCGTACACTAGTTTTTATGTGTCATTGAAAAGACATTTTGATATTGAAACCGTTAGGTATCTAAAGGAATGGTCCAACACAAACTCATCTATTGCCAAGACACAAATTTATTTTTATAAATCTCTTGAAAATGATCTGAATTTAGATCGAAACATCGAGATAAAATTTTGTGATAATTTGCAAATAGTGTTTTTAAAGTTGTTAACTGATCGAACCAATGCGCCAATAACATTAAAATTTTTGCTTTAAGCTTATTACGATCGCTATACCTGTAACTATTACCATGCAAGGCGAAACACAAACTTCGTACACTAGTTTTTATGTGTCATTGAAAAGACATTTTGATATTGAAACCGTTAGGTATCTAAAGGAATGGTCCAACACAAACTCATCTATTGCCAAGACACAAATTTATTTTTATAAATCTCTTGAAAATGATCTGAATTTAGATGGAAACGTCGAGATAAAATTTTGTGATAATTTGCAAATAGTGTTTTTAAAGTTGTTAACTGATCGAACCAATGCGCCAATAACATTAAAATTTTTGCTTTAAGCTTATTACGATCGCTATACCTGTAACTATTACCATGCAAGGCGAAACACAAACTTCGTACACTAGTTTTTATGTGTCATTGAAAAGACATTTTGATATTGAAACCGTTAGGTATCTAAAGGAATGGTCCAACACAAACTCATCTATTGCCAAGACACAAATTTATTTTTACAAATCTCTTGAAAATGATCTGAATTTAGATCGAAACGTCGAGATGAAATTTTGTGATAATTTGCAAATAGTGTTTTTAAAGTTGTTAACTGATCGAACCAATGCGCCAATAACATTAAAATTTTTGCTTTAAGCTTATTACGATCGCTATACCTGTAACTATTACCACGATATAGGCAGAGTTGGGCATTATTTAGATAAAAAATTATTTAAATAACGATTCGAATAAAAGATACTTTATCTTTATTCGTTATTCGAAGGTTCGCATAAAAAAAGGATCTTTATTCGGTGAAGTTCGATTACACAATTTTATCCGACGAGAATTTGTCCGACGAATAAATGTCATTTTTTTTATTCGAAGCGGATTTATTCGAACTTCGAATAATTTTGTAATCTTTCATCTTTCATCTTTTATACGAAGGCTTCGAATAAACTTCGAATAACTTTTTCCTGCTCGAATAAACGGCGATGAGGCCCGACGAGCGCTGAACATGAAAGACCAGCGACAGCGACCGACCAACAGCATACATACATTGTAAGCACCTGTGGAATCAAGCATTATTGACAATTTAAACTTTCATATGTTTATAATACAAATAATATTTTTAATACGAATGAGTTGTAGAGATCATCCCGATGAAAATGAGTCCAAACACGACATCATTTGAACTATCTTTAATAAGATTATTACTTTTATCATAACATTACGTTTCAATAAAAATTGTTCGATCACACCCGAATTTGGACTCATTTTCATCAGGAAAACCACCTCAATTCACTCGTAATAATTTTATGAAGGTATATTGAAAAATCTAAAAGTTTAAACTTTCATTCGTGCGTGATTCCCCATCTGCTATCATTGTATACCGTCGTCGACCTTCGGAACTCGACGTTCAGAGCTCAACGCTCGCCGCAGAGTTTGGGCAAAATTTTCATCTAAATAAAAATTTCGGATAACGAATAAAAAATTAAAAAATTTTGATTCATTATTCGATGGTTCGAATATAAAAAGTATCTTTATTCGACGAGCAGCGAATAAATAATTATATTCGACGAGAATTTATCCGACGAATAGAGATGAATTTTTTTATACGAAGTGGCTTTATTCGAACTTCGAATAATTTTTTCAAATATCTGTATCTTTTATTCGGAGGCTTCGAATAAATTTTTCCACAACTACTGCCAACTCTAATAAACGCGAACCATCGGATAATGAATAAAAATTCTTTTATTTTTTATTCGTTATTCAAAATTTTTATTTAGATGAGAATTTGGCCCAACTCTGCGACGAGCGTCGAGCTCCGAACGGCGAGCTCTGAACGCCGAGTTCAGACTGTCCAAGACCCAACGACAGCGACTGACAAACGGCACAATGTAAGCAGATGGCGAATCACACACGAATGAAAGTTTAAACTTTTAGATTTTTCAATATTCCTTCATAAAATTATTACTATTATGTTGGGGTGCTTTTCCCGATGAAAATGAGTCCAAAATCGAGTGTAATCGAACAATTTTTATTGATACGTGATGTTATGATAAAAATTATAATCTTATTAAAGATAGTCCAAATGATGTCGTGTTTGGACTCATTTTCATCGAGATGATCTCTACAACTCATTCGTATTATAAATATATGAAAGTTTAAATTGTCAATAATGCTCGATTCCCCAGGTGCTTACAATGTATGTGTGTATACTGTTGGTCGGTCGCTGTCGCTGGTCTTTCAAGTCCAGCGCTCGTCGGGCCTCGTCGCCGTTTATTCGAGCTGGCAAAAATTATCGGAAGATTTATTCAAAGTTTTCAAATATAAGATACAGATAAAAGATGAAAAAATTATTTGAAGTTCGAATTTATCTGCTTCGAATAACGAGTGAAGATAAAGTATGTTTTATTCGAATTGTTATTTAAATAATTTTTTATGTAAATAATACCCAACTCTGGTCTATTTCAATAAAAATTTGCCCATCTCTACTCCTACCATTATATTATATTAATTCATCCACGTCATTCTCTCTCGAACTGTTTAATATTCGGAATAACAAATGTTTTTCAACATATTTCTGTTCCCACAGATCGATTTTTGGAACAATTTTGTATAAAAACAATGCTCGTTTATGAGGTATCTCGTATGAAATTTGAAGTATTACCACCGACGAGATATAGAATAGACCTATCATCTTATGGGACTTCGTGTCTCATGTTCTGAAATACCGACTGTTCAAAAAACCGGAGGTTTTGGTATGCCCTCTACGATTTAAAGTGGTGAGTTTAGAAATTATGTCGAATTTCAGATTTCGAAGGCGCAGTTGCCAAATCACATCCGAAAATATTTGTCGCGTGGTTGCCAATTTACTGTTGCTGCCGTGTAATGCACAGCGCGTATTTCTGCTATTTTCCATAATACAGTCACAATTCTGGAAAAGTAAACGAAACGAGTCGAGTCAGTCAATACATGATTAATTCCACCTGAATATTTCATCTCTGTTTAAATATAATGCTTTCTATTTCTATCATCATTTTAAAGCTGAATAAATGCTTTTTCGATTTATATAAATAAACTGTTAATTATTGATAGCAAACAAAATAATTATTGTTGTTGAAAATTGAATACCTATTTAACGCTACTTTTTTCTTAAAATTTATTCATATAAACTGTTGTTGGTTTCTTTAAACCTTCTGCTATAAAATACATAATTTTCAAAAGGACGGAACAATATTCAGAAGATCAGTTAACAAAAAATTTTAAGGACAAGTTGTTACGGTTAAGTTGGTTTCATTACAAGTTGCAGCGTGTCTGTTATTATATGCGTTAATATTAAATATACAATTAATTATTAGTCCTTTTTCAAATATTTTCATAAGTTATGCAAGAATTTACATTAATTATAAACAATAATTAAATGTGTAATAAATATGTATAAAATTCTGTCTATTATTGATCTGACTTGACATTATATCGCAAAAGCACACAGGAGTTCAGATTTATATAGTTGATCTTTTACCATTATTTTTATCAGTTTTGAAACAATAATGACTGTATTATTTTATGAGACTAGCAATTACATTTTTATTAGTTGTCTGCAATTAAAAGATAATATGAGATAATACCTAATATGAAACAGGGGATGAAATAAATAGTACCATTTTATGTATTAAATATATATTTATTAGATAAAGTAAATATATGTAGGATTCAGAAAGTAGAGACAGTATGAAGGAAAGAAATTATATTGATACATACTATTTGTCTACATATATGTATACATACTCTTGTAAAAAATTATTGTCAAAATTTCTTTTATATGGCATCCCACAGAGTTATTCCAAATAATTAAAACAAAATCTGTGCAAAGTTCGAGCTCGATCGAATTATAAAGAGAACTGCGTTTAGAAAAAAATTAACTACTAACTATTTAGTCGTTGCCGTTTGCTTTTATACTTTTCACACACATAATGCATACGTTCACTCATTCCAACTCGCGCCACATTTACACTTCACATCATATTAGCAAAGGCTATTGCCGGGTTTGGTGGTGAAATTCGCCCCCGACGAGTTTTTAATCGAACTTTGGCCATTCGATAGCCTACTCAAAAAGACCCCGCTCTGCCAAGGTACAGCCCCATATCTCATCTGTAAGGGTAGTTATTGAGGAAAGTCAAAAAATCAGTTTTTGGATCATTTTCCCCATTTAATGACAATTCAACATTCTGAAAAAATTCTGACACATTTCGGATACCAAGCCACATGTTAGGTATCATTTTCAGATTTTTCCGTTGCAAACTCTGCTTGTGAAACTCGAAAAACACGAAAAAACACGAAAAAAATCTAAAAAATGCAGATTTCATAGAGAAATCGAAAGAGCACACCTACAGATTTAATTTAGCAATGAGATATTATCATTAGTATTATGCTCTATTTTTTTCAAATCCCTGAGTGTGGTGCGCTATAGTTGAAAAAAATAAAAACCACTTTTTTCGGCGTTTTTTCTAAGTTCTACCTATCTTCTCTGAATTTAAAAAATATATTATGTAATATTAAACATTCTTACGTTCAGAGAAATATTTTCCAGACTTTAAAACTTGTGCAATACAAAAATAAAATAATACTATGTATGGTACATTCAAATATTTCGAAGACAGCTTCAATGGCGCCGGTTGGTGCAGCGGCTATGGTCTTCGACTGCGGAACCGCTGATGACTTTTTGTACCAGGTTCGAATCCCGTCCGGGTCAATTTTTTTTTTCGTTAATCAGATGTTTTTTCGCTTTCTAACCATCCGATTGTTGCTAAATCATTGTAAAAACATTTTTTAACTATGTTTAAATTATTTTTAAACAATTTTTCGGAAAAATATTTTTGGAGGACTTTCGGCCTCTAGTCATTTACGGACTGTATTACTGCTATACTTAACATTTTTTTGTGCAATTCAATAACATTGAATTGTGCATCGACTTGACTATCAAGTCTTATTTTTTCTAGGTCCTCTGCGTGATCTGTTAATTATGGGATTGATTATTTTTATGACAGGAAATATATACATGAAGTATTATTAGGAATACTTATCTTTAATAATTGTAGATGGGTTAGTGTGCGGTGGAATCATGTGTGCTTTCAATCTTCGTCGCTATCTTCGTTAATTATCGGTAGTATTTGTTTAGTGTCAAAAATCTTTGTGAGAATCTCTGCTGGCCGAACTATGTCTGTATCGTATCGAGCATAAGATAAATAATAAATAATAGCAGCAACATGTGAGCAACATCCAAGTTTTCTGGATTTATTACTGAGTAAGGAACCTAGTAAAAATAAAAGACTTTATAGTCAAGTCGATGCACAATTCCATGTAAAAAATGTTAAGTATAGCAGTAATACAGTCCGTAAATGACTAGAGGCCGAAAGTCCTCCAAAAATATTTTTCCGAAAAATTGTTTAAAAATAATTTAAACATAGTTAAAAAATGTTTTTACAATGATTTAGCAACAATCGGATGGTTAGAAAGCGAAAAAACATCTGATTAACGAAAAAAAAAATTGACCCGGACGGGATTCGAACTTGGTACAAAAAGTCATCAGCGGTTCCGCAGTCGAAGACCATAGCCGCTGCACCAACCGGCGCCATTGAAACTATCTTCGAAATATTTGAATGTACCATACATAGTATTATTTTGTTTTTGTATTGCACAAGTTTTAAAGTCTGGAAAATATTTCTCTGAACGTAAGAATGTTTAATATTACATAATATATTTTTTAAATTCAGAGAAGATAGGTAGAACTTAGAAAAAACGCCGAAAAAAGTGGTTTTTATTTTTTTCAACTATAGCGCACCACACTCAGGGATTTGAAAAAAATAGAGCATAATACTAATGATAATATCTCATTGCTAAATTAAATCTGTAGGTGTGCTCTTTCGATTTCTCTATGAAATCTGCATTTTTTAGATTTTTTTCGTGTTTTTCGAGTTTCACAAGCAGAGTTTGCAACGGAAAAATCTGAAAATGATACCTAACATGTGGCTTGGTATCCGAAATGTGTCAGAATTTTTTCAGAATTTTGAATTGTCATTAAATGGGGAAAATGATCCAAAAACTGATTTTTGACTTTCCTCAATAACTACCCTTACAGATGAGATATGGGGCTGTACCTTGGCAGAGCGGGGTCTTTTTGGGTAGGCTATCGAATGGCCAAAGTTCGATTAAAAACTCATCGGGGGCGAAATTCACCACGAAACCCGGGTACATATATGTACCCATAGCCTTTGAAAATTGAAATATGGTTTTATTATCTTTTATCAATTAACATGATCGACAAATGTGTTCTTTTTAACTTGCGGAACTTACTTTTGTTTAATTGCAGCTTTTTTTGGTGAAGATTCTATATATATTATATATTTTTTTAAAAGTCTTAATTTTTGAGTTCCACTGTCTTAAGGGTCAAGGTCTTATAAAGAGAACTGCGTTTAGAAAAAAATTAACTACTAACTATTTAGTCGTTGTCATTCGCATTTATACTTTTCACACACATAATGCATATATGTACACTGTTGTACACTTATTTATAATTTTCTTTACTTATTTTACTTTTATTTAGTGTTTTAAATTAGTTATAATATTTAAAAGTTGGTTATTATTACAAAAAAGAGGGGTTCTACAAACTCTCAGATGGACGCGTACCATAAGAAAGCTGTCAGCACAAACGAGATATAGGAATCCTATTCGTATATCTCGTTTGTGCTGTCAGCCTATTTTAGTTCCAGCAGTACCGACGAGACCCTGCGTGGGGCCTCAAAACCGAGTTCGGAAATGGGGTACGTAACCCCAGCAATGATGGCCGCCAAAATACATTGGATGATAGGTCTATTCTATACCTAGTCGGTGGTATAGGGTAACTGCGAAAGAGACAGTGGCGCTAGTAGTGGAAAATTTCCGAACTGCAGGGTGGACTTTGTGGCGGCCATCTTGTGACATTTGTTTCGGAAGCGAGTATGCTGCCAATTATTGCAAATTACTCTTCAACAGCTGATACAGCGTTCTCGTCTACTTTTGACGAGTTTAAGGTGATATCAATCAACGTGAGATATCTCCCAAATGACGCCCAAACAGAAACAGGACTAATGGTCTTCGTCCTACTCGATCGTAATGGATTTGGTTCCTATGGATCGACAACCGCTAAGTCATGGTTTACAACTCTTGCAGCCATGCCCGGTGCTAAAGTTGGTCCTCGGTATCGACCAATGTACCAACGATGGCGTCCATCAGAACTATCTGCACATGACTGGTTCCGTCATGCTGATGATCCAACTCTCTGTACGGCATACGTTTGCAATAATGGCAGAGAAACCGATGTTCTTGGAAGAAATTTTCAAATTTCTGCAGTTCTTCTTGCCCGTGGCCTGTATTATAACGCTACTGTTACTCACGCGTTGAGAGAGCATGGCTTTGAACCTGTTGTTTCACTGCCTGGTTCACCTGGATGGGAGAGATTGGATGAACTTAAAGTTTAAATGTTACATCAATGTCGATCGTAAGTTGCTAAAGCAAAATTTGAATGTTTTCGGCGCATTGGTTCGATCAATTAATACTAAACACTATTTGCAAATTAACACAATATTGTTTCTCAACGTTTCGATCTTCATTTAGATCATTATTAAGAGAATTACCATAACATTGCGTCTGTAAAATAACAATGAATAATACAATATATATATTGTGAAAACAACATCGGAAAAATAACCAAAAAATAAAATTAACGAAAACCTTACTCACTTGCTTAGTGTCGCAGGGTAATTTTTACTTAAAATTCAGAAACATTCTAAAGACTACCATGTTGCTACTCGGACAGTATGCATGGAAGTGAGAAAACGTGGAGACATTTGGAAATATATGTAACGGATCGTCAATCGATCTATTGGCCAAATGCAAATTTGGCGGTAAATTCAAACATATATCCTACTACAGAAATGTAACCTTACTGCATCTGCCAGTATACCAACAAATAATGTGGTATTTAAAAAAAAAAAAATTGTATACAATTTAATGTATGTGGTAATTAATGCATAAAGTGAAATTAACATAAGGATTTATTTAGAAAAATCATCATATAACATTACTGGTTCAGTAATGTTGCGTAGTATTCATGTATCTTAGGGGTTTCAAACCTAAGGTTTACGCTACGATGTTTAATCATATGAATTGTTTCTAACAATATCCTTTGGTGCCAATTTTTTTTTCACGATCAACAACTTTAGCATTATCAAAATCAAACGGGTGGTCAAATTCTAATGAATGTTTCGTCATGGCAGTGTGTTGAGTAGGCGGTTTGAAAATGTTATGTTTGTGTTCTTTTATTCTTGTTTCCAAATGTCTGGACGTTTGTCCAATATATGCCTGGTTACATCCCTTACAAGGAATTGAGTAAACTATATTGTGACTCTTTGATAACGGCAATCTATCTTTTATACTTGGATACCAGTTTTTTAAATAATGTGGAATTTTGAAAATAGTGTGTATTCCAGATTTTCTGAAAATTCTTTTAATATCATTAGAAATACCATCAACATAAGGAACCACAACCGTGTTTTTCCGATTTATCGGTCCTGTCCTTTGAAATCTTTCCTCTTTACGTTCTTGGACGTAAAGGGGGTGATAAATTTCAACGGTGCGTTCTTTAATAATGTTAGATACAAAATTCTCTGGGTATCCATTTTGTTTGAGGGTATTTCTAATTAATAATAAATTGTTCGCTGTAAATTTAGGATCTGATAATAATATTGCACGATCAATAAGACCTTTGACCAAACCGATTTTGTGTTGTATGGGATGAGACGAGTAAAAATTGATATACCTGCCGGACCAACTTTTCTTATGATACCAATTTGTTATAAATTTGTTACCTGATCTAATTATGTTGACATCTAGAAAACTTAAACTTGAATCTTTTTCAAGTTCAAAAGTAAATTTTAATCTTTCATGAAAATTGTTAAATGTGTCCAACACAACTTGTAATTACTCAGGTTTAATACATGTAATAATATCATCTACGTACCTTTTGTAAAAGACCAATTCAAAAGGCAATTTTGAGATAGAAACCTTTTCTAATTTTTCCATTACCAAGTTAGCGATGACAGGAGAAATAGGAGAACCCATGGCTGTGCCAAATACCTGTTTGTAGTATGTTTCGTTGAAAAGAAAAACATTGGATTCAAGTATGAATTTATCAGCTTGGAGAAATTCATCCCGTTCTATGGATGTATGTTCTTTAATATCATCCCGCCTGCTGTCCAGAACCTGTAGTCCTAGATCTATAGGAACATTTGTGAAAAGAGCTGTGACATCTAAAGAGACCAATGATAACGACTCGTCTGTAATTTCAATATTTCTAATTTCTTTAACTAACTGCCAACTATCTAAAGTATGGTAGGGGGATTTACCTTGTTAGACATGGTGTAACCGGGTGACACGATCGTAACGGTTTTGATACGGAAAACCAGGTGAGCTAAGAATTGTTTTAGTTGGAAGACACCTTGTACGTTTACCGTTGGAGACGGTTCAAATGTAAGCAAACGGACACATTCGGGAGACGTACAGGTGACTCGTGACGTCATCTCGCGAGTGGCGTGTGCTCGTGCGTTACCGCGAAAGACACACTCGATTAGTATACGTTGATCGAATAGCACGCGTTAGGTCTAGCGAAGCATCGTCTGTAGCTTCCGATCATTTGCGATTCCGTGCGTTTAGTGTCACAATTATAATTATACAGTTTAGATACAGTTAAGTAGCGCTGCGGTTAGTTATTTAATCACGTAGCAAGCGCCAGCGTGGATTAATTTGTTATCGTGCGAACGAAAGGTTCGGTGTTATTTTGTAGTTTTTTTGTTATTGTTAATATATCTAGATTGCTCGATCGAGCCTTTTCCACAAGATCTCACTGTTAATCAGATACCGTCCATTCTACCGAGTCTGCTACAAAGAAAAGCAACATTAGAGCAATCCCCGACCTCCTCGCGAACTCATCGTATTCAATCAATCTCCTCTAATCTCTCGCGAGGCTTTAGGTTGAACAACCTATTATTTTTTATATAATCTGAGCAAAAAACTTGGACAGTTTATATGTAGGACCATCTATCGATGAGACAATGATTCTCCATGATAGATTTTCCTTATGTGTCTTTGGTAGAGCGTAAGTTCTAGGTATTACTGAGTTATGGGTTTTTAATCTCTTTCCCAAATCTTCATCGATTTGCTTTTTTTTATTAAATTAGAAATGATAGAATTGGCCTTCATCTCAAAACTGCTAGTATACTGGAATCTACTAACTTTATACGCATTAGTGTCACTCAACATATTTAACACTTCTGAATTGTACTTCTCTTTGTCGACTAGAACCGTAGTGTTACGTTTGTCTGATTTTAGTATCAAGAAATTATTGTTAGTTTTAAGGAACTGTTTTAATTCTATCATTTCTTTAGAAGATATCATTGGATTGTTGGACTTTTGTTTATGTGTGGAAAAATTCATAATTCTATTAATAATTCTAATTCTTGTTGAACTTTGTAAATTATTACAGTCAGAAATTTTTAATAGTCCAGCTTCTATATTTGCAATGAATTTGGGGAAAGTAATGTATTCATTTGGAACCTCAAGAGCATGTTTAGGTCCAAGTTTTAATAATTCACTAATCTTATCTGGAACAATTGTATTAGTTAAATTTATGAACCAAAAATTGTTGTCAATATCTGGACTATTGTTATTTTCTTTATCTGTAATACCATTTTCAAAGTTATTGTCTGTATTAGATATAATATTCTGTTGATTGTTTTTGATTTTTCACAATTTATTAATCTTATTAATGCCTTTCTTTCTATATTGATTGAAAAGTTTTCTATCCCTGATAGCCAGTTCTGCTCCGAGCAGGAAGAGAGCAGAGTCTAGAGTGCACGTGGACGGTAGAATCGTTCCAGACCGCCGCTTCAGGCTGCTCGGAGCCGTGAATGGAGGGAATGTGGAAGGAGTGTGGCCGGCCCTCCACGTGCGCCTCCAAAAATTAGCGTAGCAGCACAAAATCTGCCGTCATAGTGTGGGCTCGCCTTTACCCCCGACCGTTGGTGGAGTACCGCGCCTGCGCACTCGCGGTTTTCTATCCGCGATTGTCGAGCGCATCGGAGAGATCGCTCTCTTCTGTCCGAACGTTTGATATAGACACACGGTTGTCTGCGTGCTCTCGGATTTATACGTGTTGTACAATGTATCCTCAGTCTCCTTATAATCCTCTGTACTCTGATATAGACACATCGACGTGATTAAACCTCTGGTGACTGTAATTGGTGATTTTCTATTGGTCTTCCGTTTTCCCATCCACACGTGGAGAGATATGTGGAACTCTCCCATTTCCTTCTGATATACCTCTTTTACATTCCACATTGGTGACCCCGACTTGGGAAAAATAATCGCCTACACGTTCGGTGAAATTCGTGCGTGTGCACGCTGAGAGAGGTGTGTTCCTGGAGGTCTTTATCGACACCCGGACATCAAGAATTTCCTTGAAGGAGCTGTTTCGGACATCCGTCCATCTTTGAGTCAACGAGGACCGTCATCCGGCGTTTCCCAGGTCGATTACGCCGTAGAAGAGGTCCCTCGCCATTTTTCAACACGTGGCTGGCCGTTCCGGTCCAGCAACAGGTGTGCTGCGTTTCATCGCCGCCCCTGATACGTCTGAGCCAGACGTTAAGAGAGAGACGGAAGAGCAGTCGGCAAAAAAATCTTGCAATTTTGCATCGTGCCTGTTGCCAAGCCGTGCTGTTTTGCTGCTAGCTGGTCGCTGTCTGCCAAGGACAACTTTGTTGTCATCACCTCGACATCGTTCCTGTTACTGGGCGAGCTTGTCCTTGAGGTGTCATCAGCCGTATTGTACATCGACACCGGTGCCTAGTGACTGTGTGCGTGCGAAGCGTGTGCTCGCGGTGTTCCACTTTGAGCCCAGATAGCACAGAGACGTCTTAAAGACGTCTCTTGTTGCACGTTGAGATGTCTCCGAACGGCTTCGGAACGGCTTGCGAACGGCGCCTGAACGTCTTCTGTTACAAAACGGTACGTCTTTAAGACGTCTCTAGAACGTCTTTTTGACGTCTCCAAGATGTCTTTAAGACATCTCCAAGACGTCTCCAAGACGTATCCAAGATGTCTCTAAGACGTCTCCAAGACGTCTTCCAAGATGTCTCTAAAACGTATCCAAGACGTCTCCAAGACGTATTCAAGATGTCTCTAACAAGGAGACTGCAAAGCCTTCGGGTCACAGATTTAGTTGAGACTTTACAGAGTTATAGATCTCGTTCCCCTGATTACGAATATACCCGGTTATAAGGGCAAACACTCAATAGTTTTCGAGATATTTGCAATTAAAGTTTTATAGCCGTTAAATCTCAGTTTTGTTCAATTTCATACCAAGCAATGGCGTGGCACAGCGGTAGCGAGCTGAATTTCTACGCCGTGGGCCTGGGTTCGAATCCCGCCGCGGCGTGGTAACACTTGTTCTTATTTTTTTTTATATTCTACTTGCATTTTCGAAGTTGAATAAATTTTAAATAAAATATTTTTATTCGTCAAAGGGTTAATTGAAAATGCTACTTATTATTTTATAGAACAAAAGATAATTTATATAACAATAATAATATTAAAATTATACATAACAAACAATAAATAATATAATAAAAGAAACTATTACTACATACACAAAAGATAATAATTAATAAAACAATAACAATATTAAAATTATACATAAGAAACAATAAATAATATAATAAAAGAAACTATTACTATACATACACAAAAGATAATAATTAATAAAACAATAACAATATTAAAATTATACATAGGAAATAATAAATAATATAATAAAAGAAACTATTACTATACATACACAAAAGATAATAATTAATAAAACAATAACAATATTAAAATTATACGTAGGAAATAATAAATAATATAATAAAAGAAACTATTACTATACATATACAAAAGATAATAATTAATAAAACAATAACAATATTAAAATTATACATAGGAAATAATAAATAATATAATAAAAGAAACTATTACTATACATATACAAAAGATAATAATTAATAAAACAATAACAATATTAAAATTATACATAGGAAATAATAAATAATATAATAAATAGTAATCGAAGCGTAGTTTGTATAATATCAGTCGTACCTGAAAGCAAAGGAAATAATAGAATATAAAAAATATACGTTACGTAGAATAAATATAGAAATCAAATACAATACTTACAATTTTTGTTATGTGCAACAATGACACTTATCGTAAAAGCAAGGAAAACATAAATGGCAAAAACATTTTGCACATCGAATGAAAACTGTTTCATTGCACGAACATTTCTTTCCTCGCATCTCTGGTGGAAAGCAAATCTGGTTTACGTTCTCGAAAACTTCCCTTTCTGCAGTTAATCCTGAAGCGAACCATGCATATTGTAGCATTGGTTTAAAAATTGGTGCAGATAGTTGACAGTGAATGAGGGAGTGTATCTTTATGGCGTCTTCCCTACTTGCAATTTCTCTGTTTCTTTCCAGCAAATAAGTACAGTTTTGGATCTTTTTTAATAAGTTTTTGATTTGTCGATAAAAGTACACATCACATGGTTGCACTAAAGGCGTACATTTCGGGGGGATAATTTTTAGTGAACATGTAGAAATTCCTTCGTCAGTGACGAACAATTCGTCATACATTTCTAAATTGGTTTGACCGCCCCATGAATCAATTATTAACAAGAAATGTTCATTCAGAACATAAGGTTTAATTATATTTGTTAAAAATGTGTTATACAGTTGCTTTGTTAACTTTCCTGATTTTGAGGCAGATACAATAACATTTTTATAAATGTCTGTCAATTCGTTAACTTTTTTTCCTACAATTGGTCCGAAGTTGCCGGTAACTTCTTGCATACACAGGAATACGTGTGGTATCAGTTTTCCCGACATTGTCATTGTATATTGTGCTGTGTACGAGTGTGTGGTTTTGAAAATATTTTTTCTGTTTACCACAACTGTTTTCTCTCCTTTCGTTGTCAAAGTCCTTTCAAATGTGGATTGATATTGGCATCCCGTTTGATCAGTGTTTATAATATAGTTTACATTGAATGTTGGTACTATTGCTTTAATAATTTTTCGGAAATTTTCGGCGGCTTCTATAATATCATTCAAATCTGAAGTATGTTTTATTGATACATATTTTGTTGTTTTCCGTTGTTTAATTCTATAGCTTGATTTGAAATATTCCACCCACCGGGAAGATGCTTTAAATTCAAAATTTTCTGTTTTATATTGGTTGGTTACTGCTAGAGCCCACTGCTGCAAATCCCGTGTGGTAACTTGTTGTAAATTTGCACGAGCCTCTTGAAACCTATCATACGTCCACTGATTGATGGCTTTGTATTTGTCAAATATTGTACCTCCTTCCTTAATCTGCTTCTCCCAGCGTAGCAAATCGTCTTTTCTCCTTAAAAATTTGCTACCTCTCAATTGCAATGTCGATAATGTTCCCGAAGGGTGACGGCGAGCAAGTGCAATCGTTTTAATTTTACTTGCTAATGGCACATTGTCAAAATGTCTCTTTTTCTCCTCTGGTTCAAACCATTCATCGTCGACAGAAACTTCGTGTGTGACTGTTTCATAAACATTTTCATTATCAGATTTACTGTCAATGAGACAATCCTCTGAAATTATTCTGTACTCATTCATCATGTCTGTGATGTTTTCAAAAATTTTTTCGCCCATTCTCATCGCTGCATCAGAAATTATAGTAGATGCTTCTTCAGCAATTAAATTATCTTTTAATAACAGCTCTTGCGTATACATCAAAGCATCCTTTAATTGCTGCTTCTCCTTTTCAATAACAGAATTATTGTTTAACTCACTATCACCATCACTCACGACAGTATTATGACTAATTGTAAACGAAGATTTCGATGTAGAGGCTTGTGGGTTCATTGTGACTTCTTGCTACGACTGTGGAAAGAAACTGATTGACGAACGAAAGATGCATATCGATGAACAGCGAATATCGAATGTCACGATAACGTAAACAGTTTACAAAACCTTTTTAAGAGCTCGAGCCCTACAGCCCATATCGTAGCCGAGAGATCTCTATACCGAAACCTTCGTCGGGTAATATTTCTGTCAGGAATGATTGTCATTTCAACAATAATTCTATTATTGAAAAAGAAAAGCAACAATTAAAGGAAGTTTTGACGTATCCGCAAGAGCTCGTTTAATTGTTGCTGAAAATATCATCGTATTGATTATGTTTCAATCAAAGATAGTTCCGACTTTTGTTAAATGATACAATAATAGCCGCCGAAAATTTCCGCAAACTTGTAAAAGTAATAGTACCACAATTCAATACAAACTACATTATAAATACAAATCAAATCGGATGCCAATACCAGTCTACATTTGAAAGAACCTTGACAACCATAGGAGAAAAAACAGTTTTTGTCAATAGAAAAAATATTTTCAAAACCACCCACTCATACACAACCCAATATACTATAACACTGTTGGGAAAACTGATACCACACGTATTCCTGTGTATGCAGGAATCTATATACTGGCAACTCCGGAACAATAGTAGCAGAAAAAGTTACAGAATTGACAGATAATTACAAAAATGTCATTGTATCTGATTCAAAATCAGGAAAACTCACAAAGGAAATATATAACACATTTTTAAAATCTGTAATTCAACCGTATGTGGAGAAGGAGAAAGTTTTATTAATAATTGATTCGTGGAGAGGTCAAATAAATTTGGAAATGTATGATGAAGGGATTTGTACATGTACACTAAAAATTATCCCCCCGAAATGTACGCCTTTAGTTCAACCATGCGATGTATACTTCTATAGAAAAATCAAAAACTTATTAAAAAAGATTCAAAATTACAATTATTTACTGGAAAGAAAAAGAGAAATCGCAAGTAGAGAAGACGCAATAAAATTGCATTCGCTCATTCACCGTCAATTATGTGCACCAATTTTTAAACTAATGTTGCAATATGCATGGTTCGCTTCAGGCTTATCTACAGAAAGAGAAGTTTTGTGCAAAGAAAAGAAATGTTCGTGCAATGAAACAGTTTTCATTCGATGTGCAAAATGTTTTTGCACATTATGTTTTCCTTGCTTTTACGATAAGTACCATTGTTGCACATAACAAAAAGTGTAAGTATTGTATTTGATTTCTATATTTATTCTACGTAACGTATATTTTTTATATTCTATTATTTCCTTTGCTTTCAGGTACGACTGATATTATACAAACTACGCTTCGATTACTATTTATTATATTATTTATTATTTCCTATGTATAATTTTAATATTGTTATTGTTTTATTAATTATTATCTTTTGTATATGTATAGTAATAGTTTCTTTTATTATATTATTTATTATTTCCTATTGTAAGAAACTGCCGGCAGAGTCAGATGGTATTGCAACATTGTAAGAGACTGTGTCGGCGGAATATATATATCACCGGTTTCTATAGACGGCGAGAAGGTTCGCGAAAGTTCTATCGCCTAAAACAACACACGGCGAGTGACCGTTGGTAACCGTCCTGCCGATCGGTGGCGGTCCTCGAGGGCATTCTGTGTGCGGTCGAAGAAGGCAACGGACGTATTTTATTTGTGCGAGTTACGGTCGAAATAAAGAAACTATTTAGAAGTATTTCCTAATTATAAATAAGTGATTCTTGTCAGAGACCCTACGAGGGTACCTGGGCATCGGTAAACATGCGACCGTGGCATTCCGTCGGTTGAGTTTGCTTGTTGAGAAAGAGTGTATATAGGTAAAGTCATGTGTGTTAATATAGTGTGAAACATGTTTGTAATTGCGAGTGTATATAAGCGTAGCACGTAAGATGAAAAAAAATATAATAATAAAAATAAATAGATGGGTAGAAATAACGAAAATAAAGCCCGAGGGCGGGCTCGGGGGTCAGGAGTGGCCGAGTTGTAAGAAACTGCCGGCAGAGTCAGATGGTATTGCAACATTGTAAGAGACTGTGTCGGCGGAATATATATATCACCGGTTTCTATAGACGGCGAGAAGGTTCGCGAAAGTTCTATCGCCTAAAACAACACACGGCGAGTGACCGTTGGTAACCGTCCTGCCGATCGGTGGCGGTCCTCGAGGGCATTCTGTGTGCGGTCGAAGAAGGCAACGGACGTATTTTATTTGTGCGAGTTACGGTCGAAATAAAGAAACTATTTAGAAGTATTTCCTAATTATAAATAAGTGATTCTTTCCCCTACACTATGTATAATTTTAATATTGTTATTGTTTTATTAATTATTATCTTTTGTATATGTATAGTAATAGTTTCTTTTATTATATTATTTATTATTTCCTATGTATAATTTTAATATTGTTATTGTTTTATTAATTATTATCTTTTGTATATGTATAGTAATAGTTTCTTTTATTATATTATTTATTATTTCCTATGTATAATTTTAATATTGTTATTGTTTTATTAATTATTATCTTTTGTATATGTATAGTAATAGTTTCTTTTATTATATTATTTATTATTTCCTACGTATAATTTTAATATTGTTATTGTTTTATTAATTATTATCTTTTGTGTATGTAGTAATAGTTTCTTTTATTATATTATTTATTGTTTGTTATGTATAATTTTAATATTATTATTGTTATATAAATTATCTTTTGTTCTATAAAATAATAAGTAGCATTTTCAATTAACCCTTTGACGAATAAAAATATTTTATTTAAAATTTATTCAACTTCGAAAATGCAAGTAGAATATAAAAAAAAATAAGAACAAGTGTTACCACGCCGCGGCGGGATTCGAACCCAGGCCCACGGCGTAGAAATTCAGCTCGCTACCGCTGTGCCACGCCATTGCTTGGTATGAAATTGAACAAAACTGAGATTTAACGGCTATAAAACTTTAATTGCAAATATCTCGAAAACTATTGAGTGTTTGCCCTTATAACCGGGTATATTCGTAATCAGGGGAACGAGATCTATAACTCTGTAAAGTCTCAACTAAATCTGTGACCCGAAGGCTTTGCAGTCTCCTTGTAAGTCCAATTATCTCGTATTAATTATCTGGAACTCGGTCGCTTACCCCCACCAACAATGGCCGCCGGTGAGCGGGCAAGTTCCAGGTAATTATTTTCGAAACGAGCAGCTCGGGATACGTCACCGTCGTTATGACGTCAGAGCCAGGTCAGCACGAGGGGACGACGAGCAGGGAAGAAGACCACCGAGGAAAGATGGCCGCCCAAGGGAAAATGGCCGACACGCCACGAGGACGGGTCTACCACCAACACCAAAGGAGAGAGATGGCGCTGCCAGAGAGAGATGGCGCTGCCACCGTGGCAACTGCACGTGCGATAAAGGTGCCGTATTTAAAGTATTGCTATCGCTGTGTTTTACGTTCCACATGTAGTGCGAGAGTGATTAGACGTAGTAGCTGAGTTGGGAAATCGATAGAGTGAAACAGTTCTGTGATTATCTTGTGTAATTAGTGTAAGCCAGCCCCGGTTATCACGTCCCCAACCGCCTAGGTTAGGGCGTCCATCTTTTCTCTGCTTCGCTCCCTGTTGCGCATGCGCCTACCAGGGCCACGCAGAGGCAGCTATCTACTGATGCGCGCGGCCCCCCCTTCCCCTCCACCGGTTCGCCATGGATGACAAGGAAGTGGGGCCCGCACCTGGATCCTCCACCCAGCCCCATATGGATCTCACTGAAGAACATGGCAGCCCTGGCCCCAGCAAGGAAAATGTGCCCCCTTTGCATGTTAGCCCGTTAACTAAGCCTCGCCTTAAACATTATTCCAGCCAATCTTTAGCTAAACACTCTACGTTAGAGAAATTATATAGATCTGCACTCAAGGAGTTTAATAAGTGCCCGTCTTCAATCTCCCCTAACCTGGTCAGTAAAAAAAGACCACTTGCTCAGTCAGCAGAAAGCTTATAGCAGACTCGTTCACCTACGTCCCCAGACTGGAATCTCCCGAGGAAAACTTTCAAAAGTCAGGTGCCTACCGACAACACAATTCTGGATTCTATACCCTGTGACAACAGATACTCTCTGCTATCTGATACATCTCCAGCGGAAGCAACTAGTTCACAAGTTCTGGAGCCCAATAATGTTCCTGCAGCTTCAAAAGTGTTTAGCCCAACGAACAGCAAGCAGATTAACAAAAGCAAACCGCCACCTATTTTTGTGTCTAATATTAATATCTCAGACCTTATTAACATACTCAGGAAATCTCCATTTCTAATTAATCAATTCTCTGTCAAGCAGAACGAGCAATCTGAGCATACTATATTCTGCAACAGCCTTGGTGCGTTCAACAGTACTAAAGATCACCTTACTGGGAACAAAATAAAATACTATACGTACACGCCAAAGCAGTTCAAACCTAAGAACCTTATCCTGAAAGGCATCAACGGCAACTTCACTGAAGCAGATATCCTAAAAGAAATCACAGAACTTAACCTACCGCAAGTTTATAACCGTATTATTGTTTATTTGGTTATATTTATTTTAATAGATAATAATGATCAAAGTAGTGAGTTCGTGCCTTCATGCACGAATGACGGAGAGGTTAGGATTATCCAATAAATAAGTTGAGCAACAATTAGGAGGTAAAAGTAGGGTATATTATACCAATTTCCTGTACATGCCACCAACGGAGTAGCTTTGTGACCGAGTCAATGTTGTCGCTCACGGCGTTCGCGCAATCGGAGATTATGGCGTCCTTCGATCTAATCTAGTATGATGATGAATTCACCTTTTCTGCTCGAGGTGTTCGATCCGCTCTAGGATTAGAGAATTGTTCGCGGAGATGCTACGAATCGCCTATATATACTTTTTGATGTTACATCGCATTGCTCACGAAGATGGTATTGAACAGGTTACTTTTCTACCCGCAAGGTCCGCTCACAGGCAAGATAGTACTTATTACCGAAAGCTTCTGCTTATCAAATACGTTCGCGAGGCGCGATACACTCAAAAGCTTGCTTAAAGCAAGATACAATTTTTACCGAAACTCCTTCTGTCAAATACGGTCGCGATGGCGCGATACACTAAAAAAAGCTTGCTTGACGCAAGACACAATTTTTACCGAAAACTCCTACTATCAAATACGGTCGCGAAGCGCGATACTCTCATAAAAGTTTGCTTGTAGCAAGATACAATTTTTACCGAAAACTCCTACTATCAAATACTGTCGCAAAGCGCGATACTCTCATAAAAGCTTGCTTATAGCAAGATACAATTTTTACCGAAAACTCCTACTATCAAATACGGTCGCGAAGCGCGATACTCTCATAAAAGCTTGCTTATAGCAAGATACAATTTTTACCGAAAACTCCTACTGTCAAATACGGTCGCGATAACGCGATACTCTCATACGTCGCACGCAGAATCTAATGCAGCCCCGGACGCTACGTCTAAAATTCGTATTTTCTCGTCCGCTTGGATGTTAGCGGTTTCGGTCGTGATGTTAAAGCGTGATGCTCGACGTATTCGACCGTCATAACATGTATGCACTCTGCCGATTACTCGGAGGAATGACATACATGATGACACATACAATTTTTACTACTTCGCTTCCCCAAAAGAGCGAAACCTTCCGCACCGTTAAGTGATTCTGGTCGTACTCCGGGTCTAGAGAAGATAGCTCGACACTATATTAATCGTATCGTCTTTCTTTGAGCACCTCCGAACAACAGGCGGCTGTCGAAACACACAGATACCTTGCTGATTTCTCAGAGAAGTATTCCGCATGCCGACGCGTACGAAGCTCGCGTTACTATGCTTTACCAAAAGAGGGTATCTTTCTACGCCGCGTGGCGGGCCCAAATACACTTCGGTTGTAGAATAGTAAATTTGAACAGTACATAGTCTGGTTGTATCTTTACACGCGCGAAACCCGAACGACAAATGACCGTCGAAACACACAGATACCCTGCTGATTTCTCAGAGAGGTATTCCGCCTGCCGACGCGTACGAAATTCGCATTACTATGCTTTACCAAAAGAGGCTATCTTTCTACGCCGTGTGGCGGGCCCAAATACACTCCGGTTCTAGAATAGTGAATTTGAACAGTACATAGTCTAGTCGTCACACGCGACGGATAACACACGATTCTAGTTGTAATACCTATTTTCGTCGTCTCGTATGTATCTTAACGAATGACTGCTACGTGGTTACGCTCTTTAACACTAATTATTCGAAGTCACTTGGCTGTGCCCCTGTGCAGTTTGCATCAGTGACTCCTCGGTTTGAGGCGCATACGAGACGATGACAATCTAGGCGGTTTGACTAGAATTGCGAAGTCGGTTTGACTTCTCGAACCCGTACCGGTTGTCGCCGGAGCTTTCAGAATCGCATGTTATCAGTTCCGCTTCCAGACGTAGAGTGACTCGATTGCTTCGCGCATCGACCTTCTTCGATCTGTATCGAGTGGGGATCGATGCGCGCGCATCCTAATTAGCGGGGATGATCTGCGGTCCTTTATTCCGACAAGGATCGCAGATCCTGTCGCGGTTCGCCTTGGTGGGGATTCGCGGCTGTCTCTCGCGCTCTTACATGGTATGTAACTGGTACGGTTACAAGTTAATATCCAAAAAATAACAAAGATTAAGCTAAACAAGAATAACCATGATCTCTACAGCTTCCTGATCCAGCTAACCAATGGAAGCTCCACTATTGAGCTATCTAAAGTCAAAACTTTACTATACCAAGTGGTAAGGTGGGACCCTTTAAAAAAAAGGAGATACATCAATGCAAAAAATGTCAAAGGCTAGGACACACCAGTATAAATTGCAACCTGGACTACAGGTGTGTCAAATGTAAAGATGCCCATGGCCCAGGCGAGTGTAAGATCCCGCTTAACTCTGACCGTACAGCAATATATTGCATTAACTGCGATGCTCTTGGGCACCCTGCTTCTTATCGTGGATGTCCCTTCTATCAATTTGCGCTGGACCTCAAGACTAAAAATGAGCAAATGAAGCCACACACAAGGGATGTCAGGATACAAAAAATTCAACAGTACATCAAACCACAAATTCCACAAAACAAAAACCTCGCTACCTTGCAGCGTGCCAATAGGGCAATCGTAGAAGAAGCTCCACCTCTAACTAACGCATGGCTCTCTAATGCCAGTACCAGCCAGCATCTTTTCCCAAGGGAAACACAACCTCTAATCCAGGCAGATTAGCCCACCGTTCTCTAATTTCTGCAGATATTATGGAGCAAATCAAACAATCGATCTCGGAGACAATAAGTTCACAACTAAGCTCATTAATTCAAGCAGTCAGCAACAATACCGCCAAGATCAATAAACTATATGAAGCTTTTGACCTCCACGATGAGTGGTACACGCCTCAACACTCGCATATTATCTGAGGTTAAACTTGCCGCTATTAATGTGAACTCTCTAGTCTTTCTCAACAAACGTTATGATCTGTATCAATTTATAACTGCTAACAACATCGATATTGCCCTAATATCCGAAACTAAGCTGTCTGACAGATACAAACTGCAGCTCTCCAACTATAGCATCATTAGAAATGACAGACAAAACAACAAGGCAGGTGGAGGCACTGCCATTATAATTAATTCACATACTCCTTCATCCAGGAATAACCAAGTATTAGAATATACAATAGTTAAAATTACTCAAAAGAATAACCAGCAGCTTTACATAATTGCAGTATATGCGAAAAACAAAGATAAGTCCATATATATTAATGAGATGAACTACCTATTTGAAAAGCTTAAGCTAAACCTTCCGAACTGCTACTATATCATCGCAGGAGACCACAATTCTAGGCATGTTGCCTGGGGCGACAGAACCACAAATAAAAAAGGAGCAATGTTAAAAAACTGGGAATCCACAGCAGCGTTCTTATACAGAACTAAAATAATACCCCCAGATGGACCAACATACCCTAGCGCCAACACATACTTGGATCTGTGCTTAATTGACGAAAGGGTCAACATCACCGACCTTAACGGCAATAAAATAACAACGACGCATTACAACAGCGATCATAGAGCTTTGATTCTAACAGCAAACCTAATTGACGCCACTGAAGCTATCAACCCTGAAGAAACCTACAGATTCATGTACAAGAAAACGAAATGGAAACAATTCAAGGAAAAGTTACACAGGAATTACAACCAGGTTACGCCACATTCTAGAAACCTGTCAATAGAAGAGATTGAAGCCCACCTGTCCGAAATAGAGTCAGCGATCATAAACACTATAACTCAGGTAGTCCCAAAATACAAACCCAAAGACAATATTCTTAATTATATCAACACAAAGATCAAAAAACTCCATAAATACAAATCTTTCATACTATCCGCTTTACACAAACTTTAGAAGCGCAACAGCAACAATTCATATCATAATATAGCATTCCTCAAAAGCCTGATCGTATCTATTAATTACTCGCTAAAGCTAGAGAATGCGAAGTCCTATACTAAATACTGGGACTCTCTAATTAAAGCAATAGACCACAGAAAATCCGATACTTTCTTCCCTAAGATAAACAGATTTTTTAGGCCCAAACCTCAATTAAAAATTGATCATATTGCCATCCAAAAGGACGATGTAAATCTCCTCGATAGAAGCAATTGTAATAGAGACGAGCTCATCCTGTACGAAGACAAATACATTATACAAAATCCAACCGACATCTTAGATGTAATAGGCGCGTACTATGGAAAAATTAACTCCCCTAGGTACACAAACACAACCTTACCACTCAAAACAGTAGTAGATAGCGAATCTTCCAGACTTGTAAATATATTCATTAACAACCTCAATAGCAACACTACCATATCTAATTTCTCAGATAGTAACTCTGCAATAAACCCTGATAATATAGAAAACTCCTCCTTTTGCAACCCTTTTGGTGTCAGCTATATTTTAAAATACCTACCGAATAAATGCTCCTCTGGCTTAGGTACTATACCCCCAATAGTGCTGAAACACCTGCCCGCTAAGGTCATCTTAGCGTTAACAATCTTATTTAACAATTGCATCAATCTCAGGTATTTTCCTGAATGCTGGAAAACTGCGAAGGTGCTCCTTATTCTTAAGAAGGGGAAGCCGCCTGATGCAGTCTCCAGTTACAGGCCAATCAGTCTCACCCCTACAATAAGCAAGGTATACGAAGCAGTAATCTATAACTCAATAATAAAGCATAGCACACTCAACAAAATTATCCCCGATAACCAATTTGGCTTTAAGCAAAAACATTCTACCATTCATGCTATACACAAAATCACCAATGATATCAACGTACACATCCAAAACAACAAAATAGTAGGAGCTTGCCTCATAGACATCGAAAAGGCTTTCGACTCCGTTTGGATAAACGGGCTAATCTACACGCTAAACCAGCTTCATTTCCCCATCGACCAAATTGAAACAATTTGGAGGATGATAACCAACAGGCGCTTCATAACATGGAACGGGGAGCATTTCTCTACCAAAACCTACATAATTAAGGAAGGCCTTACACAAGGGACGGTCAATTCCCCTATTTTATTTAATCTATTCACCCATAGCATAACGAATCTATTTCAACTCAACGCCAACAACCTCACTCATTCCGCCGCCTACGCTGACGATTTTATCATCCTAGCAGCAGACACTCACCCAAATATAGTGCAAGACAAGCTTGAAGATCTGGCTAATAAAATAAACCAGCACTACCTTGAATGGAACTTAAAGATCAACCCGGCCAAATGTGAATCTATCTTGTTCCACAAGCCCCTTAGATTCCTAAATAGTTCTAAAAGATTTCACATTAACAATTTCCGTATCGTAATACATAATCACAATAGCAACTACGTAATTCAACACAATAAATCAGTGAGATACTTAGGGGTACAGCTAGATTACCTACTCAGGCTCACCTCTCACATCACCACTCAGCTACAAAGAGCCACAAACCTTTTCACAAAATATTACAGGTTATTTTACCATAAAGAACTGTCACACCGGGCAAAGGTAATATGCTATTTGTTATTACTCCGCCCTATAATAACTTACGCTGCCCCTATATGGTGGAATACGAATGCAGCTGTTATGGAAAAGATTCGTAAATTTGAGAGGAACTGCCTACGAGCCGCGCTACATATACATATATAGGAACCCTCAGAACAAGCATTTTATAAGTAATAAAACTCTGTATAATATAGCCGACATACCCCGAATAGACAACCATATGCTGAAATTAACCCGCGACTATTTTGCTAATATTCCACACACAGATAATCAACTCCTTACAGATCTAGTGAAAATAGACCCTGAGTCTATCGAAGCAAGTGCTACAACCGGTTACATTACCCCGCAATCGTTTATCTATTTTGATAAGCTAGGATTAATTCAAGATCACCTGAATCGGCCAATCGTATACCACACATCTCGCAATTGAGCAGATAAATCTATCAAATACAACCATTCCACAAACCCCCCAAACATGAAGTATTCTACGTCAATACCTGACAGAGATCGACTTGACTTCTATCGCCTGAACGATAAGTATTGGTGGCTGACGGAAGATGCCAGATTTATCGACGAGCTAAGGAGACGAAAAAGATCTAAAGATTCAGACCGTAATCCTAGCTAAGGGATAATACCTATTCCTAATGTGCAATGTTATGTGCAATTTGCATTTTTTTTATTTGTAAAGCCATACATGTTAAATGTTGGCTCCATATGTTATATCGCGTTGCTTGTCATCGCGATGCTGTGCCGTTAGTATTAGTACAATTTGCCTAATTATAGTTTAGAATTATCTAGTCCTAATACTATCTTAAGACCTAAGGTCCCTTCTTCACTCGCACACTCACACACACACAACACGCACACGCTTACATATCACTCCCCTTTAGTTACTAAACCCGGCTTTTTCCACTTTTTTTCCCCCGTATTAAATTTAAGGAGCGACAAGACTGTCTTACTCATAAGCGTCGATTCAACCCCTTACTATGTCGCCCCTATTGATATAGTCATGAAACGATGAACCAAATGTGTTCTTATTTTATATAAATTAGTTAAGTTAAGGTAGTTTTTAGTATTTTTATTTGTGCCTTTTGTAAATATTGTAAATATTACGCAAATAAAAATTTTATAAAAAAAAAAAAAACCACCAACACCAAAGACGGTCAAAAATCCAAAATGGCTGCCACTCCTGACGTCACACGATACTTACACTTTGTCCCACGAGAGAAACGTAAGAGTTCACTCCCCACTATCTCGACTCGCGAGTCTCATATACGCGGTGTATAAAAATGAATCGGATTAGCATGCAATTATAGGAATAGGAAATAGCAAACATTTGCACACGTAATATTTAATTTATGTATGTATATATTTCATTCAGAACATAATTGTAACTTATAGATATTATTTACATCTATATATTGAAATTTCTGTGAAAAATGTACACATTAATTTAATTTATATAGTATATTTTATTGAAAACATACTTCGAATTTACAAACGAACACAACTATTAACAAACGAACACAACTATTAACAAACGAACACAACTATTTACAAACAATTACTTACAACCATTTACAACAAACTATTTACAACTATTTACATACTATTTACATACTATTTAATACTATTTACAACTATTTACATACTATTTACATACTATTTACAACTATTTACATACTATTTACAACTATTTACAAATTACACCTTACAATTTACACGCCGATGTCCGGGTCAGCAGATGAGGACGATTTTGACCAACCATCATTTTCATCAATAATGGCATCAGTAAGGTTGTCTAACTCGCGGAACCTGTCTTCCTCCTTTATGACGTGGCCAATGAAGTTTTTCCAGTTGTCGGGGGACACACTTTCGATGGCCTGATCTACAAGTTGGCGGACATCTGCCAACTTGTAGGTCGTATTTCGCGCCCTTATGAACTCCTTAACTTTTGCCCATACGAGTTCGATAGGGTTGAGTTCACAGTGATAAGGGGGAAGGCGCACCACGGTACATCTGTTTTCCGCAGCATAAGTATCAATTACGTAATTTGTATTGGGATCTTTGTATTTATCACAAATATTTAATAATTGTGATTTGACGTACCGTGGGTCTAGCTCTTCCCCCTTACCCTCTAGCCATGATATAATGTCACACTTTTTCCAGCATATAGTTGGAAATTTGTCTTTTTTGACGCTGTGATAGGGCGCATTATCCATGACTATTACTGCCCTATCTCGCAGCATGGGCAAAAGTTTTTGAAACCATTCGAAGAATGTGTCCCCGTTCATTTCGTAGTGATAGTCACCGGTATCCTTCTTGGCCTCGAAACAAAGGAGGGCTCCAGGTACGAACCCCTTTGTTGACCCGACGTGCAAAATTATAAGGCGCTTGCCTTTTCCTGAGGGGGCAGGTATACCGAGGGATAGCCCCCTTTTCTCGGCATTTCTTGGACAGCTGACGGTGCTATCGGCCCACAACTTCCTTTTGCAATCCCCGACGTTTACCCAGGTCTCGTCCAGATAATATATGGGGCGCCCTTCCGCCCGGAGAGTCTGAACGGTCTGGATGTACCTACAATGCAATAAAGAATAAATTTCTATAAGAAACGAGGATGGAAAATTTTTGCCAAAAGACATTTTCGAATGTAGATTTTTACTTACTGTTGCCGCCGGGTTACAATGTACTGATTTTCTATTAGGGCGCTGTTTCTCTTCCGAATCATGTATTTGAAGCCCATTTGTTGCAGCAACCGGTGTAGCGACGATCTGCTGAACGACGGGAGATTTTCGTCGTTATTTATTGCTACTAGCATCTTTTTCAAATTTGGGATGTCCCTATTTAGCCAGAAATCATGGACTTTTCGCCGTATTGCCATTTGATCTTCTTCAGACGTGTTCTCGAAAACGTTGGGCCGATACTTCGTTTTATTGGGCGATTTTACGGTGCCCGTTGCCTTGTATTCGGCCAACGTTTTATACACCGTTTCCCGCCCAATACCTGTTAAACAAACATTAAATGTATAGTATTTTACAGCCGCAAATTTCTGTGCACCGAAAACATCAGGAAATTTTTATTAAATATCTACAATCGAAAATAACGGAATATTCAATACCTGTTTTTTTTTAAGAAATTGGACGCGCGCCGTATTACTCATATCCGGATCTTCCTCAAAACTATCCTTATATAAATTAACGATTATGTTCTTTTGTGAAGATCGGACAAACTAGAAACAGAAAAAAGTTTTGTAAGTAAGTACATCACAAAAACCATGATTTTTGAAAAAGGAAACATTTCGTATAATATAAATAAATAATTATGTATGTATAATGCGAGCTTACCTTTCCTTTCGGATTTTTCTTCGCTGGAGAGTCCTTTGAAGTTCCAGGAACTTGATTTTCCATTTTAACGTCACTCGAACAAAATTTCACAATCACTTGTTGAATACAAAAACGCGTGGTAAAAAAAGCCGTATCAAAACCTGTGTGCGGACACCCGCTATTGCAACGAATGAAGCTTCTGCAGCGCTGCAACGCGTGGCGTCACGTCAGTGCCGCTGCGCGCATGCGCTGTGCATTGGGAAGGGAGCGTATGGAGTGAGCGTACTACCAATCAGGGCGAAGCTGCGCAGAGCGAACGCAAACTGGTTCTCACGATTTTCGTTTCTCTCGTGGGACGAAGTGTAGAAAAATTTCGCTGAAATTACCGCGACCACCGAGGAAAAATGGCCGACGAGGGAAGATGGCCTCGATCTAAACTCTCGATAGACAAAAATTTTTCGTTTCCATTTAATTTTTGTACTCAGAGGTCATTTCAAGGTCGTGTAATGTACAAATCTGAACGTATTTTTCCATCAGCTACACGATGCAATAAAACAAATTATTCAATTATACGCAAAAAAACATCGATAACCTTGTAAACTCCGAAAAAAATTACCCTACAAAAAAAACATTTTTTGCAATAGAATGGTTTTTTCTAACCATCCAAATAGCATACAAAATATTTTTTGTACCCCCACAATTAGAGGAGATATTTAGGTGGCCTTACTTAGCTGGCCCACCCTGTATATATATATATATACTCTACAGAGCAGAACTTTTGGGAGGGAGGGGGGAAGCGAGGTAAGACCACCGCGGGCCCCACCGTTCGAGTGATTTTAAACTATTAATAATAATTAAATTAATAATACTAAACTCACACAAATACTAATAAATGAAATAACCTAACTATGTACACTAAATATTAATGAAAATAAAAGAAAATAATTGCAACTATATTTGAAAAAAATAAAGTAAAATAAATTAAATTAAATTAAATTAAATTTCAAGTTGCCATATATTAAACTAAATAATCACTAACCGAAACAATATTGTAACAGACCTGCAACGTGCAGGCCTGTCACTAAAAGTAGACGCCGAAATACGACCGACCGAACCCGAACACAGCCGAGCGCCGCACCTCCGGCACGCCGCGCACCCCGCTCCCACAACCGCGTCGCTCGCGTATTTGGCGGGAACCGGACGTCAACGAGACACAATTCTAGCACAAACCGGATGTCGCGGCCCGCACTTTCGGCGGGAAAACCAACACGCAGCACCGCACCGCACCACCGCCCCTCACCACCAACCGCGAGCTATATAAGACGCGGCGGACACGACTCGATCTCCTGTTCTAGCTGGGATTCCGCCCAGAACACTTCCGCCGTACCACTCTCCGTAAGTAATCCTGACGTTCTTCACGAGCACCGTATCTTTCCCCGGTCCAGGTGACGGCGAGCCACCTTTTCCCGTACAACGACGGCGCGTCGTTATTCTAGTCCCGGTGACGGCGAGTCACAATCCTTATCCGGTAACGGCGAGTTGCCATTCCGCTCCAGGTGACGGCGAGTCACAATCCTTATCCAGGTAACGGCGAGTTACCATTCCGCTCCAGGTGGCGGCGAGTCACTACCCCTAGTCCGACGACGGCGAGTCATCAGCAAACCCCGAGACGGCGAGTCTCGGGGAACTTCGACTCCGTCGAGGTCACTCGACGCGGAAGGTGCAATATCCTCCACGTCGAGCGTAAAACCTCCACAATCAGAAGCTCGGTCCTGTAATCATCCCGACTCCTCCGACACTCCTGTATTCCAGGTCGGAACCGTACCTCCCCCGCCCTCGTCTACCCTGGCCCTGCACTAGACGCCGACGATACCGCCGCGAACGCGTCACCGACTGTACCGAGACACCACGACCACCGCGAAGACCGCGAAACCCGGACGCACGACAAATGAGCGCGAGCACATAAACGACACCAACACTGTCTCATTCTTGTATAATCCCCTCTCCCCGCTGACCGACGACCCTGGCACGGCGAGCTATACCAGCACGGGGAAACCACCGAAATACCGTTGTGACGGTCGACGATACGGACTCGTTACAATATTATAAAAACACAATATAGATAATGAAACGAAACGAAACGAAACGAAACGAAACGAAACGAAACGAAACGAAACGAAACGAAACGAAACGAAACGAAACGAAACGAAACGAAACGAAACAAAACAAAACAAAAGATACCGTGAAAAATTTTGGCCTCGTGTTCACACAAGGGAGCACCCTTATAAAAGCCAAAATCGTGCAGTAATCCCGTTAAATTATTTATTTCCTTTGCACTATTATTTAAATAAACAAACACCTTTATACTAACTATATAAATTAAACTAAATTAAACTAATACCAAAGTTAACTAAATTCAGAGAACAAAGAGAACTATGACCGAAAACCGAAAACCCAAGTATCTTCTACGAAAGAATCACTCGAACTCGGGGGGAGAGAGGAGACCTCCATTTTTTATTTGTTAAACACTCAGTTTCGAAAAAAAAATAAATCTACTACTATATACACCGCACGCTATTATACTTCTACAAACACATCGGCTTTACAAACTAAACGCGAATTATCCTACAGTACGTTAAATAATCTTAAAATCTATGCACGCTATCCTAACTTAGTAAATTTTAATTAATTAACCCCTTCGCCAAGCAGCCTCTGCCGGATGCGCCCCACATCCGCCAGATTCAGCTTTCCCTGAGCACTTGAACTTGCCAAAGTTAATCCCTTCTTAATTGTTTTAAAACTACAAAATTTTTATTAAATCCCCTTTCGGCCTTAGTCCGCGCTCCCTCCCGGTCACGGCTCCCCAATTTTTAACCCCCTATTCTTTTCCCCCTTTTAATTATAATTAAAAAGGGATTGGCAATTTGAAACGCTCCTCTGGCAATTTGATATCTCCCTTCCTCACCAGGTCGGGATATATGATATTGCCATCCTTGTGCCACGCTTCGATTTATCTCGAAATACGTCCTGTGGATAGAAGGAGACAAACTAGAGGTTAGACGCGAGTCGCACGATGTTTACTCGCTCTCACCTTCCTTGTTCCTCTTTTCATATTGAATTCTAACGGTTTCTATAACGTTGCCTCGCGTATCTAATTTTGTTCACTACTTGAAAACTATATTTGTTTAATAAATACCGCCCCCTTACTTAACTTTCCTTATTATTTATACCAAAAAAACGACTTTTTCACAGGAACTCAAGGCGATATTACCGTGAAATACACTCTTTTATCTCTCGAATTCTTTCCCCACTTTTGTCACTAAGTAAATTTTTATATATTTTTTCATACCTTTCTGCACTTTTCTTTCCTTTTCTTATCCTTTATCCCTCTTTATACAAATTTTCACTGACTTTTCACAGCTTTCCTACTACTATTTTACTCTTATACCCTCCGTAGCCGGTAGAGTACACCAACGAACTAAACTCCCCGTTCGCCTTGAAATCCTGCAAACCCTCTGCTGGGGGTACCCCCACCCTTCGGCTACTCCCTCTTTTCGTTAGGCCGAATCTACCGCGCTTGCTACTACTTTTAAATTATCCTTTTACCACAGACTTTCCTTTTTATACTTCCTTACTTTTTAGTTTTGTTTAAGAGCCTCCCTCCTCCCTCCGCCCTCCTATCTCCTAGGAGACCGGGGGAGCAGGTTAACCTCTCCTTTTTGTTTGTCTCCTTTTACATTTAATAATCTAGCATTTATCTTATTTCTACGCGTCTTAACTTATATACCTCTACATCGGTATTTATTTTGCCGCACTTATTTCTACCCTTCCATACCTTCTTACTTTTATTATTATTCTTATTCTATTATTTTATTTATTTACTAAGTTTATTTCTACTACCTACGCATTTACTCTAGCTTTTACTCTAGCTTTCCTCTCTTATTCTGGAGTGTTTGCTTACCTAAGTTTTCCAAAATTACTCATTTTCAAGAAAAGAAAATTTCAAAAAATAAAAAAAAATTTTTTCTTTTTTTCCTTTTTTCCTTTCCTGCCTATATTCTTTTCTACTCCTCCATCCTTCTCCTGATCCTTATTTCCTCGTTACTTTATTTATTTGTATTTCGTTCCTATTCAGTCATCCCTCCAATTTTCCTTATAAGTCATACGCCGGTATCTTATTTTCCCCCATATTTTTGTTTTCTAACTCTTTTCCCGTTTTTACGATGCCCCCTCTGTTCCTTTTCAGAAATCCTATCTTTTTTCCCTTTACAACTTTTCTCCTTTTTTCCTCCTTACTTCGTTATTTTGTTTAGAACATATTTTTCAAGTCTTGAAAACTAAGGCTAACTGCGCTCCATACTCGTACCTCGATCTGGTCGCGGAATTCTCGTTTCGTTTTCATGACTAAAGTATTTCTCTCCTCTTTCATCTTTACTCTTCTTCTCATGCTGTCCTTCTTCCTCTACCTTCCTACTTCGCCATCTTGTCATCTCTGGTGGTAATATTTTCCTTGATCTTTTGTTCCTTATTATTCCTTTTTTTCTTTTATAAGTTCCTACCCTTATTTCCTCTCTTCTTCATCCTTGGTTCTTCCTCTTTCCTTTTTCTCTCTTCCACATTCCTCTCCGAGCTCTCAAGCTGCCCATTTTCCTAATTTTCTTCCCGTACTTCTTTTTACGCCAAGCGTTCCCTACCTTATCGATCGAGACCGCGTCTCTCAGTCCTTTATCCTTGTCTCGTACCATCGCTATACTATCCTTCCCTCTTCCTTTCTCTCCTTCTGTTTTCAGTTTCCTTACATAACCCCATTTCCTTACAGCTGTCCTATCCCGAGCATATCAAATTGCCTCCTTTCTATTCTTTATTACACCTCTCTTTTATCTCGTCCGATATACATTTATTGGTTCAATCTTTCTATTTTTTTACTCTCCTTCTTCTGATACTATCTACACCTGCTACTTCTTGCCTCTATATTTTTCTTCCCTTTATTCCTTGCATCATACATCCCGAGCATATCAAATTTCCACCCGAGCATATCAAATTTCCAACTTTATATCTACTACTGTGTCACTCCTTTCTTTCATCCGGTATTCTTTTCTTTATATCCTCGTCCCTTCTATCATTGGTTCTCCTTCCTCTAGTACCTCTTCCTCAGAATCTTTTCGCTTCTACCTTTTTCCCCTTTTTCCTTTTCGCCTTTCTCCCTCCTACTCCTGTATACCTATCCTCTTTTCCTTCCTCAGGCTGCTTTCTACTACCCTATACTATTTCCTTTGCTTCTTCTGTACTCTCCTTTTTACTTAGACCTCTTGGACCCTTTCTTCTTTTTCTTGTATTCTCCTTTCTTCCATATTCCTTATTCTTCGTCTTCACTTACCTATCCTCTGTATCGTCTTTGCTTTTTCTTTGCAGACATGTCTTTGGATTTGTCCGATGTTCGGATCCTTCTCCGCGCTTCATTCCTCCGCGGTCTCTCGGCCTCCGATGCCTATCGTGACTTGAAGAGTCTGTATAAACGTCAGGTCATGTCTCTTCGCCAGGTCTCCAATTGGTTTAATCGCTTTCGCGCTGGCGATTTTTCCTTGGCTAATTCGCCCCGCGGGCGGCCGCCTACTCTTCTCGATGTTACGTCCTTGAAACGTAGGGTAGAGGAGGATCCTTTTTTTTTTTTTTTTTTTTTTTAACGTGGGGAAAATGCATTACGCATACCCCGCCCCCCCCTGGGGGGGAAGCGGGGTTATGTGGGACTCTCCCCGACCCGGCAAACGCCGGATCGGGGCATACCCACTAACGACCCCACGGTGGCCTCCCTGAGCTAATTGGGGGTGGTCGGGATCTCGTGAACGAATGCCACCGACCACCCCCACCTCTTGGCAATGAGCCCCATCCCGGGGGGGGAGAGAAGCTCCCCCCAACAAACCTAAACCCCTAGTAGGACGCCGTGCGGGCCACCCACACAGCGTCCCCCATCCCAAGGGTCGCTCGGCTGAACGACCAGAGCCCCAGCTCTGGCCGCCCGCGACCCCCGGAGAGGAGGAGGATCCTACCTTGACTCTATCTGAACTCGCAGCACACTTTCAAGTGAGTCGGTTCACCATATCACGACATCTTCGTGAACTCGGTAAGGTGAGGCGTTCCACTAGGTGGGTTTCTCACACTCTTACCTTTCAGCAGGTTACCATGCGCTTTGATGTCTGCTGTACTCTTTTCAATCGCAACTTCCTGCGTTCCTTTTTGGATCGGATTATCACTTGCGACGAGAAGTGGGTTACGTACGATTTTCGTAGGCGCGACCAGTAGTGGGTGGATCACGGCAGCCCTCCTGCCGCCGCATCCTCCTCACTTTGTCCTCGACAAAGTCCGAATCCGAAGCTGTTGCTCTCTGTTTGGTGGTGTTCATCCGGCTTGTTGCATTACGATTTCCTTCCTCCTGGAGAGGCATTGACCTCTGAGGCCTTCTATGGTCTTCTTGAGGAGGCATTTTCTCGTGCCTCAGCTCACTTCCCTGCACTATCTCGTCCTCTTCTCCTCTTCGATAACGCACCTCCGCATACATCCTCTATCGTTAAGACTCGGCTTTCGGAATTAGGGATGGAGGTGCTTCCACATCCTCCCTATTCTCCGGACCTTTCGCCCACGGATTTCCACCTCTTTCGCGGGCTCGAGAGTTATCTCAGGGGTCAGAATACACTTTTTACCCCCTCTACCGTTCGTGATGCTGTCCACACTTATCTCACCACTCGTTCCGCTGATTATTATCGAGCTGGAATACACAAATTTCCTGTTAAGTGGAAGTTGTTTAGGATTAAGCGTAAAAAATTAAGTTAATTTTAAGATGTCGAGGTCGAGCGACACGGCCTTTGTTAGCCCCCCCCCCCCCCCCGCGTTACCCGTACTAAGGATTGTCGCGCCTGCCAATTAGCGGTAAGCGGAGCCGTGGTTTTGGCGATTCCCGGTAACGCGCTCGCGATGCGTGATCACGTGAGCAATAAAGAACGACCGTTAATCGCTCGCACGTCCTCGCCGATCAGACTCGTTCTAACATCCATACGCTTTGCACGCTTTATATCGCGCCCAGTTATTTTACGTTTTTTGTACTGCCAATCGTGATCGATATCCATCGACTCGATCGCGCCGCCCTATCTCGTTTACGCGATTTAAATTAATAAATCACGGTTCCATCGTTAACGTGCAACGTCTTTTAACCGCCTTTCTTTAACCGCCGTGTCCTCACGCTTCCCACACGATTTCCCGATCCGAACTCCCTTCTGTGTTCCGCACCCGATCCTTTCGATTTCCCCATACAGTCCACTCCTCAAATATTCGTCTCGGGTCCCGAACATATTGGTCCTTCGAGCCGGATTCTTAAGTGAAATTCGTAATAAAGAAACGTGAGCACGTAGTGAAATTAAAGATGGCCGCCAAATTCGAAGACGTGATGTTGGAGCAGGAAGCCGCCATGAGGTCTCTCGCTCGTGTCCTTCCCAATGTAAAAAAGATGGGACAGAACAATTTTACCGTGGCTAAACTCCAACAACGGATGGATTTCCTGAAGGACGCCTTCACCCAATGTCGGGAAATTGATCGGCGCCTCCAACCCTTCCGACGACTCGATGGAGCCCAAAAGGTCGCTTACTTCAAGGACGACCAATTCAGCCTTTGCGAGGACGAGTTCCATCAAGCCGCGGATTTCATTGCCGACCACATCGAGCAGCTGAAAATGTCCGGTCCAGCCTCGTCGTCGACAACCATGCCTGCCGCAGCCCAGTCACGTAGCGATCTCCCCCGCATCGGCCTACCTACGTTCTCTGGAGAACCCACCAAATGGGAGAGCTTCCGAGATAAGTTCACGTCCCTTATTATTAACGATGAATCGTTGTCCGACGTTAAACGACTTCATCACCTTAATTCGTGCGTGAAAGGCGACGCGGAAAACCTTATCTGTAACCTCCCGGTTACAAATTCGAATTTTAAGATCGCGTGGGATACACTAGTTAAGCGTTTCGATAACAAGCGCGATTTAATTCAAGAGCATTTGAGAACGCTTTATTCTCTTCCGCACGCTTCGGACGCGAGCGAGCTAAGATCTCTTCAAGATAAAACAAACAAAACGCTTCAAGCTTTACGGAACTTGGAACGCCCTGTCGATACGTGGGACGATATGATCGTTTATTTGCTCGTCTCGCGATTGGATAGATCATCTCGCAAGGCATGGGAATTACAGTTGGGCGAATCCACCGAATATCCAACATATGCCGATCTTGATAGATTCATCGCGACGCGAATTCGCGCGCTCGGCGCTCTCGAATCGATTCCCAAACAATCGAAGCGACTCGTTCAAACGCATGTCGCGACCTCCAACCGTTTGTCGCGTCCTCGCGACGCGCCCTTGTTATGCTCGTTGTGTAAAACCGAGCATTTATTAAACGCGTGTCCGCGGTTCCAAGCCAAAACAACATCGCAGCGGTTTGACTTCCTCAAAGGTGAGCGCCGTTGTCTCAATTGTTTGAGTCAGAAACATACCGTCAGCTCGTGCTCAAGCAAATATGCTTGTCAAAAATGCGGCCGCCGACATCATACGCTCTTGCATTTTGATTCACCGCCCTCCGGTTCCATCGGTACTGAACGATCAGCAACTCATGATTTTCCTCCGTCTGCGAGTAATCAAGTTGCATCGCATGTCTCGTCGCACTCCGCGTTCGCTACCCCCCGTGTATTGCTGGCTACGGCGTGGGTCATCGTGACCTCTGTCGCCGGTCGGGGTGAATGTGTGCGAGCGCTGCTAGACCAAGGTTCCGCCACCACCTTGATGACGGAATCGCTCGCGCAGCGATTACGCGTACCTCGTCGCCGCGTCTCCGTCGCCATTACCGGCATAGGAAACCGCGAGATAAATGCACGACATGCAGCTACAATCGAGATAGCTTCAAAACGCGGAAACGGCCCGACGCTATCAACCAGTGCGCTGATTTTGGCCACATTAACGCGCTACGTCCCTGAGCGAACGGATCAATCGATCTCGTGGCATCATACGCGCGACCTTGATCTCGCTGACGAAGATCCGACGAGTTCCGATCCCATCGATCTTATTATAGGAGCGGACCTATACGGGTTTATATTGGTGGAAGGACTCCGCGCTGGATCCATGTACGAGCCAATAGCGCAGAATTCGATTTTCGGATGGTTTTTGTCCGGACCCGCCGGCTCGAGCAAGTCTAAGTCTGGTCCAGTCGTCCCGAGTTTTCACTGCTCCCCGTCCGACCCGCTGGATCTCGACCTTCGTCGTTTCTGGGAGATTGAGGAGATCCCGACTACCTCGCATTTCACAGACGAGGACCAAGAATGCGAAAACCATTTTCGCACCACGCATACTCGTGATGCGTCCGGTCGGTACATTGTCCGTTTACCATTCAAACGGAATCCCCCAATCGATATCGGCCATTCCTATCGAATCGCAGAACGAATGCTCTCCAAACTGGAACTTCGACTGCAACCAAAACCGACACGCTATGCCGAATACGATAATTTCTTACGCGAGTACCTCCACCTAGGGCATATGCGTCAGATCCCTCCGGTAGAGTCGGACAAACCCCACGCCGTGTATATCCCGCATCACGCGGTAATACGCGATAGTAGCGTTACCACACACCTTCGTGTGGTATTTAACGCGTCCAGCCGCACGAGCAATGGCACCTCCTTAAATGACCATTTGTTGGTTGGTCCGAAATTACAAACGGACCTCCCAGCTATAGTACTTCGATGTCGACAATATCGGTATTTGTTAACGTCCGACATTACAAAAATGTACCGCCAAATATTGGTGGATCCGCAAGACGTTGATTATCAGCGAATCTTGTGGCGGTCGTCCCCGTCGAATCCCATCGAAAAATATCAGCTGCTGACCGTGACCTATGGTACAGCTCCGGCACCTTTCCTTGCGCTTCGGGTCCTAAAACAATTGATTGAAGACGAAGGGTCCCAATTCCCATTGGCCACACGCGTTCTCCAAGACCACCTTTATGTGGATGATTGTGTCTTTGGCGCGTCCGATGAATCGACATTAATCGAGACTCGGAATCAATTGATTTCCCTACTAAGCAAGGCCCATTTCCGCCTGCATAAGTGGACGAGCAATGCTTCGCATTTGTTGGCGGATATTAGCCTTCAGGATCGTGGATTAGTCCAGGAGAAAGTTTTGCAGGTCGATGACACGGTAAAAGTCCTTGGTGTCGCGTGGAATCCCGATGTCGATGCCTTCCGATTCAGAGTCACGCTTCCCTCGGAAGCCGTGTGCACCAAGCGAGAAATATTGTCCACCATTGCTCGCCTTTTCGACCCATTAGGCTGGGTCACCCCCACCACTGTATACGCAAAAATACTCATGCAACAGTTATGGGTGCAGCAATGCAACTGGGACTCCCCACTTCCCGCGATACTTCGCGATCGCTGGGAAAAGTATCGTATAGAGTTGCCAATGCTGAATTCCGTCTCAATTTCTCGATGGACGACTCAAGGTCCGGATATCGCCTCATGTGAATTACACGGCTTCGCCGATGCATCCACATTGGCGTACGCCGCTGCGGTGTATCTGCGCATAGTGACCAACTCTGGTCACATCGTGATATCGCTGCTCGCCGCCAAATCTAAAGTAGCTCCTGTCAAATTGCTGACGGTTCCACGGCTCGAACTTTCGGCCGCCCTTCTCCTTACTCATCTGGTCGTCTTCGTACGAAAATCACTGCACGAGTTGCCGAAAAACATCCCGTGTTATTGTTGGACGGACTCGACCATAACCCTTTGTTGGTTGCGGCAACCCGCGGCAAAATGGAAGACGTTTGTCGCGAATCGAGTTGCTCAGATCAACTCCACGCTGCCCGATGCCACTTGGCGCCACGTACCGACTGACGACAATCCCGCCGATTGTGCATCTCGCGGCCTGCTACCGTCGCAATTATTGCATCACGACCTTTGGTGGACAGGCCCTTCGTGGCTGCAAAAGTCGACCGACCAATGGCCCCCCAATCTTCCCGTTTCTCCAGCTGACGCGCTCGCCGAGGAACGTCCGACCATTCAGGTCAACATTTGCCACCCTCGTACGCCATGGGAATTAAGAGATCGGTTCTCGTCGTGGCCAAAATTATTAAAAGTCAGCGCGTACATTTTGCGATTCGTTGCACGCATTCGAAAACAGCCCGGGGTGACCTCAAACTTCATAAGTCAAGCCCTCGATGCGTCGGAAATTCAATCAGCCAAAACATTTTGGCTCCGAGAAATGCAACGTGATCTTTTTCCAGAAGAGATGCATGCTCTTCTTCACCAACGTCCGCTCAACAAAACCAGCTCGATCCTCTCCCTTAACCCGTACATAGACGAAGACGGAGTAATTCGAGTCGGCGGGCGCCTGAAAAACGCCAAGTTATCGGAGCAAGAAAAGCATCCGATCATATTAAAATCGCACCCGACCTTGACACTTATCATTGTTCACGCGCATCTGCGCGCCCTTCACGCTGGATCGCAGCTTACGACGAGCATCCTCCGCCACGAATATTGGATCTTGCGAGCGCGCCCCACAGTCCGAAATATTTTGCATAAATGCGTTAAATGCGCACGCGAAAAGGCCGCACCGCAAAGTGCATTGATGGGAGCCTTACCGGACTGTCGTGTTTCGCGTTCGGCTCGAGCGTTTTTACATTGCGGTCTCGATTATGCCGGTCCGATTCAAACTCGTACGTCGCCCGGCCGCGGTCATCGTTCTCGCAAATCTTATATCGCTCTGTTTATTTGTATGACGGTAAAAGCAGTTCATTTGGAACTCGTCAGCGATTACTCGACTGCTGCGTTCCTTGCAGCGTATAATCGATTTTGTGCGCGACGCGGTATTCCGACTGCCCTTTACTCCAATAACGGTACAACGTTCCGGGGCGCGGATCGCGAACTCGCGAGCGCGTTTCGTACAGCCACTCGTGATCCCACAACGCTAAATCGATTAGCGCTCGATCGTGTCACTTGGCACTTCACTCCCCCGTCTGCCCCTCATTTTGGAGGACTGTGGGAAGCCGGAGTGCGTAGCGTGAAGTACCACCTTAAACGCGTTGTTGGAGCACACACGCTAACATTCGAAGAATTCGCGACGTTGCTTTGCCAGGTCGAAGCTTGTCTGAATTCGCGTCCACTAGCTGCAGTCTCGGAGAACTTCGACGACTATTGTGCCCTGACGCCTGGTCACTTTCTGATTGGGTCAGCCCTTACAGCTGTTCCCACTCCCTCGCTGCTCGAGTTGAAAGAAGCACGTCTCTCGCGGTGGCAATTATTTCAGCAAATGAGCGAAAGTTTTTGGCGACGATGGTCGCAAGATTATATGCAAGGGCTCCAACAGCGCGTCAAGTGGCAAAACAAAAAGCCCAATATTGTAGTCGGGCAATTAGTTTTATTACGGCAGCCTAATCTCCCCCCGTGTAAATGGGAGCTCGGCCGCGTCGTCGATTGTCATCCCGGCGATGACGGCATCGTGCGTGTTGTGACGGTGAAAACCGCACAATCACAATATAAGCGGCCCATCGTCAAGATCTGTATTTTGCCGATTGACCTCCCGTCCGAGCCGCCTTGTCCGCTGCGCGGCACATCGCAATCCGTCGATACCGTCTCGTGAACCGTTCCGAGGTTCAACGGTAAATAAATGTATATATATGTATATATTGTATATAAGTAGATATAAGCAATGACGCATCTGTCTAGCCCGCGACTCGCGAGACACCCGTGTTTTGACGACCTATGTACAAACATTCCCTGTTGCCTCGCCGACCGTGCACGGCGGGCGGCCGGGGATCTTTAAATCCGCGTCAACACGGTTTTTTTTGTATCGTTCGGTTCCTTGATTTCGGATTTCTCATGAAATCCAAGGCGGGCGGTATGTTTAGGATTAAGCGTAAAAAATTAAGTTAATTTTAAGATGTCGAGGTCGAGCGACACGGCCTTTGTTAGCCCCCCCCCCCCCCCCCCCCCGCGTTACCCGTACTAAGGATTGTCGCGCCTGCCAATTAGCGGTAAGCGGAGCCGTGGTTTTGGCGATTCCCGGTAACGCGCTCGCGATGCGTGATCACGTGAGCAATAAAGAACGACCGTTAATCGCTCGCACGTCCTCGCCGATCAGACTCGTTCTAACATCCATACGCTTTGCACGCTTTATATCGCGCCCAGTTATTTTACGTTTTTTGTACTGCCAATCGTGATCGATATCCATCGACTCGATCGCGCCGCCCTATCTCGTTTACGCGATTTAAATTAATAAATCACGGTTCCATCGTTAACGTGCAACGTCTTTTAACCGCCTTTCTTTAACCGCCGTGTCCTCACGCTTCCCACACGATTTCCCGATCCGAACTCCCTTCTGTGTTCCGCACCCGATCCTTTCGATTTCCCCATACAGTCCACTCCTCAAATATTCGTCTCGGGTCCCGAACATATTGTTTGGAAGTCATGCATAGATAGTGGTGGCGACTTATTCCCCTAATTTTCCTCTTTCCGTTCTTCCTTATTTTCTTTAGTTATTTGCAGAAAACCCTTTTCCTTTCCGTTATTCTTTTCTTTTCCTACTCCTATCCTTTAATTATACCGGCTCCAAAGTATATAATAGGAGGTTCGGTAGAATCTTTGATTTACTAATTTTTCTAGTTTCCTTGCTTTTATTTATAGTTTCCACTCCAAAATAGAATAGGACGGTGTACCTAATCCTGATTTTTGTTTAAGTCCTAATAATCTACTTAGTTACCTGTTACGTGTTTACTTAGTCTATTAAATCTTACACATATTACCGATCTATTTTGCTAAATTCCATGATTTATACTATTATCCGCTTATACTTAATTATAAATATCCTATCTTAACATATACCTTTAGCATCGCCCTTTCGGTAGGTACGAGGAAAATAATCCACTTTATTTTATTTTATTTCAATTACTTTAGTTTCCTATTACCTCGAGTTTCTTTTATTCCTATTCTTTCATTTTGTTATCCTTTTATTTTCCTCATTCCTTCCTTATCTATTATTTAGATACAAATCCTGATTTTTGTTTAAGTCCTATTAATCTAGTTAATTACCTGTTGCGTATTTACTTAATCTATTAATTTTTACACCTATATTACCGATCAATTTTGTTATAATACATGATTTCTACTATTATCCGTCTATACTTAATTATATTACCGATCTATTTTGCTATATTACATGATTCCTACTATTATGCGCATATACTTAATTATAAATTATCATATCTTAACATATACCTTTAGCAACGCCCTTTCGGTAGGTACGAGGAAAATAATCTACTTTATTTCAATTAGTTTCTTTCCTTTTCTCTACTATTTTATTTTATTTTACCTTTAACTTTTACATTAATTAGCATTTATGTATTTAGTTTCCTAATACCTCCAGTTTCTTTTATTCCTAATCTTTCATTTTGTTGTCCTTTTATTTTCCTCATTCCTTCCTTATCTATTATTTAGATACAATCTATGCCTCCTTCGTACCTTTCGCGCCTTCTCTGTTCCTTATAGCCATTTATTTATTATCTAAGTTTATATTTATATTTATTTCGAGCAGAAGGTAAAAGAAGCAACTTATTTCATTTCACTTCCCTTGGTTCTAGGCTCCATACAATTTCCTTTTTGTCCATAAGTGTCTGCTTTATTTTATCCCTGTTCATTCCTTTGTCCGGCCTCATTTTGCCCTTTTCTTCCTATCCCGCTTCCCTTATCCTTCCCCTACTTTCCTTTCCGTTCCCCCTATCCTATCCCCTTATTTTTTAAAAATTCAATTTTTTGGCAATACGCCGCTAGCACTTAGTTTAATTTTAAGCTCTCTTTTATCTTCTGCTCTTATTTTGTTCTATTGGGTTCTTTACCCCCCCTTTACTTTTAGACCCTTCGAGGTTTTTCCTTTTTTATTATTCTTTTCTTCCTTTGACCTTCAGGAGGAGGGGCGCCCTTCATCTCAGGCAGCCCCCTTGGAAATCCGGTCCCAGGGAAGTCCTCCCGGCTTGACTGGCTCCACCTTTAAGGTATTTTCTCAGTCCTTCCTCTTGGTGTCCCTGCGTCCCTCTTCCCTCGGGGGCCGCCTGATTCTGGTCCTCCTGTTGTCGCTGGTTTTTTGTTTCTGTGAAAATACACACAGCATTAGTTTCTCCTCTTTCTTAATTTCTACTTACATTTTGTTTCTCTTTTCTTTCCCCTGTTCTCTGTTTCCTATCTACTAGAATTTCTAATTATCGATATATCTACACAGTTATATCCTATTTTACTAGAGCTACTTATCTTTCTGTTTCTGTCCTCTTTCCTCGCTCCCTTCCCAGCCTCCTTTCGTGCTCCTTCTTCTGTCTTCTGCCTCTGTCTGCTGCTCTCTTCATCCGTATTCTCTCGTCCTTCTTGCTTCCCTCTGGATCCCCCGCTGTCTGCCTTCCTTTTCCCTCTTCCTTTCCTCTTCCTCCTTTTCTTTCATGACTTTCCTCGCAAAGCTCCTCAAAGCCTCCCAGTACTTGTTGTCCTTCATTATTTTTTCCATAATTTCCTTCATTGTCATTCTTCCTCCTTCTAGTTCCAGGTTCTGTTTGAGTACTCTTCTTTCCTCCTTCCATTTCTTACACTTTCTAATCGTGTGTTCCGGGCTGTCTACCTTCCCGCAGCCATACCAACATATCGCTGTTCTTTCTTTTCCTATTTTTTCTAGGAACGTAGCAAACACTCCGTGCCCTGTCAACAGCTGAGTCATATAGTAATCTAGGTTGCCCGTTTTCCTCTCTCTCCATTCCTTTACGTTTGGTATTAGGTGGTTAGTCCATCTTCCATTTTCACTTCTGGACCAGTCCCTCTGCCACTCTTCTTCCGTCCTTTCCTTCACTTTCTTCCTAAGCCATTTTCTGATTATTCTTTTCCTTTCTTTTCCCTCTATTTCCTCACTTAGTACCCCTTCCTCCTCCAGCTCCTTTATGTCCGGTATTTCCTCTATTCTTGCTCTTGTCCCGCATTCTTGTATGTCCTCATTGTATCTTCCCTCTTCAATTCTCACGGCCGCTCTCCTTCTTCTCGTGTTTCTTTCCGTTTCCTCTTGTAGTCCCAAGTACTTATTCTCCCATTCCAGAAGTCTCGCTCTTTCCCTTATCTTGATTCTCCAAGGGGCAACTCCCGCCAGGACACACAGCGCTTCCAGGGAGGTAGAGTTGTACGCCAATGCCACCCTTGCTAGCCCGATCTTCTGGGTCTTCCTCAGCATTCTTTCATTCATCACGGATTCCGCTGCTTTGGCCCAAATTGGGGCCCCATATAGTACTATGGCTTCCATAGTTAAATAGAACAGTTTCCTTGCACTCTGCCTGGTTGCCATCTTGTTCTTCATTAGCCTTGATAGTGCCGCTATAGTTCTTATCGCCTTTGTTGTTGTCTTTTCTATGTGTTTTCTGAATTTTCTATTCGGCTCGAAGATCACTCCCAGGTATTTCATTTGTTCCTTAGGTTTTATGTTTGCTTGTCCTATTTTGAACATATACTCCTCCTCTATTTTCTTCTGGTTTACCATTATAATCTCCGTTTTCTGATCAGCGAGGGCCAGTCCTATCTTATCCATCCATTCTTTAACAATTTTTATAGAGCCTTCCACTTTTCTTTTGAGCCCCGAAAGCGTCCAGTCTTCGGCTGTTATTAAGAATTTATTAACTTCAATGAATTTATTAACTTTATGCATAGCCTGGATAGTCGATCTTCCTTCCGTGAACCCGTATTGTTTTCTGTCAAATGGTCGGTCCCCTAATACTTTAAGAATTCTACCTCTTAGCACGTATTCCATCAGTTTGGCCATTATATTAATTATGCATATTGGTCTAAATGCCCCAGGCGCTGACGGGTTTTTCCCCTCTTTCCTCAGTAGTATGGTTCTCGCCGCTTTCCATTCACTCGGCAATTCCTCTCTTTCCAGCATTCCGTTAAAAAGGGCCGCTATCTTATCTGGTCTCGATCTTATTATAATTTTCGCAGCTTCCGGTGGCATCCCATCCTCTCCAGCCGCTTTCCCCTTCTTTATCCGATGTTCTGCGTCTCTGATCTCGTCCTCTGTAATCAGGTCGAACTTTATTACTCCCCTTTCCCCCCCTTCTCTTACCATATTCCCTGGAGTCCGCGTTCTCTGTCCTTCTTCCCCTCTCCTGTCCTCTGATCCTTCTCTTCTCTCTGTTCCTCTCTCTTCTTCCCCTTGTCCTTCTCCTTCCTTTTCCTGTTCCCCCTCTCTTCCTGTTCCATTTTTCCTCTCCTCCTTTGGAAATAGTCCCCTCATAACCTCCTCCGCGAAGCTTGCGGAGAGCGCGGCTAGGGGAGCGCAGCTTTTAACCTGTTTTATTACCGTCTTGTACGGCTTACCCCATGGATCTTGGTTTATAGATTCGCATAGCTTCTCCCAAGCTTCATCCTTGGCCTTTAGAATTAATTTCTTCAGTCTCTTCCTTGCCATAGCCAAGTTTTCGGTCCATATCGTCCTTTCGTTTTCCTCGTTCCTCTTCCTTGCCTTCTGTAGTTTCCTTCTGTATCTCTTTGTGTTTTTCCATTCTTTTCCTATTTCCTCTGACCACCATGGGTTCGCTTTTTCTCTTTTGTTTACCAGACTCTTCCTTTCTCCATACGCCCTGTTGCATACCATTTCCAGTCCTTTTAGAAATTTCCTTTCCTGTTGTTTATTTAGCGTCGTGTGTCCCTCTAGGTCTTCCCTCTGGATCATTTCATTAAGGATTTCCGGTAATTTGCTACTGCCCTTTTCCGTTATTCTCCATTTCGCCTTTTCCTCTTCAGCTGAACCTGGCTCTTTCTCTTTTCCCATTTTTATTTCCGTAAGCAGGTACCTGTGATCTGAGGCTGAGTCATTTTATAGAATTTTTGTGGTCACGTTTCTACCCTCCTCCAGTATCGTATTAGAGACCGCCACAAAGTCAATATTCGAACTCGCTTTCCCTCTTTCGTAAGTGCATTCCCCCTCCGGTTGAATAGGGGAGAGGGCCCCTCCGATCAGCTCTGTAATGACTATATCCCCTCTTTCGTCCTGGTTTTTCGCTCCCCACAGTGGCGATTTCGCGTTGAAATCTCCCGCTAATACCACCTCATAGCCTTCCTGTTTCTTTTGTCTAGCATATTCTAAACTTCTTTTAATTTTCATTTCATAGAGTCCTGTGGCAATATTCGGGGAGATGTACAAACTGATTATAACCGTATTGCCTATCACTACGGCCACGAAATCTTCTTCCATTACATCCCCATCCTCTGCTCTTTTAATTCCATTGAAATTAGTTACCCATATTGCTACCCTTCCCTTGTTTCCATACACCCATTCCCCTGGGTTGTATAGTGGTTCCGCAATTACTACTACATCCGCATTCGTTTCTGCCGCCGTCTGCGTTAACAAATAGTGCGCTAGACGGCAGTGGTTAAGGTTGATCTGCAGGATTCTTATTGTGAATATGCTGCTTTTCCACTGGCCAGTTGTGCCACATATTTCTTATATTGCGGGCAGTTACCTGCCCCGGCTATATGTTCGGCTCTGCTTGCCGGTACCCCTTCTCTAATACACAGGACACAGCACCTGGTAGCGTTACATCCTGCAATCTGATGACCTTGTTGACTACACCTCCTACAGATCTCCTTTCCTCCGATGTTTCTATCGCATGTGTACGACATATGTCCGAAGCCATGGCAACATCTCATCAGGTTAATTGTTCTTTTCATCCTGCAATTGGTATACCCTAGCCTGATTTTGCACTCATCCTCATAGTTGGATTCATCGTTAGCTGGAAGCGCCACATACGCCATTTTCACGCCGCCATACGCAAATCTGATCGTCTTTACAATAATGTCCTCCCTTCTGATTTGAAGTTTTTCTGCTAGGAGTTGTTGTAGCTCTTCCTTGTCCATAGACGGGTCCAGATCTTTAATTTCCACTGTAATACGTGGTTTTAACATCTTTACTTCCTGTCCTTGTCCTAGTTTTGTTTTTATCATCTTTTCCATCTCCTCCACGTTTGTTTTGTCCCCTAGTTCTAGAAGGAGATCCCCTCCCCTGGATTGTCTTGCTTTCTCTATTTTGTCCATATTCGCTCCTCCTCCTTTTTTAAGATCCTTGAATAGATCCGCGAAAGTTTTGCCCTGCGGAACCTTAATTATAATCGCCTCCTTTTTTGGGATCTTAGGAACTCTCGCTCTTCTCTCCTGCTTTTCCTTTTCTTCCTGGATTTCTTTCCTCTTCTTTTCCTCTTCCCTTTTCCTCCACTTTTCCTCCTTCCTCTTTACCGTTTCCCATTCTTCTCTGTTGACCCCCCTTCCTCTGCCCCCTTCTCTGTCCGTTTCTGTGTCCGTGCCTGTACCCATGTCTCCCTGTCTTCCCCCCTTTCCGCCAGCTTCCTTCCTATACCCTTCTCCCCCCTTTGGACCTCCTAGCCTTATTCCTTCCTCCCCTGATACTACCATACTCCCCTTCCTATTGATTTCCCCCCTTTTGTCCGTTATATTATTCCTATTCCCCTCTCCCCTATCCTGGCCACCTTCCTCTTTCTTTGGTGATGACTGCGTTCCCATATCCCTGAAATGTATTGTCGTTTTCAGTTTTTTGTTCTCCATTAGTAGTTCCAATGTTCTTGCCATTGCCATCACGAGCCCCACATTTCTGTCTAAAGCTATGGCAGTGCTTAGGATGTATGCAGGGACGCATATATTCTAGCGCATATTTCTTACTACTTTTCAATGTTCTTAAAATATCCTTTATTGCTTCTTCCGCTTCCGTTTCATCCTTAAGCGTTATGCACTCCTTTTGTTTTACCGATCCCTTTCTTTTACTACTTCCCTCTCTCCTAGGTTTTTTAGTTCCGCTTGGATTCGAAGTACTTGAGTTCCCATCGCTTTCTCCTCCACAAAATCTTTTATTTTGTTTTCCTTTATTTCTATCATCCATCCCTAGCTGCTGCGGGATAAGAGGGGATGGAAGGGCCCCCGGCATTCGCAGTTCCAGGAATGGATCCGGTACCGGATTCTGAGTCTGAGTCGGATCCGGAGTTGAGCTAAGAAACCCCTCTCCTTGCCCCACCGGCGTCATAGGCCTGCTCATTTTCCTGTAAAATTCCTTATCCCCTTTATTTATACTTATACTTACCTTTTCCTTTTCCTTTGATGCTTCCTTCTTTACCGGCCGGTATGCGCCGTACCGACGCCCCTGCTCCCACTCTTCCTTCTCTGTCGCCCAGCTGTTCGGTCAATGTCCTTTTGCCTGCCGCGCTCAGTCCCTCTTTGTCTCTCTCGTCTGTTTATGATTGTCTCCTTGTTGTGGCACCTCAGGTTATCCTGCTATTGCCTCTCCCCTTTTGTGCCCCCTTTTGGATTTCTTTAAATTTGTCTCCTGACCTCGTACCCCCAATGTTTTCCGCGATTCTATTTTTAGCCTTTCTTTTACCCGTGTTTTGACCGTTTCTACTGTAACAGACCTGCTCGCAGGACTGTTACGATCTAAGCCCGCGACCGAATACCGCCGAAAGTAACCGACAAGGACCGAGCCGCGTCGCCGATACAGCGCGACTCGACACACCGCACCGCGACCCCCTCGCCTACAAACACGTTTGGCGCGAACCGGATGCGTATTTTCCGCGGAATTGGCGGGAACCGGAAAACATACGTCATACACTTACCGCACCGCACCACTACCCCTCACCACCCACCGAGAACTATATAAGGCGCGACGGATTCGGCATAGCTCTCGTATTCCTCGACTGGATTCCCACCAGTCAAGTTCCAGCTCCCGACTATTTCCTGCCTTGTAAGTATCTCTTTCCACGCAATACCTAGTCCGCCGTGATGACGAGTCTTACTGTCGCACAGAACACTCCGAATCACTTCCTCGCTTATCAGTGAGCACAGCGTGCCACTGAAGCCCGGTGTTTTACACTGGCACACGGCGAGACGCGCTGTCCGTCGAACTCCGACCGCGTTGGAGTCGTTTGACGTGCGAGGTTCGTCCTCCACCGCGTCGAACGTAGAACCGCCACGGGAGGCCTCGACGCCGGCAAGCTGTCGGCGCTGAGGATCCGACAAACCAGACCCGTGGCAGGGGAGATCGTGGCACCCACCACGATCGGAAATCATCTCCTGCCCCCCGTGTGATCCTCCGTATTACCCGTCGCGACGCGTAACCAGCACCGCGAACCGCGACCTCCGCGACAGATCGAGCGACGACCGCGGACCTCTTACCGAAACACGTGTTATTCTTTCACACCCGCACCTAGATCCCCGACACACGCGATTTAGCCGTCCTCTCGCCGACTGTCACCCTGGCACGGCGAGCTTTTCAGGCACGAGGGGATTACGCCGCGAACACGGAACACCAGGCTCGTTACATGGCGCCCAAACAGGGACCTGGTGCACACAGCACACCGCGAGCACGACGCGATTAGACCTGGTGCACGCGACACACTGTGATCACGCCGCGATGCACATATCGCACCGCGAGTTAATCGAATACCCGCCGCGATTCAACCGGTTACTCACCGCAATTTTTCCGGGTGCACGTGTCACGCCGCAATTTCTAGGTTAGACCCGGTGCACGTGGCCGCCGCGATCTCGAGGTTAGACCGCGACCGATCGCGATACCACGCGATTTTCGCGGCACCCGCACCGCCTCGCGACAGCAACGCGAACTAGCGTAGCAACAAGCACGCCCGCCGCGATACAAGACGCGCTACCGCGACGGAACGCGTGACATAGGACGCGCGCGCCATCTAGTGCCGCCGCACGGTACTAAAGCGCCGCGACGCGCGGTGATTCAAACCGCGCGACGGGAATGAAGAAGAGCACGCAACGGCTAACAAAGGACCGACTCATCGCTGACCTCCGTCGAAGAGGATTACCGACCACCGGGGACACCAGGGAGCTCCGCCAACGTTGGGCCGACTATATCGGTGAACAAGCCGCCGAATTATTTACGATGCCCGACGCAAAAATACCAGTGGCCAGCGAGCCGGGGCGCGATCGACCGGGTCCGTCGACCGAGACACAGGATGGTGCGGACGGCGCACCACGAGGGACCGGAGAGGATAAAAAACCGTCCGACAAAATCGATCCCCGGCGGAGCATCGATAAGATACGGAAATGGGGCTGCACGAGCGACGGGAAGGACCCGTTCTCGTTCCTCGAACGCGTAAGCGAGCTAAAAAAGGCCTACCAGATAACAGACGACGAATTGCTTCAGGGACTACCAGAATTATTACGCGGAGACGCCCAATTATGGTACCGGAACGTCGAGCAGCAGATACATACGTGGACGCAATTCACCAACAAATTCTCGATCTTTTTCGCGGCAAACCGAACCCCACGGCAACGACAGCGAGAAGCGCTAGAACGTGTGCAACGTCTCGGCGAGCCCTTTCACTTGTTCGCCATCGCGCTACTCACGCTCATGCGGCGAGCCCGAATACCGGCCGACGAGCATCTGGAAATTATTATGGAGAACATGCTCCCGGAATACGCGGCAGTCATCAACCCCGATGCCGTCGCCGACCTCGATGACCTGCTCCAGCAGGTACAACGACTCGAGAGAGCCGAAGAGAGAAAGCGGCGTCGGCAGGCCACCCCGGCCCGACACGTGGCAGTGACCAACGTAGGACCTCCCGTGACACCTCCTCCGCCCGCACAGAGCGCACCAATCGAGGCCAGGCTGGCCCAGCTCAGCAACACGCCACTAAACAGAGGAAACACCGGGGCCGACACGTATCATCCCGACACGCACTGTTGGCGGTGCAAGCAGCGAGGACACCACCGACACGAATGCCGAAACGTTTACCGGAAATTCTGCTCCCGGTGCGGCCGGGATGGGACACTGACACGAGATTGCCACCCAAGGCCGAACCCTCCACCGTCGGGAAACGAGCCGAGGGGCCCATCTGCAACGGGCGGCCAGCGGCCCCGGCCATAAGGTATACTCCCCGCCCGTTACTACCGATACGCATCCTGGGGCGAGAAATAGACGCCCTGCTCGACACCGGGGCCCAACTATCGTGCATCAACGAGGAGGTGCAGGAATGGGCACGGCAACGTGACATTTGGCCAACCACTACGACCAGCCTCGTCGGCCTTGCCGACGGATCCGACGCCAGTCCAACCGGAATTATCCGACTCCCGTTCGCCACGATGGGGCACGAATGGGAACAGGATTTCACCGTCCTACCGAAGATGGGACCACGAGTACTTCTCGGAATACAGACCATCGCCGCACTCCGGATTCAGCTAAACCCGCCACCACACATAGCGGCGTGGCCTGCAGAATACTGTCCCGAACCGTGTCACCAGGCTGGCCTTCGCGCGCTGCGGGGGATAGACCAGCAACAACTGGAGCACTTCCTCAAGGAGGAATTAAAAGGGTTCACCACCGTCCCCGGCAAAACTACAATGATACAACACCGTATCAAATTAAAGGACGAAACACCGGTCAAGCAGCGCTACCGGCCCCGGAACCCAGCCATGCAAGCCGTCATCGACCAGGAGGTCGAACAGATGTTGCGAGACGGAGTGATCGAGCCCTCGCACAGCCCATGGAGCTCGCCGGTCGTAGTCGTCAAAAAGAAGGACGGGCGACCCCGGTTCTGCGTCGATTTCAGAAAGCTCAACGAACGATCCGAAAAAGACGCATATCCGTTGCCACAAATACAGGCCACTCTCGATAAGCTGCGAGGCGCGAGATTCCTAACCACCTTGGACCTGAAGAACGGATATTGGCAAGTCCCGCTCGAAGATAGCAGCCGTCCGCTCACCGCCTTCACCGTACCAGGGAAAGGCTTATACCAGTTCACGGTCATGCCCTTCGGGCTACATTCAGCTCCAGCCACCTTCCAACGACTTCTGGACGGCGTAATCGGCCCGGAATTCGAGCCCCATGCGTTCGCGTACCTAGACGACATAATCATCGTCAGCCGAACATTTGCCGACCACCTGCAGCATTTACGCCAAGTATTTCGGCGACTACGCGAAGCCGGGCTCCGGCTAAACCCAGAGAAATGCCGATTCTGCGTAGCCAGCCTACGATACCTGGGGCATATCGTCGACCAGAACGGTATCCAGACGGACCCGGAGAAAACCAGCGCGGTAGCCAAACTCGCCGCACCAAGAACAATTAAAGAGGTCCGGCGCTTCCATGGCATGGCGTCATGGTACCGACGGTTCGTACCGAACTTCGCCGAGATTATCGAGCCACTAACTCGGCTCACCCGGAAAAACGCCAAGTGGAGGTGGACCGAGGTCGAACAAACGGCTTTCCAGACCTTGAAAGACCGATTAGTCGCCGCGCCGGTACTAGCGTGCCCGGATTTTGAACAACCTTTTACGCTACAAACGGACGCCAGCGACTCCGGGCTAGGAATAGTTCTCACCCAAGGACCAGACAACGATGAACGGGTGATCGCATACGCCAGTCACACACTGAGCGCAACCGAGCGCAACTACAGCGCAACGGAAAAGGAATGCCTAGCGGTAGGCTAGGGGTATCTGCAAGATGAAACCATACATCGAAGGCTACCACTTTACGGTAGTTACCGACCACCAGGCGCTGCGATGGCTACAGCAGATCGATAACCCGACCGGTCGACTAGCGAGGTGGGCCCTCGAGTTGCAGCAGTACGACTTCGAGGTCAAATACCGACCAGGAAAGCTCAACCACGTAGCAGATGCACTGTCCAGAACGGAACCCGTACCGGAGGTAAACCTGCTCCGACCGAAACAGCGCACAGACACGTGGTATGAGAGGAAGGTCACAGCCGTCCAGGAGAACCCCGCCGCCGTTCCAGATTACCAGTTACGGGGAGGACGACTGTACCGATATATCCTGCACCAACTGGACTACAACGAGCCCACCGCCAACAACAACTGGAAAATATGCGTACCGAGCAGCGAGAGAAAGGCCCTACTAGGAAAATATCACGACGATCCCACCGCCGGGCACTTGGGAATCGCCAAAACAATAGTACGGCTGGCGCAACGGTTTTATTGGCCAGGAATGTTTCAAGAAACCGCTCGATACGTCCGAAGCTGCGCTAGCTGCCAACGCTATAAAACACCGCCACAAGCACCGCCGGGGCTACTCCATGCCAATCCCGGAACAGAGCCATGGCACACGGTGTCCATCGACCTGGTCGGTCCTCTGCCACGATCACGGCGAGGACATATATGGTTACTCGTGGCACTAGACAGATTCACAAAATGGGTTGAACTCGCTCCACTCCGAAAGGCCACCAGTACCGCCGTCGCCGAAGCCGTCCAAAAGGAAATAGTCCTACGCCACGGAGCCCCACAGACGATAATCACCGATAACGGGCGCCAGTTCATAGGAGAACCATTCACCGCTCTCCTCCAGACAACCGGAACCGAACACCGGAAAACACCACCATATGCACCTCACTGCAATCCAGTGGAAAGGGCTAACAAGGTGGTCAAAACCATGCTCGCACAATATGCCAACAATCACCACGATAGGTGGGACGAAAAACTGGACGAGGTAAGGTTTGCCATCAACACCGCGTGGCACGAATCAACGGGGTATACTCCGGCCTACCTAAACCATGGCAGAGAGCTGCGAGCACCCGGACAAGTATCAACAGGAGAAGCGACCGTCGCACCACAGCACCGCTGGAAGATCCTCCGCGAGGCTCAAGAACTGGCCAGGCTACACCTGGCGCAAGCATTCGGACGGCAAGAGAAGTACTACAACCTACGGCGACGAGGATGGAAGCCCGCCGTAGGAGACACCGTCTGGAAGAAGGGGCACACACTGTCCGACAAGGGAGCAGGAGTTGCCGCGAAACTTGCGCCGAAATACAGCGGCCCGTACACGGTCGAGCGCTTCGTCTCCCCGGTCATTGTCGACCTCCGCGACGCGAACAACCGGTGGGCGCGCCATGTCCACATCCAGGACCTCAAACCCGCCACGAACCCCATCGGGGACACAACCCAGGCACCCGTGGAGACGAGAGTCCAACCCAACCCGCCCAGCGTCGAGACCAAGGCGAACAACCCCGCCCCCGCCACCACCCCAGTACCACGCCGCCGAGGGCGGCCCAGAAAAATAACACCTTCTGTCGCTTTTGTTAATAGGCAACCTAAGATGACGCATTTTTACGAGGGTCTGTGGGACATCTTCGACGATATAGACGTCGAAGATCGTCCCCGCACGTCCGACGTAGTTATAAATGACGGGACAGAACCGCGAATCGCTGCACCGGCCGCGCCGACAGACGCCGCGGAAGCTGCCCTCTTATCACCGGCCGCGCCAACAGCCCCCGCAGAGCCTGCGGAAGGAACGAAGAGAGGGGAGACAACGGCCGCGCCGACAGCCCCCACACAACCCACGGGGGAACCGGCGAGCGGGACCACAGCGGCCGCGCCGGCAGCCCCTGCGGAACCAGTAGGGACCCCGGCAGGCCCGGAAATGACAGCCTCCCGGGTCGACACGGAGCCGAGGCAGACGAGAGGAGTGGCAACCGGAGACCCCGGGACAGGGCCACCAGGGACAACCGAGGCCACCACCAGGAAGGCCACAAGGCCACGACCAGTCGCGACCTCGCGGCCGAGAATCCCAGTGGGATTCGCCACCGGCACCACCGTCAGTTACCCCACCGGGGGACGAGTGAAGGGAGGGCCCAGGATCACGAGGATCCTGCCGGTAACCTGGTTGGGACCGGAGGTCCTGGAAAAAATCCGCCAACGCCGCACACCGCAAAGTACAAGCCTACCCGGGAGGGTGCAACCAACAACACCGGAGCCGGAGAGCGCCTCGAGCATCGAGCCACCGAAACCAAAGGACACCACACCGAAACCCAGATATTACACGGGACCGTCCGTGTTCGACCCGTTCCCGGAGCAGGCAACCACGGCCCGCCACCACCAACATGCCGCCGAAAGTGGAACAGGCCAGGGGGACAAGCAGCCCCAACCACCGACTGACCAGCCCGGCACTAGCCGAAATACGATCAAGGGACCAGTGGGGGTCAACCCGACCCTGCCGGACCCGCGGACGGCACGGCGGCCCGCAGCAGACCTGCCGGTGCCAGTATGGCCCGAGCTGGAGGGGCTATCGCTTTCGCCGAGGACAACCTACGGACCCGAGGCAAAGGAACGCCAGCGATATCGCCCGAACCCGGGCCTATGGCCGATCCAAGAAGACCGCAGGCCGGCAGATCTACCGGGCCCGAAATCTGCCACGCCCGTCACACCGCCACCAACCCGCCGCCGAAGGGAGAAGAGGGACCTCCCCAAGAACGCCCCTCCCCCGTGGACCACGCCAGAGGAGGAACAGCCCGGGAACGGCGGAAATCCCGTGACACCCTGGCGCGCCGCCCCCCACGCCTTAACACTGATAAGCTATACGGGCAAGCATGCCCCGAGTCCCACCGCGTGGTACGCGCTACCAAACGGCCGATGAGTAGAGGTGCCAATGCGATTCGTGGCAACCCGGCAATATCGGGCGTCACTGGGGGACGAGAGGTGGCACCTCTATTTTGACGCCAACGGAAAGTTATTGCGCTGCCGCCGGCGTTAACCAGGCGGGGGGACCGGGGCAGGCTTGCACCGTAGAGGCACGCGCGCCGCACCCCCAACACAGCGTGTTCCTGCGTAGTTGTAAGTTTCGCGTTAGATCGTAAGTACTGCGTCCTGCGTAGTTGTAAGTTTCGCGTTAGATCGTAAGTACTGCGTACTGCTTAGTTGTAAGTTCCGCGTTAGACCGTAAGTACTGCGTACTGCGTAGTTGTAAGTTTCGCGTTAGATTATAAGTGGTGCGTACTGCGTTAGCTGTAAGTTCCGTGGTAGATTGTAAGTTTTGCGTAGCCCGTTAGATGGTAAGTTCGCGTAGTTCGGTAGACAAGTTTTGCGCTCCTGTTAGGTTATAATTAAGCCGTTAATGTATAAGCACGCCAGTATTCCGAGTTCCAGTATTCCGTTAATGATAATTATCCTTCCGGTAGTCTGTAAGTTGTGCGTTAGTTATAAGTCTCGTCACGTGTTGCGTTAGTCTATAAGTTTTCATTACGTATTGCGCTAGTATAAGTTTTGTTGACCTCCTACGACCAGTATTCTGCGGCAGTTCCGTAGTAATAAGTTTTGTGACGATAGAACACCGATACCGAGAAACCATTTATTTTTTATACACATATATAAAGTTATGTTTTTTTTACAAGACTGAGGCGAAGCGCCATGAAACAGTACCGCACACAGCGACAAATATAGTTTTGTGCCGTCCATAACCTACTGTCGTGTTTTGTCCAACCCCTCCCATAGCTCTAAGTAATAATTATGTAAGAGAAAATTGTTGCAATAAACCAGAGACAGGTTCGTCGCTCGCTCGCTCGCCACCCCGATGAAGGAGGGGGGTGTAACAGACCTGCTCGCAGGACTGTTACGATCTAAGCCCGCGACCGAATACCGCCGAAAGTAACCGACAAGGACCGAGCCGCGTCGCCGATACAGCGCGACTCGACACACCGCACGCGACCCCCTCGCCTACAAACACGTTTGGCGCGAACCGGATGCGTATTTTCCGCGGAATTGGCGGGAACCGGAAAACATACGTCATACACTTACCGCACCGCACCACTACCCCTCACCACCCACCGAGAACTATATAAGGCGCGACGGATTCGGCATAGCTCTCGTATTCCTCGACTGGATTCCCACCAGTCAAGTTCCAGCTCCCGACTATTTCCTGCCTTGTAAGTATCTCTTTCCACGCAATACCTAGTCCGCCGTGATGACGAGTCTTACTGTCGCACAGAACACTCCGAATCACTTCCTTGCTTATCAGTGAGCACAGCGTGCCACTGAAGCCCGGTGTTTTACACTGGCACACGGCGAGACGCGCTGTCCGCCGAACTCCGACCGCGTTGGAGTCGTTTGACGTGCGAGGTTCGTCCTCCACCGCGTCGAACGTAGAACCGCCACGGGAGGCCTCGACGCCGGCAAGCTGTCGGCGCTGAGGATCCGACAAACCAGACCCGTGGCAGGGGAGATCGTGGCACCCACCACGATCGGAAATCATCTCCTGCCCCCCGTGTGATCCTCCGTATTACCCGTCGCGACGCGTAACCAGCACCGCGAACCGCGACCTCCGCGACAGATCGAGCGACGACCGCGGACCTCTTACCGAAACACGTGTTATTCTTTCACACCCGCACCTAGATCCCCGACACACGCGATTTAGCCGTCCTCTCGCCGACTGTCACCCTGGCACGGCGAGCTTTTCAGGCACGAGGGGATTACGCCGCGAACACGGAACACCAGACTCGTTACACTACTTTAACCTTCCCCCCTTTTAGTATCCCCCTATTAACTTTAGTAAATATGTTCTTCTTATTTTAATATTTAACTTAGCTTATTCTTACTTTAAGGAAATATATAAGTAACAATTAATCTAAGACAGAATACTTTACGTTTTTCCATTTTTTATTTGTTATACACTCAGTTTCGAAAAAAAAATAAATCTACTACTATATACACCGCACGCTATTATACTTCTACAAACACATCGGCTTTACAAACTAAACGCGAATTATCCTACAGTACGTTAAATAATCTTAAAATCTATGCACGCTATGCTAACTTAGTAAATTTTAATTAATTAACCCCTTCGCCAAGCAGCCTCTGCCGGATGCGCCCCACATCCGCCAGATTCAGCTTTCCCTGAGCACTTGAACTTGCCAAAGTTAACCCCTTCTTAATTGTTTTAAAACTACAAAATTTTTATTAAATCCCCTTTCGGCCTTAGTCCGCGCTCCCTCCCGGTCACGGCTCCCCAATTTTTAACCCCCTATTCTTTTCCCCCTTTTGATTATAATTAAAAAGGGATTGGCAATTTGAAGGGGGAAGAGAGGAGACCTAACCCAGACCTAACCCAGACCTTTTTTTTTTAAGGGCGGTGGGTAATCCTTTTTACGGACACCCCCCAAGATGAACGTGGGGGGGGGGGGGGTAGTGTAGGACTCGACCGGTCAAAAGGACCGGCCCCTACCCACTAAACCCCACAGCCCGGGTGGACCCACGCCTTAACGTGAGCCAACCCTACCCGCACCTTAGTTCCCGGCTATTGCTGGAGCCCGGGGCCCCGCCGAACAGCATTTCTCCCGGGTCCCCTCTCAGGCGGGTACACTAGACGCCCTATAGGCGCTATTACAACGATTAATAATAACTTTTTCTATACAATCTATTACTATATAACTACTCTACTTATTATACAAATATTCTTTTCTTTAATTACTAATGATTCTTTTCTATGTTCCAGGACAACGTCGGACAATACTATGGCCAAGGACCCGAGGAACTTCGAGCATCAACTCGTCTTCAACCAAGGGCGATATATCAACCATCCAGGTAAGTATGCTTAGAATTCATATCAATATAATTGAACCAAATAAACTAAACTAAATTAACAAAACCAGAGACTAATTCTTCTTTTCTTACTTATATGTCATCATTTACAATAACTAAACCATAATAATACTGGTTGAGTTAAGCTTCCTATCCAGGTAATAAACCTGGATCTGTATCCATGTCGGATTTGTACTTATCTTGCATCTTATCCTGAGGCTTCAATTTCCTCTTCCTTGACTGGTCTTCTTTGTAATAATCCACATACTGAGCCTTCAAAGAGGCTATAAGATCTCTGAAAAGTGGACATGACATGGACCCAATAATATGTCCATCCGGTATGCTTCTCATTTCACAAGCCTTGCACTTAGCAGTATTATCACACTTAACCATCTCGTGTCCCACTTGATCACATTTACGGCACCTAGAGGTGCCGGTAAACTTTTTTCTACAATTGATACTAACATGACCAACTGTATGGCAACGAAAGCACCTCACTATCTTAGGAGCCGCACACATTCGGACATAGGTCATGCCCACTTTGAGGCGATTATTCTCCTGTACTCGTGCCATCAAACGAATTGGCGTATTAACTACCGCAATCTGGGTTCCAACCCGGGACTGACGGAGGACCTTAAGGGAGATCTCTTCCCGTTCAATCTGCAGGTGAGTCGCAACCGCTTCCAATATCATATAACCTTCAACTATCGGGTCAATATCCCTAATTTCAAGATCAAAAGCCTTCTGCAACGTGGTCACCTCCGCATCTTTGTCCACAGCATCAAAAATTGCTCGTCGTAACTCTGTCGTATTACCCTTCGCAGACAACTCCAACAATAGTTGACCAGTTCGCATTTTGCGAACTCGTTTAATTTTTTCCGCTTGATTAACCTTGCTACAGATTTGGCTATACGCCTTTTTAAATTGTTCCTCATCCTTAACCTTTACGATCACGGCATCTGACCGTGCAACTGACCATCGTGGACGTGGCATTTTCCTTCCAGCTGTATCCATCCGGACATCCACCGGCTCCGTATTTGCCTGCACCGATTCTCCAGGTTTAATTACCGTTATCTTTTTCACCGTAGGCAATGCCCGCACGGATTTACCATTCTTATTCTTTACTGTTACATGTACTCGTCCTGCATCGGAGCTCTTCGTCTCCACTACTTCTAGGGGTTTCACATCCGATATAACGAACGGACCACGCCGCAACTCCATCCGTATCTCCCTTGATGCCGCAGATGCTGTTTCCAACACCTGTACATCCATGGGGGACCTAGCCTTACTCTTCTCTCTGGTAAGTATCTTATCGACATCATTCAAATACTTATCCATCTGTCTCAGCCCAGCAAAATGGGCATTCATCTTCTTCTTTTTCCTAATCAGGTCACTTAGGAGCTCCACTATAGGGTCCACCTCACCCTGTATAGGCGAAGTGGACTTACTTACCGGTTGAGGATCTTCCGATACCCTCTCATGTTCCGATATCGCGCTACTTTCATAACTCGAGTCTCTCACTCTTTTAGATACAACCATGGTCCTCGGCTGATTTGCCGAATCCTTTCTTCTCTTTCGAGATCCGTGCGTCACACTCGCATAGATTCTCCCGCGTACGGGAGTATCCACCTCCAACGTCTCCGTTGGCATCGGCTCTGTGTCGTCACCCGAGAGCTCCACCGATGACGTTTTCTTCGTCCTCACTTTCTTCGGGGACGTTATTATACAGGCGTCAGTCACCGTCACCTCGGCGCCCCGGGTCCACGCCGGAGCACGTCGGTTTTTACAAAGCTCGTTTGTGGTAATCAGCTTGTTCTTAATCCATAATAGGTTCTTCACTTCATCATGTATCTCATGACCCCTCCGCTTGTATTCCACTTTCACTCCTTTACTTACATCTATATAACTGGCCAGATCCGCCATTTTCTTTTCAGCCTTTATCAGTTGTTCTGATAGCATCCTAATGAGCCGCTCATACGTCACCTCCGGATGCTCCGGACGCCTGTAAAAGCAAACCAATTTTAACATTTTCCATATATTAACAATTCTATTTCAAATTTAATCTCTTCTAACATTCAAACTTACTTTACGAAAACACATACTGCATTCGTATCGCTTCCATGACTGACGACATCAAATCAATACTATTATGACGACAAAAACGTCGCCATAAATATTCGCATAACCGAACAGCGAAATCTGCATCATGGAAGCGAGCCCTTCCCCGCATCCAATCTTTCGCGGGACGCCAACTTGACTCAATATTTTGAGTATGGGCACCATCAGAAGCTGGAAATTAAATTTCAATACAATTAATATCTATATAAAACTATAACTTTAAAATAAACAATATAAATATTATTAATTACCGACGAACTCTACACTACGATTCACCGTCTTATGAATGTAGCCTGCAGCAGTGAGACCAATATAACTACGGAAACAATCCGTATGTATATCACTGCCGCAAACTACATTTCTCTGATGATACCCATCAAAGTTTCGGCCGTTCGATTCTCCACTACTACCATTCTGCAGTCTTTCGTAGTCGTGTCTACTACTAGACCTAAGACCCAATGGCCTCCTACGGCACGACCTCGATTATACTTCCTCTTGCCGAATTTTGCTTCCTCCATTTCTTTTAGATTTTTTGTTGTGGGACATCATTGTCAAAAACAAGAAAAACCGAATTTTTTCGATGTTTCTGCTGTTAGGAGGAAAGTTACACTCGTTGGTTTTACCGCGCGTATATCTTTTTACAATAGTAATGGACATATCATAAACCTCTAGCATAATGCATGTATACCTAAACTATTTTTGTATGTATTTTACTTAAAATGTTACTTAAATATTTTTGAAACATTAAAAAAATATTGTTAAAATCATATGAATAAACCATAATATATATGAAATATATATAATATATATATATATATATATATATATATATATATATATATATATTGTAACAGACCTGCTCGCAGGACTGTTACGATCTAAGCCCACGACCGAATACCGCCGAACGTAACCGACAAGGACCGAGCCGCGTCGCCGATCCAGCGCGGTTCAACACACCGCCCCGCGACCCCTCGTCGACAAACACTTTTGGCGCGAACCGGATGCGTATTTTCCGCGGAATTAGCGGGAACCGGAAAACATACGTCACACACTTACCTCACCGCACCACTACCCCTCACCACCAACCGAGAACTATATAAGGCGCGACAAATTCGGCATAGCTCTCTTATTCCTCGACTGGATTCCCACCAGTCACGTTCCAGCTCCCGCTATTTCCTGACTTGTAAGTATCTTCTCCGCTAAATACCTAGTCCGCCGTGATGACGAGTCTTACTGTCGCACAGAATACTCCGAATCACTTCCTCGCTTTATCAGTGAGCACAGCGTGCCACTGAAGCCCGGTGTTTCACACTGGCACATGGCAAGACACGCTGTCCGCCGAACTCCGACCGCGTTGGAGTCGTTTGACGTGCGAGGTTCGTCCTCCACCACGTTAAACGTAGAACCGCCACGTGAGGCCTCAACGCCGGCACGCTGTCGACGCTGAGGATCCGACAAACCAGACCCGTGGCAGGGGAGATCGTGGCACCCACCACGATCGGAAATCATCTCCTGCACCCTTGCGATCCTCCGTATTACCCTTCGCGACGCGAAACTAGCACCGCGAGCCGCGACCTCCGCGACAGACCGAGCGACGAACACGGAACTCTTACCGTAAACACGTGTCATTCTTTCACACCCGCACCTAGATTCCCGACGCACGCGATTTATCCGTCCTCTCGCCGACTGTCACCCTGGCACGGCGAGCTCTCCAGGCACGAGAGGATTACGCCGCGAACACGGGAAAAACCGGACACGTTACAATATAAACCATAATAAGAAATTGAAAAAATAAAGTAAAATGAATGAAAAAAAAAAATTTGCCACTGAAAGGATTCCAAACCCCAGTGTATCCGCTCATCCGTAGTCCGAAGCCTTAACCGCTGCGCCAATCAGTGATGTTATAAGCGTTGTGAACATTCAGGTATATATCGCACAGAATACAATTTTTTTCTATGAAACACATTGTTTACGCCAATAAATTGCTTGTGTTAATGTAATAACGTTAACAATTACTTAATACATACCCGCGGTAAAACCAACAAGTATAACATTCCTCCTAACAGCAGAAACATCGAAGAAATTCGGTTTTTCTTGTTTTTGACAATGATGTCCCACAACAAAAAATCTAAAAGAAATGGAGGACACTGCCTGTTATCGTACTATGTCAGGGTACTAAACAGCAAAATAGCATGTTTTCATATTTTTGAGAAACCTGCATTTTTTCGATTTTTTGAAGGTTTTTCATTTTTTACGGCCACAGTTTGCAACAAAAAAATCTGAAAAAATTCCATAAAAACCGCCTTGGGATCCAATATATGCCACATTTTTTCAGAATTTTATAAAGCATTAGAGAGCGGAAAATGAGTGGAAAAGTGCTAAATCTAATTTACCCTATAACTGTACCCTCACGGGCAAGTTAGGGAGCTGAAATTTTACTCACAAGGGTTTTTCTTGGTGAGCTTTCGAATGGTTCGATAGCCATTGAAAAAGCTCTAAGGGCAGTTTTGACCATCTCATTCAGCTAGGCCCAATTTGTTACGTGTACGAATACTTTTTGCATGCTAATTTTGAGAGACCTCAGACTGTTTTTAATACATCTCATTAACGTTAACTTTTCGTTAATTTGTTTATGTCACATTTTGTACTGAAAATATATAATAATCGTAATTGTGTTTTGTTTGATAAAAAAATGCACAATTACATAAAGAAACATATGGTTTTCTAAAACTCCAAGATGTGTACGAATACTTTTTACACTCCTGGCATACTGTATATATATACATATATGAATCAACTCGCACAACATTTATTTATTTATTATTTATTAAAATAATATAAGAACAAGAACAAGAGCAAGAACAAGAAGAACATTAGGGGCGCAAAACAGCAAGATAAAGGCGGAAAACGCTGTGTATGCCGCTTGATTCCGAAAAAGGGTCTGTTCTCGCCAGCGGTAAAATACTGGGTGTTCGCTACATTCACTGCTCGATGCGATGACCTGCTATAGCCGTACTCGCACCGAGCCTTGGGGAAACCCCGGGAAAAGTACAATTATTGCCTTAAGGGTTACAACACTACCTTGGCGCTCGGAAAAATAAGTATAAAAATAAACTTTTTTTTTTACGCTGCCATTAAGTATATAAAATGATCTTTATTTTACACATATATATAGTAGTTTTATGAACAATTTACAATATTAACGATTAAAAAAACATAAAAAATGGCGGAGATATACGCCGATAAGTAGGACCCTCTTTTGCTGATGGTGTACTTGATTTCTCTGTTAGGCATTGTCTAAAATATAATAAATAAATTTTTTCTTATTTAAAAGGGTAATAGCTAAAATGTGACGTAGGGAAAAATTTTTAAACATTTTTTTGTAGAAATGACAGCTGTTTGAAAAAAAAACTCGAATTTGCATCGAAATTTTTAGTTTAAAAAATGTATTACTTTCGAACGTGGCACCCAATCACAAAAATCCTACGTCACATTTTAGCTATTACCCTTTTAAATAAGAAAAAAATTTATTTATTATATGTTTTAGACGATGCCTAACAGAGAAATCAAGTATTTTATATATATAAATATATAATAGATGAAAACATATTTTTATCGACTTATGCGTTGCGTTAAGGGGCTGTGCGCACCCAAATACCATCACACCCATACCACTCACACATCGATAGATCCGTATATACGTATACGCAAATGCAAGGGTTTACGGGAAAAGAAACTGACGCCTCAATATTGCAATTACAAGTTCACAACTGGTTGATTATGTTTCCCAAGAGTCCTGGCCAGGGTCGTTCAGAGCCCAAATTTCATATTTTTATGTTGTTGAAGAGTAATTTGTAATAATCGGCAGAATACTGCTTGCCACGAGTCGCGAATACGCAAATGCAAGGGTTTACGGCAAAAGAAACTGACGCCAAAATATTGCAATTAGAAGTTCAGACCCGGTCGATTATGTTTCCCAAGAGTCCTGGCCAGGGTCGTTCAGAGCCCAAATTTCATATTGTTACGTTGTTCATTGAGTAATTTGTAATAATCGGCAGCATACTTGCTTCCGAAACAAGTAAAATGTCACAAGATGGCCGCCACTGACACCGCTTCACAGTTCCGAAATTTTCCACTAGTAGCGTTAGTGTCTCTGTCCCTTGCATTTGTATAGGGTAACTGCGAAAGCGACCATACCCTTGCATTTGTATAGGGTAACTACGAAAGCGACCATACCCTTGCATTTGTATAGGGTAACTACGAAAGCGACCATACCCTTGCATTTGTATACGGTAACTGCGAAAGCGACCATACCCTTGCATTTGCGTACAGTTTCTTTTGCCGTGAACCCTTGCATTTGCGTATACGCGACTCAAGCCGTGCCGCGCTTTCTTCGGACGGCTCGTGGCAGGCACTTTGCTGCCGATTATTGCAAATTACTCAATCAACAACGTAAAAATATGAAATTTGGGCTCTGAAGCAACCTGGCCAGGACTCTTAGGAAACATAATCAACCAGTTCTGAACTTCTAATTGCAATATTGAGGCGTCAGTTTCTTTTGCCGTAAACCCTTGCATTTGCGTATACGTGACTCGGGACGTCACGTATTTAAAATTGTTTACTTGGTACTTATTTAGTACTTTTGCACATAATTTAAATCACTGATGTATTTGGCTATAAAGTCTGTATTTATGGAAATATTCATGATATGAAGGATAAATGTCAAGAAATATAAGAAAATTTATAACCAAAGACATCGGTCATTTAAATTGTCTACATAAATACTAAACAAGTAACAACTAAGCAACTTTAAATAAATTTTAAGACAATAAAATTTAAACAATCGATTAAAAAATTATTGCAAAAATATATATTTATTACAATAATTATCAGTAGATAGAAATAATTTATTAATGAATTTTTTTGCGAATTTCATCCCCGTATGTCTTACGGTTCATGAGTTGAAGTAAAAGATCACCTTTCTCGATCCAGCCCACCGTGTGCGCAGAGTTGGGCAAAATGTTTATCTAAATAAAAATTTCGACTAACGAATGAAGGATAAAATAATTTTTATTTGTTATACAGAGGTTAGAATACAAAATGTATTTTTAGTCGACGAGTATCGAAGAAATAGTTTTATTCGACGAGATCCGTCGGATAAAGATAATTTTTTTATTCGAAGGCTTCGAATAACTCTAATAATAAAACCACTAGATACAGTCCAAATTATATCGTGTTTAGTGTCATTGTAATCGGAAAAACGCCAGAAATATATTGGTGAACGTCTCATACAAAAATAAGTAATAATAAAAAAGTTTTTTATTGGGATTACATTGTGAGGACGCGGCGGGCTTGGAACTGTGCCGGCGACTGCGACTCTCCGCGTCTCTTTCTTTCCCATACGCTGTATTTCTTTGCGCACGAGACTCCTATCGTCCATCACACAAGTACATATCATCGGAATTATATCATATTTGGTATCATTTTCATTAGAAAAATGCCACGAATATTTTGGTCAAAGTCCCATAAAAAAATAATGAAAAATAAAGAAGTTCTGTTATTGGATTAGTAGTGGTCTCCTGGTCTCACACCGATATACCCGACCCGTATCATGTTACACTTCTCGACGGCCGAGGCCTCTCGAGTTTTATGGCCCCTCACGGGGTATACCCCGCAGGAGTGGGGATAGTTCAGGGACAATTATGTGCCAGACATTTGGGACATTTATTAACCTTATCTTATATGCGTATGCATAAAGACGTTAGCTACTGTCCGGGGAAGGCCTTTGAACCAATCCCCGCGGATACGGAGGTCTTACTCTATCTTCTATCATATAGATTTTAGTTGTTTCACATCCCCTCCAGGCGGTGAACAATTTGTGTAAGTATTATTAGGTAAGTAACGAAATACACAAAATTTGTATACAAGAATAATAAACAATTATTCTCATCGCTGATGATATTTTGATTTCTGACACTCGTGCCGCGGCCAACGGTCGCGGGAAATTCCAAAGACGAACATCGGTCAAATTCTAAAATCGTTGGATTCTCCGTGCTTGGCGCTGCTGGGTCCGATACGGACCGCCTGAGTGCCGAGAGCTCATTTCGACCTCCAACGTGTAAGTACAACATACTACGTTAGTATTGCTGCGTGGCAAGTCAAATTCATAGATTCAAATAAATTTCTTTGATTCATTCGAATTATTGCACACCTGCAGTCACTCACAATCTTTACTCGAGAGTCCTAACCCGATATTTTGGAGGTGTCGCAGAACCTCCATGGAGTAAAATTTTTTCTTTTTTTCCAGAACGATGGAAGAGACGCTACGGCAATTGGAAAAGCTCCAGGTCGACAAAGAGGAGGAAGCCGCGGCAGCGCCGGTGTCGGAGGCGCTACCCGAGGGGCCAGGAAAATCGAACCAGCCCGGGAGATGGGTGTTCATCCCAAATGTAAGTAAATGATGAATACTTTCGGTGAATATTTGCAAAAAAGTGTTTAGATGATCGTAATAAATATTTTTATGTTACAGGAAGAAAACACCACACCGGCCGCGGCCCCTCCCCAAAGAGGGGCAAACGAGGCGGGCCCCTCCTCGAACCCAGTTCGTGAGGAACTTGGGATATCCAATGTAAGTAAATGGATAAGAATTTATAAAAATCCGTTTGTCGCCCGGCCGCGATTATAATCCGGGCAATAACCCGATACAGTATTCTCGCGATAAATGTCCCAAAAGTCTGGACGATAATATAATCGAATACCCCGCGAGGGGCCGTAAAACTCGAGAGGCCTCGGCAGCCGAGAAGTGTAACATGATACGGGTCGGGTATATCGGAATTATATCATATTTAGTATCATTTTCATTAGAAAAATGCCAGGAATATGTTGGTGAAAGATCCATAAAAAATAATGAAAAATAAAGAAATTTTGTCATCGGATTAGTAGTGGTCTCGTACCGATATACCCGACCCGTATTATGTTTACATTTCTCGGCGACCGAGGCCTCTCGAGCTTCCCATTCCATTTCTATGTTCGGCACAAGTCAAAGAATAGTATCCTTGGAGGACAATTATCGCGAGAATACTGTATTTATGTTTCTTTTACGCTTCATCGGTTTTGGGGGTTTTTGCCCACCAGCGAGCTCAGCCGTTTGTAAACAGAGCTTCAACTGAAAGGTTGAAGTCGTTGCGTGGGCCACCGTATCATATCTTTCATAAGTAAAATCGGTTGCCTATGTCTCCCTCGCAGCACCGTTCCTTATCTAAATTATGTAATAACGCCAAATTTTCCTGTTACAGGCGCAGCTCAAAAAAATATTTAAAAAAATAATATATAGAAAACGCCACCGCGGACAAAAAAGGGGTGGCCGCGGCGGCAGAGGTGGCCGCGGCCACGGCTACGGCAGGGGTGGCGGCGGCGGCGACGGCCGCACCATTATAATAAATATGTAATAAAAAAATTAAATAAAAGAAATAATGTATAAAAATGAATTTATTTGTCGTTCGTTATTCGAAATTTTCATTTACCTATACATTTTGCCCAACTGCGCACACAGTGGGCTGAATCGAGAAATTTGGCGATCTTTTACTAAATTTTATTGTCTTGAAATAATATTTAAATTTGTGTAGTTGTTACCTGTTTAGTATTTTTGTAGACAATTTAAATGACCCATGTCTTTCGTTATAAATTTCCTTATATTTCTTGACATTTATCCTTCATATCATGAATATTTCATGAAATACAGACTTTATAGCCAAAGACATCGGTGATTTAAATTATGTGCAAAAGTACTAAATAAGTACCAAGCAAACAATTCGTGACGTCACGAATCACGTATACGCAAATGCAAGGGTTCACGGTCAGACAAACTGACGCCTCAATATTGCAATTAGAAGTTCAGAACTGGTTGATTATGTTTCCTAAAAGTCCAATCTAGGGTGCTCCAGAGCCCAAAATCCACATTTTTACGTTGTCGGGAAGTAATTTGTAATAATCGGCTGAATACTGCTTGTCACGTGGCGGCTTGTGAAAAATCCTACCTAATTGTAGCTCGTCACAGAAAATTAGACCCACACCATCTATCGGGCGAAATTCTTACTAATCAGCTTCGTCTATCCCATCTATCGGTCGAAAATCGTACTATTCAGCTTCGTCTAATCTCCGTTCGTACAAATTTAGCGTGACGATCAACTCCGTCAAGGTCAAATCTGCGCGCAGCCCCTTAAAGACATACGTAAAGACTGTTTCTCGTCTTTCACTCGGCTTTAATTGGTCTTTGACACGTCTTTGTTATAAATGTTACGTCTTACATACCGCTTTTATACGACTTCTGCGCGACTTACAGACGCCTTTTTGTTTGTTACAAAAGTCGTCTGAAAGATGTAGCTTTAAGACCTCTTTTTGCCATCTTTTTGTGCACCTTTTATACGCCTTTTTTGGGGTCTTTCAGACAGCTTTTCAGGGGTCTTTTAGACAGCTTTTCAGCATTTTTCGGGGATTTTGCAGGCGTCTTTTTAGGGGCCTTTTATGCGTCTGTTATGTATCTTTTACACGTCTTTTTAGAGGTCTTTCATGCATCCTTTAAGCGTCTTTCGGGGCATTTTTAGGCGTCTTTTTAGGGGCCTTTTGGGCTTCTTTTATGCATCTTTTACACGTCTTTTTAGAGGTCTTTCTTTTTAGTCGGGAATGGTTACAAGAGTATCATTTAAATAATTTACTATTTTGGACTCTACGTTAAAATGAATGTACTTTCCCGGTAGTACGTCATACAAGATGGCACTATCGCGAGGTGTGCCGACAAGCGTTCGAACATCTTTTGGTAAATTTTCAAAACATGGGTGAGTACGCAGAAGGCGTAGTATATTATTTCCCTGTTTGTGCGATATGTTATTGTTCACAAAGCAAGACGCCAAACGAGCGCAAAACGACGATTCCGACACAGCGCCAGCAGAAGACCGGGCTGTGTTATCGCATGACGGAATGGAAGAGGACGTATTGGGCAAATTGTGATATTCAATGTTAAAAAGCGATTCCGAATTTTCTACTGAATTTAAATTATCTGCGAATGAAGAGGTGGTGGTGGATATGTCCTGCACAGTGCCAACATTCACGGGTTTTGCTATCTTGTTGCTTTTCAGATTGGATCTTATTTCGTTTAATACGCGTCGTCTTTGGGCAGGACCTTGGTGCCGAAATGCTTTTCGCGAAACTGAAGATTTTAAAACTCTGGAAGACATTGTGGCAAAATGCTACCGCACAATATAAAAATGTGCAAATACCTTTTTTCTACGCGGAAACCCACGAAATCAATGTTGCCAATGTTGATCAATGTTCTCCAACTGCAGCAACGCACTACCACACTCGCGAGTGTAACTAAAGAACGCACTGCGACGGACCACGACCGACCACGACCGAGCTAAGGGAACGAGAACTGGGAACCAGTGATGCCAGAATCGAGGAACCGAGGAACTTTCCCCTCCTGCGGCTCGGCCGGCTGGGCCCCCCACTCCGACGTACCATCGTCGCCTTACGTTGCTTCTACTGCGCACGCGCTACACGCACGTGCCTCTACTCTGCCCGTGTGAGTGCCTCGCCGATTGCACGCGCGCTACACACACAAAAGTACCTCTACTCTGTTCGTGTGAGCTGCCTATTCGACTCGACGCGTTCTTCCGAAATTCACGTTTTACCGAAGTTTCGGACGCATGAGTCGCGCAATCTGGAGAGAGCACATTCGCGGTACGGCGCGGCGCGGCACACATTTTGCTATAACTTTTGATCTAAAAAAGATATCGAAGTGAAATTTGGACTAAAATTTTGTGTAAAATTCGGAATAGATGATGTATGCTGAAATATGTTTTGTATTTTCTAAATAACTTGTTTTTGTCGATTTTCAATGTATAACCGCATAGAATGGCCAAAGGTGTTCCCAAACTATATTTATTTCTAGTCATACCATGATTTACGAAAATTATGAAAAAATTCATGAATATTCTACCTGATAGCATGCACAACTGAGAATTTTTTCAGAATTTTTGGTTGGAAACTCGATTTTTAAAAAATTCCGAGAGCATAAAATTACCAATTTTATATTGAAGCTTTCAGAGTACCGCATCTATACTATTGTATTAGTTGTGTCCCATGGTAATTATTAATTTATATTTTTTTCAGATTTTTCAGATTATGCAAAAATACGTAAATAAATTGGAAATCTCTAAAAATTTGCAGAAAATGCTTATTTCGTATTGAAGTTTGGGAGATACCAATTATATAAAAATTTACTAACGAGATATTATTGAAACCATTGTTCCCAGTTTTTTCAGAATTTTTTTATAAATTGTATCGTGGTTAAAAAAATTAAAAATCCATTTTTTCGATATGTCTTTATTTTTTTATAGGTGATAACGACACTTTTATCACAAGGAAATATAATGCACAAATTTAAAAGCGCAATATAATACATATAATTTACGTTATATTTCAATGTATAAATAATATGAATATGTATAGGTGTCCGGCTGCGAGTCTTTTGGCTCCGAATCGAATCCCGCACATAATGGTTTCCTATGTTTTCTGTAATTACAGAAAAAACAAACATATTGTTAATGTGGTGACTACAAAGCACACAGTAAAATATAAATGCAATTGCAAACTTATCTTTTTCTCTAAATTATCCTTTACGCCCGTGGTTGTTATTTCGCGCTAATATGTATTATAATATGTATTATAATACCTATGTTATATCGTACATTAATGCGATTAGAATTACAATTTTAATTATGTTTATTTCTGCTTCAAGTATAAGAACGAAGACCATTCAAAATCGCGTGTGTGCCAGCTGCAGCGGCATGTTTGGACAACGAAAAATAACTGTTAACAGCTTAATTTAGTTTTATAATTTAGTTAATATCTTATTCTATAGTTTGTAATTACCACTTTAACAATCTGTTTGTTTGTTTTGTATGTTATAGAAAGGCAGAGGACCATTGAAAACCGTGTGTGTACCAGCTGCAGCGGAATTTTGTGGCAGCGCGAAATAACAACCACGGGCGTAAAGGATAATTTAGAGAAAAAGATAAGTTTGCAATTGCATTTATATTTTACTGTGTGCTTTGTAGTCACCACATTAACAATATGTTTGTTTTTTCTGTAATTACAGAAAACATAGGAAACCATTATGTGCGGGATTCGATTCGGAGCCAAAAGACTCGCAGCCGGACACCTATACATATTCATATTATTTATACATTGAAATATAACGTAAATTATATGTATTATATTGCGCTTTTAAATTTGTGCATTATATTTCCTTGTGATAAAAGTGTCGTTATCACCTATAAAAAAATAAAGACATATCGAAAAAATGGATTTTTAATTTTTTTAACCACGATACAATTTATAAAAAAATTCTGAAAAAACTGGGAACAATGGTTTCAATAATATCTCGTTAGTAAATTTTTATATAATTGGTATCTCCCAAACTTCAATACGAAATAAGCATTTTCTGCAAATTTTTAGAGATTTCCAATTTATTTACGTATTTTTGCATAATCTGAAAAATCTGAAAAAAATATAAATTAATAATTACCATGGGACACAACTAATACAATAGTATAGATGCGGTACTCTGAAAGCTTCAATATAAAATTGGTAATTTTATGCTCTCGGAATTTTTTAAAAATCGAGTTTCCAACCAAAAATTCTGAAAAAATTCTCAGTTGTGCATGCTATCAGGTAGAATATTCATGAATTTTTTCATAATTTTCGTAAATCATGGTATGACTAGAAATAAATATAGTTTGGGAACACCTTTGGCCATTCTATGCGGTTATACATTGAAAATCGACAAAAACAAGTTATTTAGAAAATACAAAACATATTTCAGCATACATCATCTATTCCGAATTTTACACAAAATTTTAGTCCAAATTTCACTTCGATATCTTTTTTAGATCAAAAGTTATAGCAAAATGTGTGCCGCGCCGCGCCGTACCGCGAATGTGCTCTCTCCAGATTGCGCGACTCATGCGTCCGAAACTTCGGTAAAACGTGAATTTCGGAAGAACGCGTCGAGTCGAATAGGCAGCTCACACGAACAGAGTAGAGGTACTTTTGTGTGTGTAGCGCGCGTGCAATCGGCGAGGCACTCACACGGGCAGAGTAGAGGCACGTGCGTGTAGCGCGTGCGCAGTAGAAGCAACGTAAGGCGACGATGGTACGTCGGAGTGGGGGGCCCAGCCGGCCGAGCCGCAGGAGGGGAAAGTTCCTCGGTTCCTCGATTCTGGCATCACTGCTGGGAACTGACCCAGCGCCGGTGATAGTATATTCGCGAACCCCCGTGGGTCATTCCCTCCCTCCACCCAGTGATGCCAGAATTGTCGGCCGTTGGCCGTTTCCCCTCCGCTGGCTCGGCCAGCTCAGTCACCCACTCTGACGCACCGTCGCACAGTGGTGCGAAATTGGCAAAAAGCGGTCAAAAATCCGTAAAACCGAAACTATCGAACGAATATGTTTAAAAATTTGTAGATAGGTTGCCACAGATACTACGCTTAAATGGCTAAAAAATTTTTTCAAAAAATTACTAAACATGTGGGAATAAACTCGGAGATTTGCTACACAGCGTTTATTCACGGATATGGTTTAACAAAACGATACAATACACCGATATACTATAATAATTAACTCTAAAACGACACGACCACGAACGATATACCACGACTATAAACTATTCTCCCACCTTTTCTCGCCTAAGATATACTAATCGACTTTCGACTCGACTTCGCTACTCAAAAATATGTCGCCGCGCGCTCGCTTGCCCTGTTTTATATCGTTCGGCTTCTTTGTCCGATCGCCCGGGCCAACGGCCGCTTGCCCTAGGCGCGCAACGCTCTCGCGTTTTTTCCCGCGATCGGCAAAACATTACATTTCTTTTGTGCGTTGTTTTTGTCGCACGCACAGCTGCCTCGCGCGACATCGCGCAAAGGTGATGCGCGGGGCATTGCCCGCTCTACCCAAACATCTAACGTCTGACTGTGTTTTCGCCCATCGTCCTCTCTCTCTCTCACACATGCATCCACGTATCCATCTCACAAACATTTAGTAATACGAGCTCATTGGAAATCTCGGTTTTGGGTTCATTTTTATTCATAGAAGCAAATCTTAAAAATGTTAAGCAGCTTCGGTGTGGCACTAATTGTATTGGTAAGGTGTTATATTGAATTAATATTGTGTAAAAGATCTCGGACAACTTCGTACAACCTTGGCCGCAATTTAAGTTTGAAACCAGTTTTTGGCCGATTTTACCTATTTATTGACAGTTAAAAATTCTGAAAAAATTCTAACACATTTTGGATACTAAGCCACATATTACGTATCATTTTCAGAATTTTCCGTTGCAAACTCTGTTTGTAACACGCGAAAAAAATGGAAAAATGCAGATTTCATATAGAAATCAAAAGAGCACTACTCCAGATTTAATTCAGTAATGAGATATTATCATCAGTATTATACTCAATTTTTTTCAAATCCCTGAGAGTGGTGCGTCATCGTTGAAAAAAATAAAAACCACTTTTTCCGGCGTTTTTCCTAAGTTATACCTATCTTCTCTGAATTAAAAAAATATATTATGTTATATTAAACATTCCTACGTTCAGGAAAATATTTTCCACACTTTAAAAGTTCCAAATCAGAGAAAAATCTTTATGCTCTCGGCGCAAAGGTTCGATCAATTAAACATATTAAAGCAATTTTGCTAGTTAATTAAAACTTTCAACGTTTCGAACCTCATGTGGGTCATTTTCAAGAAAGAAGAAAACTGCGTCTGAAAATATTAATTGTGTTGTAATGATAACAGAATTGAATATATGTTCAAAACATAAAAAATTGGTTTACTCACTTGCTTTATGAAAATTTAGCACTTAGATTTTAAATGTGCACAACACATGTTGTGTCTATGCCGGTAGAACGAGCTACACTGGCACAGACATGAGATTGACAGCAACAAGAACCAGCGAGAATCGAAACCAATAGAAGTCAATAGATCGAAGCCGAACTAATCGATATTTGGCGGCAAATTCAAAAACCCGTAAGACATTTCACTATATAGCCATTGATAATTATATACACCGAAAAGTGTACAATGTGAAATTAAAAACAACATTAATGGAGACCGATAGGATGAAGCCGTTAATTCAGTTGACAGATAGTAGGATATGAGATGTTTATAGGAAAGAGAATTCATCATAAAACACTACCGGTTCAGTAGTGTTGTGTAATAATCTTGAATCGTAGGTTTTTCATACCTAAGATTTACACTAGGATGTTTAATCATATGAATTGTTTCCATTATTATCCTAATTTTTGATTTTGACAACGTTAAAGTTATTGACAAAGAAGTTAATTTGAGAAATAGCTATTCCTGATAGCTATTCCTCAAATTAACTTCTTTGTCAATAACTTTAACGTTGTCAAAATCAAAAATATGGTCAAATTCCATAGAATGTTTAGTCAAGGCAGTATGTTGTGACGGATTTGAAAAAATATTACGTTTATGTTCTTTGATTCTTGTTTCTAACAATCTCGAAGTCTGTCCAATATAAACTTGGTTGCATCCTTTACACGGTATTGAGTAAACAATGTTACAATTCTTATAAAGTGGTAACTTATCTTTTATTGGTGGAAACCAATTTTTTAAATAAAAAGGTATTTTGAAGATGGTGTGTAATCCTGTTTTTCTAAAGATACGTTTTATATCATTAGAAATATTTTCAATGTAAGGGAGGACGACAGTGTTCAGCCTGTTAATAGGTCCCGTGTTTTTAAATCTCTCCTCTTTTCGTTCAATGACGAGAAGAGGATAATAGATTTCAAAAATACGTTCCTTCCTCTCTAGAACATTTTTTATTAATTGTAAATTATAAGATCTGAACTCAGGATTAGCTAACAAAATAGCTCGATCAATTAAACCTTTAATAAGACCAACTTTATGTTGTAAAGGATGGTGAGACTGGAAGTTGACATATCTACCAGACCAACTTGTTTTGTGGAACCAATTTGTTATTAATCTGTTATCCTTTCTTAACACACTGACATCAAGAAAGTTCAAACATGAATCATTCTCAATCTCATGTGTGAATTGTATTCTATTGTGAAAACTGTTGAACGTGTCTAACACAGTCTGCAATTGACACGGTTTTATGAAAGTGATAATGTCATCAACATATCTTTTATAAAAACATAACTCAAATGGTAATTTTGAAATAGAAACCTGTTCAAGTTTTTCCATAACTAAATTTGCAATTACTGGAGAAATTGGGGAACCCATTGCAGTACCAAAAACCTGTTTATAGTATACATCATTAAACGAGAAAACATTTGCCTCAAGGACAAATTTGACAGCATGAAGAAATTCATCACGTTGTATAGTGGTGTAGGCTTTAATTTCATCCCAACGACTTTTTAACACTTCCAATGCCAAATTTATTGGTACGTTGGTAAATAAGGCTGTCACATCAAGTGATATCAGTTGCATGGAATCGTCAGGGATTACAATTGTCCTGATTTCTTTGACAAATTGCCAACTATCAACAGTGTGGTAGGGAGACTTCCCAACAACATTAGACAAAATTCTAGCTAAGAACTTTGACAATTTGTATGTGGGACCACCAATAGATGACACAATGATCCTCCAGCTTAAAACAGCTTTATGTGTTTTGGGTAATGCATATGCCCTAGGTATAACGGCATTGTAGGTTTTTAAATGTTTCCCTAAAGTCTCATCTATTTGCTTCTTTTTAATCAAATTGTTTACAATGGAATTGGCTTCTCTTTCAAAGATAAGTAATACTAAACTTTTTTTATTAAAATGTAGATCTCATGGTATTTTTCCCAATTTCATTAGAAATAGAGTGTTGAACAGATTCAACATATCTATCACTTCCACTTTCACTGTTAACAAACTACATAATTTGCAATTTAGGTATATGAAAAAATTATTAAATATAGTTATCATTGACACACACAATTTACATGTATCTCTGGCTAAAAAACTTGGAGAATTGAACGATGAAATTCAATTTTTATTACCTCCATACCTATTTGAAAGGTTTTGTTTCTTTGAAAATCGCAAATATAAAAAACTCTTTAAGGTTTTAAAAAAGAAGGGCATTGAAAAGTTTAACAACCTGTTGAACATTGTTAATAATAGGGGTGCTGAATTTTCCAATGTAGATAACAACAACCAAACAGATGATGATAATAACAATTGGTTTAAGAATTTAACAAATATTACTGTTCCAAAATGTGTTGAGAAAGTTTTGAAACTGGGACCCAAGTTCGCTATTGATGTTGGAAGAAATTACACCTCATCTCCCAGATTCATTGCTTCAATTGAATCTGGTTTATTAAAAATAACAGATGATAACAATTTACAAAATGAAACCAGAATCAAAATTGTTAATAAGATCCTAAACCATTTCACACACATAAGAAATTCTAACAATTCATTGTTATCAGAAAAGGATATCAAAGAAACTAAACAATTTTTGAAAAATAATGGAAATTTACTACTGCTTAAATCTGATAAAGGAAACACTACGGTATTGGTTGACAGAGATAGCTATAATACAGAAGTGATAAATATGTTGAATGATAATAACACTTATAAAATTAGTAAATATCAGTACACTAGTACTTTTGAAAGAGAAGCCAATTCCATTGTAAACAATTTGATTAAAAAGAAGCAAATAGATGAGACTTTAGGGAAACATTTAAAAACCTACAATGCCGTTATACCTAGGGCATATGCATTACCCAAAACACATAAAGCTGTTTTAAGCTGGAGGATCATTGTGTCATCTATTGGTGGTCCCACATACAAATTGTCAAAGTTCTTAGCTAGAATTTTGTCTAATGTTGTTGGGAAGTCTCCCTACCACACTGTTGATAGTTGGCAATTTGTCAAAGAAATCAGGACAATTGTAATCCCTGACGATTCCATGCAACTGATATCACTTGATGTGACAGCCTTATTTACCAACGTACCAATAAATTTGGCATTGGAAGTGTTAAAAAGTCGTTGGGATGAAATTAAAGCCTACACCACTATACAACGTGATGAATTTCTTCATGCTGTCAAATTTGTCCTTGAGGCAAATGTTTTCTCGTTTAATGATGTATACTATAAACAGGTTTTTGGTACTGCAATGGGTTCCCCAATTTCTCCAGTAATTGCAAATTTAGTTATGGAAAAACTTGAACAGGTTTCTATTTCAAAATTACCATTTGAGTTATGTTTTTATAAAAGATATGTTGATGACATTATCACTTTCATAAAACCGTGTCAATTGCAGACTGTGTTAGACACGTTCAACAGTTTTCACAATAGAATACAATTCACACATGAGATTGAGAATGATTCATGTTTGAACTTTCTTGATGTCAGTGTGTTAAGAAAGGATAACAGATTAATAACAAATTGGTTCCACAAAACAAGTTGGTCTGGTAGATATGTCAACTTCCAGTCTCACCATCCTTTACAACATAAAGTTGGTCTTATTAAAGGTTTAATTGATCGAGCTATTTTGTTAGCTAATCCTGAGTTCAGATCTTATAATTTACAATTAATAAAAAATGTTCTAGAGAGGAAGGAACGTATTTTTGAAATCTATTATCCTCTTCTCGTCATTGAACGAAAAGAGGAGAGATTTAAAAACACGGGACCTATTAACAGGCTGAACACTGTCGTCCTCCCTTACATTGAAAATATTTCTAATGATATAAAACGTATCTTTAGAAAAACAGGATTACACACCATCTTCAAAATACCTTTTTATTTAAAAAATTGGTTTCCACCAATAAAAGATAAGTTACCACTTTATAAGAATTGTAACATTGTTTACTCAATACCGTGTAAAGGATGCAATCAAGTTTATATTGGACAGACTTCGAGATTGTTAGAAACAAGAATCAAAGAACATAAACGTAATATTTTTTCAAATCTGTCACAACATACTGCCTTGACTAAACATTCTATGGAATTTGACCATATTTTTGATTTTGACAACGTTAATAAAGTTATTGACAAAGAAGTTAATTTGAGGAATAGGATAATAATGGAAACAATTCATATGATTAAACATCCTAGTGTAAATCTTAGGTATGAAAAACCTACGATTCAAGATTATTACACAACACTACTGAACCGGTAGTGTTTTATGATGAATTCTCTTTCCTATAAACATCTCATATCCTACTATCTGTCAACTGAATTAACGGCTTCATCCTATCGGTCTCCATTAATGTTGTTTTTAATTTCACATTGTACACTTTTCGGTGTATATAATTATCAATGGCTATATAGTGAAATGTCTTACGGGTTTTTGAATTTGCCGCCAAATATCGATTAGTTCGGCTTCGATCTATTGACTTCTATTGGTTTCGATTCTCGCTGGTTCTTGTTGCTGTCAATCTCATGTCTGTGCCAGTGTAGCTCGTTCTACCGGCATAGACACAACATGTGTTGTGCACATTTAAAATCTAAGTGCTAAATTTTCATAAAGCAAGTGAGTAAACCAATTTTTTATGTTTTGAACATATATTCAATTCTGTAATCATTACAACACAATTAATATTTTCAGACGCAGTTTTCTTCTTTCTTGAAAATGACCCACATGAGGGTCGAAATGTTGAAAGTTTTAATTAACTAGCAAAATTGCTTTAATATGTTTAATTGATCGAACCTTTGCGCCGAGAGCATAAAGATTTTTCTCTGATTTATAACAAATTACGATCGATAACTGTAACAATATTTTAAAAGTTCCGTAGTACAAAAAACGAAAATAATACAAGTCATTATATTCGAATATTTCAAAGATATTTTCAACGGCGTCGGTTGGTGCAGCGGCTTTGGTCTCGGACTGCGGACTGCGGAACCGCTGATAACTTTTTGGACCAGGTTCGAATCCCGCCCCGGTCAATCTTTTTTTTTTGTTTATCAAATGTTTTTTCGCTTCCTAAGTACATGTTTGTTGTTAAACCTTTGTAAGAACATTTTTTAACTATTTTTAAATAATTTTTCGGAAAAATATTTTTGGAGTACTTTAAGACTTTAAGAAAGGAGAGAATTTAACAATTTTAATATTATTATCATGTTCATCCATTATTTCGGATTATTTCAAATACGAACAGCTTGCGATAATTCATCTGATCCTGTGAAGAGGTTCTTTACAAGGGGGCGGGAAGGGTAGAGGGGGAAGCAGGAAAAGGAAGAGTAGGGAAGATTATGAGAGAGGATACTTTAGAGCGCTGGTTAAGCGCGGAAAGTCTGGAAAGTGGGGAAAACAAGGGGAAGAAAAGGGGAAGAGAGGAGGATGAGGGGTGGGTGGAAGGTGGTGGTGGACTGTTTAAAAAGAGTGACAAAACAAAAAGGTCGCCGGGGAAAACAAAAGGTGAGGAGGGAGTAGAAATGGGAGGGATGGAGGAAATGATGAGGGGTTATTAGGGGAGTTCCAGAGCACGTTCGCCTGATTTAAATCCACTGGATTTCTTTTTATGGGGTCTGCTAAAAGAGACCGTGTACACGGATGCTCCAACAACAGTTGAAGATATGCGTCAGCGTATCATCACAGCATGTACGAATATCACGTCGGATACACTTATCAGAGTTCAACATTCCTTCAAAGCTCGTTTACAACAATGTACCGACGCAGACGGCCATCATTTCGAACATTTATAAAATACAGGTATTCTGCTTCCATATTTTAGTTTTATACGTTTTTTCTGTCCTTGACCTTGAATGACCTTGGACTAATTATAGTCACTGAATTCCTAATGAAAGGGACTATCATTGTAGGTGTTTAAAAAAGGGTGGTTCCATTTAAAAAAGTCAAGGTGACCTTGATATCTCCAAAAAAATGACATAAAAACAAAATTTTTTTTTGCATCATGTCAGCTCCATTGTACCATTTAACTTTGTCCTTACCATATTTTACGTATCTTTAGAAACAACAAAGATATTTGAAGTGCTAACGTTTGGTGACTCACCCTGTATATCCAAAATGTGTTTGAATTTTTTCAGAATTTTTTTAACTGTCAATAAATAGGGAAAATGGGCCAAACACTGGTTTCTCGATTTTCCTCAATAACTACCCTTACAGATGAAATATGGAGCTGTAACTTGACAGATCGGGGTCTTTTTGGGTAGGCTATCGAATAGCCAAAGCTCGATTAAAAACTCGTCGGGGGCGAATTTCACTACCAAACACGGCTATAGCCAAATAATCGATTTTTGGCCTCCTCGGCACCACTGTGCGTTGCACAGCAGCTATAAGATTGTGAAATAAAAATTGTACTTTAACATTTTGTGACGGTTGCTCGGGGCGGAGGAATTGTTGCCGCGTCAGTCGGCTGTCCAGGCTTCCGGAGCCTCGAGCGGAGGACCGGTAGTTCTGGGGACGGGCGCTAAGCATCGCTGTGTTTCGGCGCGGTTGCCGGGTGAAGTCGCTGAGCGGACTCGGTTTTATATATCCCACTCGGCTTTCGCCGCTCGGGTGGAGGGACTCCCGTGGGCTCTTGCCACTTGGGCTGGGACGGTTACAGTTCGGCGTTTCGCCACTCCGGTCGAGGGACTCCCGTGGGTCTCTCACCACTCGGGCCTGGTCGGTTCCTGCTCGGCTCTCGCCACTCAGGTGAAGGGATTCCCGTCGGTATCTCACCACTCGGGCCTGGTCGGTTCCTGTTCGGCTCTCGCCACTCAGGTGGAGGGATTCCCGTCGGTATCTCACCACTCGGGCCTGTTTGGGAATATGTTGGTGCGGTCGCACAGTGGTCTGGGGACCCCGTTTTCGTGGCCAATATTATTTTAGCATTATTTCAAGAGTTAAAATCATAGTATTGTAGGTCGTTGAATTCGTCTTGACGTCAGCTATGTGATTATGAAATAAAAAACATATAGTGACGTCTAAAAAAATAGGGGTGGCCTTGATATTTGAAGAAAAAAAAATTTTTTCCAAATTTTTTATATTGACGTTTATAAATTACTGAATGCTGATTAACTTTTGTTGGAACCTTTTTTTTGTCAGATCATCACATATAACTGAAACATTGTAGACAATGCTTCTCGAAAGTAGTTTTTTCTTGGCTTACATTAATTACGTACATACTGAAATTTTTCAACATATCTAAGCATCAAGTAATGCTACCAATATGAGTAATATATATTATGATTTTTATATTACTAATTCTGATTCTAATTCTATATCCTCCAAATATTCAAGCATGGGCAAATCATATTCATCCTCTTCTTCTAAATCTTCATTGTCAATTGGTTCCGTTGCTGTTATGCTAGCGGTTAATAAATTCGTCCGCTAGGAGAGATGTTTCTCTGTTCACTTCGAATATTACACTAAACTGATTTCACTTGTTTATAAAACAAAACACTAAAGCGAACAATACTGGCGTAGAAAAAACAAATACATACATTGTACTTCCAAGCTGCTATGCAAGATTAAAGTGGCACTGCGTATCCAGGCGTTGAATAACCGCGGGCCCGTATTTGTTAAAATCCGTTTATAGTACAAGACTGCGGGAGATTGCAGTTAAAATTTACATGATCTTCTTAGTAAATGTTCAAGCTTTCATCTAAAACAAGTCCGATGTTTAGCGGTCTTAAGCGTTTTTGTATAGTTCTTTTCAAAGTTTGAAATGCTATTAATTTACGCTATTCGTGTATGGACTATACAATGCTTAAAAATGGATTAAATATTTTAAATGCGCTTACTAACATATATAAAACCATCATTAAAATCTATTTTCTGATATTCGATGATTGAAATCTAAAACGTTTTATTTTACTTTGAATTTTCTGACTTTGTCTTTAGAACGCTGTATCTCATAACAGAATTATCTAAAATGAATAATATTTTGGATTTGGGAGTTTTAAAGGGTTGTTATAGTTTATAGGGAAAAAAATTTTTTCAATATATTAAAGTTGAAAAATTGAATTTTGGCCACGAAAACAGGGTCTCCAGACCACTGTGGGTCGGAGGAGCGGGAGGTATCGGTAGCGGACGGTATCGGTAGCGGACAGTATCGCATCAGCACAAAAGTAGTCTGGCACTCGGTGTCTCGTGATCGGTTATCAGAGGATTTCCAGATCTGGCGACGGTGGTGCGCTGACTGCCGATTCGGTGTTACCCGGAGGTATACATACCCGATCGCGCCCGGTCTTGAAGTCCGCTTCTCGCGGCGCGGCGGCCCTCTCGCGGTCGCGGCGGGAGTCACGGTCTCGCGGAGTGTAGGGGCAAGTCTCGCGCCATGATGGATGTAACCGTCACAATTTTAAAAAATCAAAGTAATTATCATTTTTTGTCGAAAAACAATTTTTTCGAAATTTTTAATATACAATTTTGTAAATGTCTAGGTACTCTTTAAATTTTTTTTGCAAACATTTTGTCGTCAGATTATCCGAACTCTTGAAAAGTAGTGATAATGGAATGCTTTGATTACGATGTACTGAGTTGAGATGGGTGGACAAACTCTTTACAGATTTCATTCTGTTATCATGTAAATTAGTATTGTTATTAATATTCCAATATCATTCTGTAATTTGTTTGCGATTTTAAAACTTTCTTGACGATTTTGGTAAACCATTGCGCTGTATTCCGCACTCTTTCTCGTACCATTACATTTGATAAAGGTTTACGATTAGCGGGTTTTTCCTCCGGGTCCGTGAGGTACCGTGTCGCGGCCTTGCCTGGGCCTCTCGGACCTCGGTCGGCGTGATCCTTCCGTAACTCGGGGGTTTATGATGTCGGCATTCGCTATTGTGGCTGAGACGGAAGGTTTTATGGACGAGACGTGTATTGTTTGCAATATTCAAATTGCACGCGTTAAAAATCAGCTTTCTCAAAAATAGCTTTCCTCTTGCCTGTGTCATAAAACGCCCGACCATCTGCACACCAATAACTGTTTCATGTTCGTGCCGATGGCCGTTACACGATCGTAGTCCAAAAAGAATTGGTTCCGAATCGTTCTAAATTCGAGAGTTATAGCTAATTTGAGTAGAAATGAGAGACGCGCGTCGCGTGAAAGGTCGCGGCGAATCACGTAGTACGTTCGACTGCGTTCGCCCGCTCTTCCACGAGATCTTATGAGGGAATTATTTAGATTATAATCTGAACTATAATTATTTATTATTAATCTAGATTATAATTATTTATGATTAATCTAGATTATAATTATTTATAATTTAGATTGTAATCTAAACAATTCCCTCATAACATCTCGTGGAAGTGCGGGCGAACGCGTTCGAACGTACTACGTGATACGCTGCGACTTTTGACGCAACGCGCGTCTCTCATTTCTACTCAAATTAGCTATAACTCTCGGATTTAGAACGAGTCGGAACCGATTCTTTTTGGACTATGATCGTAAACCTTTATCGAATGTAATGGTACGAGAAAGAGTGCGGAATACAGCGCAATGGTTTACCAAAATCGTCAAGAGTTTGTCCACCCATCTCAATTCAGTAAATCGTAATCAAAGCATTCCATTTTATCACTACTTTTCAAGAGTTCGGATAATCTGACGACAAAATGTTTGGAATAAAAGTAGAACAGTACCTAGACATTTAAAAAAATTGTATATTTGAAATTTCGAAAAAAATTGTTTTTCGATAAAAAATGAGAACTACTTTGATTTTTTTTAATGTTACAGTCCAATTTTTATTTCACAATCTTATAGCTGCCTTCAAGACGAATCCAACGACCTACTCATTTGTGACCATGAGCCCATAAATAACGCTACAATATTTTATTCCCTGCATGTCTGCATGTCTTCTGGAGGCGACCCTAGTTTGTAAGACAGCGTAAGACATTGGCTATATTATTTCTTAAAAAGCTATTAACTAGAACTTTTCGGAGTTCGTCGCGGCAAAATAGGTGGGGAATACGTTGTTAAGGAATTTATAAACATTATAAGAAAGAAAATAACAATTTATGACTACTATGATAACGAAAAAAAAAAGAATGTACATCTGGCAATCTGTACTGTGAAACAATTCGTCAAACAACTCAATTAAACACGGCGGAGGTTCTGAACGTTCTGGTTCTTTGCCGTCCTCAAAAACGTTAACGGTGTACGGGCAGAAAATATCCTACCCAAAAAATTTTTTTCCTTGTTTTACATCGTCTATTAATAATCCTCTTGGTAACCATTTTCTTCAACTTGATATAAAGTCAGAAAGTGCCTTACTTACATACGGTAACACTCAGAGTCACCAACTCTGGCATAAAAGAGTAGGCCATCTCAATGATAGATGCATGGCTCTCCTACGTAATGGCTTAGCAAATGGAGTGGAATTTAATAACTCGGATAGAGTTCCCTGCACTAGCTGTTTAAAAAGAAAACAAACTAGAACTCCATTTAGCAGCACTGGACGGGAAAGAGCAACCTCTTTTCTTGAACTTGTTCACGTTGATGTTTGCGAATTTTTCCTTAAAATATTTTTTAAATAATTAAATATTGGTTCTAAAAATATTCTACAAAAGTAGTATTGATTATTACATAGTTAGAAATAAAAAAAAGAATTAATTAAAAAAAAAAGTACATACATGACGGGGCGCGAACCTAGTATAAGCAGGTTGAGAGACGAGCGCCTACCTTTTTTTTTTTTTTTTTTGAAACATGTTTATTATTAAGTTCAGGTACAGTCTTACATATTAGGTTACAATAAACATAGAAAAAAAATTATACCTAACTATTATTGCGGTGGGTAGCTATTTGATGCTCGTAGGCATGACTTATAGCTAAACTTCTTTGGCGTTGTCTTAGGATTACTAACTTACGTTCTATAGAGTTTGGTGCTTATCTCTAACCAGTCTTGGGGGTATTGCAATTGGGGAAAAAGGTTAACTTATGATAAAAAAAACCCCATTAACAGTCTTACAGGAAGGTGTCTTAGCCTAGGGTATATATACATTAAATTACAATATTTACAATATTTACAATGTACTTAGAGTAGTCTTATTCTATTGTAATTATAAGGAATATTATTTCTCCTCAGTCTCGGTGCATGCTGTCTGGATTGCAATTCGGATCTTAGTCTGCGATTATTAATCTCTGTCATGTGGGTATCTTCAGAGGATAGCCACCAGTATTTCTTAAAATTAAGTCTATGGAAATCTAGGTAATCTATTGATGGAAGCGTAAGCGAGTACATAAATTTGTCGCTGTTTGTGGCGAGATCATTATGTTTGAGCGCAATGCGTTTATTCGCTTTGTTTCGCCTCCAATGATATATCATATTTTGGTTTTCGGCGTTTTGGATGATACCAGTTTTATCGCAGTAGAGAAAGGCCTGGGGGGCTAAGTATCCCGTGGTTAACTGTCTTTGGGCTGTGCTTGGTTCTATTTTAGTTAGGGATTCTATAACTTGATTATGTATTAGTGGCATCAAACTGTAGTAATCTCTGGTAAGTTTAATTAGGAATGAATCAATGCGGGGGATGTTAGCCTTATCATATAAGGTTTTATTTTTTATAAATCTTTGCCAGTTAGAATGCTGTGATCGGTACGTTCTTAAACAGGCGCGGAAGCACTTTCTCTCAAAGGCTCTTAGTTGTTCCATGCTGGAATGATTACAATTCCACCATAGTGGGGCTGCGTAGGTAATTATTGGTCTGATGAGTAGCATATAAAGGATTATTTTTGTTCTATTGGATATGTGGCTGTTATAAAAAAGTCGGCTATTGATTTGGAATGCTTTTTTGGCTTTGTTGAGCTGGATATTGATATGCTTGTTGCCTCTTAACAGATAATCTATGTGAATTCCAAGGTATTTAACTACCTTTCGGTGTGGGATTGATACTTTGTCAAATGTTCCTGGGTTCGTGGTTTGGATTCGGAAATTTTTGTCGCCTTTTTTTGCTCTGGCGGAGAGGAAGTGAAGGGGTTTCCTGAATAAAATTGTCTCACATTTTGAAGGGTTAATTTTGAGGTTCCAAGTTGTGTAGTATTGGTTAATCTTTTCTACTATTTTTTCAAGGTTGATTCTAGTGGTGGTGGCGCTGTTACTGTGGGTATATACTATTAGGTCATCGGCAAAAGCTAGTGCATATGAGTTTTTATTATTGTTGAGGTCAAAAAGTCTGGTCAAGTCGCTTAAAAAAATATTAAATAGAATCGGGGAGTTAACGGTGCCTTGTTGGAGACCTTCAGAGATATAAAAAATTTCTGAAGATAAGTTATTTCCGTCCCAGGTATAAAAAGATTTGTCTTTAATCATGTCCTATATCTGTAGGATGAGCCATTCGGGGAATTCCTTTTTTTGCAATTTGAATAGAAGACCATTGAGCCATACGGAGTCAAATGCTTTCTCTATGTCTAGTAGGGCTGCTCCTACAAGTTGGTTTTTGCTTACTAGCGTGTTGAGGTCAAATAGGAGCTTGTGGACAGCATGTATTGTTGAGTGTTGGTGCTTGAATCCAAATTGGTAGTCTGGTATTATTTTATGTCTATTGCAAATATGGGTAATTTCAGAGTTTATAAAGGCTTCAAAAACTTTGCTTAAGCTGGGTGTTAGGCTGATTGGTCTATAACTTTTTGGATCATGGGGGTCTTTGTTGCTTTTTAAAATTGGAAGTACTTTAGCTTGTTTCCAGTTTTTGGGAAAATAATGATGGTTTATTGCATTATTGAAAATTATTGTCAGGTTGTAAATTATGGAGTTTGGCAGGTGTTTTAAGGCTATTGGGGGTATGTTGTCTAGACCACTCGAAGTTTTATTGGGAAGGTGTTTAAGGATTCGCTCAAGTGTTGAGTAGGAGCAGAAGTGGTGGGGTCGGTCTAATTCTCTATTGGGGCTGATAGCTGTGTTGTTGTCATTAAACTGGGTGAAGGTGGTGGATGTTGCTCTGTTGCGGTTGAATCTAGATTTTATGTTTTCCGCTACCGAGTTGACTATTTCTTTGAGGGGGGAGTTTGCATTGAGATTTTTGGGTGAATTGATGGCTTCGTACGTTGCTCCAATTATATTTAATTTATCTATAGGGGTTGAAAAAATATATGTGTTGTTTGTCTTGTGTATTTTATCTATATTGCATTTACTTCTGTTGAGGGTATCTGTGTCGTTAGTGTGGATGTGTATGTCATCTAGTTGCTTGTGATGTTTCCTACGGAATATGGAGTTTATTTTTGGAAAAAATGCTTCTGTCTTACGGAAGTCGATTTTTTTAATTTGTGCTGTCCAGTATTGCTCAGTGGAATTTTTCATTTCAAGGTATAATGCTTTGTTTGTGTTTTTGAGGATTAATTTTGCAAATGAGTATATGGGATGGTATGTGTAAGGGTTTGTTTTGTGTATATCATGAAGTAGTGTCAGTAGATAGCTTTTGGCTTTAAGCAGTTTACGTATGTTATGGTTCAGATATCTGTGCGTATTGTTGATGTTTTTGTATTTGGGGATGGTGTTGTTAATTGCTGAAGTGATGGCTGTGTTAATGTTTGTGAGGTTATTGTCAATTTCTTCTAATGTGAGATTGCGGTTGTTGGGGATGTGGTCTGTGTAATTCCTGTGCAGATGTTTAGTGTACTTTATCCAGTTTGCTATTTTAAAATTGGCGCGTTGGGCATTGGGGATGGTGTTCCAAGGAGAGGAGTAATGGGTGGATAGTTCCACTAAAAGGGTAACTGCTGAGTGGTCGCTGTCATAAGGTAGTGTTTGTGTTTTATTGCTGTTGTTGTTGAGGGTTGTTAGTCTGGAGTCTATAATAAAAATGTCTAGATAGGAGTTGGCGGGTTTGAAGGAGGGTTCTGTAGAGGTTATGATTTTGGCTTTAAAGTCGACTCCTAGATCATCTTCCCATTGTCTCATGTACCTACCTCTTTGATTATCTGTAGTATCCCCCCAGGCCTTTCGTCTGGCATTGATATCACCTGCCATAATATAATAGTTGTGTTCGCTGTGTAGGTCTAAAGCTATAAAAAGATTGCGCAGTTCGTAATAGAATAATTTTCTGTTGTCAAATTTGGCGTAAGTGCTTATTAAGTAAAGGTTTTTGCTGTTAACTAGTTTAATTCTAACTATCGTAAATTCTAGTATTTGGTTTAACCTGGAGGATGGGTAGTGGATTTCCTCGCATGGGGTGGTCCTCTTGACTAGTATTGCTGTGCCTCCCCCTTGGGTGGCGTTGGGTCGGTCAGTTCTGAAGCACTGGTAGTCCTTGAAAGTGATGTGGTGTTTGTAGTTAAGTTTCGTTTCTGAGAGTAGTAGAGCGTCGTGTCTATGATCGTTGATAAATTGTAATAAGTCTAATCTTCTGGTGTTGGTAATTATGGAATTGACGTTAATTGTGGCAATGTTTATCTGGGGGTTATCCGGTGAACAGTTGAATTTTACGTATTAAACCACGAATTAAGTATAAATTCAATGTTAGCTGTGTTTGTAGCAATTTGATTTGCTAGATTTTGTATTTGGTTTGTAAATATATTAGTTATTTCTTTTTTGAAATCCTGTATCCATATAGGTTCACTTGTCATATGATTTTCTGCATTTCCAGGGTTGATCCCCGTTGGTGATGGGCCTTTCTGTATAATTGGGGGTGTGTGCGGGAATATTGTTGGTTTGTAAGAAGCTGCTTGAGCGTAGGAAATATTTTTGTTTACCATTGTGGCTATCTTTCCAATTTTCTCGACTGTTGTTTGGTTTTTGTGCGTAGCTTGTACTCTTTTCCTCTCAATAGCAAATTTAATAAATGGGCAACCTTTGTATGAAGCTGGGTGACCATATTGGTTGCAATTAGCACATTTGAGTTGCGATTTGTCTGCAGTGGTGGCTATGGGGCATTTTCCTGGTTCATGCGAATCTGCGCATTTTACACAAATATAATTGAGATGACAGTTTTGGCTGGCGTGCCCTATTCTTTGGCACTTCTTGCATTGGAAGACCTTTGGTTTCTTGAGGTGCTCCCATCTGATTCTTTGGTGAGCTAGGGATTTAATCTTAAAAAGTTCTTTTGTCTTGCTGTCTGCTGAGAGTTGAATCAGGTGGTGGTATCTGCTTTCTTGGGTCCGGTCGAAGTTGAATTTTGTGAGTTTAATAATATTTATTTGAGGAAGATTGTAGCTCTTTATTTCTTCTGTTAAATCTTCTGGGCTGAAGTCACCTCTGATGCCTTTAATGATTAAAGATTTTGGTTTGAGGCTCCTTGGGGTGTATGAGAAGTGCTGAATTTTCTCTATTTTTAATTTATTTATCATTAATTGATGGTGTTCAATGTGGTTCAGATAAATTCTGTGATGATCGCTGCTGACCTGCTTAAGTGTAAAATCTTCTTTAGGGATATTAAGCCCTTTGGCTATGTTCACAAGGGTTATTAATCTAGTATGCATTGTGATGATCGGGGGCGGTCTTGGTTGATTTTTGGTAGGATCATTGTTCACCTTTCTTGTGGGGGAAGGTGAATTATGTGAATTGATGCTTATATTCTCAAGTTCCATCGCTTCACCTTCCGGTAGAATATTGTATATATTTGTACACGAGTCATCAAGGTTTGAGGTTGTTTGGGTCTTCTGCTTGGTTTTAAATGTTTTCTTGGGGGAGTCCCAAGTTCCATCTAGCGGCGGTGTGTTGTCTTCAGCGCTACTGGTTCCTGCTGTCGCTGGTAGGGGCGATAGTGGTCTGCTTTCTCTTGTCTTGTTGAGGTTAGGTGCAACTTTCGATCTAGTATTCAACTTGCACTCTTTTAACAGATTTTTATATAAGAGACCTAGTTGTATCGAATCCAGCTTCGGCACTTTTTTTTCTCTTGGGTTTAGCCAAGGTTGCGGGGGTTCATTTTCTTTATTCGGATCCTCTGGCGGCATGCCGCGCTTGGATCCATGAGGCACATCAGATTCCATAGCGCCTGGCCTCAAGGGGCGCCCTTTTAATGCACTTAATCTACTATTAAAAGTGTATTTTATTATTCACTACACTGGCCACTTGTCCACTGTTCTTTTACACTATTTGTGGGAGGAATAGATTCCTCCTTATCGCTGTATCGTAAGTAAAATCACGGACAGAATTGGGCATACAACCGCTCGTCACCAGTCTCAACGAGCAACCCCGACGAGCGCCTACCGCGCTGACCCAACCGGGCTGTTGGAAACAAGATTAGTATTTTCAGATGTTATGGCGCTGACGCAGTAGAATACTAATCAAGTTAATTCCATTTTCTAATTATTTCTGTGAAATATTCAAGGTTTATCCGTGTCTAATAGACTTACGGAATAAATAAAATGTATCAATTTGAAGGTTAGCTTAGCTTTTCGCGGAAAAAACGTCGAGAAAATCGGTTTTTATTTTTTTTAACAACGGCGCACCAAACCAAAAAATCTGAAAAAATTCATGAACAATACTTGTAACAATATATTGCTACTGTAAAAATATAAATCTTGCCAAATCATAACTTCCATGTCAAAAACTGATTTTTCGATTTTACCCCATAACTACCCTCCCGATCGAGATAGAGGGTTAAAATTTTACACAGTATGTGTTTTTTTATGCCCTATCGAATGGCCCATCCCCGATACTATTCGGCTCAAGGGCATTTTTGACCATCTTATCCGGCTGTACCCTTTTACAATCGTTTTTGCTATAGATTTTGCATTTAGTATTATCAAACACAGTTATAAATAGTTTTCTTGCAAGTGTGCTTACAGAAAGCAAATTAGTATTCAAATTCGGTACATGGAGGATCTATTCCTGTGGTTTCTAACTTGGTGTTATTGGCAATCGTAATAAAGTTTTCGTCGGATTTCTTAAATTCCTTGAATAAATCCTTGTTCGGTGACATATGTATGCTGTGTGGCACCTGAATCTATAAACCAACGTCTATTGTCCATTCTTGCTGATAGGGCTGAAAGTAAGCTCCAATCATTAGATTTATAATTTGATTGATTTTTAGAAAACTTTGGTTTGAGCCATTTGTTTTCCGACTGATTTGTCTTACACTGCGAAATTACATGACCAGGTTTATTGCAGCCAAAACAACGAACTAGTTTTCTTTGAAAGTGTTTATTTGTGTCTTTTTGATATGACTTTGACGCAAATGCTACCTCATTTGAGTTATTGTTAATATGACCTTTTATTTCTTCTTGGAGAAGTTTATTTTTAATGAAATCTGTTGTAATTTGAACGCCCGAGCTCTCTAAAGCCATTACCATCGGCTTAAATTCGGGTGGTAGACCCGCTAAACTTATAACTGCAAGGAGTTTGTCTTCAATTGGATTTCCTATATCAGAAAGCTTCTGTGATAAACTCAATGCTTCGGATACGTATTCATTCATACCTTGAAAATTATTAAAATCTATTTTAAACAAGGCTCTCAATAAATTTAACACTCTAGGTAGCCCTTTGTCTTCATACGGTGTACTCAATTTATTCCAAGCGTCTTTAGCAGATAGACAATCTTTTAGGTGAACATTACAATGTGGCTTAACATTCAAACATATACAGGCCAAGGCCTTTTGATTTTTCCTTTGCTCTAATGTACTGAGTTGTGTAGTTTCCGTAGCATTCACACAGTCCCATAAATCTAAGCCCATGAGAGTAATTTTTGTAACAAACTTCCAGCAATTATAATTAGAAGACCCATCTAATTTCGGTTCAATATTCGGTATGTTTCCAATTATAAATGCGGAATCAATTGCTTGTTGTGTCGCCATATTGGAATGTTACAGCTTACGTAATCGAAATTTGTTCGAATCGATGTGAGCAATGAAATATTAGTACCAAAAATTAAAATTTTTTTTTTTGTAACAAAGAATGGGTTACAGAGGCAATTTCTTTCCAATATGCTTCTCGATGGAGTATTTATAGAAGTGATGTGAACTTACTGATTGTGTTCCAGCACTTGATCAAGACGGCCGACTGCCCTTTTCCTTTCTTTTTGAATTGAGGAAGGACCGTTATCACGTTTCTTCTTTTTCACAAATTTATATTATAACTTTATCTATTGCTTCACTTTGTGAACTTCTGGGCCCATAACCTGATGGAATATTCACGTGGTAGGAAGCCAGAACATCTATGTATAAGTTATATATATTTCAAGAGTTATCACTAAACACGTGCGTACCGGTCGACGGCCCAATCGAGAAGGAGGTCACGGAAAGCAAACCGGAACGAAATCACACGTTTCACACATACATCATTACGGTGATTCACAATATTATATGATAGATTTCGCGATCAGTTCATACAGTTCTAACAATGCTGTAACAGACCTGTAATACGACAGGCCTGTTACTAATTAACCGCGTACCGCTCAGAAACGCGAACAATGCCAGTGTCATAAATCGGCCGCCAGAGGGCCACAATACCCGCAAGTAAAAGTGTACGCAGCACGCCTTCCGAAATCGGCCGCTAGGAGGCTACAATTTCCGCAGGTGAAAGTATGCACAGTGCACCTTCGGGAATCGGCCGCTAGATGGCCAACGCCGCGACTACCGATTCCCGCTGGCAAAATTGCCCGGCCGCGGGAATATAGCACCCGACCGACGCAACGATCAGAAGAGTACGATTTCTGTAACCGCGCTAACATAGCATATACCGAACCACTACGCGATCTAGTATATCGACAATAAGCCGAGTCAGCCAACCCGGCTCTCCCGTAAGTACCATTCCGATCTTTCATTCCTCTTACTTCGACTACGTCTTGAAGGCGTCGTCGAGTCCCCGAGTCAACGCCTCGTCGTGATAACGAGACCGTGTGACTCTCCCGTTCCCGCGGCTTCGTTATGATGGCGAAGTCATCCCCGCGCTGCAGCGCCTCGTCGTGATAACGAGCCCGCTCCAGCGATCCCGCCCCCGCGATTTCGTCTTGACGGCGATTTCCCGTTCCCGCATCGGCACCTCACTGTGACAGCGGGGCCCACCGACGACTCCGTACCCCCGGCCTCGTCTTGACGGCGATGTCGACCCCCCGCGTCGGCGCCTCCGTGTGACAGCGGGCTGCACCGACGGCCCCGTACCCCCGACCTCGTTTTGACGGCGATCTCGAGCCCCGCGTCCGCGCCTCGTTGCGATGACGAGCCCGTACGACGTTCCCGTACCCTCGACCGCGTCGTAACCTCGATCTCGAGCCCCACGTCGGCTGTCCGTAACGTAACCGACGCGATACGACGCCACCGTTACCACGGGTCGGTACCCTGCTTCTACGCGCCCCGACACCGCCGCGATCCCGCGTCCCCGCGAGCGTGCGAACGACGAGCATTCAACCGATATACGTAGCCTTATTTCACCTCGTCCATCGTGAACCGACCGACTCCCTCGTCCGACCGTGGACCTTGGCACGGCGAGCTCAATCCGGCACGAGGAGATTCCGTTGCAACGGGCGAGCAACTCGCGGACTCGTTACAATGCATCTTCTTAATTCTGGTAGTATTAAATATTTTCTGCAGTAAATCTATACGTGTCTTCGAGTTTTAAATTCTCCGTTATAGAGAAAATCCATTGTAATATATACTATTCTTTTGAAGCATTCGTTTTTGGAAAAAAAAATTTGCAACGCAAAGAAGGAGAGCGTATGGGAAAGAAAGAGACATAGTTCATAGCATTTCGCATACGCTCTCCTTCTTTGCGTTGCAAATTTTTTTTTTTGTATTAGCTGATCCTGATCTTATTGTCGCTTCATTATTGTTTATTTAATTCACGCAGCCTCAAAAATTTAAAATATTGGGTACTTGGAACTGTTTTAGAAATAATGTATATGATATAAAAAATTATTTCAGATACAGTGACTCCGGACACTTTTACAATATTCGGACACTCTTAAAAAGACCATAACTTTTTAAGGATGTTCTGGAGGTACAATGGGTGACAAAAGTACAAGAAATTCGAAATCTATCAATATATTGGCAATGAAAGCCATTCATGATTATATTTTGCATTTAAAACATAGATTAATTTAAGAAGCTTTCGTTTAATTAGTGAATTTCATGTTATATTTACTTTTTAATCAAATTAACTTCATATTATAAAAAATTGGAAGTGACTTTTGCGAATAATGATACCCTCTGATTTCAACTTCAAGAAAATAAATTTGTGATATTCAATATATATAATTACGCAATAAAAAGTTAAAAATAAATATTTAAATAAATTGAAAATACTTCAGAAAGCAATATTCATGGTTATTATTGAAAATAAACATGTGAAATTTGCGTAAAATTATGTTCTGATAATAACAAAAAACGTGACAACACTGTACTGCACTGTACTCAGCTGTATTTTTGTTTTTGAGAGTTGGTAGTATTGTGTGCCTTTGAAAACTATCGTGATTTTGAGCATCTTTATTTATTTCAACAAGTATAAATCAATTGCAATGTCTGATACTGTAAAAGCGAAAACTTACCGTTGGAAAGGTAAAATAGTATCAGAGAAAGTTTATTTGTGGCGGCTTTCTCAACAGAAAAATGGTTTAAAAACTAGTAAACGAAAGATAACCTCAAATATTACGGAGAATAAAGAAAGCAGTGAATCTTGTGATGAGAGAAGACGCATAGTAGATCTAAAACTACTTGGTGAACAGTTATGGTGTATATCTTGTAAAGAAACATTATCTTTACAATATATTGAAAGTGAGATACGTCGAGGTCTGGGGTCACAACTCTCAATACGATGCCATAAATGTTTGATTATGAACCAAATATACACCAGCAAATATGATGAATCTGCTAATGATAAAAGGAGTATTCGTTTTACCACAAATTATAAAGCAGTCTTAGGTAATTATTTATACATAATAATGTGTACACACACATACTGTATAGAATATAAATTGTTATTATAAATATATAAATGCATGTATCTGTATGTGGTTTAGGTGTTTTACATTGTGGATTGGGATGGTCACAACTTTCAAAGTTATTCTCCTGTTTGAATATTCCATGCTTTGATTTCAAAACATACCAATCGTACGAAGCACACATTGGAGAAGCAGCAGAGAAAGTTGCAAAAAATAGCTGTCTTGATGCCGCACTGCTAGAAAGGAAATTGACGTTGGAGCAAATAGAAAATATTGAAAAAATACTGTAATTAAGATTTATATACAAAAGTATTAAAATTCGAATATATACACTGTTTTAGTGCCCAAAATTCTACTTCTTGATACAGTAATCAATACATGTGCAGAAAGCTGGCATGTCCAGCACAAGGGAAGTTTGTGGGCAAACGTAGCAAGAGTGGCAATGGCTGTATCAAAAAGTAGCATTTTATGCACTAAACACATACAATCTAATTTAGCACACGCTGTGTCAAAAATGTAATATCGATAGGAATGCATAGATTTGTATATATGATAATGAAATCAAATTTGTATATACAATCGAATTGTAAACAAATCATGCAAAAGATGTTGTACACATTTTAATTATTTCAATTTATTTTCATTTATTTGTGATATGTTATTATTTAATTTTTTAATAAAAACATATTCAAGATAAATCTGGTTTTACTTTTAAATTATTGTTTAATAGGCCGGAAGTAATTGATAAAAATTTTCTTTTACCATCAACAAGTCAATCTCATGATGATCTTCAAGAAGCAACTACAACACCACAAAATATTACGTCATTCAATGATATCGTTCGAGTGTTAGTATCGTATGATATGGGGTGGACTACCCGAGGTTCAGGACGTAATTACGATAGTTTAAATGGATTTGGAGCAATATTAGGCTATTTTTCTGGATTAGTATTGGATTATGGAACTTGTAATCGTAAATGCAGAAAATGCGACAAAGAAGAGAATCCTTTCGGGCACAATTGCCGTAAAAATTTTTACGGCTCCGCAAAAGCCATGGAACCACATATTGGCCAAAAACTTATAGTTGAAAGCGACATCTTAAAGTCGGCAAATTTACAAGTTGGAGTTTTTATTGGGGACGATGATAGCTCGACGGTTGCAGCATGTAAAGCAACAAGCAGCCATGAAATATTTAAACAATCGGATGTTAACCATATGTCTGGAGGTGTGAAGAAACAATTATATCAAATAGAGAAAAGCCACAAGGAGCTAACAACAGATCGGATCAACTATCTCCATCGTTGTTTCATGTATGCTGTGACACAAAATCGCGGCAATAGTAAAAGAATGGCCGATGCTATTCGTAGCATTCCCCACCATTGCTGCAATAATCATGCACATTGTGGTGAATGGTGCGGATACATAAAAGATTCACAAAATTATGAGCATAGAGTTGTGCCAGGAGGATTTCAAGATGAAACGTTATTTCAAGATTTGAAACATATATTCGACAAGCTGGCTGAAAATTGTCAAAAATTTTCAAGTGGTGCGACCAGCAACCCCAACGAAAGCTTAAATGCTATGATGATGGCGAAACATCCCAAATCACGCTGTTACAGTACCACTGCGTCAGCAGATTACCGATATGCGTGTACTATTGGGCAAAAAAATTTGGGAGAGAAATACACGGAAGAAATATGCAAAGTTATGAATATGTCACCCGGAAAACACCATTTGCGTCACATTCATAAAACTCAAGAAAAACTAATTAAAAGGCGAGCACTAACAAAGACCCGCACCTATAAAAGAAAACGAAATGAGCTAAAAGCGAAGAGACGTGCATTACGTTATCAGAAAGAACGTACTGAAGGCGTAACGTACGAAAGTAATTGCTCTCTTTTTACTGGGACGGCCGAAAATAATCACGAAACCGATTTTGAGTTCCATGATAATGGAACACCCATTATTCTGTTCGATTTGGAGACGTCCGGATTTGAACGGGATTGCGATATTTTGCAGATTGCTGCGAAACATGGAGAAAAAACTTTCCAAACATACATAAGTCCGACAAAACAAATTTCTGCAGCAGCAACAGCAGCTAATGGCCTTGTGAATTGCCAAGGAATTTTAATGCTCCATGGAAATAGAGTCAATTCCACAACAATAAGATTAGCCATAGTGTCATTTCTGGAGTGGCTAAAATCTTTTTCTAAAAAGTGCTATTTAGCAGCTCATAATTTAGCATTCGATGGGCCAAAACTATTTAGGGCTATAACAAGCTGCTCCTTAGTTGACGATTTTTCGGAAATCGTATCTGGTTTTGTGGATACGTTGAAGATTATAAGACAAATAACAAATAGAAAGGGCAAAGGAGCGTGCAGCATTGGTGGACTTTGCACATTTTATAATATCAGCAATGCGGGTGCACATAATGCAGTTCATGATTGCAAAATATTAAATGCAATTTTGTGTAAGACGAATATCACAGGTACAATATTAGTGAATAATGCAACGACATTTAATGAAAAAATGCAAAATTGGAAAGACGAAGAAGAAATTATGAAAAATGTGTCAACATTATCACCACTGCAAAGAATTCTTGGGTCTGCAATTCGTAGGAAGCTAGCGACTGCTGGAATCAATTTCAACATTTTACAAGAACAATTTATATCAAACAAACATGAAATGTCGAAATTTATTAAAACTAAACTCTGGGGAAAAAAAATTAAGTTACGTCCATCGACGATAAAACATATTATTGATTTTTTCGAAAATTAGTTTTCATATATTTATTTTTGTATTTTTATTAATATAGTTTATATTAGATTCTAGTATATTATAGTTTTTTCTTTTTTTTTAAATCTTTTTAGTACTTTAATGAATAAACTTTTTTACTACCCAAATTGAACCCCTTGTTTATATTATTATCCATGTAACACATACTATCCATAATATATTAATATTGAAATTAATATAATTTTTTTCTTTTACTTCAAAAGAATAAATTTTGTATGCCTGTAAAAGACCGGCAAGTATTCAAACATCGCGCGCAATCATCGTCTGCATTATAGATGATATAGTAGCTATATGCAGTAGTCTACAGTGTTGTCGCATTTCCATGCTAGTGATATGAGAACACGATAAATTTGAAGTTTTGTAACAGTTTATAATTTTTTGCTCTGTAACTGTTTAGTGAATCCTAATAAAATTTGAACATAATTAATTACATAACTTTTACTATATATAAAAAAAAACTGGAGGTTCTAGTTGCGTTTTTTCAAGGTTTAAATATGGTTTGAAGTGGAATTTTATGAATTCTCCATAAGAAGACGTGTTAAAATGTGCAATCTTTAAGTTGCTATAACTCTTAAACGGTGTAGTGAATTGAACCCAAACTTTGGTAATTGCATTAATTTAGTAAGAATTATATCGTGTCAAATTTTCAAAAATTTAGTTGCGTTTTTATATACCTCCAGAACATCCTTAAATATTGGACCATACGATTTGATTTTGTTTGAGAAGTTAGAGTAATTATTATATGTATGTAGTTGACTACATAATGTGAACAGAAATTTTTTCAAAAATTGCAGTTTGTTGGAATTCTAGAGAAAATACTAAATACAACTTTTTTATGTGGGCTTGTATTGAAAATGTAGAGAACACGTTTCGTAGATCTGTATCAACCAATCATATTCTGAAAATTTCATCAAACTCGGTCAACGCTGCAATGAGCTACAAACGTTTAGAAATGGTAAAAATTGCTGTTTTTCACAATTTTGGGCCTCTAACTGCAATAAATCGAAGGATTCTTACATCTTTCAATGCCTGTTGTTTTTTCCCGCACTAACCGATTTCGATGAGACTTTCACAATGCATATAATTGACATAGATCTACAAAAGGTATTTTTTAAATTTTCAATATAGACAGACATAAAAAAGTTTAAAAATGAAACTTAGTATTTTTTTCTATAATTCCGACCAATTGCAATTTTTGAAAAAATTTCTTTTCACATTATGTAGTAAACGGAAATGAATATTTAGAAGCTTACGGTGAAAACATTCGACTTCAGAATTCCTATCCATGAAGACCTACAAATTATTTAGCTGCTACATTGTTCAAAATTGATGACTCCGAAAGGGAGTATTATTAGACAGGTACTTTTTCCATTGAGCAAGATACGGTACGGACGGCAATAATGAAGGTAGAAAGAAGGTGTTGTACCAGTCGTCCTTTAGCTTAAGCCCATAAATTTTATGACGGGAAAAGCCAGATGTTGGTCAACTCAAAAATTGAAGGTAGCGTAAAAATTAATTTTTGCCTGCCTCTTCCATTCTGATCCAATCGGCCGCGCATTCGTATCTAGATACGTCAGCGCAGTCCTGCCAGGGAACCTCCTTCTCAGCTTCGCATCAATACAATGTCACCACTTCGAACCCATACGAAATGGCGTCTTGCCATTAAGAGACGACGAATATCATGGTGTGTTTTCCTTCGTCTTTTCGTGGGACGGTGGTCGGACGGTAAAGTAATTCACTCGTCACAAAAACTAATTTTTACGCTAGCTTCAATTTTACAGTTGACCAGCAGCTGGCTTTACGTGTTAGAATATTCTTAATTTGGGGAGCTTCAAAAGTTACGGTCAGGTAAGGCCGTAAAAGGACGCGGGGTCCGACGATTCAGCTAATTGTAAGACACCGAATGATCAACCGATATTCACCGGCAGACTTGGAAAAACCAATGCCCATTGTACTATGGATGGTAGTAACCTTTCCTGTACACTCAGAGCGTACGACACCCCAACAATCCATTTTACATTTTCACGCATTTCAAACATATAATTGTGGACCAGTACCTTTTTAAGTCATAAAAGAGGCAAATGTTTCACGCCCGCGAACAATCGTTCCAGGCTGTTACAGCCGAAAACAAAAAATTGTAAGGAACGGAGCATATTGTTTTGCCAGATGTTTTGCCTCCACCTCCATGGTGAACACGTTGGGATGGGATTTAGAAAAATGAATTTTTTTGCAGATGTTAAAAAGATCTTTTTACTACGTAATGCAAAAGAAAATTTTCTTAAAAATTACTACTACTCGGAATTTCGAAGATAAATGTGAATGTTACAATTTTTAACTTTTTTTATCTGTGCCTATAATGAAAATGTAAAATATGCCTTCTGGAGAATCAAGTGAGTTATATAGGGGCGAGTCTCATAGCATGACGATCTCAAACAACTCGTCAGTTGTTTGTTGTCCGAAACAAGTGTTCAAGCAAATGTTACATCGTTCCTACAGGGACATACAGTGCAGCAATCTGATTTTTGTCATTTTGATTTTTTACCAACGTATGAGGGTATCCCTCAGTTGTTTAAATATAATACGTACATACGTATGTACATTATCATATTATTTGCATTCCTGATAGGAAGAACGCTCCGGAACCACCCAGCATCAATCCATGGAAAAATTATGGAAAATAACCAAGTTTAGCAATTGAATTTTTGTTACTCGCTTTTCTAGCCGCTGGTTTTCTTGAAAAATGGCTGCATCTCGGAAGCGGTGCGTCTCTTGGAAATATTAAACCGACTGCGAAACGCACTAAAAAAATTCACTAAAAATTATGAAATAATTTCCTTTTGATTTCTATGAATACACACCAACTGTTAATACAATTGATTAAAATAAAATATGAAATACAATACAATATTTTCGGAGGCGGCGCAAAATTAAAAATTGTCGACACTGGAAATTACGAAAATCCTTCAATTCTTTCACATGCTTTTACATATTAATTTATCTTCTCTTCCAACCTACTAATTTCCAAGTCCACCATATTCCAATGAAATCATAATCAGCAACATCTGTGTTTGAAAAATTTTCAATTTTGCGCCGCCTCCGGAAATATTGCATTGTATTTAATATTTTATTTTAATCAATTGTATTAACAGTTGGTGTGTATTCATAGAAATCAAAAGGAAATTATTTCATACTTTTTAGTGAATTTTTTTAGTGCCTTTCGCAGTCGGTTTACTTTTTTTTTAATTTTTTTATTTCACTCTCTCTAGTGGAACGAGTAGAATTTGTAGAACACCCTAGGATGGTTTTCGGTCTTATTGTTGGTATAACAATAGTTATTAACAATAACAAATTACATAAATTTTTGCAAGTATCTCCTACTAACTGTGAAAGGTTTCGTCGCGAACGGTACATTCTTTGCTGAGCAAACGCCGAAGAAGTCGGTTAAATATAAATGAAGCATTACTTTTTTTTTGCAATAAAAGTCGTTAGGAATGAAAAAATGCAAAAATTTTTATAACGGGATCACCCCGGGGACATACTATACAAGATGCAAGAGGTTTCGTACCGATCGGTCCACACATCTCGGCGTAATCGGTGAACATACATAGAAAAAAGGCACATACAGGTCGAATTGAGTAATTTGCTCATTTTTCGAAGTCGATTAAAAACAAACGGTTTTCGAGAAAATTGAGAAAACGTTAATGTAAAACTCATTTTTCTCGAATATCGCTCGACCGCGCTACAATGTAAAGTGCGGGCGCGCGCGCGCGCGTGCCCATGGTGCTGGAGGGGGAAAAGGAGGAGAGGAATAGATGTCCTTTTGGATAAATACCTGGTTGCCACCAGCTAGAAGTGTCAGTAGCTATTGAGACGTTCTCGATTATTCTCCTGACACAAATCTATTGTATTTTCCTTTTACGCCTACCCTATTGCCCCAACGAGATGAATACTGTAAGTTTGAAGTATCTACGAATATACAATTTCTAGTTTCTCTAGCGACCTAGTTTGTTTTTTTATAATATTTTTCTATATTCTTTAGCAGGATCGCCCGACAAGGACAACAACAAAGCCGGCGAGGTATCAAACCACGTCGTCCGACGATGAACCCCCGGCGAAGTGGTCAAAGAGCGCGACATCGCGGAGGGTGCCGTCGGAGAGATGGTTGTCGCCGTCCACGTCGCCGCTGGTGAAACCCAGCGTGGAGGAACTAATGAAAACGCTGCAGGGCGAAGTATTCTCCCTTCACCTGACACTTATCGTGCCCAGATCCCGCCTGCACCTATTCCCGCCCCACCGACTTTTGTGCTCCCTCCTCCGAGTCTCCCGTCGCCCCCTGCGGTGTCAGAACGGTAAGTTGTATACATATTTTTAAATTTAGTAATAATTATAATTAAATTGTGTAGTACATGGTGTAATTTGTTTTAGAATGGAGGAGCTGCTGCTGCACCTAGTGGAGGGTCAAAATGCCCTACGGCGACAGGAGTGAGTCATCCTCAGAGTTTGTTTATATATCGTATATTTCTGAAAAAGTTGTTTCATTTACGAATTTTTCTTTGCTTCCACCATCAACAGGGCCGAACGTACAGCCGAGGTGGTCAAATTCACGGAGGTCGTGCAGGCTCTGCTCGAGAAGCAGACCGAGTTGCAGCAGCAGCAGTATAGAATACTGCAGAAGCTGGAGTGAGTCAACCTCAGAATTTGTTCAAATTATATATTTCTGGAATACTTGTTCCATTAATTAATTTTTCTTTCCTCCCACCATGAACAGGGCACAACGTCGAGCAATGCAGTGCGAACAGCGGGGGGAGTCGCCGCACTTTCTCCCCTTGACGACGACTGAAGAGGTGGTATCCTTCGATACGCGTACCGATGAGGAGAGTATGCGTATGAGAGTGTGGCAAGTATATTGTAATACAAATATACATATAATAAAAGTATGTATAATATGGAAAGTAATGTTTATTTTTTTTTAGGTTGCGCACTTTGCCAGATTGGGCGGCTACACCGTGAAGGAGGCGGCAAATATTTGCTTTAAAGAGGCCGTGACGGACGCCTGCGCGTCCGAACACACCTGGTGCGGCGTGAATAATTCGAATGGCTTCTACAAAACGAAAATAATGAAGGCCATATACGGTAAGAATTGTACATCGTTGACTTCGTTTAATTTCGTCATTAAGGGGGGTCGCGTATAGTTGGCCTTGACGGAGTTGATCGTCACGCTATAGTCGTGCGAATGGTCAGTAGACGAAGCTGATTAGTACGATTTTCGGCCGATAGATGGTGCGGATCTAATTTTCTGTTTCAAAAAGAGTATATGAAAGGTTCACTGAGGAAGACAATTGAACTGTAGCGGAAGAGAGAAAAGGAAACTGAGAGAGAAGGCTAGCGACTTGACATGGTTGCCATATTTCATTCTCCGCCTCACTGTTGCCGTATCATTGTTAGTTTCGTGAAACTGATTCTTGCCTCATGAGCCCGATTCAGCCGACCAATACATGCTAACACATACACTGCTACGGGCGCGTAGGTATACGCAGGACTCGTTGTAATATTACCAGCAGTTTCTCGCTAATATCTATGAAACGAAACTCGAACGAGAGTTGCGTTTATACGAAAAAACTTAACATTTATTCTACATTCACACGTATAATATAATATAACATGCAAAAATGCATATTATAAAAAAAATAAAAAACCGTCTCCTTGCAAATAATAATTTCGAAAAACGAATCAAAGATAAAATATTTCTATTCGTTATTCGAAGGTTCTAATGAAAAAAGTGTTGTATGTTTTATTGAACTTTACGAATTATGCAGCGTAGTACGAATCATTCGTACTTGATTACGCTCAACCGACATCTGACGACGCGCACTTGTCGCCGAACTGCTTCGCGATCCTCTCTCTCTTTCTCTCTCACATTCTCTCGCGGTTTGCTCATTCGACCTATCACTCGTTCTATTCAATCATTCGCTCACTCTCATTCGTCAACTTTCTCTCTCCCTCGCTCACTGACTCACTCATACGGGCACCACAAAAATATCTTTATTCGACGAGTATCTAATAAATAACTGTATTGTACGATAATTTATCCGACGAATAAAGATAATTTTTTTTTAGACATTTATCGAGAAAACACTTTATTACCAGCAGTTTCTCTCTAATATCTCTGAAATGAAACTTGAACGGTGGTCATGTGTATAAAAAAAACTTGACATTTATTCTTCGTATTATGAATATTTCAACAAATACAAATAAAGGGTACAGCCGGATAAGATGGCTAAACGTGCTCTTGAGCCGAATTATATGGCCGATGGGTCATTCTTATGGTCTGGGACTCCCTTATTTCTGATCTTATAAATCCGAAGAGTCCGCATGAATCTCATCTGTAACGTGACATAAAAAATTAATAAACTGTTGAAACATATAATATATAAATTCGTATAATTGTGTATACATACCGGGTCTGAGATGTGCAGTCGTATGTTCTTGGACTCCTCGTCGATCTGATAAATCCGAAGAGTCTGCATGAATCTCATCTGTAACGTGACATAAAAAATTAATAAGCTGTTGAAACATATAATATATAAATTCGTATAATTGTGTATACATACCGGGTCTGAGATGTGCAGTCGTATGTTCTTGGACTCCTCGTCGATCTGATAAATCCATACAGCATCAAAGGAAGACGAATCTGAAAATAATGAAATTGTAACCGCTGAAATAATCAGCGATTCCGCACACTATGAAATAGTGCGCGGCCCGACATTGAGTCGGGAAGCTCCAGCGATTCTAATGATTCGCGAGCTGAAAGATCAACTATTTTCAATCGCTGAAATAATCAGCGATTCCGCACACTATGAAATAGTGTGCGGCCCGACATTGAGTCGGGAAGCTCCAGCGATTCTAATGATTCGCGAGCTGAAAGATCAACAATTTTCAATCGCTGAAATAATCAGCGATTCCGCACACTATTTCATAGTGTGATTCGCGAGCTAATTATTATTGGCTTTGCGCTTTCAGTGTGGGAGGGCTCTCGAATGGCCATACTCCTCTTATATCTGCTGTCCACCATTTCTGGCAGCATACATTAAATGTATAATCGCGACAATTTTGACTTCATTTCATTCTGCCAAAATTTGTCGTCTTTTAATATTTTTATTGATTTTAAACCCTTTGGTGTCCAAAGGCAAAACAGACAATATTTTTTTTCTGTAATGTGCAATTGTCCCTGCACTTGATAGAAATATGGATGGGTTCTGCGTAGTGCAGTACCTGCATCATCCTCAAACATTCTGCGTATGAGAGGAATTTTTTGTATCGCTTCTTCTGGCGAAAGATTTTCTGCCGTTTTTGGGCATTTTATTTCGACTATACCGTCGTGATCGTCGATTATGCCGTCCGGAGATGCTCTCAAAAATGGGATCGCGGTATCGATGAAGAGGCCACATTTTTTTATTGTTATGCCTTCCTTCTTCGATAGTTCTTCTAGAGCAATATTTTCACACTGCCGGCCATATTCAATGGCAGGCAGATTTAAAACCTTTGGGTACAGCAGTGACTGTACCATCTTACCGCACGGCGTTGTTTTTCGTCGACGGCACACTTTGCCGAAGTTCGATGCCGTCAATAATTTCTTTCTATACATTAGTCACTTCAGGCTTTTTGCTTGATCCTTGGTCTCATTTTCGATTGTTTTTCTATTCGTCTGCCAATCCTGCAGAATCTCCATGTGTCTGTCCTTTTCTGCATTGAACACATGTTCCTCCATGTCCGGTTTCTCTGCGCTGGGTCCGTAATCTTTGTCCTTCGTCGGGTAAAACGGCTTTCGGTTACTCTTCGGTAAACACTTTTGCCTTTTATTTTTTTTTACGCATTTTTCTTTCCTTTGTCTCTCGAGTCGTTCTAGACATTTCGGGGGATCCTTTCCCTTGGCTATCATTAGGCGGGATAATACTTCTTTGGTGTTATATTGTATGACAGCAGCATTACATCTCGTGGTATAGGATCCCCTCTGACTCCAATCGATTCTCTTCCCGCCAGTACATTTGGCAATGATCGCATTGAAGCTTTCCACTGCATTGTTATTGCTGTTATATAACAGACTTTCAGCATAAGCCATCAATGGACGGAAGATCTCTTCAATCTGTTGATATGTTCCGATTTCCATCAGATGCGGCACCATGTTTTCTTCGTCCTTATTTGCGGTGCGGTCGCAGAAATATCCGAGTCTTCGGCACTCTTTATGCTCTCCGAAGACGTGGCTAGGAACATTCACCATATCTTTTTTTAAATTATTGATTTTATGTATAATTTGAATCTTTTCCTGCGATCTATAAACCGCAGCTTTCGCAACATCCGTGCGCATTCTGCGAATACTATTTTATTTACACACACATTTGTTGCCACGATTTTTCGCTTCATTCTCTAGACTGCACTCACACATTTATTCATACACATACACGTCGCTGGTGCGTGCCGCGTGCGATGTCGATGACGCGATGTCATTCGACACCATTATTCGCTGGGCTATTCGAATAACCAGCATTTATTCTCGTCATTTAGAATAACGAATAACGAATAACGATTTATTCGTTATTCGCAAGCTACGAATAATTCTCGGCGAATGATATCCTTATTCGTTATTCTCGAATAAATCCAGGGACTTTATTCGCTATTCCTTATTCGTTATTCGAAATAAAATTTGCCCAACTCCGGCGCCAATATGTCAAGGACGGATGCCGAGACAACCCTTAGGCTCGGTAGGATTTATGGTAGGGTCTTCGCCTACGTGAGGCCCTGAATGAGGAAGAGTGATATAAAGCAGAACTGTCGATGGGCAACGGCAGGCGATCACGTTGGGTCTTCCGCCATCAACCGTCGAGGGGATGTTTTATTGCAAACAGATGAGGGAAAGTTTAGAGAGGCAGAAGCCTAAGTTTCCCTCGCTAAACATATGTTGTAGTCTTTAGTGACCTATGAACGAATCTTACAGGAATTTTCGATATCTTTCTACACACGTCTAAAAAAAAGTGTCACCCTAATAGTGACTACATAATAGTATCTACTAAAAATGTTGTCATTTGAAGGGAAAAAACCACTTTTTTTCGGCGATTTTCCCGTGAGAAACTAAGCTATACTTTATTGAGGTGTTCCAATATTATTTTCTGTACACCAGGTTTATAACACGGATAGTAACGTTGCTGATAGGAAGACGCTTTTGAAACGATCGTATGAATTATAGGGATGATATTCCATTGCTTGCCGCGGCGCGCGGCCGCGCGTCCCTTGACCGCGCGCCCGCGTGCCCGCGTTGCCGCCGTCGCGCATTTATTTTGCGCGCATTTATTTCAAGAGCGAATGTGTGTGATGTGAACATTGAACTTCGGTTATGTAGTAGAAAATAACACCGACAATTGACGAAGATAGTGACGAAGACTGAAACCGGCATAAATGATTCCACCGCACACCAATCCACGAATATTCCGAATGATACTTCAAGTGTACATTTTGTGTCATAAAACTAATCAATCTTATTTACAGGTTCCTCAACATAAAAGATTTGATAGTCAAGTCGATGCACTATTTCATGCAGAGTTGATTCGAATGAAAGCTATTTTACCACGTTTTTATTAGCTCGCTTTCTTGTCTGTCTGTCTGTCTGTCTGTTTGTTCGGTACAAATTTTGCAATTGATTTTTTTCTTTATTCGTTATTCGAAGGTTCGAATAAAAAACGAAAATCAGGAAGAAAAATGTATTACTGCTCTAATGGAATAAAACATCGACTTGACTATCAATTTCAATTACCAAATACAAGTTAGCCAGTTGATAGTAATGCAAATGTTCACTTACCTTTCCTTCATAATTTTTCTTCTACTGTATCTTTTGGTAGAAAGGTGAAGTTTACATGATGTATTTCCCCTCGTATAACGTGTCGACGTGGATGATACACGATCTTCCTCACTATTCCTCACAATTTTTGTCATTTTAATATAATTTAGAAAAGAATAAAAAGAATATAAAATAATTGTTGGAATTTATTTCAGAAACACACAAATTGACAAAAATAATCTACTATTGGTTAGGTTAGTAGGTTCGTTCTATCGCATGACTTTCGAACGCCTATACTCTATACAAATGACACATTGTATCTACGGTCATGGGACGGACCCTCGGCTCCTCAAGTGTTTCTTAGACCGTCGTCCCTTTTTCGAGAGCGATCCTCAGTTCTTTCGAGTTTGCCGTACCGTAAACACGTGCATTTGAATCTGTTCATTGGTCACTAACGAAACGTAAGTACATATACAACAAATTGTGAAGTTTTATAGTGATCTATACAATAAATTGTGAAGTGTTATAGTGATCTGTACAATTTAGAAGTGTGCGAGAACGTTTTTGTCGGGATGGTATCGGATTCTCGAAGAAAGATTGTGAATGACTACAGGTGTGCAATAATTCGAAAGAGTCGCGTACACAATCGTTGGGTCAGATCGCGAAGGCATAGGGTCGAGATGATTGCTTTTTATTAGATAAAGGGCCTGTTCAGACACGGCGGAAACCGCGCGTTTTCGACCGCCCGATTTGAACCGCGTCAAAATTGACAGTCGTTCAGGACGAGGCGGTAACCGCGCGGTTCTTTGGACTCCGCGGTCACATGTAAACGAATGCATAGACGCAGTTCAAATCGCGCGATTTGCGTTTTCGATTGTTCGTCCGCGAAAACAAAATAACATATATTCGAATTATTGCACACATGCAGGCAATCACAATCTTTATTCGAGAATCCGATACGATCCCGGTGTCGCAAATCCTTCATGGAATAACATTTTTTTTTTTACAGAAAAATGGAAAAGTCGGAACTAGCAAACCAATTGCAGAAAATGCGTGTACACAATGACCGCTGGGCCGACATGGAGTCCGTAAGTAAAGATAGTATAATAACTATGTGTAGAAATGATGGTATGTGTAGAAAATAATAACAAATATTTTTCTGTTACAGTCTCCAGAATCGAAGCCCGTAGCCGCACCCGCAGCCGCACCCCCAGCCGCACCCGCAGCCGCTGCCGCACCCGTACCTGCACCCGGACCTGCACCCGGACCAGCAGGCGGAAGGGGCGACCTCAGGGTGCCATATGTAAGTAAATGTAGAATAATGAACAAAAAAGGTTTTTTGACAATAATAACACATACTTTTATGTTACAGTCGGCCATGAAAAAATTGATGAAGGAATTGGTGTACCGGCAGCGCCACCGGGGACAACGACGAGGGGGTCGTGGCGGCAAGGGCCGCGGCAGGGGCAGCGGCAGGGGCAATGGCAGGTGCAATGGCAGGGGCAGCGGGACCGGCGGCGGCGGGCCGAAACACGCGCACTATACGTACATTACCTAGAATTAGTTTCATATTGTTGTTTTTAATTTAATTATTATTATTATTTAAAATATTACAGTAATAAATATATATATTCTTTTGTATTTTTATACTTGATGTTTATCTTTTTGTTTATCGCTATCAGATATCTTGTATTCTGAGAGACGTTTCGTGTATCGCCTACACCCAGACCTAATCACAACTCACTCTCAATAACTCCCTAAACAAATTACCTACCCCCAAAAAATATTGTTAATATTTTAAATAAAAAATAATATAATTGAAAATAAAAATATGTTCTTTATCACTTGTGGCGGCCGCAGCGCTCGGAACTCCACCAATAGCGCGTATGGTACGCGCCTGAGGAGCTCCTAGCACTAAGACCGCCACGGGGAGCGGGACGTGCGACTGGGTCCCATATGAAACCTATATAGTATATGTATACGAAATGCATGGGTCAAAACTTCGACGAACTGACGCTTCAATATTGCAATGAGTAGTTCAGAAGTGGTCAATTGTGTTTCCTAAAAGTCCAATCTGTACCCCTTTGGTATCGAAAATGCTGATTTTTACGTTATCGAGGAGTTATTTGTAATATTCGGTAGCATACTGCCTGTCATGAGGCATCCCAAGCAAGCGTGACGTCACGAGATAGCCGCCTGTTGCCAGAGTTTCAGATAATAAATAGGTAAACCTGTGTTATCGACCTATGTTATCGACCTATATTATCGACCTGCATTATCGACCTTATTCTATTGGAACTTTGGAACGTGCAGCATTTGCTGGGAAAGAGACAGTGGCGTTAGCAGTGAAAAATGTCGGAACCGTGAGGTGCTTTTTCAGAATTTATTCGTTTTTCTTGTTAATTAAGTAAATAATAAACTAAAAATACTCACCACCGTCTTTGTACATGTCCTGGTTTCAGCCGTATGGTATTATTTTCTCTACATAAAAGCTAAATCTCTATATCTTTAAGAAAATATGTCAGCGGCAGCCATCTCGTGACGTCACGCTTGCTTCGGAAGCTCGTGACAGACAGAATGCTGCCGAATATTACAAATAACTCCTCGATAACGTAAAAATCAGCATTTTCGATACCAAAGGGATACAGATTGGACTTTTAGGAAACACAATTGACCACTTCTGAACTCCTCATTGCGATATTGAAGCGTCAATACGTCGAAATTTTGACCCTTGCATTTGCGTATACGTATGTGCGGATCTAGCGATGTGTGAGTTGTGGCACACACTCTCGCGCGACTACGCGGCCTGCCTTAATTCCTTGTTTATCTTCATTAATTTATTGTTTAGTCTTATTTATCTTGATTCAAATGAATGTTACAGACGCAACGCTGCGCAATAGAACGTTCTCGCGGCCGGATGAAAGAGAGTTCGAGGAACTTCTAAAAAAAGCGCTGAAGTCGGCGAAGGAGCGGCACCGTAAAGGAACCGCGGTGCACACCCGCATCCCCTCCACCACTAATATGCAGGAAAAGAGAAATTGGTGGCGGAGCACCATCGGCAGTAACAACGACGCCACGGTGTCGTAAGTATATTTTTTTGTTATTTTACGTCGCACTTAACTGCCAAGGTTATTTCGCGACGGGACAGTTTTGATAAGGTGGGTTCCGAACCACCTTGTGTGCACCACAGTTTAAGTGGCATATCTTCGAATATTTCCAGAGGTGCCGGCGTCGAGATGGGGCGCTCAATGGAGTGATCGACCGCGCGCCTAGCGTAAGTATATTATAATAAAAGTAAGTATATGTAATCTATTAATATGCAAACTAATGTTTACTTTTTTTAGGTTGGTCGCTTTGTTCGATAATACAGCGACATAGTGGAATAGGCCTCTTGGGGATACCACTTTAAAAAAAACGCATTGTCAATGTTCCGGCATCCCGTAAGCTACCGATCCTTCTCACCGTCGTCGCGTAGCCTCGCGGATGACGTCACGTCATCCGCGCGGCCCCCTCACCTCGTTAGCCACCGAACAGGTGGATTTTTCGGTTACCTACCGGCTGATCGACATTCGTCAGTCTACCGTATAAGCGTCAACATACACTGTATTTCGAACACCGCTATCGCCGTTATCGCGTATCTCGTCAATTCGTCATCCCGCATTCTTTCATCGCGTTTTAATGTTTCGTTCTCATCGTTATCGTTATTGTGTTGTGACTAAGTTAATAAACGTTGTTACTCCAGTGTACCTTTATTGAATATCACTTACAATTTCCACTGATTCGCGTATCCGAAACTCTAACATTTTTTGGTCCTTCGAGCCGGATTGATCGGCGGCTCTTCGCATCTCTCTCTGAGATCTTAATCAGTGGATAGCGCAGTGGTGAAAACGCATCCGTACACGCGTGTGCAAGTTACAAGCAAATCGCACGATACATTCAAATCGGTTCGTTAACCGTTGGCGACCGCTCGCTTGTTTGGTGTTTGTGTCGCGCTCGCGTCTCGTGACCTCGCGTTCGTTACCAAGTCGTTCAAAATGACAACGGCCCAAGCGCTCATCGCGTTACAATTTGAACTCCACCAAAGCATCAGCCGAATCATCGTAAACACGAAGAAAAAAGGACTAGCCAACCTCACAGAGGCTTATCTACAGGCACGGTTAGATGCACTCCTGCGCAGTTGGGATGAATTCCGTGCAAACCACGTGCAACTGCGAGAACTATGCAAAAACGAGGTGCAGAAGCACGAGTATTTCACCCGGGATCTGCGAGACGATTGTGAAGAGCTGGTCATCGACACTCAGGCCACCCTCTGCAACATGCTCAAGGATCTGTCGCCCCAGGGTTCCGCCTCTAAGGGCAATACCAGCTCCCACGACCCCGCGGCCACCTCATCGGCGAAACTCCGACGAATCGACGTTCCCGAGTTCTCCGGGGAATTCAAAGAGTGGCCATCGTTCCAAGCGGTCTTCACGTCTCTGGTGATAAAAAACGCGAGCCTCGACGAAACCGAGAAGTTTCATTATCTGCTCCGGAGCCTTAGCGGCGACGCGCTCGACCTTGTTCGAAGTATACCGGTGGACGGCGCTCAGTTCGAACGCGCGTGGAGCCTAATAGTCGGACAATGCGACAACAAACGCGTCCTTGTCGACGATCTACTCGATACCCTGTTTTCATTATCCCCGGCGAAATCGGAATCCGCAACGGAATTGAAACGAGTGCGCGGGACGGTTAACCAAATCCTCGGGGCGCTCGAGGTATTGAAATGCCAAGTGCAGCATTGGGACCCGTTCATCATTTTTTGGGTAACGCGACGACTGGATCCTGATACGATGAAAGCGTGGGAACTCCTCATCGCCGATCAGACTGACTATCCAAAATTTGCCGTACTCGACAAATTTCTACAAAATCGCGTACGCGCGCTCGCCACAGTCGACTCCGCCAACGCAGCCGCGACACCCCTGAGATCGCGACCGTACAGCGCGCATTCGCATGCCACCGCCGCGCCTCCGAACCAGTGCATCCTGTGCCCCGCTGAGCACTACCTCGGCAGCTGCCCGAAATTCATGGCCAAGAGCTCGGAGCACTGCACAGCGCGTCACCATACGTCGCTGCACGAAGCCTCCGACGTCACCGCCGCGTCAGCAGCGTCAGCGTCAGCCGCAACAGGTGAGGATTCATCCGCAACCGTGCTTCAGGTTACGCCAGTCTCGCCCAAGGTCTCGCTGCGTCGCCCGATGCTCCTGGCGACCGCACTCGTGGATGTCATCGCCGCCACCGGGGAACGCCTCCAAGCTCGAGTCCTGCTCGAGTCCATCTGCCAACGACTGCGCCTTCCACGGCAGCACGCCAGCCTGCCAATCTACGGGATCGGGGCCGGTCACAACGTGACGACCCGGGGCGTATCGACGTTCCTCATGTCTTCGCGTACCGAGACGTTCACCTGCAAGGTAAAGGCGTTTATCTTGCCAAAACTAACGCATTATGCCCCCACCGTAGATGCCCCGCATGCAAGTTGGGCGCATTTACGAGGGTTGACATTGGCCGACCTACCTGGAGACGCAGCCTATCGACATCGTGATCGGCGTCGATGTGTACAGCCGTATCATTCGACCCGACATCAGGCGAGGAGACGACGACGCTCCAGTCGCCCAGCTGACCAAGCTAGGATGGATCATCTCCGGTCCAGCTGCCTCCGGATTGTCCAACGCCGCATCCGTCGGAGTCTCCAGCTTCCAGTGCGGAGTCGACCGAGAGCTGTTCGACCTAATCCAGAAATTCTGGGTCCAAGAAGAGCCGAACACGCACCTCGACACGACCCTGACGGACTCCGAGCGGCAATGTGAGACTCACTTCGTCGATACTCATTCCCGCGATGACACCGGACGGTATATCGTACGCTTGCCGTTCGCAAAAAATCCCAGCGAGCTCGGGGACTCGCGATCGGCAGCACTCCAAATTTTACGGCGTAACGAAAAGGTTCTCGCGTCGCGGCCGGATTTCAAGTCAAAATACGTCGAGTTCCTCGACGAGTACGAAAAACTCGGTCACATGCGTATTGTATCCGACCGCGACACGAAAACGAAACCCGCGGCGTTCGTACTCCCGCACCACGGCGTCTTCCGCGAATCGAAAATACGCGTTGTATTCAACGGATCGCACCGCTCATCGGCCGGCACATCCCTCAACGACTGCCTGCACATCGGTCCGAAATTGCAGGTGGACCTAGCCGACGTTATTCTCCGCTGGCGGAGATTTCAATTCGCGTTTGCGGCAGACGTTGAGAAGATGTACCGACAAATCCGCGTACATGAAGACGACCAGACCTTCCAGCGAATAGTCTGGCGTTCTGATCCCTCGCATCCGGTTCAGGAATACGCGCTTACCACCGTCACCTACGGCCTCGCGTGCGCCCCGTTTCTCGCGTTACGATGTCTCAAGCAATTGGCCATCGACGAAGGCGACAAGTTTCCGCGCGCGAAGGACATCATAACCCGGGAAACGTACGTTGACGACGTGTTATCAGGCGCGAACGGTCTGCCCGAAGCCCAGGAGAAGATACACCAACTTCAGCGTATTCTGGGAGCGGGTGGATTCGCGCTGAAGAAATGGGTCGCGAACTGCGCCGAATTAGTCCCCGCGGAAGAGCGAGGTCCGGAGTCGTGCGAAAGGAAAGCGATGTCCGTCGATGCCCCGCACCGCGCCCTCGGTCTCGCGTGGAACACCGCCTCCGATTCGTTCTCGTTTTCGTTTGAGCCCCCTACGCACGCGCGCAGTTCCAAGCGAGGGGTACTGTCGACCATCTCTCAATTATTCGACCCGCTGGGTTGGCTCACGCCCGTCACTGTGCGGGGAAAAATGCTCATGCAGGAATTATGGACGCAGAAAACGGGATGGGATGACACACTCCCCCTCGACTTCGCGCCCCGATGGGATCGATTCTGCACCGATTTGACGGAGATTCGCGAGTTAACGCTGGATCGGTGGATCGGACCGCTAGACCCCGATCGCGGCGCCGAGATCCACGGATTTGCCGATGCATCCACGCGCGCCATGGGCGTCGTGATATACCTACGGGTCCGAACCGACGACGATACGTTTCGCGTCACACTGCTCTCCGCCAAGTCCAGAGTCGCTCCCATCAAGCCGATGACAATTCCGCGTCTCGAATTGTCGGCCGCTCTCCTACTCGCAAAGCAGGTAGCGCATATTCGGAAAGCGTTGGAACTCGAGCGGATTCCAACGCATATGTGGACGGACTCGGCCGTAGCGCTCGCGTGGATTCGCAGCCCTCCCGCCAAATGGAAGGACTTCGTGCGAAATCGCGTCGCGGACATTCACGAGACTATACCGCAAGCGTATTGGCACCACGTGCCCGGGACGTGCAATCCAGCGGACCTAGCATCCCGCGGTGTCTCACCGCGGTCATTACTCGATTCCATTTGGTGGCAAGGGCCAGCGTGGCTGCGAGACTTCTCTCCGGCATGGCCCGCGGAGACCCTGTCCCCCGATCCCCGCATCGATATGGAAAGGCGACCTGAGAAAAAAGTGTCAACGTTACATGCCGCACCGACACCTTCGTGGAGGTTAATCGAACGTTTCTCTTCACTTACCAGGTTGCTGCGCATAACGGCATTATGTTTTCGAGCGGTGAGCCGGCTGAGGGTGACACGAGCGGATCGCGGTCAGGCAGGTCCCGTGACAGTCGCTGAAATGGAAAAGGCACGTCAGTTTTGGATTCGCCAGACTCAGACGGAGCATTTCGCGGTTGAAATGCGTTCAATTTCTCAAGGCAGCGTCCTACCTAAGTCAAGCCGCCTCGTTAACTTGATGCCCTTCGTGGACGCCAACGGCATCTTGCGCGTGGGAGGACGACTGCGGCACTCACTCCTCGATGCGGATCAAAAACACCCGATCATTTTGCCGCGGTCCTCTGCGTTCACTTCGCTCGTAATCGCCAAAGCGCACTTACAGAACCTGCACGCCGGCCCACAGCTCACTCTCGCGACAATACGACAATCGTATTGGATTGTCGGCGGACGACAACCAGTACGAGCGTTTATCAATCGGTGCGTTACGTGCACTCGTCATGCCGCTCGTCAGTGTACCCAAATAATGGGACAACTCCCGTCTCGCCGCGTCACGATCGCGCGGGCATTCGTAAACACCGGTGTTGACTACGCAGGCCCATTTCAATGGCGAACTGCACGTGGCCGAGGGGCCAAGGTGTTCAAAGGATACCTCGCGTTGTTCGTATGCATGGCCACCGGTGCAGTCCATCTCGAGTTCGCATCGGACTACACAGCTGACGCGTTTATAGCCGCGTATAAACGGTTCACCGGACGACGAGGCATTTGCCGTACACTTTCGAGCGACTGTGGCACGAATTTCGTCGGTGCGGATGCCGAACTGCGTAGAATGTTCACACGCGCCTCGCGAGAAGCTCACGCGATCGCGAACAGTGTCGCTAACCTAGGTACGCAGTGGATATTTAATCCTCCGTCCGCGCCACACTTCGGCGGAAAATGGGAAGCCGCAGTTAAATCCACGAAATTTCACATGCGCCGCGTAATCGGAGAATCCCCTCTGACGTTCGAGGAATATGCGACACTGTTCGCACAAATCGACGACCCGTCCGATCTCTCCGCGCTCACTCCGGGACACTTCCTTATCGGCGACGCACTTAACGTTATTCCTGAACCGGACCTCGCAGACACTCCGCGTTCACGTTTGTCACGATGGCAACTTTTGCGTCAATTTCTTGACCACTTTTGGTCGCGGTGGTCACGGGAATACATGCAGCAATTCCTTTCTGCGTCGAAGTGGCAAGCAAAGGCACAATGCCTCCGCGTAGGCGATCTTGTACTCGTCCGAGATGAACGAACGCCACCGGCCAAATGGCCCCTCGCTCGCGTGACCGATCTCCATCCGGGCAAGGACGACATTACGCGCGTCGTCACTGTTCGGACCGCGACTACCTCGTTCAAACGACCAATCGTCAAACTGTGTCGATTGCCGGTCGAGATAAACACGTCTCCGTCGTCAGCTGACAACTGACGGTCAACGACCGCGCACCTATTGCCGAAACTACGTCTCGGCAAGGGGGGGAGTAATGTTCCGGCATCCCGTAAGCTACCGATCCTTCTCACCGTCGTCGCGTAGCCTCGCGGATGACGTCACGTCATCCGCGCGGCCCCCTCACCTCGTTAGCCACCGAACAGGTGGATTTTTCGGTTACCTACCGGCTGATCGACATTCGTCAGTCTACCGTATAAGCGTCAACATACACTGTATTTCGAACACCGCTATCGCCGTTATCGCGTATCTCGACAATTCGTCATCCCGCATTCTTTCATCGCGTTTTAATGTTTCGTTCTCATCGTTATCGTTATTGTGTTGTGACTAAGTTAATAAATGTTGTTACTCCAGTGTACCTTTATTGAATATCACTTACAATTTCCACTGATTCGCGTATCCGAAACTCTAACAGTCAATAATACCTCATGGGTAATGCGGAAATCTATTGGAATCCGAGGAAAAATCTGCTGTCCATGGAAGGAGGAGAAGGAAGCTGCGGCAACCAGGGAAGAGGAAGGCCTCTAATTTCTCGCGTGGTACGTATATCTAATTATGCCATTCAATACACGTGTAACGAGTCCGCGAGTTGCTCGCCCGTTGCAACGGAATCCCCTCGTGCCGGATTAAGCTCGCCGTGCCAGGGTCCGCGGTCGGACGAGGGAGTCGGTTGGTTCAGGATGGATGAGGTGAAATAACGCTACGTGTATCGTTTGATTGCTCGTCGTTCGCACGCTCGCGGAGACGCGGAATCGCGGCGGTGTCGGGACGCGTAGAAGCAGGGTACCGACCCTTGGTAATGGTGGCGTTGTATCGCGTCGGTCACGTTATTGACGGCCGATGTGGGGCTCGAGATCGCGGTTACGAAGGGTTCGAGGATACGGGAACGTCGTACGGGCTCGTCATCGCAACGAGGCGCGGACGCGGGGCTCGAGATCGCCGTCAAGACGAGGTCGGGGGTACGGGGCCGTCGGTGTAGCCCGCTGTCACACGGAGGCGCCGACGCGGAGGGTCGACATCGCCGTCAAGACGAGGTCGGGGGTACGGAGTCGTCGGTGGGCCCCGCTGTCACAGTGAGGTGCCGATGCGGGAACGGGAAATCGCCGTCAAGACGAAATCGCGGGGGCGGGATCGCTGGAGCGGGCTCGTTATCACGACGAGGCGCTGCAGCGCTGGGATGACTTCGCCATCATAACGAAGCCGCGGGAACGGGAGAGTCACACGGTCTCGTTATCACGACGAGGCGTTGACTCGGGGACTCGACGACGCCTTCAAGACGTAGTCGAAGTAAGAGGAATGAAAGATCGGAATGGTACTTACGGGAGAGCCGGGTTGGCTGACTCGGCTTACTGTCGGTAATCTGGTTCGCGTACTATATCGGTATATGACGTGGTCGGTGTGTTTACAGAAATCGTACTCCCTGATCGTTGCGTCGGTCGGGTGCTATATTCCCGAGACCGGGCAATTTTGCCAGCGGGAATCGGTAGTCGCGGCGTTGGCCATCTAGCGGCCGATTCCCGAAGGTGCACTGTGCATACTTTCACCTGCGGGAATTGTAGCCTCCTAGCGGCCGATTTCGGAAGGCGTGCTGCGTACACTTTTACTTGCGGGTGTTGTGGCCATCTGGCAGCCGATTTATGATACTGGCGTTGTTCGCGTTTCTGGGCGGTACGCGGTTAACTAGTAACAGGCCTGTCGTATTACAGGTCTGTTACACACGTATACATATATTGTACATAACTGACTCGCTTTATATTTTTTAGAATATGCTACTGGCCGCAGGTTTAGGTGCTTATAAATTCGAAGTATGAGTGAAGTAAATATGCATATGTGAGTGAGACAGTATGGGTAAACGAGGAGAGAGAGAGAGAGAGAGAGAGAGAGAGAGAGAGAGAGAGAGAGAGAGAGAGAGAGAGAGATAGGATGTTTCATTCATTTTTCACATTGGTGCAGGATGCACCATTCGTTTCTTTGTTTCTATCGAAACGTCATTGTCGATGAATGATAACGCAGCATTCTCTGCTATTAAATACCACAGGTTTTTTGTTTAAACAATATATTAAAAATTTGATTCTTTTTTGCAGTTTCTCGTATTTATTGTTAGTTAATTTTAATGTAAATTTGGGTGAGTGATCTTTGATCCAAAATAGGGCATACGTGTTTCAGGATTTTCTTTTTTTTTTACCATTCAACAATAATTATGCATAATGAAAGATAGTCATGCACCTGGTGTTCGGAGGAAGGAATTCTGGTTTGTTTGATCGAAATATAAGCATTTAGTATAAACGTGTACAGTATTTTGAACTAGTAAGGGTAGGAGTAGGAATAGGAGTGAGAGTATAAATACGGGTGGTTGTAAATTTTATAACGAGGGTTTACGTCTGCTTTCCGGGTGTGCTCATACGAGTTTCAAAATAGTTAAACTTTTAAAAAAGTAGACATAAGGTCCACGGGGTACATCTGGAGGTAACGTAATAGTATTTTATAGATAAATGTCTCAACTGTCTGGCGGATAAATGTCCCTAAACTATCCCCACTCCTGCGGGGTATACCCCGTGAGGGGCCGCAAAACTCGAGCGGCCTCGGCCGCCGAGAAGTATAACATGATACGGGTCGAGTATATCGGTGTGAGACCAGGAGACCACTACTAATCCAATGACAAAACTTCTTTATTTTTCATTATTTTTTTACGGGACTTTGACCAAATTATTCGGGGCATTTTTCTAATGAAAATGATACCAAATATGATATAATTCCGATTATATTTACTTGTGTAATGGACGATAGGAGTCTCGTGCGCAAGGAAATACAGCGTATGGGAAAGAAAGAGACGCGAAGTGTCTCAGTCGCCGGCACAGTTCAAAGGCCCGCCGCGTCCTCACAATTTAATCCCAATAAAAAACTTTTTTATTATTACTTATTTTTGTATGAGACTTTCACCAATATATTTGTGGCATTTTTCTGATTAAAATGATACTAAACACGATATAATTCGGATCATATAAAGGTATGTATATATGGACATTTACTAGTCGAGTACATCGGTGAGACAACTTGTCCCATCAACTCCTATCGTCCGTTACACAAGTAAATATCATCGGAATTATATCATATTTGGTATCATTTTCATTAGAAAAATGCCACGAATATTTTGGTCAAAGTCCCATAAAAAAATAATGAAAAATAAAGAAGTTTTGTCATTGGATTAGTAGTGGTCTCCTGGTCTCACACCGATATACTCGACCCGTATCATGTTACACTTCTCGGCGGCCGGGGCCTCTCGAGCTTCGGTGTCAAGTTTCTACGTTCGGCAAAAGTCAAAGAATAATAACCCTGTCGGATAATTGTCCCTAGCCGGACCCATGGTTGAGACAATTATCGATAAAATGTATATCGACTCCTGGAGTCGGAGTCAGAGTCGGGAAAAAATATATCGACTCCTGGCTCCAACTTTGGCTCTTTTGTATATAAATCATTAATAAATTTCTCAAATTGATACGCATTTCCTAACTATTTCCTGAATGTGAGAAAGCAACAGTCGTGTTGCGTTGTATCAGAGTTATCTGTTCCATATAGTTACACTTTAATACAATATTTCTACTATCTATTCAGTTTTATTACAACTTTTAATTATTTTGAGTAGATATTTTTTCAATTTGGAAAGTCGGAGTCGGAATCGGAGTAGAAATCGGAGTCGGAGTCGAAATCGACCTCGGAGTCGGATTCGGATTCGGAGTCGGAGGTAAAAAAAAAGATGAGTTGGAGTCGGAGTCGGAGTTATGAATATTGTCTACCGACTCCGAAGCCCTGGGTTTTTCCAAGTCTGCCGGTGAATGTTGAAATTGTTTTGTTTTAGGTTTTGAATAATTGTTCGTGGATTTATTGCACAAGGAAAAACGTAAAAGTATTTATTATAATCTGACACAGATATCTACAAACAACTTGTTGTAAATATAAATAAAATTATAATTGTCTTTTCTCACTGTAATGTTAACATAACCTCACTTTGTCTTTGCACGTGTTCTTACAACCATCTTGCTTGCGACTAGGCACGACACAGGCAGTTCGTCTTCACGCCATCTCAAACATAGCTACACTCACGAGCTAGATGGCGCCACGACTGTCCTGACTCGCAATTGTTGAATACTCGAGATTGTTTAATTTACCGAATATTCAACAATTTTGAGTAGATATTTTTTCAATTTGGAAAGTCGGAGTCGGAATCGGAGTAGAAATCGGAGTCGGAGTCGAAATCGACCTCGGAGTCGGATTCGGATTCGGAGTCGGAGGTAAAAAAAAAGATGAGTTGGAGTCGGAGTCGGAGTTATGAATATTGTCTACCGACTCCGAAGCCCTGGGTTTTTCCAAGTCTGCCGGTGAATAGCGGTCGATCATTCGGTGTCTTACAATTAGCTGAATCGTCGGACCCCGCATCCTTTTACAGCCTTCCCAGATAGCACAGTACGACTTTAAGTCGTCTTTTTTTCGACTTTTTTACGTCTTTACGTCTTACGTCTCAAAAAGACGACTTTTACATATCTGTAAAGTCGTCTTTTTGGAGGCGTCTTTTCTACGTCAGAAATGAGTCGAACGGCTCGAATATTCGAGCCTTCATAAAACTTCGATCTACTCGAAATTGAAATTTCAGCTCGAACAGATCTTTAGCAAAAACCTCAAAAAAATCGAAAAAATGCAGATTTTACATGGAAGTTTTAAATTGACCACCTCTATATTTTTACAGTACCGACATATTATTATAAGTGTCGTTCATGATTTTTTTCAGATTTTTAAGAGAGGTACGCCGTTGTTAAAAAAAACAGAAATCGATTTTTGACGTTTTTCCCGTGAAAAGCTAAGTTGATCTTCAAATTGTTATATTTTATTTATTCTGTAAGCCTATTAGACACTGATAAACTTGATTAATTTGATTATTCGCAGTGGCTCAAGTGGATGAGGCCCGCGGCTACGATCTCGTGGTCCCGGGTTCGAATCCCCCCGTCACCTTTGAGATTTTTCTCAAATGATATAAAACTAATAGTCGCTCGGGTGGTTCTCGGAAACCCACCTTAATAAAAACTGTGTGTAGGACCAAGCCGAAATAAACCAACAGGTTTCAAAAAAGGCCTCTAAATAAAAAAAAAAAGCTTGATAGTATTCTACTGTGTCAGCGCATAACATCAGAAAATATTAATGTTGTTTCCAACAGTTCGGTTGGGTCAGCGCGGGAGTTTCTCAGCGTTCTTTTTTTTTATTCCTAACTATGTAATAATCAATGCTCTAAAAGATGCCTGAAAGACCGCTAATAAGACGTGTAAAAGATGCATAAAAGAAGCCTAAAAGGCCCTTAAAAAGACGCCTGCAAGATCCTCGAAAGATGCTGAAAAGCTGTCTGAAAGACGTATAAAAGATGCATAAAAGACGCATCAAAGACCCTAAAAGACGTATAAAAGATGGCAAAAAGAGGTCTTAAAACTACATCTTTCAGACGACTTTTTTAAGAAACAAAAAGACGTCTGCAAGTCGCGCAAAAGACGTATAAAAGCGGTCTGTAAGACGTAACATTTGTAACAAAGACGTGTCAAAGACCAATTAAAGACGAGTAAAAGACGAAAAAAAGTCTTTACGTACGTCTTTAAGACGTACTTACAGCTTGCGGCAGGCGACTAAAAGACGTATTTAAGACGACTTTGTGCTATCTGGGTTACCTGACGTAACTTTTGAAGCTCCCCAAATTAAGAATATTCTAACACGTAAAGCCAGATGCTGGTCAACTGTAAAATTGAAGCTAGCGTAAAAATTAGTTTCTGTGACGAGTGAATTACTTTATGACCACCGTCCCACGAAAAGACGAAGGAAAACACACCATGATATTCGTCGTCTCTTAGCAGCAATTTCCCTGAAAGTAGTTCCTAGGATCTATCTCTTTCTTTGTAATAATTATCGAGAGGAATATCGAGAAAAATACATGCATTAACGTCTTGTGTCTAGCGTCTTATGTCTCGCAGCGCAGTATGAATATACCTTAAATCTGCTATTGTAGAGGTTTTTTTTTAATATTTATTTATATTATTTATTCGCAGTGTAACATTGACTTGTCTATATGAGATTGCACATTTATTACAAGTTAAAGATCAAAAGTATTAATAAATTATAAATAAATTAACCGAAATTAATAAAATAGTACATTTCCATCTCGTGTCTGAAAACAGTAGAAAGAATAAGGTAAATATGGGCAGAGAGTAATGAGAGTGCTCACGCCCGGGGTTTGGCCGTGCCCATTATAGTGCTGCCCCCTACTCTAGTGTTTAGCCTGGATCAGCTCCTATCTCCACACTCAGTCCGGACAAGAACCATTCTCCACACTCAGTCCGGACAAGAACCATTCTCCACACTCAGTCCGGACAAGAACCTATCTCCACACTCAGTCCGGACAAGAACCTATCTCCACACTCAGTCCGGACAAGAACCTACATCATATTTGATCTTGATCAGAACGAAAAGTTTATATATCGTTTTATATAAAATATGTAACTAAGATATAGATCTAATATACACATCTCTAATTAATATAAATTAAATATAACATTAATTATAATGATAGAAGTATTTTAATTTTTTCCAATCTTTTATAGTTACAAACTCTAGTTGTAAAAAATAAAAAACCCAGAAGAATTCGAAAAATACAGATTTCATATCGTGGCTTAAATGCGATCATCTTGAATATTATTAATTTAATAATGAGATATTGTCATCATCACTATCTCCGATTTTTTCATATTTTTATTCTACTCTACACCACTAAAAAAGTTGATTTTTTATTTTTTGCATTTTCTTTAAATCACCTTTAAATCAACATAATTTTTTTTTATGAATGGACGAAACGACACCATTTCTCTGTAAAGCTAGAAGAAATAGTTTAGTCAATGACGTCTCAAAAATATGTTGAAAAAATGCATTTGCTCGGAATTGCGAAAAAGAATAGTGAAACCTGATGTTTTCAACTTTTTAGCAAGGCCAATAACGAAAGTTTAAAAGATGTGTTTGGTGAGCTCGTATCTATTCGAAAACTCCGCCTACATCTACGAATACTTTCACGAATACAACCAGTAGACATAGTTCAAATCCTATCGAGTTTAGTCTTTTTTTTAATCGGATGTACGCCACGAAGTCAGTCAGTCGCGTGTTGACATGAACTATTGTCTATTGGTGTAGTGGTGACAGCGAGTGTGTGGTTTCTTCCTACCGTGGCTTGTCCCGGTTGGGAATTTCGTCCTTCTTAGATCAACTCTATTATTTGAGAGAGACATATTCCTGTGTACAGGAATCTCTCTCACTAAAATCATGGCCACAGAAAATATACAGCAAGCTAAGAATACTGTTGAATCTACATATGCCAGTGTAATGCAAAAAGATTGCTTCCCTACGAAAGAACAGGCTATCGTATTAGACGCTTACGATGACATCACCATTAAGGAATATATACTTGCAGTTGGAAAGGTTATTAACCCTATTAACATAAGGTTTGCCTCAAGAATTTCTAACAACAGAGTGTGTTTATACTTGTCGGACAAATCCCTGGTAAACAAGATCACGGCAAAAAACAATAATATAAATATTAAAGGCCGTCTACTTTCTGCCAGACCTTTAATCATGAAAACTAAACGTGTTATCCTCTCTAACGTCTGCCCCAGTATCCCACACTCAGTGATAATGGAATCCTTTAAGCAAATGGGTATCAGAACAGTTTCACCCATGTCTTTCATTCGAGTAGGACTCTCTGAAGTAGGCATCTCACATGTCCTCAGTTTTCGTAGACAAATTTACATTCATCCAGATGATATTAATAAACTTTCGGAGAAAATACAAGTTAATTTTGAGGATACTTCATACTGGATCTTTATCACGACGGACAGTCTAGTTTGTTTCCAGTGTAAAAAGGAAGGTCATCTGGCTAAACATTGCTCGATCTCTACCAATAACCAAAATCAACAGAATGACAATCCCTCCTTGTTGACTCGTGAAGAAGAATCTGTCTCGAATATGGAGAACTATCCTCAGCTACTCAGCCAAAAAAAATCTCAAGAACGTAATCCAGATCCTGATGAAGCAGGAGATTGTGATGTAAATAAGGGCTTACACAAAAGACCGCTTTCCCTAACTTCGTCCAGTGTCTCTCACAGCATCCCGGAGGATCTTAATAAAGAATTGACCACCGCGTTATTCAACACCACCACTGTTAATGATTCATCTGGCGTACATTTCAAAAATCCTATTCCACCTGAAAAGGTGAATACTCCAGTCAAGAAAAAGAAAAAAATTGAGAATCCAGAAGAAGCGTCTAGCTCTAAGGCAATGGACGATTTGGACCAGTTATTGGAACCCATCAAGCATATTCTTACCGAACATCCCGAAACATATGTTTTACGGTATGACCAATATAAAGAACTACTAGCCAAAGCCAAGGGTAATGCAAATGTCATCCAACTAGCCCATTCCTTTACTGATGACTTAACGCAACTTGTGAAGATGCTTCGTGAAACTTACTCCAGTGTTTCTAGCAGATCTATCAAAAACAGAATCTCTAGAATTATCAAGAAGCTGGAACTCAACGTGATCTGGTCCGAAGACAGGGAAAAGGATCTATCAGGCTCATCCCTGGACCTTGGATCCGACTCAGATGTGACCCTCTCAACTGAAGACCTTACGCTTACTCCGCAGAAGACCTAAGTTCGACGATATCGAAGAACGCACTAGGAGGTTGACAGTCACCGCTATCTTCAAAGAAGCAGAGTTCAAGGGCATAAAATTTTTCAGTTCATTTTACCAACCTGGCCCTAAACCTTGGTTTGCACAGCTAAAAGTCTCTAGAGCATTCATATGTTGGATCAATAGACTTCGATCGGGACATTACCAGCTTAACGCCTCCCTCTTTCGGATCAAACTTGCTTCTGATACAAGTTGTCCATGCGGTTGTGAGGTACAGGATGCAAATCATGTGATATGGCAATGCCCGAATTACAATGATAATAGAGAGGATCTGATCAAGAAACTTTGCAGCAAGGGTTACTTTCCACCCTACACAATAAATGCCCTTCTGTGTGGGCCTTCTCTCTGCCCGCTATTTTTTATTTTTTTTTAACTTCCTTAAATCCCATTGTTTGTACCTTTAGTTCGACAGTCAGAAATGCTCCAATTCATTCGTATTCCAATTCATTGTTATTCCTAGTTTATAAGGTATTCATGTAATGTTAGCATGCACAGCCATGTGCATGCTGCTAATAATCCCATGTGGGGTTTTATAGCGTAATAAACAAAAAAAAAAAAAAAAAAACGCCACGAAGTAACTAGCGCCACTTCCGTGAAAGAATTTTGACAAATAAACAAGGGCTGCAATTCACTTGTTAGTGAATTCTTGGGCCTCGATACGTGTTCATTGGAGCCTCGAGCAGGTCAAAATTATTCAGTCTCCGATTAATAAATAGAAATAATAGATAAAAATTTTATTCGACGTTTTGAATAAATCCGCTTGGAATAAAAATTTATCTATTATTCGTCGAATAAATTCTCGGCGAATAAAAAATTATTTAAATAACGAGTCGAATAAAAGATACTGGAACGTTATAATTAAATGAAAAGCGTGTAAACCTCATATGTAAAAACACCAATTTTGAAGATGTCAAAGAATTTTTTGAGATACGTTCATATTTCACTGAACACTGCAACATATGCAAATTCGAACAAAATTCGAAACAGCAGTTCTATTTTGCATTGAAGGATTCATGTGCATTAATGGTATGAAGATTAACGATCATGGAAGTGTGGGAATTTGAAAATAATAAAAAATTAAAACAATTATAAGAAACTGCGATTTAGATCATTAGTTGTTTACACTTCTCGGCGTTCGGTAAAACTCAAAGAATAGTATCCCTGGCGTATAAATCACCCTCGGCAGCAGTGATGGGATATTCGTGGGCCACGGCCCTGAGCGGCTGAGTTTCCCCACTCTGGAGTATCGTCGCCTCACTGAACACGCGCTACGCGCTACACACAGACGTACCTCTACTCTACTCGTGTGAGTGCCTGTTCGATTCAGGTCCGTGGTTCGATTGCGCGGGCGCTACACACACAAGCATACATCTACTCTGTCCGTTGTCGCGTTCCTCCGAATTTCACGTTACCGAAGTTTCGGACGCATGAGTCGCAACCTGGAGATAGCGCGCATTCGATTCCCGGCGCGGCGCGGCGCACATTTTGCTATAACTTTTGATTTAAAAAAGATATCAAAGTGAAATTTGGACTAAACTTTTTTTAAAAAATCGGGTTTAATGATATATACTGAAATGTATTTTTAAAATTATATTTTCATTGATTTTTAAGATATAGCTGGATAAGATGGTCAAAAGTGCCCATCCACGTTGATTTTTAATCACACCATGCTCAACAAAAAGTTACGAAAAAATTCATGAATATTCCACCTATTAACATACACGACTGAGACTTTTTTCAAAATTTTTCGTTGCGAAATCGATTTTTATTCAAATCGGAAAGCATAAAATAGCCGATTTTATATCGAAGTTTTCAATTGACCACGTTAATATTATTATGTTACTTTTGTCTTATCGTGATTATTAATGTGTATTTTTTTCAGTTTTTTCGGATTATGTAACCATGTTTAAAAAAAATGGAAATCTCCAAACATTCTAAGAAAATGCACATTTCGTATTCAAGTTTTAGAGATACCAGTTTTATAACAATTCAGTTGTTAGGTATTATTGAAACAAACGTTATTAATTTTTTATAAATTGCATCGCGGTTAAGAAAAATCAAAATCTAATACAAATCTTTTTTATATTCGGAAAAATTATGTATAAACTTAAAACTGCAATATAAAATATTTTATTTGCTTTATATGTCAAGACATGAGCGTGCCTCTCAAAAATATCGGTTGGCGCATCGGTAAGGTCTCCACCTGAGAATCCTTTACTCCCCGGATCAAATCCCGCAGCGAATGATTTCTTCTTTTCGGTAAACACTTATTGCTTTGGGTTTAATCAAAAGTTTAACCAATAACACTTTGTAATTGTCGACATTTATTTTCAACTTAAAGGATTGATGTAATTCGCGCTGTCAATTTCTGTCGGGTCGTCGGGTTTTTCGAGGTTGCAGGTAACTAACTGTTTCCTTAAACGTCGTTCTCCACCTGTTCCCCGATCTTCGTTACGGCAGTAGAATATAGAATATTCTTTCCTTTAACGAAATATAGAGCAGTTCAACCATACACCGTGAGCCGCGGTATATGACGTGGTTCCAACTCTTTCGAGTCGGAAGAGAATTAAATGTTTGCTAAAATTCAGTAGTTAGATATTATTAAAACAAATCGGCCTTAATTTTTATAAATTGCATTGTGGTTAAAAATATTCGAAATTATAGGTGTATAGGTGAATAACGTAATAATAAACATTTTTATATCGACAAAATTGATTTTGATTTTTTTTAACCGCGATGCAATTTATAAAAAATTAAGAACGTTTGTTTCAATAATACCTAACAACTGAATTGTTATAAAACTGGTACGGTATTTTATCGATAATCGTCCGAAACACGGGTCCGGCCAGGGACGATTATCCAACAGGGACACTATTCTTTGACTTTTGCCGAACGTAGAAACTTAACACCGATGCTCGACAGGCCTCGGCCGCCGAGAAGTGTAATATGATACGGGTCGAGTATATCGGTGTGAGACCAGGAGATCACTACTAATCCAATGACAAAACTTCTTTATTTTTCATTATTTTTTTATGGGACTTTGACCAAAATATTCGTGGCATTTTTCTAATGAAAATGAAACCAAAAATGATATAATTCCGATGATATTTACGTGTGTAATGGACGATAGGAGTGTCGTGCGCAAGGAAAGATAGCGTATGGGAAAGAAAGAGACGCGGAGAGTCGCAGTCGTCGGCACAGTTCAAAGGCCCGCGGCGTCCTCACAATGTAATTCCAATAAAAAACTTTTTTATTATTACTTATTTTTGTATGAGAATTTCACCAATATATTTGTAACATTTTTCTGATTAAAATGATACTAAACATGATATAATTCGCATCATATTTACATTAATTGTCGCTCATATAATTTGAATGAGAAGTTACGCGGGGTCGTCCATTATACACGTAAATATCATCGGAATTATATCATTTTCATTAGAAAAATGCCACGAATATTTTGGTCAAAGTCCCATAAAAAAATAATGAAAAATAAAGAAGTTTTGTCATTGGATTAGTAGTGGTCTCCTGGTCTCACACCGATATACTCGACGCGTATCATATTACACTTCTCGGTGGCCGAGACCGTTCGAGCTTCACGGCCCCTTACGGGGTATACCCCGCAGGAGTGGGGATAGTTCTGAGTCATTTAACCGCCAGACTCTTGGGACATTTATCGATAAAATACTGTATTTCTAAAACTTCAATACGAAATGTGCATTTTCTTAGAATGTTTGGAGATTTCCAATTTTTTTAAACATGGTTACATAATCCGAAAAAACTGAAAAAATTTGTAACAGTAACATCAAAATATAAACGTGGTCAATTGAAAACTTCGATATAAAATCGGCTATTTTATGCTTTCCGATTTGAATAAAAATCGATTTCGCAACGAAAAATTTTGAAAAAAGTCTCAGTCGTGTATGTTATTAGGTGGAATATTCATGAATTTTTTCGTAACTATTTGTTGAGCATGGTGTGATTAAAAATCAACGTGGATGGGCACTTTTGACCATCTTATCCAGCTATATCTTAAAAATCAATGAAAATATAATTTTAAAAATACATTTCAGTATATATCATTAAACCCGATTTTTTAAAAAAAGTTTAGTCCAAATTTCACTTTGATATCTTTTTTAAATCAAAAGTTATAGCAAAATGTGCGCCGCGCCGCGCCGGGAATCGAATGCGCGCTATCTCCAGGTTGCGACTCATGCGTCCGAAACTTCGGTAACGTGAAATTCGGAGGAACGCGACAACGGACAGAGTAGATGTATGCTTGTGTGTGTAGCGCCCGCGCAATCGAACCACGGACCTGAATCGAACAGGCACTCACACGAGTAGAGTAGAGGTACGTCTGTGTGTAGCGCGTAGCGTGTGTTCAGTGAGGCGACGATACTCCAGAGTGGGGAAACTCAGCCGCTCAGGGCCGTGGCCCACGAATATCCCATCACTGCTGCCGAGGGTGATTTATACGCCAGGGATACTATTCTTTGAGTTTTACCGAACGCCGAGAAGTGTAAACAACTAATGATCTAAATCGCAGTTTCTTATAATTGTTTTAATTTTTTATTATTTTCAAATTCCCACACTTCCATGATCGTTAATCTTCATACCATTAATGCACATGAATCCTTCAATGCAAAATAGAACTGCTGTTTCGAATTTTGTTCGAATTTGCATATGTTGCAGTGTTCAGTGAAATATGAACGTATCTCAAAGAATTCTTTGACATCTTCAAAATTGGTGTTTTTACATATGATGTTTACACGTTTTTCATTTAATTATAACGGTCCAGTATCTTTATTCGACTCGTTATTTAAATAATTTTTTATTCGCCGAGAATTTATTCGACGAATAATAGATAAATTTTTATTCCAAGCGGATTTATTCAAAACGTCGAATAAAATTTTCATCTATTATTTCTATTTATTAATCGGCGACTGAATAATTTTGACCTGCTCGAGGCTCCAATGAACACGTAGCCCTTGTTTATTTGTCAAAATTCTTTCACGGAAGTGACGCTAGTTACTTCGTGGCGTTCATCCGATTAAAAAAAGACTAAACTCGATAGGATTTGAACTATGTCTACTGGTTGTATTCGAATAGATCCTTCATATAATTTTCTCTTATGCTAGGGTAACGAGGCGACGAGGCGATGAGAGCCTCGGTCTCCGTGGACACGTGGTGCAATAAACACAGCCGGGCAACCCCACGGGGAGCCAGGTATATCGGCATGGAACCACTAACAAGTGATTTCCTAAACTTGTTTATTTTCCATGATTCTTTCACGGAAGTGACGTTAGCTACTTCGTAGCGTTCATCCGATTAAAAAAAAAGACTAAACTCGATAGGATTTGGACTGTGCATGGCGGATTTATTCGAAGTCTTCGAATAAAAATTGCAATTTTCCATGATTTTCGGCCACTTCACCACTTCTGATCTTTTATAACTCCTAAACCAATTAAATTTTCAGAGTGCATATAATTTATACGAGCTCACCAAACACATCTTTTAAACTTTCGTTATTGGCCTTGCTAAAAAGTTGAAAACATCAGGTTTCACTATTCTTTTTCGCAATTCCGAGCAAATGCATTTTTTCAACATATTTTTGAGACGTCATTGACTAAACTATTTCTTCTAGCTTTACAGAGAAATGGTGTCGTTTCGTCCATTCATAAAAAAATTATGTTAATTTAAAGGTGATTTAAAGAAAATGCAAAACATAAAAAATCAATTTTTTTAGTGGTGTAGAGTAGAATAAAAATATGAAAAAATCGGAGATAGTGATGATGACAATATCTCATTACTAAATTAATAATATTCAAGATGATCGCATTAAGCCACGATATGAAATCTGTATTTTTTCGAATTCTTCTGGGTTTTTTATTTTTTACAACTAGAGTTTGTAACTATAAAAGATTGGAAAAAATTAAAATACTTCTATCATTATAATTAATGTTATATTTAATTTATATTAATTAGAGATGTGTATATTAGATCTATATCTTAGTTACATATTTTATATAAAACGATATATAAACTTTTCGTTCTGATCAAGGCCAAATATGATGTAGGTTCTTGTCCGGACTGAGTGTGGAGATAGGTTTTTGTCCGGACTGAGTGTGGAGAATGGTTCTTGTCCGGACTGAGTGTGGAGAATGGTTCTTGTCCGGACTGAGTGTGGAGAATGGTTCTTGTCCGGACTAGAAGATGATGGTACCCAAAAGTGGCACGGCCAAACCCCGGGCGTGAGCACTCTCATTACTCTCTGCTCGTAGCAGAGCAGAGAGTAGACGAGAGTGCTCACGCTCGGGTTTTGGCCGTGCCCATTATAGTGCTGCCCCCTAGTCTAGTTCTTAGCCAGGAACAGCTCCTGTTTCGACTTAGCCTGTAACAGAACCTGTTTCGACTTAGCCTGAAAGAGAACCTGTTTCGACTTAGCCTGTAACAGAACCTGTTTCGACTTAGCCTGTAAGAGAACCTGTTTCGACTTAGCCTGTAACAGAACCTGTTTCGACTTAGGCCTGGATAGGGAACGCACAGTTTAATTGTTTTATCTGGTTTTACATAAAATATGTAATTAATATATAAATCTAATATACCAAACATTAATTAATATAAATTAAATATAATATTAATTATATAAGGATAGAAGTATCTTCATTTTTTCCGACCATTCAGTTGCAAACTCTAATTGTAAAAAATAAAAAACTGAATAATTCGAAGAAATACAGATTTCATATCAAAGCATTAATTAAATGAAAAAATTAACTTGCACCGTATTGAATACACCTTCGTATCAAATAATTTGTATGCACATATTTTTTTGCCAAGTTCAGACTTTCACGAAATAAAGGAAATCCTGTATTAAAATGATTGTACAAAATATTTATTTCATAAGGTCAAATAAAAGAAAGGATTGAAGAAGTAGACACATTACGGAATAATTATTTTTATTTAAACAAAAGAAAAAGAGCAACATTCTAGTTCTGCTTCCAACAAAAAGGAAAATATACAAGGTACTACAGTAAAGTCATAATCTAGCTCCCATCACCAGTTCGTAGCAGGGAAAAAGATTGTCAAGGGAATCTATTTTTTTATGACTACGTCGACCGCGCCGAAAGTACAAAGGGACATTGTAGAACGTAGTAAAGGGCAGCATGTGCGGGACAACTTGAATTTTCCTGCAGACAGCAGCGGATCTCGGTGATTTTCCTTGTTGGCTCCGCTTCTCCTGACTCGCATTTCAGCTACTCGGGCCACCGAAACAGCGAGTTCCGAGAGGCGTGAGGAGAATTTGAAGGTTCATTCTATTGAAATTCAATCTATTTAAATCTATTTAAAAAACAATATGGATTCTTTATTTGTTTAAACAATTTTATTTACTCAGAAATTTGTATTCATAAAAATCTGTACATTAAAAAAACATTTATGTAAAAATTCAATTTGTTTAAACAACTTTATTGACATACAAAATTATATCTAAAAAGACGTTTACTAAAAAAAAAATTATTTGTTTAAAATTTAATTCATTTAAAAAATTATGTTTGTTAAAAATTGTATTTGCTTAAACAAACTGTATTGTTTGGAAAAATTGAATGTATTGAAATATATAATTATGAGATACATTTAAAAAATATATTTGTTCCAACAATTTGATTGCGTTGTAAATAATTCATTAAACTAACATTGGCGGATTTCTGTGATTGTCTTTGTTGGCTCTGCTTCTCCTGACCAGTGCTGACTCGAATTTCAGCTACTCGGTCCACCCGCCGAAACAGCGAGTTCGGAGAGGCGTGAGGAGAATGGCGACGGTGAAGGGCAAGTTCACTTTTCTTGCTGGCAGCAATCACACCTAATTGTCCCTGAGCTATCCTCACTCCTGCGGGGTATACCCCGTGAGGGGCATTAAGGGGGTGCGCCCCGATTTGACCTTGACGGAGTTGATCGTCACGCTAAATTTGTACGAACGGAGATTAGACGAAGCTGAGTAGTACGATTTTCGACCGATAGATGGGATAGACGAAGCTGGTTAGTAAGAATTTCGCCCGATAGGTGGTGTGGGTCTAATTTTCTGTGACGAGCTACAATTAGGTAGGATTTTTCAGAAGCCGCTACGTGACAAGCAGTATTCCGCCGATTATTGCAAATTACTCTTTAACAACGTAAAAATATGAAATTTGAGCTCTGGACGACGCTGCGCAGGACTCTTAGGAATCATTAACAACCAATTCTGAACTTCTCATTGCAATATTGAGGCGTCAGTTTCTTTTCTCGTAAACCCTTGCATGTGAGTATACGCGACTCGAGACAAGCAGTATTCTGCCGATTATTGCAAATTACTCTTCAACAACGTAAAAATATGAAATTTGGGCTCTGGACGACGCTGCGCAGGACTCTTAGGAATCATAATCAACCAATTCTGAACTTCTCATTGCAATATTGAGACGTCAGTTTCTTTTCTCGTAAACCCTTGCATTTGAGTATACGCGACTCATCAATCCGCAGCGCGCTTGCTTCAGACGTCTTATGTTTTTAGTATGTATTTTGCTGTTTTTTTACCACCCTTCCGTTCTCCATCCCCAAAATCAGGTTTGGGCATTATTAAAATAGAAAATTATTTAAATAGTGATTCGAATAAAAGATACCTTATCTTTATTCGTTATTCGAAGGTTAGAATAAGAAAAGTTTCTTTATTCGACGAGTATCGAATGAAGAAAGTATCTTTATTCGACGAGTGTCGGATAAATAATTTTATTCGACAAGATATTTATCCGACGTACAAGGGTAATTTTTTTATTCGAAACGGATTTATTAAAAGGCTTCGATAAAGAAGTTTTGGAAGTGGATTGGTAGTGGATTCACATCCACGTACCTGACCCGTTGTCGGGTTACCCTGCTGTGTTTATTGCACCACTCGGCGACCGAAGCGACTCGTGCTACTGGGCCTAGGCAGTCGGTGCTCGTCACCGTTTCTTCGATTTGGCAGAAAATTGTTCGGAGGTTACGAGTGGCCCGCGGATAAAACCACTAGATACAGTCCAAATTATATCGTGTTTAGTGTCATTTTGATCATGAGAATTCCACTAATTAGTTCATGTAGGTCTAATAAAAAAACAATTGAAAATAAAGAAGTTTTTGAAGTGGATTGGTAGTGGATTCACATCCACGTACCCGACCCGTTGTCGGGTTACCCTGCTGTGTTTATTGCACCACTCGGCGACCGAAGCGACTCGTGCTACTGGGCCTAGGCAGTCGGTGCTCGTCACCGTTTCTTCGATTTGGCAGAAAATTGTTCGGAGGTTACGAGTGGCCCGCGGATAAAACCACTAGATACAGTCCAAATTATATCGTGTTTAGTGTCATTTTGATCATGAGAATTCCACTAATTAGTTCATGTAGGTCTAATAAAAAAACAATTGAAAATAAAGAAGTTTTTGAAGTGGATTGGTAGTGGATTCACATCCACGTACCCGACCCGTTGTCGGGTTACCCTGCTGTGTTTATTGCACCACTCGGCGACCGAAGCGACTCGTGCTACTGGGCCTAGGCAGTCGGTGCTCGTCACCGTTTCTTCGATTTGGCAGAAAATTGTTCGGAGGTTACGAGTGGCCCGCGGATAAAACCACTAGATACAGTCCAAATTATATCGTGTTTAGTGTCATTTTGATCATGAGAATTCCACTAATTAGTTCATGTAGGTCTAATAAAAAAACAATTGAAAATAAAGAAGTTTTTGAAGTGGATTGGTAGTGGATTCACATCCACGTACCTGACCCGTTGTCGGGTTACCCTGCTGTGTTTATTGCACCACTCGGCGACCGAAGCGACTCGTGCTACTGGGCCTAGGCAGTCGGTGCTCGTCACCGTTTCTTCGATTTGGCAGAAAATTGTTCGGAGGTTACGAGTGGCCCGCGGATAAAACCACTAGATACAGTCCAAATTATATCGTGTTTAGTGTCATTTTGATCATGAGAATTCCACTAATTAGTTCATGTAGGTCTAATAAAAAAACAATTGAAAATAAAGAAGTTTTTGAAGTGGATTGGTAGTGGATTCACATCCACGTACCCGACCCGTTGTCGGGTTACCCTGCTGTGTTTATTGCACCACTCGGCGACCGAAGCGACTCGTGCTACTGGGCCTAGGCAGTCGGTGCTCGTCACCGTTTCTTCGATTTGGCAGAAAATTGTTCGGAGGTTACGAGTGGCCCGCGGATAAAACCACTAGATACAGTCCAAATTATATCGTGTTTAGTGTCATTTTGATCATGAGAATTCCACTAATTAGTTCATGTAGGTCTAATAAAAAAACAATTGAAAATAAAGAAGTTTTTGAAGTGGATTGGTAGTGGATTCACATCCACGTACCCGACCCGTTGTCGGGTTACCCTGCTGTGTTTATTGCACCACTCGGCGACCGAAGCGACTCGTGCTACTGGGCCTAGGCAGTCGGTGCTCGTCACCGTTTCTTCGATTTGGCAGAAAATTGTTCGGAGGTTACGAGTGGCCCGCGGATAAAACCACTAGATACAGTCCAAATTATATCGTGTTTAGTGTCATTTTGATCATGAGAATTCCACTAATTAGTTCATGTAGGTCTTATAAAAAAACAATTGAAAATAAAGAAGTTTTGGAAGTGGATTATAATCAAATATAAACTATTGACTATCTGCCCCTAAAGTGTTATATACGCGATACTTATCCTTCATTTGGGGGATGAGGAACGGAAGGATAGTAAAATAACTGCAAAATATGTATCGAAAAAATTAAATATTTTATTTGGCAGAAGCAAAGAATACCAACATTCGCTGCTAGGATAAGGAAAACTGCAAAAACCTTATCAGTATTCGTTCACAAAACAAAAAGTATATTTATATTATTTTGTCGAAACACCGACGCAGCTCGACGTTCCACCTAATCCGCATGAATCTCATCTGTAACGTGACAAAAGTAAAAATGAATAAACTGTTGCAACATATAATACATAAACTCGTATAATTGTGTGTACATACCGGGTTTGAGATGTGCGGTCGGATGGCCTGGTACTCTCCGTCGATCTGATAAATCCTGGCTGCTGCATCAAAGGAAGGCGAATCTGGAAATAATACAATTTTCAATCGCTGAAATAATCAGCGATTGCGCACACTATTTTGCAGTGTGAGGACCGACATTGCGTCGGCAAGCTCCAGCGATTCTAATGACTCGCAAGAGCTGAGCAATCGACAATTTGACAATTTTCAATCGCTGAAATAATCAGCGATTGCGCACACTATTTTGCAGTGTGAGGACCGACATTGCGTCGGCAAGCTCCAGCGATTCTAATGACTCGCAAGAGCTGAGCAATCGACAATTTGACAATTTTCAATCGCTGAAATAATCAGCGATTGCGCACACTATTTTGCAGTGTGAGGACCGACATTGCGTCGGCAAGCTCCAGCGATTCTAATGACTCGCAAGAGCTGAGCAATCGACAATTTGACAATTTTCAATCGCTGAAATAATCAGCGATTGCGCACACTATTTTGCAGTGTGAGGACCGACATTGCTTCGGGAAGCTTCAGCGATTCTAATGATTCGCGAGCTGATTACTATTGGTCTTGATTGTTCAAGACGAGAGGGCTCTCGAATAGCCATACTTCTCTTGTATCGGCTGTCCACTATTTCCGGCAGCATACATTGAATATAAAATCTTGACAATTTTGACTGCATTTCATGCTGCCAAAATTCGTCATCTCTGTCTATTCTTATTGATTTCAAACCCTTGGGTGTCCAGAGACAAAACAGGCAATACTTTTTACCTGTTATGTGCAGTTGTCCCTGCACTTGATAAAAATATGGATGCGTTCTGCGTAGCGCAGTACCTGCATCATCCTCAAACATTTTCCTTATTCGCGGAACTGTTTTTATCGCTTCCTCTGGCGATAACTTTTCTGCCGTTTTTGGGCATTTTATTTCGACGATACCGTCGTTATCGTCGATCACACCGTCTGGAGTTGCTCCCAAAAATGGGATTGAGGCATCAATGAAGAGGCCACATTTCCTTATTTGCAATCCTTCCTTCTTCGCGAGTTGTTCTCGGGCAATTTCTTCACACTGCCGGCCATATTCAATGCTGGGTAGATTCAGCACTTTTGGATATAGCAGTGTCGTTACCAATTTACCACACGGCGTTTTCTTCAGTCGGCGGCACACAATCCCGAAGTTGGATGCCGTGAGTAATTTTGATCTATGCAATTGCCACTTCTGGCTCTTTGCTTGATCTGTAGTCTCCTTTTCAATGGTCTGTCTACTCTGCTGCCAATCCTGCAGAATCTCCATGTGCCTCTCCTTTTCTGCATTGAACACATGTTCTTCCATGTCCGGTTTCTCTGCGCTGGGTCCGTAATCCTTGTCCTTCGTCTGGGAAACCGGCTTTCGTTCGCTCTTGGGTAGACATCTTCGGTTTTTGTTCCTTTTCTCGCAGTTTTCATTCCTTTGTTCCTCCATTTTTTGCAGACATTTTGGCGGCTCCCTTCCCTTGGCCGTCATTAGGCGGGATAATGCTTCCTTCGTGTTATATTGGACGACAGCAGCGGCACATCTCGCGGTGTACGATCCCCTCTGACTCCAGTTGATCCTCTTTCCGCCAGTATATTTGGCAATGACAGCATTGAAGCTCTCCACTGAGTTGTTATTGCTGTTATATAACAGACTTTCAGCGTGAGCCATCAATGGACGGAAGATCTCTTCCATCTGAGCATACGTTCCGATTTCCTTCAGATGCGGCACCATGTTTTCCTCGTCCTGATTTGCGGTGCGGTTGCAGAAATATCCCAGTCTTCGGCACTCTTTATGCTCCCCGAAGACGTGGCTGGGAATGTTCAGCATGTCCTTTTTTAAATTGTTAATTTTGTGGATAATCTGAACCTTTTCCTGCGATCTATAATCTGCAGCTTTCAGAACATCCGTGCGCATTCTGCGAATACTTGTTTCCACTGCTTTTCTGTGTCTGCCGGGTTCAATTTTCTTCACAACGTCCTTCATCTTTTGGCAGAAGTTTCGTAGCAAATGGTTCGTGCATTCAATTTTTTTCACACGAACCTGCTCCGCTTTGTATGGATCACAATCTAAAATCCTTTTATACACGCTGCTGTCACCATCAGCAATTAGAGTTGCGTAGACAAGACCTCTTTTTGCTATGCTGGTCTCGAAGCCCTCAGCAATTGCGTCGCTCTCCATTTTCGTCGACGTTTGATTTCGTCTCCAGTTCTTGAAGCACGCATGACTTTTTGGCTTTTCCTTCTTTTCGAACGCACAGTGGCAGATTTTGCACATCTTGTTTCGCACTCCAATAAATAAAACTTTCTTCGTGTGGAATCCAGCTATTACACCGACACCGGACATGGAGTCGTATTTTCCCGTACGGTAGGATCTCTTCATCCAACTACCGTCAGCCACGACGGGGATAAATGGAATCCCGGAAGGCAAAACATCGCCTCTTTCAATGGCTAATCGTTTCTCCTCTTCAGCCGCTGCTAGCATCTCTGCTTCTGCAACATTGACGAAGTCTTCCACAATGTTGTCGTGATGCTTCCGGTAATACTTCTTCGACATGCATGGAATGTTCATTGCTGAGAGCATTTCCTTCATTTGCATGTAACCACCTCCAGTGGTCAGCGTACCGGCGACCGCACTGGAATTTAAATCCATTTCTTTGCTTTCTGCGGATTGGCTATTTATCTCCGCTTTGTAGTTGCACATCTTGCATTGCACCAGCATTGTTGTCCTCAGGCCCGATCGCCTCGTGCCGGTGATCTCCAAATGGGCCGTTGAACATTCAAAGGTCCTTGAATGGTTCCCAATCTTTTTTATCTCCTCGAAGACGTGCTGTAGGTCGACGATGCACAATCCCGCGATGGTGAATTTTGGACGAGTTTCCTCTCGCGTTGCTGGCTCGATGACGAAAGAGTCGGTGTCGGTGTCCATGGGTTGTGACTCTTCGAGTCTCTCGCAAACATCTTCCATCGATTTGTCGAGTATTTCTTGCTGAGCTCCTTCTTCGTCGACCCGTGGCTTGGCAACCCCTTCTGCTGTTGCACGCTCTGTGTCGGTGACCATTGGTTCACACTCTTCGGACTTGTCGCCAACATCTTTCGTTGATTGGTCGACCATTTTTTGCCGAGCTGCTTCTTCGTCGACTCTTGGCGCTGCAACTCTTTTTGCTAAAGCTTGCACCCTTCTAAAAGTACGAAACATAAAAAGACGTTGATAACATGTAGTCATTTTTATATGGGTGACCTATAAACGAATCTCAAAGGATTTTTCGAAATTTGTCTTCTTCAGATTTTTGTTGTGGAAGTATAAGCATTTAGTATAAACGTTTATAGTGTTCTCAGCGATGATACTAATTGTTTTATTAGTAGCCAAGTTGTCGTGACGCGGAGCTCATCAACTCCGCGCTGTTAGGGTACTGTCTTTTATGGCCAATACGCTTGGGGATTTCCACGGTCGTTGGGCCCTCGGTCAAAAATATAAATGGAACCTTTTGAGTGCAATAAAGGGGGACAAAGAAGCTTTTCTTCCTTTCGTCTACGACTAAACACACCAAGAGTAAGGAGTATTCCAAAAAGTGTCTGATTTCGCGGGGAATATCCACCACAACAATCCTCCTTGTACATGTTAGAAGGGTGAAAGACCAAAAATTTTGCCCTTCAGATTTTACTTCCATCGAAGGGATATTACCACAAGCATATTACCACAATACAGTGTTTTGTCGATAATTGTCGCAAATATGTAGCCTATAACTACCCCAAAACTACAGTGCGTATCGGAAGTTTAGACGCACTTGCTTTTCTTGTTGTTGGGTAAACACCATGATAGGCCGGGAAGCTCGAGAGGCCTCGGTCGCAGAGAAGTGTAAGATAATACGGGTCGGGTACATCGATGTTAGACCAGGAGACCACACTAATCCAATAACAAAACTACTTTATGTTTCATAATTTTTTGATGGTGCTTTGACTAACATATTCCTGGTATTTTCCCAATGAAAATAATACCAAATACGATATAATTCCGATGATATTTTCTTGTGTAAAGAGTAATGAACGATGAATGTTTCGGACGCACGGAAGAACAGCCTATGGGAAAGCCTTTGAACTGTGCCAGCGCGCCACGACTCTCTGCGTCTCTTTATTTCCCATACGCAATCTTACTTTCTGTCCCAGACTTTCGTTATTCTTTACACAAGTAAATATCATCGTAATTGTATCATATTTGGTATCATTTTCATTAGCAAAATACCACGAATATGTTGGCGACAGTTACATAAAAAAATAATGAAAAATAAAGTTTTGTTATTGGATTAGTTATGTTTACACTTCTCGGCAACCGAGGCCCTCGAGTTTCACTGTCATTTTCAACGTTAGGCTGAAGTCAAAGAATAGTATCTCTGGCCGATAATTGTATCTGGCCGGATCCGTGTTTTGGACAATTATCGATAAAACACTGTACAAGCTGTACAGTTTATTAATAGTATTGAAAATGTACACTACCTCTCTTTCATAATTTTCTTTAAACTGCGTCTCCATCCGCCATGTCGAGGTTTTCTTACTGCATGTTGCTTCACATGCAGTGTCGACACTGATGGCACTAAATCTTCCGCACTGTTTCCCGCAATTTTAGTCATTTTTATTTCAAAAATAGAATAAAATAAGAATAAAGTAGAATAAAATAATAATAAAATAGAATAAAATAAGAATAAAATAGAATAAAATAAGGATAAAATGAAATAGAACTACAATTAATATAATATTGAATATAAATCGCGTTTTGTGTAATTACTGTTACAGGAGCATTCACGACTGAATGCGTCTCTGTCCGTCAGTAATCTGTGCACTCAACTGTTTTCGAAAAATGTCAAAAAGGCAACACCGGCGCGGCGGTTCGGCACAGTCGGGAGTGGGGGAACCGGCGCGCGCAGGTAGTGGGCGTGCTCCGGCTACTGGAGGGCCTAAGAGTGTTGCTTCGTTACGTTCTTAGAAATTTCATAATTTATGTACAATTTTCATAAGTTTTTATAAACTAATAAAATAATATTACCACAAAATTGGATCATTCCACGCGAAATCGTCGACTTTTGGAGTACTGCTCGAATTTTATACAAAGGCCGTACCCGCGTTTGGTGGTGACATTCGCCCCCGACGGGTTTTTAATCGATCTTTGGCCATTCGAGAGACTACCCAAAAATACTCCTTTCTGCCAGATTGCAGCCTCACATCCCACCTGTACGGGTAGTTATTGAGGAAAATTGAAAAATCAGTTTTCGGCACATTTTCCCCATTTATTGACAATTCAAAATTCTGAAAAAATTCAGACACGTTTCGGATACCAAGCCATATAGTAGGTATCATTTTCAGATTTTTCCGTTGCAAACTCTAGTATTACATTTAGGTTCCGTTATTTAGAAGAAAATAATAATATTGTTAGTACTCCAAAAATATTTTTCCGAAATGTTATTAAAAAATAGTTTAAACATAGTTAAAAAATGTTTTTACAATGGTTTAACAACAATTATATGGTTTGGAAGCGACAAAACATCTGAAAAAAATTGACCTGGGCGGGATTCGAACATGGGCCAAAAAATCAAGAGCGGTTCCACAATCGTTGACCATAACCGGTACACCAACCAATACCGTTGAAACTATCTTCGAAATGTTTTCATGTACAGTGTTTTATCGATAATTGTCCCAACCACGGGTCCGTACAGGAACAATTATCTGACAGGGATACTATTCTTTGACTTTTGCCGAACGTAGAAACTCGACACCGAAGCTCGAGAGGCCTCGGCCGCCGAGAAGTGATCGAGTACATCGGTGTGAGACCAGGAGACCACTACTAATCCAATGACAAAACTTCTTTATTTTTCATAATTTTTTTATGGGACTTTGACCAAAATATTCGTGGCATTTTTCTAATGAAAATGATACCAAATATGATATAATTCTGATTATATTTACGTGTGTAATGGACGACCCCGCGTAACTTCTCATTGAAATTATCTGAACGACAATTCATGTAAATATATGATGCGAATTATATCGTGTTTAGTATCATTTTAATCAGAAAAATGCCAGAAATATATTGGTAAAAGTCTCATACAAAAATAATGAAAAATAAAGAAGTTTTGTCATTGGATTAGTAGTGGTCTCCTGTCCCACACCGATATACTCGACCCGTATCATGTTACACTTCTCGGCGACCGAGGCCGCCCGAGCTTCTTGGCCCCTCACGGGGTATACCCCGCAGGAGTGGGGATAGTTCAGAGACAATTATGTGCCAAACATTTGGGATATTTATGGATAAAATACTGTACCATACATACTATTATTTCGCTTTTGTATTACGCAAGTTTTAGAGTCTGGAAAATATTTCTCTGAACATCGGAATGTTTAATATTACATAATATATTTTTAAGGTTCCGAAAAGATAAGTATAACTTAGGAAAAACGCTGGGAAAAGTGGTTTTTAATTGTTTCCAACAATAACAAATATTCCTATCTACTGACAATTATCGTAATAAATATATATTTTTTGTAATCATTTTTTAATTAATTAAAATAAAATTTGAAATTGTTTATTTGTCACTCATTCAGTAGTTTTCCAGATAATTCAAATCACAGATGGCTTTGATTATAACTTTCTCTGTATTTATTCTTCGCATCCTGAATATTTCAAGAAATACTCGGTCTTCGGCTAAACGAAGAAATGCTGGTGTGTTTCCCATTATTGCACTAAAAATATTTTTACAACAGGCCCAACGATCTCGGAAATCCCCAAGCATATTGGCTATGGAAATGGCCATAAAAGACGGATTGCGTCACCCTTCGGCTACCAATAAAACAATCAGTGTCGTCGTAATTGACTCTATGCAATAAAATCTTTGAAAACATTCATCGCGGTCATTGTACAGGTAAAAAGGTAAAATGTAATTTATTTTATTACCTGATCATTCGCTCATCTATTGTCGCCTATAGAGGAACCAGCATACACTTTGTTCATATAGGGTAGCGTGCGATAATTGAAACAGTAGACTAAAGCTATATATAATATATATATATAGATGATAGAATGAAATTTCGGTGTTGATGTTGAAGCGCCGAGCTCGACAGCTGATTTCGGTGATGGGCGCAAAAACCAAACTCGACGCTGGCAGGGCATTGTTGTTTCGACGCGGCCTGACTAGCAAAAACCCAGCCACGAGCACGCAAGCTAAAAACAGCATTTTTAAATCTAACGTAAACCTAACCCAGACCGATAATATAAATAATTAACGGTTTTTATACAATTTGAGCAATTCTGACTGTATCATAATCATTGATATTTTTTTAGAATTCTTTTAGAAGCAATATTTAGATAGTGACACAATATATTATACGCGGTGCAGCATCCACTGCAAATAATTTTATTTTCGTCAATTTTAAAGTATCCATCTTTATAAAACCAGATTGGTGAAGAGAACATTGGGTTGAGACCACATCTTCATTTATTTCCAAATTTTTAAAAAGTTCCCTGCTACGAAACCATTGCATTTGTTTCAAACAATTGCAGAGTGAATGGTGAAAAAACATTTAAGTATTATTAGGTAAGTAACGAAATACACAAAATTTGTATACAAGAATAATAAACAATTAATATTCTCATCGCTGATGATAACTTGATTTCTGACTCTCGTGCCGCGACCAACGGTCGCGAGAAGTTCCAAAGACGAACATCAGTCAAATTCAAAATTCGTTGGATCCTCCGTGCACGGCGCTGCTTGACCCGACACGGCCCGCCTGAGTCCCGAGAGCTCATTTCGACCTCGAACATGTAAGTACCACATACAATGTTAGTATTGCTGTGCGTCGAGTCAAATTCATAGTTCATTCTTTGTTACTTACAGTAGACTCCCATATAACGCGATGGAAAAATTGTTTAAAATTAGTGTATATATGTATTTTTTGTGGCAGTAAATGTACATTCTTCTTACGTACATGCACTGTACATTTACTGCCACATAAAATACATATATACAGTTTTTTAAAATAAGTTTTTCGTAGCGTTATACGGGAGTCTATTGTATTACGCGAAAATACATGAAGCTTATTTGCATTCTATTCACTTGATTCATTGGACGCGTGATAAAGTGTTATATGGTGATGTGTACCATATGTTACAGTGTATAATGTGAAAGTGTGTGAGAACGTTTTTCTCGGGATCGTATCAGATTCTCGAACACAGATTGTGACTATTGTGAGGTGTGCAGTAATTCGAAAGAGTCGCGTACCACTATCCTATTCCAACAATTGGGTACCCCATTCATTCGAATTATTGCACACCTGCAGAAACTCACAATCTTTACTGGAGAGTCCTAACACGATATTTTCGAGGTGTCGCAGATCCTCCATGAAGTAATATTGTTTCTTTTTTTCCAGATAATGGAAAAAACAGTAAAAAAATTAGAAGACCTCCGGGTGAATGACGGCGAGGAGCAGCCACCCGCGGCAGCGCCGGAAACGCCAGACAGGGGGCATTCGGTGTGTCCCGAACGTAAGCAAATTATTTGTAAAAAAATATTAATGTAATATTTGTAAAAAAGTGTTTAGATGATCGTAATAAATATTTGTATGTTACATGAAGAAAACACCACACCGGCCGCGGTGCCGCCGCAGCGAGCAACCGCTGACGAGGCGGGCCCTTCGGAAGTTGCACTAAATCCAGCATTATCTAATGTAAGTAAAAGGTTAAGAATTTATAAAAATCCGTTAATTGTCGTCCGGCCGCGATTATAATCCGGGCGATAACCCGATATTTAGGTTTCTTTTACGCTTGATCAGTTTTGGGAGTTTTTGCTCACCAGCGAGCTCAGCCGTTCGTAAACACAGGTTCAACTGAAAGGTTGAACTCGTTGCGTGAGCCACCGTATCCTACCTTTCAAAAGAAAAATCCGTTGACTATTTCCTATGTCTCCCTCGCAACACCGTACCTTATAGTATGTTAATATTTAATATTAATATGTTAAATTTTCCTATGTTACAGTCACAGTTCAAGAAAATCATGCGGCAATTGTTGTATGGCAGAAGGGTGGCCGCGGCGGACGAGGTGGCCGTGGCGGCAGAGGTGGCCGCGGTGGGTGGAATGGCCGCGGTGGGTGGGATGGACCGAGCGACGGCAGGGGTGGAGACGGCGGCGGCGGCGGCGGTAATACCATTTATATAAAAATGTAAAACAAATAAAATATACATATATAAAAATTATTGTCTTATTTGTGTAGTTGTTACCTATTGTAACCCTCTATCTCGATCGGGAGGTTAGTTATGGGGTAAAATTGAAAAATCAGCTTTTGGCCTATTTCCCCTAGTTAAAGATGTTTAGAAATTCTGAAAAAAATCTGACACATGTCAAGCACTCGAATACATACTCTGCAATTCGTTTCACATTTTTAAATTGAAAATCCTGCTTGTAAAAAATCAAAAACCTCAAAAAAATCGAAAAAATGCAGATTTCACATGAAAGTTTTAAATTGACCACCTCTATATTTTTACAGTACCGATATATTATTAGAAGTGTCGTTCATGAATTTTTTCAGATTTTGAAGAGAGGTGCGATGTTGTTAAAAAAAATAAGAACCGATTTTTCCAACGTTTTTCCCGTGAAAAGCTAAGTTAACCTTCAAATTGTTATATTTTATTTATTCTGTAAGCCTATGAGACACTGATAAACCTTGAACATTTCACAGAAATAATTAGAAAATGAAGTTAACTTGATTAGTATTCTACCGCGTCAGCGCATAACATTAGAAGATATTAACGTTGTTTCCAATAGCTCAGTTGGGTCAGCGCGGTAGGCGCTCGTCTCTCAACCTGCGTGTACTAGGTTCGCGCCCCCTCAGGTACCTACTTTTTTTTATTCCTAGCTATATAATAATCAATGCTACTTTTGTAGAATACTTTTAGAACCTACATTTGAATATTTAAAATTTAAGATCAATTGCAAAATTTGTACCGAACCGACAGACAGACAGACAGACAAGAAACCGAGCTAATAAAAACGTGGTAAAATATTGTAAGGTAAAATATCAGAAATCTGAAAAAATTCATGAACGACACTTCTAATAATATATCGGTACTGTAAAAATATAGAGGTGGTCAATTTAAAACAACCATGTGAAATCTGCATTTTTTCGATTTTTTTTTAGGTTTTTGATTTTTTACAAGCAGGATTTTCAATTTAACAATCTGAAACGAATTGCAGAGTATGTATTCGAGTGCTTGACATGTGTCAGATTTTTTTCAGAATTTCAAAACATCGTTAAACTAGGGGAAATAGGCCAAAAGCTGGTTTTCAATTTTACCCCATAACTAACCTCCCGATCGAGATAGAGGGTTACAATTTTACACAGTATGTTTTTTTTTATCCCCTATCAAATGGCCCATCCCCGATATTATTCGGACCAGGGGCATTTTTGACCATCTTATCTGGCTATTTCTTGAGATATCATGAATATTTCATGAAATACAGACTTTATAACCAACGACATCGGTGATTTAAACTAGTTCAATAATGAGAAACAGACCAGCATTTCTTCGCATACTTTGTTAGTCGAAAACGGAGTATTTCTTGAAATATTCAGGATATGACGAATAAATACAAAGAAAGTTATAATCCAATGTGTGATTGGAATTATCAGGAAAAGTACTGAATGAGTAAAAAATAAACAATTTCAAATTTTATTTTAATTAATTAAAACATGATTACAAAAAATATATATTTATTACGATAATTGTCAGTAGATAGAAATAATTGTTATTGTTGGAAAAAATGAAACCCACTCTTTCCGGCGTTTTTCCCATGTTATATTTATCTTTCCGGAACCATAAAAATATATTATGTATTATTAAATATTCCGACATTTTCTGCCAGATCGAAAAAACTACGACGAGCACCGACTGCCTAGGCCCAGTAGCACGAGCTGCCTCGGTCGCAGAGTAGTGCAATAAACACGGCCGGGTAACCCAACACAGGGTCAGGTACATCGGTGTGAAACCATCGCTAATTCAGTTGCAAAACTTCTTTATTTTTCATAATCTCCTTATAGAAGTTGCACCTGCTGATTCCTGGCGTTTTTCCGATTACAATGACACTAAACACGATATAATTTGGATTGTATCTAATGGTTTTATCATTAGAGTTATTCGAATAAAGCCTTCGAATAAAAAAATTATCTTTATCCGACGGATTTGGGAAACTATTTATTCGATACGCGTTGACTAAAAATACATTTTGTATTCGAACCTCCGTATAACGAATAAAAATTATTTTATCTTTCATTCGTTATTCGAAATTTTTATTTAGATAAACATTTTGCCCAACTTTGCGCACACGGTGGGCTGGATCGAGAAAGGTGGTCTTTTACTAGAACTCCTGAACCGTAAGACATACGGGGATGAAATTCGCACTAAAATTCATTAAAAAATTATTTCTATCTACTGACAATTATGGTAATAAATATATATTTTTGCAATAATTTCTTAATTGATTGTTTAAATTTTATTGTCTTAAAATAATATTTAAAGTTGTTTAGTTGTTGCTTGTTTGGTATTTATGTAGACAATTGTAATGACCGATGTCTGGTTATAAATTGTCTTATATTTCTTGAAATTTATCCTTCATATCATGAATATTTCAAGAAATACGTCACGAGTCGCGAATACGCAAATGCAAGGGTTTACGAGAAAAGAAACTGACGCCTCAATATTGCAATGAGAAGTTCAGAATTGGTTGATTATGATTCCTAAGAGTCCTCCGCAGCGTCGTCCAGAGCCCAAATTTCATATTTTTACGTTGTTGAAGAGTAATTTGCAATAATCGGCAGAATACTGCTTGTCTCGAGTCGCGAATACGCAAATGCAAGGGTCTACGAGAAAAGAAACTGACGCCTCAATATTGCAATGAGAAGTTCAGACCCGGTCGATTATGTTTCCTAAGAGTCCTCCGCAGCGTCGTCCAGAGCCCAAATTTCATATTTTTACGTTGTTGAAGAGTAATTTGCAATAATCGGCAGAATACTGCTTGTCTCGAGTCGCGTATACTCAAATGCAAGGGTTTACGAGAAAAGAAACTGACACCTCAATATTGCAATGAGAAGTTCAGAATTGGTTGATTATGATTCCTAAGAGTCCTCCGCAGCGTCGTCCAGAGCCCAAATTTCATATTTTTACGTTGTTGAAGAGTAATTTGCAATAATCGGCAGAATACTGCTTGTCTCGAGTCGCGTATACTCAAATGCAAGGGTTTACGAGAAAAGAAACTGACACCTCAATATTGCAATGAGAAGTTCAGAATTGGTTGATTATGATTCCTAAGAGTCCTCCGCAGCGTCGTCCAGAGCCCAAATTTCATATTTTTACGTTGTTGAAGAGTAATTTGCAATAATCGGCAGAATACTGCTTGTCTCGAGTCGCGTATACTCAAATGCAAGGGTTTACGAGAAAAGAAACTGACACCTCAATATTGCAATGAGAAGTTCAGAATTGGTTGATTATGATTCCTAAGAGTCCTCCGCAGCGTCGTCCAGAGCCCAAATTTCATATTTTTACGTTGTTGAAGAGTAATTTGCAATAATCGGCAGAATACTGCTTGTCTCGAGTCGCGTATACTCAAATGCAAGGGTTTACGAGAAAAGAAACTGACACCTCAATATTGCAATGAGAAGTTCAGAATTGGTTGATTATGATTCCTAAGAGTCCTCCGCAGCGTCGTCCAGAGCCCAAATTTCATATTTTTACGTTGTTGAAGAGTAATTTGCAATAATCGGCAGCATACTCGCTTCCGAAACAAGTGAAATGTAACAAGATTGTCGCCATTGACACCACCTAACGGTTCCGAAATTTTCCACTACTAGCGCCACTGTCTCTTTCGCAGTTACCCTATACAAATGCATGGGACAGAGACACTAACGCTAGTAGTGGAAAATTTCGGAACTGCAAGGTGGACTTTGTGGCGGCCATCTTGTGACATTTCACTAGTTTCGGAAGCGAGTATGCTGCCAATTGTTGCAAATTACTCTTCAACAACGTAAAAATATGAAATTTGGGCTCTGGACGACGCTGCGGAGGACTCTTAGGAATCATAATCAACCAATTCTGAACTTCTCATTGCAATATTGGGGCGTCAGTTTCTTTTCTCGTAAACCCTTGCATTTGCGTTTTCGCGACTCGAAACAAGCAGTATTCTGCCGATTATTGCAAATTACTCTTCAACAACGTAAAAATTTGAAATTTGGGCTCTGGACGACGCTGCGCAGGACTCTTAGGAATCATAATCGACCGGGTCTGAACTTCTCATTGCAATATTGAGGCGTCAGTTTCTTTTCTTGTAAACCCTTGCATTTGCGTATACGTATATGCGGATCTGGCGATGTGTGAGTGGTAGGGTGGTTGATGGTGTTTGGCAGGGCGCACCGCCTTAAACCTCGAGAGGCCTCGGCTGCCGAGAAGTGTAACATGATACGGGTCGGGTATATCGGTGTGAGACCAGGAGACCACACTAATGCAATAACAAAACTTCTTTATTTTTTATTATTTTTTAATGGAACTTTCACCATCATATTCTTGACATTTTTCTAATGAAATTGATACCAAAAATAATACAATTCCGATTATATTTACGTGTGTAATGGACGACCCCGCGTAACTTCTCATTGAAATTATATGAACGGCAATTAATGTAAATCTGATGCGAATTATATCGTGTTTAGTATCATTTTAATCAGAAAAATGTCACAAATATATCGGTGAAAGTCTCATACAAAAATAAGTAATAATAAAAAAGTTTTTTATTGAGATTACATTGTGAGGACGCGGCGGGCCTTTGGACTGTGCCGGCGGGCCTTTGGACTGTGCCGGCGACCGCTACTCTCCGCGTCTCTTTCTTTCCCATACGCCATCGATCCTTGCGCTCGACACTTTGATCGCCCATTACACAAGTAAATATAATCGGAATTATATCATATTTGGTATCATTTTCATTAGAAAAATGCCCCGAATAATTTGGTCAAAGTCCCATAAAAAAATAATGAAAAATGAAGAAGTTTTGTCATTGGATTAGTAGTGGTCTCACACCGATATACCCGACCCGTATCATGTTTACATTTCTCGGCAACCGAGGCCCCTCGAGGTTCCCATTCCATTTCTACGTTCGGCACAAGTCAAAGAATAGTATCCCTGACAGATAAACGTCGCTGGCCGGAACCGTGGTTGCGACCAGGCTTGCCATATTGCCCGGGCAAAAGCGCCCCTTACCGCTGCGCCCCTCGCCAAGCTGTGCCACTGAGCCCGTCTAGCAAGGCCCCTGTGGGACCCACAGACGGAAGAGTGGGGCTTTGCTAGACAGGCTCAGCGGCACAGCTAGGCGAGGGGCGCAGCGGTAAGGGGCGCTTTTGCCCGGGCAATATGGCAAGCCTGGTTGCGACAGTTAACGATAAAATACTGTATTGCGCGGGATATACCCCGTGAGGGGCCGTAAAACTCTAGAGGTATCAATCGCCGAGAAGTGTAACATAATACGGGTCGGGTATATCTGTGTGAGACCACTACTAATCCAATAACAAAACTTCTTTATTTTTCATTATTATTTTATGGGGCTTTGACTAACATATTCGTGACATTTTTCTAATGAATATGATACCAAATATGATATAATTTCGATGATATTTACTTGTGTGATGAACGAAATGTTTTGGACGCAGAAGACAGCGTATTGAAAAACCTTGGAAGTGTTCCGGTGCGCCACGACTCTCCGCGTCTCTTTCCTTCCCGCACGCTGATACACTGATACATACATTGATTACAAAATGTCACAGTACATGTATGTACTACAAATAATTTCTTCTATATTTCTTTATTTCTTGTAATAAATTTTGATAACATTAATCCGAGCAGATTGTCTATAATTTTATCGAGCATTACTAGGAAGTTCTCATTTACAACGTGCATTTATGAGACCAAAAATAGCCAAGTTTAACGTTTTTCATCTTTGTCGAACGCTTCCACTCTATGTCTCTCTTCCTTTCACATTTGCCGTCCACTTTCGTGTCCGAAAATTTAGTCGCTCATTACACGAGTAATTATATTCGTAATTATATCGCGTTGGATATTATTTTGATATTTAATCAGAAAAAGGAACAAATACGATGGAAAAAGTTTAATAGAAATAAATTAAAAATTAGAAAAGTTGTAATCATTTGCTTCCCGTTCATTTGTGTGAGCCTCACCGATACTCGACACTTCGCTGGCCCGGTCACTGGTTACAACGGGGACCCCCCAGTAGTAGAGAGTAGAGACCCCATATTTAGAGTTCCTCACCCTCACACTCCACCAAATGCATATTGTGCTCTTCCCAATTTTATCCGAAGGAAATAGTAATAACGCATCATAATTAATTTTTCATGAGTTTTTATTAAATTACATGGACACAGACATTTCTTCTATTATATTTGTGTACACATACCTCACATAACTAGTCTAATACATTTTATATATTTAAGAATTACCAACATATGCGTGACAATTGCAAACGAGTGTTAAACAGAGCTGTAATGTAGCCCATAAGAGATCAAAAGAACGATCAAATAAAGAGTAAGCCACAATATTTTCGCTTACAACTATATTTAGAAGTAGTTCAAATATGTTTTTAAAATCATCTACTAAAAATCTTAAGGTCAGAAGGTGGAAAAAATATGTACTCATGAAAGAAAAAAAATTATGCCCCTAATGGTCTCGAACCATGTTGAAAAAGTTTCCCTCGGTTTCACAGTCGGATACGCTACAGTTACATCCATCGGCGCTGTCGGAATTACATTCGAAACATTTAGATATAATGCGTATATCGGTTTTCGTCGAAATTTGTTTTTATTTTTTAAATTAATAATAGCTGTAGTTAACAATATGAAAAAAATTAGAGACATTGTTGATGACAATACCTCATTATTAAATTAATGCTTTGATATGAAACCTGTATTTCTTCGAATTATTCCGGGTTTTTTATTTTTTACAATTAGAGTTTGCAACTGAAATATCGGAAAAAATGAAAATACTTCTATCATTATATAATTAATATTATATTTAATTTATATTAATTAAAGTTTGGTATATTAGATTTAACAGATAAAACAATTAAACTGTACGTTCTGATCCAGGCCAAAGTCGAAACACTAAGTCGAAACAGGTTCTGTTACAGGCTAAGTCGAAACAGGTTCTGTTACAGGCTATGTCGAAACAGGTTCTCTTACAGGCTAAGTCGAAACAGGTTCTGTTACAGGCTAAGTCGAAACAGGTTCTGTTCCTGGCTAAGTCGAAACGAAACGAAAAGTGGCACGGCCAAAACCCGAGCGTGAGCACTCTCACTCTCTGCTCGTAGAGAAAATTTTATACTCCATTCGCATTACGTGTATTTAATATGATTTGGCGGGAATAAACATACGTGATTCTTCGGTTTAAATGTTGAATATGACATTTAAAGCCTTTTTTTACTTATTGAAAAAGTTACTTATTCTATATGCATCGTTAACGAACAATTTATTAATGTTACGTTTTACGCCTTCCTAATGTATTCATTTTAATAATTTTCTTATTACAGTTTGACATAATATGCATATTTTATAGGTTTTTTATTACATTTCGATCTAGTAATGCATATATAGCTATATATATATATAATTACATCAAAATGTAATAAACAGATATATATATATATAATACGCACAGATTATTTACAATAACTTTATTTATTGTGAGATATTAAGTAATAAACTAAATTATAAGCAAGTATGTTAATACTTTACTTACAAAATAAGAAAGTTACGTGAATTCTATTTTTTTTAATTAAGCGCTGGTATGCAAATAACTTTATTAAATAATGACAGAAAGGTAAAACGTTGGAATTTCAATCCGACACAGCACGTTCTCATGCAGATTTAAAAATGAATAATCAACTTTGAGATCATGTAACTGATTTCATCGCGGGGCAGTTTTAGTTACAGTATAATGTTTATTGTTACAACTGGTTTCACTACTCAGCTGTAAATAATCGAATTAATACTTGATTTCGGAGCTACACATATAACATAGTGATATCTAAAGACCGCCACAGTGGGATTCTACACCTTTGGGCCGTTGGATATTAAAAAAAAATATATGCATAATTGTTTATAACATTGATAAGTAATGTTAATTTTTTTTTTACATTAACCCATTCTACGCATTGAGAACAGAAAAAGTGTGAGAGAAATTATATTCCGCAAACGAACCGTTTAATCAGGAAAAATTGTTAAGGATTTCATAACGTTTTGATTGTGTAGAGTGTAGAGTGTAGAGTGTAGAGTTACACAGAGGCATGGGCCTACCACTACTCTGCTGCTTGGGTAGGAGCTACCTGGACGGTGAGGCTTGGCCCACTGGTTTGCGTGCGTATCCTTACATGAACACAATACGACGTTTAAAGGGACAGAAAATCTAGCAAGGTGCATTTGTACCTGAAAACATAATGAAATTTTTTACAATTTTTCGTAACCAAACGGTTCGTGTACGGCGTACGGTTCCTTTGAAACTTTTTCTGTTTTCAATGCGTAGAATGCAGTGATGTATAAAATTAAAAAATTTAACAATAATTTGCAATGTTATACACAATTTTCCGGACTATTTTTTAATTTTAATTTATTGCGAACACAAAGTTGTGTTCTTGTGTATCTTGGAACACAGGTTCTCGGCATAAATGTTTTCCCGGTCAGCCAACGATCGAGCGACAATGAATTGACGATCGACGGCTATTGTTACGTCGCGAAATCGAAGGGGTACGCTCGAGGGGTACCTGCTTGGGGTTGATGTGCGAGGCTACCTTACAGCATGGTGACGGAATTTCCATATTACGGGGAAATCCGCTATTATTCTGGCGGCGATTGGTGCTACAATTTTACGTTTTTATAATTTTTGCATTTCTACGGCACAGTTGCGGCCTAAGTCTCAACAGGGATAGTGCTTTACTGTTTATTTTTTCTTTAATTTACTGTTAGATGTGCGGGGCTTTTAATTTTTCATAAATATCTTTTTGTTTTTAATAAAAAGTGTGAATGTTGTGCGCTGAACAGTGAACACAGGTAACCAAAATAATAAATTTTTTGTGTCAAACATAGTAGTTAGAAAAGCGCTTATCTGATACAATGGAGCATCATAAAGATAAATGAATTCGCTATAAAATGTGTTCTCACAGTAACTGTTGAATTAACAGCAGACAATCTGCTGATGGTAGCACTTTTTATTCTTTTCCTATTAATAACACCGAGAAATGTTTTACGTGGTTAGTGAATCTTTTTTTTTAAATCATTTTATAAACGAATGCTTCTAATTGCTTACAAAAAACACGGTCGTTTTTGAAAATTGAAAAAATTTGGAATAATGCAATAAAAAGATTTATAATAGATAGAAATAGAAACATTACAAATGTTGTACAATGTTAAGTGGAAAGAAATTAAGTTCAATATAAGCTAGCGTAAGGTTGTTAACGTGAGGAGATTCTTCATTACGGCGAATGGGCAAAAGAGATCCTCTTCGCGATCGCGATCGCGCTCTCCGATGATTTTCGAATGTATTGAAAACTCATAATCTGACAACGTTGCGTACTGTAGACTTGACAACGCTGTAGAAGTTTGACCAGTCGAACCCGAATCGCACTGGATCTAGTTCTCGAATTCACCGTTCTCAAAACGTAGAGGACGCTAAAATCACTGGCATTTAAGGTAACGTTACTACAGATTCCTGTTGCCGCCAAGTCCCATAAGGTGTCATGTCTATTCCTATATCTCGTCTGTGATAATACTTACCTTATAAGACTTACCGTAGAATACCTATATTACCAACCCATGTTAATCATACCGACTAAGTAATGTTAGGACACTGTATATGCCAGCGATGGGCACGGTAGGGGCCCCTGAGTTGCTGGCTTCCCCCACCAACTACTCTTTCGTGCAGCGCGCACCTTCGCCGCGGAGCGGTGCCCCGCGCTCTTCGTTTCCCCCCTCGTACGAAAGAGTAGTTGGTGTGGGAAGCTTCTTGACTGCCTCAGTCATAGCTGCCCATCACTGGTATATGCCATCGCCGACCAGTTATACTCGGCAACGCTCGAGGATGCGCTTGAGTACGTCATCGCACGCTAGCGATCCCCACTCTTGCGCTTCCCCACTTCTTACACTTCATCACTCCCCACTCTGTGGCCACTTCAAACCGAAGGACCTCAGAGCAGGCCCCAAAGACTTCGCTTCGGTTCCTGGCTCCAGCGAGACTTCTTCTACTGGTAGCTCTCAAGCGTTACTATTTCAAGCGTTACTATATCAAGCGTTACCTCGTGTACTTAAAACCGTTAGCATAGTTTATATCCAGTTAAGATAGTATTAGATATTATAACCTTGTTCTTTGTTCATATATATATATATAAATCATATCATACATAGAGTCTACATTCAATTACGTTCCATTCCTAACGTCGCGTGTCGTATCGATCCAGACCACTAATAATACTAGTCCCAATATTCGACCTGTGTATTCACCACTGCACGACTGGGCCTACCAGGGCTCGATGCGTTCACCGAGATCCACCGGAATACGTAGCTCGACACCATTGATTGTTGTTTCGAATACCTGGTGATTGATATTACATGCCGCGTCGCGCCGGACGACGATATCAGCTACGGAAAGCTTTCGCGAACGAGGCTGAATACTTCGATCCATATTGGACCGGGCTGCTGGGCACCCGAGCATTGCCAACCATCACGTTCAACACCCCATTCACTGGGAAGGTACGAGTCCTACCCGAGACAACTTGGAAGACTCCTATTCTCCTGACTCTACCTCCAGTCACGGCGTACGACGAAAGCCTGAGGAAGCTGGCCATAAGGAAACAACTATACGCCGGTATTGATGGTAACTCGGTATATAATCCTTCGGTGGTAAATGCAACTGAGCGTGAATCGTGTGATTAGGTGTCGTGATCCCGAGTCAGACGACGGACGAACTTGCCGCGTGGACTCAAAGGTTGAATAATAATTGTCAAACGTCTCTAAACCGCGTAGTAATCGATCACCGGATCGAAATCAACCGCGGGACGTAACATTATCGTATTATTTTTGTTGATTTGTATTCATTAAAATCAATGCAATATCATGAATATTATAATTTCAATGCAATGTTTTTACAATCTTAATTAGGTTATAGAGCCGTTTTAATACTCTATTAGTTGACTAAAATTGTTTCTACTCTCAGAGTTCGTTCATGTTCTGCTTGCAAGTTAGTAGTGTTGCCTATCACTAGGAGCAACCATATCGTGCTTTGCAGGCACGTTTTTACTATGTTTGGTTTGTTGTTAATGGTGCTGCATTACAGCACTGTTTAATGAGTGATCGTCCCTACTAATATATGCAAGGACGACACATGACTTTTACGTTTTATAACCGATAAAATGAAACTAGTTTGGTAGGAGTTTCACATCCCCGACGTTTGGGCGTCTCAACCCTCCTACACCAGTTTCATTTTGCGTTAGTTCTATTTTTGATTTTTTATATGTATCATGTGCATTTTAGCACCTCTTTATGTTTCAGAAATATTTCATTTGGAGTCTTCTTATTTCATGTTTTGGTACCTTGTTTAGTTAATCTCATTATTTTCCGCATAGTCGGTTGCTATTTTACTTGTTAGCTTTTCGTCCTTATTTTAATTGAACATGTATACTTTGTTGTAGTTTTTCTTTACAATGGTGCTCGAGCTATGGTAAAGCCCGGAAAGACCTTCATTAGTGTTACTGATTATTGCGGTCTTTCCGGGCTCAGTGTGATGCACACCTTCTTCTAAAACTGTTTGTTATTATTGTATTTTATTTGTTTATTGTTTTGTTTGTGGTTGTTATTTGTTTTTACTTTTTTGGTCACTATGACTCCCATTTTTTGTTTCCTTATTTAGTTTAGGAAATTTTTCTCTTATGTTTGAGGTTTGTTTCATCTTCATTCCCATAATACAGGATCCCCGTTGTTGATACCTTGTACAGTGGAATGCATAATTAATTACATAATCAATTGCTATCCCTATACCCCTTTGCTTGCCACTTTATTGGAGCGGGTGATTATACAGCAGTTTCCTCATCGGGGGCTTAGTCTATGATGGAGCGTGAAAAATACCGTCATTCGTAACAATGATTGTTTCGGTTTTCACGCTCACACATGATTCGCAACCCTTCGAAAACTGCTTATTAGCGCCTTCTCTTTCCTTGACAAAGATTCCTTTAACTGGATGTCGTTTTAATTACTAGATCTTCCTTTACTGGAAGCTTAGTTTCCATTTTATTGAGTTCCTTTTTTCGTAATTCCGTTTTTGGCTTATGTTTTTCCATGTTTTCCGAAGGCGTCTAGGAAAGATAATTCAGATCATCAGAGAAGAGAAGACTACACCCGTGGGGATGATTATAAAAAGGAGAAAGAAGAAAATTGGAAAGAGCGACAATTCCATCAAGGAAATATCGCGGGGAGTATGTGCTAACTAATGCGATATAGATATACCTAGCATTTATGAAGCGGTAATGGCAATTGTTTTAAGTGAGAGAATGGCAGTGTGCAATGAGACGTGAAGAAGAGATAGAAAGTCTAGATGATAGAGAAGCCTCGAGATTTAGCACAAAATTCCAGATAGACAAGTGCTTGAAGTAGAATGATTATATTCAGGGAGAATGAACAGGATTTACAAAACTAGATTTATCGTGGAAAGGTGTCATCAAAATGTCCGGTGCGTGCCCACCGATTTTTTAAAGTACGGGCCTTAAGACCCTGTTATTTTCTTATTTTGCGGATACAGTATGGAGATTGAGCACATAGATTACGAGCCGGCATTTCGAGTGAGAGGATGAGATCCGGGGTCCGTGCAAGACATCCCTTAGTTTTAGTGACCGAATGATAAGGGGTGTGAGCTGTATAGAATATTGTGTGTTTTGGAGAAGAGCCCTAGGGTATAATACTAATACATTGGCGCATATTTGAGAGAGAAAGGATTTTGTAAGTGCGAGTATGATCATTGTCTTTATCGTGGCGTTAAGAATGATAGACGGATTATTGTGCTATATTATGTTAATAATGTATTGATTTGTTTTCAAGCATGAGTCACATATGCTAAGACGAGGTTTGCAAACAGATTCAGGATAAAAGATGAAGAAATTTTTCACCTTTGTGTAGGAATAGAGATATGTGACGTACCCGTACACGAGTAGTATATCACAATGTAATTTATATCTGTGAAAAATATTGCAGACATGTTTGTAAAAGCATTGGACAAAGAACAATATTTTATATGCCTTCCTTTCCCTCTCTTACTTTACATATCATTGCTCAGCAAATGGACTTCCCAACGGAATACAAATAGTTTTGTATATATCCAGTAAGAATAGATGGAAAATGATGTGTGTAGAAAGTTGCCGCTAAGAGTGAAATAATTCCTGACTAAGTATTTTGTTGTTTTCATTGAAATCAGAGAGAATTGTGAGTCAATTCCTAATTCTTGAGCGAACATGAAGGGCTAGGACAAGTAAGGATAATAGATACAACTGCTGTGAAGGATGAAGTGAGGGATCTCAAGATGCTGAAAAATACTGAGAAATGCTGATACATAATGAAAAAATGCTGAAAACAACAACAGAAATACCGACTCATAGATTTATAAGTTCGCGATAATATTTCTTTTTTAATCTGTTCATGCATGAGGGGTTGGAGAAAATTTTATTATTCTCACACATTCGCACAGATAACCAAATTTGCGATGATTGATTTTTGGAACTGCTTTTTCCCTTTACGCCCCAACCACCTGTACGTTACTGCTGAATGATTTGTTAGGAGAGTCCCAAGCACTCGTTTCACAAATTGATAGACGTTTTCTCGGCCAACAGTTGTCTCCTCCAATAAATGTCCATACCTTCGCACAGAGATGTAGATTTTTGCGCCATTCCAAAGTCAAACGACACTTTGGTCCAACGCGTAAGGGCGGGATAGGGTGGGGGAGAGGTCTATTTACAATGAGACAATAAGAAAAAGAATAAATATTAACATTAATATTTTTTGATGTCCTAGCTATTCTGTCGGTCGCCCTCTTCAGCCATAGTAGTATGGCGGGGTCTCAGTGTCCCGTTTGTTGACGGCAATTTTTGCCTTTTCTGCCGCACAAAAACCAAATTTGCGATGATTGATTTCTGGAACTGCTTTTTCCCTTTACGCCCCAACCACCTGTACGTTACTGCTGAATGATTTGTTAGGAGAGTCCCAAGCACTCGTTTCACAAATTGATAGACGTTTTCTCCGCCAACAGTTGTCTCCTCCAATAAATGTCCATACCTTCGCACAGAGATGTAGATTTTTGCGCCATTCCAAAGTCAAACGACACTTTGGTCCAGCGCGTAAGGGCGGGATAGGGTGGGGGAGAGGTCTATTTACAATGAGACAATAAGAAAAAGAATAAATATTAACATTAATATTTTTTGCTGTCCCAGCTACTCTGTCGGTCGCCCTCTTCAGCCATAGTTGTATGGCGGCGTCTCAGTGTCCCGTTTGTTGACGGCAATTTTTGCCTTTTCTGCCGCACAAAAACCAAATTTGCGATAATTGATTTCTGTAACGGCTTTTTCCCTTTGCGCCCCAACCAACTGTACGTTACTGCTTCGCATGAAGATATAGGTTTTTGCGCCGTTCCAAAGTCAAACGACACTTTGGTCCAGCGTGTAAGGGCTGGATAGGGTGGGGTAGGGGCCTTTTCTGTATTAGCATTCGCCATTGCTCCGTCAAAAGGCAATTGATGTCTCCGCTATTACATAGATTGTAGCGCTTCTTAGGTAATACTTATTCTCTCTTGCATTACTTATAATATTTATAATAATAATAATCTGTAATGTCAACTGCACGTTACTGCTGAATGATTTGTTAGGAGAGTCCCAAGCACTCGTTTCACAAATTGATAGACGTTTTGTCCGCCAACAGTTTTCTCCTCCAATAAATGTCCATACCTTTGCACAGAGATGTAGATTTTTGCGCCGTTCCAAAGTCAAACGACACTTTGGTCCAGCGCGTAAGGGCTGGATAGGGTGGGGAAGGGTCTATTTACGATGAGACAATAAAAAAAAGAATAAATATTAACATTAATATTTTTTGATGTCCCAGCTATTCTGTCGGTCGCCCTCTTCAGCCATAGTTGTATGGCCGTCTCAGTGTCCCGTTTGTTGACGGCAATTTTTGTCTTTTCTGCCGCACAAAAACCAAATTTGCGATAATTGATTTCTGTAACGGCTTTTTCCCTTTGCGCCCCAACAAACTGTACGTTACTGCTTCGCATGAAGATGTAGGTTTTTGCGCCGTTCCAAAGTCAAACGACACTTTGGTCCAGCGTGTACCGTTACCGCCCACTACTATGCGATTGTAGGGGGTGGCAAGACGCCATTTCGTATGGGTCCGAAGTGCTGAGATTGTATTAATGCGAAGCTGAGAAGAAGGTTCCCTGGTAGGACTGCGGTGACGTATCCAGATACGAAAGGGCGGCCGATTGGCTCAGAGTGGAAGAGGCAGGCCTCGTTTCACACGCATTTTCGGCTGCAGGCGAAATATTGGCTACAGCGGTCAACATATACCATGCAGCGCGTGACGTCGAAGTTAAAACATTGGGACTATGGGCGCGGCTGCGATGGGGATAGGCAGATCCAACGACAGGCTCGATTTGTTTATGTCCGGAATCCGGAGTAGTCCAATACACTGCCCTTACGAGCGATAGCTGAACAGCAATGGGCTAAGATATTAACTGTGCCCACTGTGTATCGTCTTTTTAAAAATGTTCGAATTATACTGTGCCAGATAGTAGCTGGCAACGTACATTTTAAATTTTCCTTGTAGGTTTATATAAAGAATTTGTAAAAAGCAATGTTCATAATTTTCTCTAGAATTCTTGACAGATAGAAATTTTAAAAAAAAATTGTAAACATCCTTCTAAGTTGTTGAAAAAACTCATCGTCGTTTAGGGTTACTTTGAAGGGTATACGGAGACTTTTTCCGACCATCGATTGTACGTAGCCGTCGCGTCGTGTCGATCTGCGGGTGGCAATAAATCTTTTTTTCGTCGCTAGATTTTCCGTTTTTCCTGCGAAGGAAGCAATGTTCTTTGTATCGGTTAGTTTCTCGCCGTTCCAAGTAACATTTTATTGGCAGGATATTTTATGCACGTACTACGTCAACATTTTTCAGGTCGACAAAGAACCAGAACGTTCAGAACCTCCACCGTGTTTAGTTGAGTTGTTTGAAAAATTGTTTCACCGCACAGAATGTCAAATGATATACTTTTTTTTTCGTTACCATAGTAATAAATTATTATTTTGTTTGTTACAAGGTTTACATTTCTTAACACCGTATTCCCCACCTATTATGTACCACGACGAACTCTAAAAAGTTATAGTTAATAACTATTTAAAATAAACAACGCCACTTGCCGGGCAGAAAACCTAGTCGTGAAGAATACTTGCTTAGCACTTGTCAGGCTCTAGCAATTTATTGGGTTGCAATTATCCATTCGTTTTTCCTCCGCGTCTCTGTTTTATATAGCCCGGGCCGCTTACAGAAACGTCGACTTACTAAACGGGATGGTCATCATTGATGAGACGGCCATTCTACATAGTTTTTTGAGTTTTTGAGCTTTTTAGGGCTCGGAGTACACGTCGGACCATCTCACCTTCAAACCTGCAGGTTGTCTCGCCTGCCCTTTTAGACTCCACCCACTTCACCATAATTACATGTTGAGAGCGTCAAGTTGTTAATCCCTTCCCTACACTATTTCCAGATATTCCGGAAATTCACCCTCTCCCACCCAGTCCTAATCTTTGATTCTACGGGGGCGTACAAACAAGGGATCGCGAATTGTTATACATTGGGGAGAAGTTATAGGCAAATCCACAGATCCGATCCGACTTTATCGAAATCTTGACAGAGCCAAGATATCAATGCCATGCGATTCTTCAACTGCCGAGACTATTCCGCGCTGGGTAAAGAGGGATCGTTCGCCAATTTCGCCGAAATTCGTCTACTGAGAGATTTAAATATCGGCTACATCGGGTTCTCCCCCTTGTGGTGGGCTTGACGCACTCTAGTAAATTATAGCTGATATAATGGATGTGACTACCATCCTTGGTTATCAGTCGGCGTTCAACTTGTGATTTCATCCGCCAGACCTTCCCCTTAAAGGTTTGTTGCCATGCCTGTCCTTATCGCTGCATAATAGATGCAGACCTTGATCGAAGAGATGAAACGGTTTTCTATGTAACCTCTCTCGCTGTCTCTGTTTCCTCTTTTGCCCCTAATAGAGGGCAACTTCCTTGCACTGCAGTTTCCTCGTCAATTTGGTCAACTCTAGGATCGTATTGTATCGGCTACGATCGCGGTTTTTTACGCCCGTCTAGCTTACCCATATACGAGCTAGCTTCTCAGCCCTTCGGAAACTGTTGTTTGCAGAGTCTTTGTTAGCTAATAGCTTAGTATTTTGTTTCGTCATTTTTTTCATTATGATATACTGTTATCAAGTTTTCAGTTACCAGTTTTCTAATGTGCGAAGGCTGCCGGAGGCCGGGCCGCCCTCTGGTAGTACTGATGCGAAACGGCCGTTTGCGAGCGCTCTCCCTGAGAAGGCCGATTTCCAGGGGACGAAAATTAACGCGTTTGAGCGTCGCGCCACTTAGGCGACGCGAACTTTGCAGGACTGAAACCGGGCTCCAGGCGAGCCCAGCCCCTATTTCTCACCGAACGAGGCGCGATCAGAACTGGCTCCGGAAAGATTTTCGTGTCGAGACACCAAGGAGAGGACCGAGCCCGGGTCAACAAACTCGGAGGCATCGACGCGGGCACGTGGACACGAGACGACCATCTTCTCGACCCCGTCGCTGCCTCGCCCGGAAAGAAGGTGTCCACGACCGGAGCGGCTAGGCCCTCCCTCCTCACGAACCACCGCCGCAACCACCTGAGAGCGACGAACGTGATTGCGATTTTCCGCGAGTCAGGGGGACCACACGACAGGATGCGATCCTGCGACGAGATAACGCGTGATAGGCCCGAGCGTCGCGACGGGAGAAATGGGGTAGGGGGTAGGGGGGCGCCTCGCTTCCGCGTTACCGGGCCAGCCGAAAGTAGGCTAGTGGGTCGTTGGCCGTATTGCGCAATAGTCATCAAACTATCAGAGTCGAACTCAAAAAGTATTGTAAAAGTGCTCGTTGCCGTTGGTAGGCGCCAGTCAGGCTTCCATATTATCGTATTCTAACGATCATTTCGTGTTGGCTCGGTATCGTTTTCGCGAGGTCCTTGTTCGCGTCGCGAAACAACGAAACCGTCTCCTTGCCGCGTGTTTGGCCATCTTTTCGTGAGAGGACGAACGGTCGTCGATCGGTGAACGTACGAGCCGGTCGGTAACGCGAGGTCGCGGACTCGCAGGGGGGGGGGGCGTATCGTTGCCGATTTCACGAATAAATTATACGCCATCTTCGAGACGTTCCCCAGTGTGACGACGCAACGGTCCGTATCGTGTCCGACGGCAAACCTCCAGCGATCCAGCTATTGTAACGCGTATTCCATCGGAATCCGGTAATTGTTCCGCGCCGAGAGCGGATTGTAACACGGCGAAAATTTCGTGAATTGCCGGGTTCGACGCGAGCGGAAGAAGAAAGCGCGAGCGACCGAAAATCCGTCGTAGATTCTCGCGCCGGCTTGTAAATCACCGCTGCCGGCTCTCACCGGCAGCCCTGTCGTGTCCATCGGACGAATAAATAATTCAAGCCGATACTGTCGTTAATCATTTCCGTTGAGAAACCTTTCCGCCGCGGGAAATGCTCCGTGCTTGACACGCGTAGAATCCTGAGCCCGTCCTAGAGCCATCCAGAATATCGTGCGGTTCTCGCAGTTTCGGAGAGTTCGTACGCGCCTCGTGCTGTTATCGCACAATTTGCGTGACACTGCCGAGTGTCTGGCGCCCGAAAGCAGATTTCATAAACGGCTCCATTCGTGAAAAATCCGAATCTGCGAGATACCTTTTGTCCCGGGTGGACCACGTATCGCGCGGCCGAGCGTGGCCCGGCGTTTCGTCCGTAAATACCCGGAGTTGCAGGCGTTCCGTCCTTCCGACGGCCATGTAAAAATTAGGCGACGTGACAATACATAATGATCAACATGAATCATATTTTGAATAAAGTATATTATTTAACAAAGTTTTTCCTTATTTCTTAAAATGGTATAATATTTCACCCGATATATTTGCTATGTTACCGGCAAAATGCGCAGTTTGCGGTATAACATTACAAAAAATTGATTACTCGGCAAACTTATTTCTAAGAATTTTTGGTATCATATTTCACCGGATGTGTTTGCCACATGCCGAGATTCCTTGCTGTGTTTACACTTTTCAAAATGAGAAGAAGGGGGGTCTGAGAGGCGTCTGATCCAGTGATGCCAGAATCGTGGAACCGAGGAACTTTCCCCTCCGGCGGCTCGGCCGGCTGGGCCCCCCACTCCGACGTACCATCGTCGCCTTACGTTGCTTCGATTGCGCGCGCGCTACACAAACAAGCGTACCTCTACTCTGTTCGTGTGAACTGCCTATTCGACAGTCGAACACGGGCAGAGTAGAGGCATGTGCGTGTAGCGCGTGCGCAGTAGAAGCAACGTAAGGCGACGATGGTACGTCGGAGTGGGGGGCCCAGCCGGTCGAGCCGCCGGAAGGGGAAAGTTCCTCGGTTCCACGATTCTGGCATCACTGGTCTGATCCATCATTGTTCGTTGTATCGTTAAAGCATGTGGTTCGCGCGAGAGAATAATGAGTTCAGCCCCCAGTAATTATGCACACAGTAAGTACTCATGATTTTCTAAGAGTTAGCCGCTGAAAAAAAATGCCTTCCATAATTGTTTCTTTTCTTATCAGCGTTGATAATTCGGAACAGAGTATCACACGTTCGGTGCGTATATTGGGCAGGCGATATCCCTTGACGAATACATTCTACAAATATCTTGACATTGGAGTCAGAATTGGTGGTTGCTGTCACGTCGAGTTGGCTATAGGAGACAATCACGGCAATGTCAGTTTTAAGTTGTAAGTTTATGCAAATAATACCTAATGTTATTGATGATTTTGCAAAAGCCATTGCAGAACATGACGATTTTGACCGCGATTCGTTGATCGACACTGAATTGTTAGCTTTAGGCTTACAAGGAGACGGCGCAGGTGACGGGTGACGGACCTTCCCGAAACCTGCAGCACTTGAAGATGACGTCTCCATATGCAACTTGGCGAAGCAGTAGCGCGCGCCTCTCAAGACTTTCCGAGAAAATTGCACCCCTAAATTTTATTGGGTTAAGAAGACCCGCGTTTAAGTCCTTACAAGCAGATGAGTCGCCGAGAGCGGAGCGCGCAGCACCAGCAACCAGCAGGCTGCTGGCTCGAGTCCCGCCATCGATACATTTTCCTTTTTCTTGAAATTGATACCCACTTCAATCTTTAACCCAACATCCACCATTTATAAGTTATTTTTATTTTTTAATTAGAAAATGCATGCTTTTCTGCTTGTGGGCAATGGGAAACAAATCGAACACAAAAACAACGATTATCACCTTCACTTTATTGCTTGAATACTTTCTGTATTAATCAAACGTTAATATGACACGAGTCAGGGCGATATTTATCGAAGAAACATTCAAAGCAATAGTTTTTTCGACATCTAGCACACACAACAAACGCCGCGTTCGTGCCAGTGCACGCACTCTTGAGAACGTCCACCGGAAAACATACCTCACTCACACTCACGAATACTTCTCTGGCATCGCAGAGTATGGAAGCAAACCACGCATACTGCAACATATTTAAAAATATCGGAGAAGACAGCTGATTATGAACAATCGATTGGATCCCTATACAATCCTCTCTAGAATTTATTTCGCGTTTAATTTTGACGTCGTCGCTACCAGGACCCGGGAAATTCTATTCTCCATTGTATTAAAGAGTTTTTTAGTGTCTTGACCTGGTCCCGGTACGAGTTTGCTTATGATGGGTCCCCTGACACATCTAGCAGCCAGATTCGCTCGGGCAGTGTCGCTACCAGGCCCCGGGAAATTCTGTTCTCCATTGTATTAAAGGGTTTTTTAGTGTCTTGACCTGGTCCCGGTACGAGCTTGCTTATGATGGGTCCTCGGACTCATCTGGCAGCCAGATTCGCCCGGGCAGTGTCGCTACCAGGCCCCGGGAAATCCTGTTCTCCATTGTATTAAAGGGTTTTTTAGTGTCTTGACCTGGTCCCGGTACAAGCTTGCTTATGATGGGTCCTCTGACTCTGATACATCTATCAGCTACCTCAGGTACATTTTCGCGAAGGGCTGTTTTTTCCGCTAACCTTCATCCCTCCTTCTTCCTCGGACATTTTCTCCTATTCAAGAATCAAATAAATAGCCCTCGAAATGTGTCGGAGGGCCTCAGTTTTTTTACCACAATTAGCGAAGAAACACGTTACCACCCGCAACGTTCTTTTTCCGCTATTTTTGTTTCAGAGTTTTCCGTTTTTTTATTATAATGTCGAACGTGGAGTTTGTGGACGTTCAAGGTCCTTCGACAGCACAAGAATCGGCATCTCTTGAAGAATGTGTGCGCAATAATGATATCGCGAAGTTGCAATTGAAAGATGCCGTAGTTTATTATGAAGAGCTCCTTGCTGGAGATGACTTGATTGCTTCACAAGTATCATCAGTTATCAATGAGGAGGCCATTCTCATGGGTGAAGAAATTTATCAGCGCACTATAGAAATGTTGAACGAGAGGAAATTCATCTATTCCGAAGAACTTTTTATGAACGATGAACCTGTCCAAGAAAACATGTACGAGGAAGGTGGATCCAGTTCGTCCGAAGGTTACCAACCAGAGGAGAAGAAGTTGAAAAGTGAAAAATTCATTTCACTTGATTATAAAATTAAAGTGGTAAACATAGCCAGAAACCATCCCGGTTGGACACTAAAGAACCTGCAAAAGAAAGGTTGCTCCCGCTTGAAACGGCTGGAGGATTTGGCAAAGTGGGAAGCACACATTAGAAGTGGTGGGACTGTGTTTGACAAATATGCTATCATCGATTCCTGGACAAATTACCGTTTCCAGGAAGCTCGGAGAAATTGTCAACAAGTCACAACACGAACCCTGCAGCAGTGGGCACTAGCTGCTGCAAGCCAGTTCCATGATTTCCAATTTAAAGCATCAGATACGTGGGTGAAAGAATTCAAAAGGAAGCATGGAATCCGGCAACGGAAAATTACAAAGTACGTTTCGGAAACTGAAACCATCACAATGGAGGAAACCTTGGCTGCAGCTGAAAATTTTCGTATGCAAGCTCGTGCTCTGATACGGAATTTCAATTCTGATTTTGTCATCAACACGGATCAAACAGGCTGTCAATATCAATCAACTTACGACAGAACGCTCGCCCACCAAGGAGCAAAAGTGATCACCGTCCAATGGCAAAATATGAATAAGGTGACACACTGTTTTCGTGTGTCTGCAAGAGGTATCGGGAACATTTGGACCAAGGATTCGAAAGTTGGTAGAAGATTATTCGGTCAAATACCAGAACGTCGTTGTGACATCTTCCTAATCGGGAAAACTCTCAACTGATTATATAAAGATTTTTTAAACGATTGTTTAAAGCCATATGTGCGCAACGAAAGGTTCCTACTACTAATAGATTCGTGGGGAGAACAGACGAATCCAGTAATATACGACGAAGTGTTCCAGGATGACGAGGGTATGCCAACGTGCAGCATAAAAGTGATACCTCCGAAATGCACTCCTCTGGTCCAGCCGTGCGATGTCTACTTTTATAGACAAGTGAAAAATTTAATAAAGCGTCTGCAAAATTGTTCATAACTAATCCAACAAAACCGCGAAATAAATTCTAGAGAGGATTGCATAAAAATCCAATCGATTGTACATAATCAGCTGTCTATTCCGATATTTTTAAATATGTTGCAGTATGCGTGGTTTGCGTCCAAACTCTGCGATACCAGAGAAGTATTTATGAATGTGAATGAAGTATGTTTCCCGGTTGACGTTCTCAAAAATGCGTGCTCTTGCACGAACGCGGCGTTTATTGTGTGTGCTAGATGCCGAAATACCTATTGCTTTGTATGTTTCTACGATAAATATCACCCTGGCTCGTGTCATATTAACATTTAATTAATACAGAAAATATTCAAGCAATAAAGTGAAAATGATAATCCTTATTATTTTTATGTTCGATTTATTTCCCATTACCCACAAACAAAAAAACATGCATTTTCTAATTAAAAAATAAAAATAACTTATAAATAATAGATGTTAGGTTAAAAATTGAAGTAGGTATCAATTTCAAGAAAAAAAAAATATATCGATAGCGGGACTCGAATCAGCAACCTGCCGGTTACTAGTACTGCGCGCTCCGCTCTCAGCCACTCATCTGCTTGTAAAGACTTTAACGCGAAGTCTTCTTAACTCAAAAAAATTTTAAAATGCAATTTTCTCGGAAAATCTTGAGAAGCGCGCGCTACTGCTTTGCCAAATTACATATGGAGACGTCATCTTCAAGTACTGCAAGTTTCAGGAAAATCCGTCACCCGTCACCTGCGCCGTCTCCTTGTTAGATGTAATGCTACAAAAAAAAAGATACATGTAACAATGAAAATAAGTAACAATAAAAAATAAGTAACAATAAGAAATAAGTAACAACAAGAAATAATGAGTATTTCACACCACTCCACACCGTCACTCCCAAAAAAGAAGTTATAATATTTCACCGGATGTGTTTGCCGAGATTCCCTGTCTCCAAAGGGGTATAACATTACAACGTCTAACAATTGATTACTCAGCAAAATGTTCGGTTGTAAAAATGCGCAGTTTGCCACGTGCAGAGATTCCCAGATGCCAAAGGGGCATAACATTACAACAAACTGATTACTTCGCAAAACGACTAAAAGAGTTTCCCCCCACCACTGCAGGAAAGAACGGGCGGGGTCTAAGAGGCGTCTGTTCCATCATTCTCGGTTAGATCGTTAAAGTATGCGGTTCGCGCGCGAGAGGATACCGCTGTGATGTCACAAAAAATTCACCGACCTCCACTCCTATCCTTTGTGACGTCACTCACCCGAAAAACATTCGCGAAAAAATCAGGTCTTGAACCCCCCAAAAATCCGCGGACCCTCCGAAAAAGACCGCCCCGGTTAAGTCTGGGGGTGACCCCCCGAAAAAGACCGCCCCGGTTAAGTCTGGGGGTGACCCCCCGAAAAAGACCGCCCGGTTAAGTCTGGGGGTGACCCCCCGAAAAGACCGTCCTGTTAGGTCTGGGGGTGACTCCCTAAAAAGACCGCCCGGTTAGGTGTGGGGGTGACCCCGAAAAAAATACCCTCCCCAAAGGAGGGTAAAGGGGAGGGGGTGGGGGAATGGCGGGTGACCCTCGAAAAACCACCTTCCCAAGGGGAGGTGGTGGGGAGAGGGGTGGGGGTTGTGGGGAGGGGGAATTCCCCCTTCCCCAGGGCGTGGGGGGGGCAGCGTCCCCCCCTCTGCCTCGAAAGGTCATTGACATTGGTCCAGAATCGACATACACTACCTACGCTTCCACGTCGTTAGCGCTTTAGAACCGCGGAAAGACTCACATACCATACGATCTATATTACACGTGCACGAGGCCGACGTCGACGTCACGATCCGTGTTACGAACTGAGGCGATAAGCAAGCAAGCGAGCGTTGAAAGTTTCATTTCTTGCACGCATTCCCTACGCGCGGGGTCGTTGCGTTATACACACGTCGTGTTGACAATAGAGCACTCCTATTGAAATCGTGTACACAACCAAAGATCTAAACAGAGAATATACCTTACTTATACCAGCCAATATATTCTCCAATATTAATTAATAATCGCCTAAACCTTTCCGCTTTCCAGTGCCTGGAGGCACGAACCTCGCTCGTTCTTACGAGAAATAGTGGTTACATCGGATATAGTAACCGTCCGGTGTAGGTAGACAATAATAGAAAGAAAGTAATAATAGTTCGGTTACAAGGTAAAGAGCCTCCAGCACATGCAACAGTGCTTGAGCAAAGGTATATTGCCGAAAAGACAAAACGTTTTGCGTACCAAAAGAATCGGGTATCGCTGTTCGTTAATCTAGGTATTCTGCCAAGACGTTTAGACCCGATAAAGATAATGGTCCAAACGCGGAACGGCCGGATATTGATAAAAACATTTACGAACAGCTGAAATTCTATCATTACCAAAGACTAGAAAGTTTACAGCAGGATCGGTACGTTTTGGCGTGCGAGGTCAGCATGAAAACCCGCAGTGGCATCACGAACGTCAGAAACTGGTTACTGCTTCGAATTTCGGAAAAGTTTGTTTGAAGAGAGAGACAACCTCGTGCCAAAGTCTCGTTAAAAATATTCTTTACCTTCCTCTACTAACATCTTTGCCGCTGTTGAGTGGGTAAAGAAAAAGTGGCACGATAGGAATTGCAGGAGATTATGGGAATTCAAATCAATGATTGCGGGTTATTTATTGATGAGGAATTCCCATATTTTGGCGCGACGCCTGATGCCATTGTTGGAAACGATACCATCGTTGGAATTAAATGCACTTATGCGGCGCGCCAAATTTCTCCTCACGATGCAATTATTAACAAAATTGCAAACGTTCATAGGGTTTTCGATAAAATCGATCACAATCGAATGAACGATAAACACACGTACTACTTCCAAGTACAAGGGCAACTGCATATAACGCAGAGAAAATATTGCATTTTTGCAGTGTGGACGCCCCTTGGAATTAAGTACACGATAGTTGAGCGGGATGAAACATTTTGGCAATTAAAAATGTTACAACCGCTCAAACGCTTTTATGAGGACTGCTTGGTTCCCGAAATAATTGATAGCAGAGTTGTACGAGTAGGATGGGGCCGTAGGTGCCAGGGGTAGAACGGTGGTCGGTTGCATTCGATTTCGAGATCCCGACCACCTCCCAATTGGCTTAGAGAGGCCACCGTGGGGTTTAGTGGGTATACCCGGCATTGCGCACACCGCCGCGCCGGGGAGTCCCACATACCCCCGTTCCCCTTCCCTTAGGGAAGAGGAACGGGGGATGCGTAATGCATTTCCCTCACGTTAAAAAAAAAAAAAAAAAAAAAAAAAAAAAAAAAGGTAAGAAATTATATATTAAATATTAATTTTTTAATCGAAACTTACCTAGGTATTTAGACAACCATAGTTACAACCACACTTTTTCATATGAAATAAATATTGAATTTAAATATTGTATACATGTACAAGAAATGTAAATTGAATGTTTAGAAAATATAAGCTAAATATTCAGGGAATATAAACTAGATATTTAAAGAAAAATATAATCTAAATATTTAAAAAATGTGAAACCAATATTCGAGAAATATAAATTCAATATTTAAGTAACATTCAATAAAATCTTCGATTTAAAAAAAAAGTTATAACAAAAATTAGAAACTATCCATATATGTATAAACTTTCTGTTCTATACACTGCTTGAGGAAATATTCCAATTTGTCTTCGAAAGGACCTTATTACAATTCAGAAATTTTTATACAGTTGGCGGGATTCGAACTCGGGGCTTACCGTTTACTTGATGATGTGCTTTTTTTTGTAAATATGTTTATTGGTTAATACTTGTACATTCTAATAAACATAACAGAAAAAATAACCAGTATTTCATAGAAATTACTACATAATGGATTGCACGCTTCCAATGCTCTTATGTAAACAGTATTGTTAAATCTAATTTATTGCAGGTCAGTCTTATCGGTATAATATTAGTTTGGCAAGGTCTTTGGTATACATTTACGCTTATTGCATTTTGGGGAAAAAAAACACACGCAACTTGATGATGTGCTTCCTCGCTGAGCCATGCGAATCTATTGTTACGTTCATTACTTTTTTTTCTTATAAAGACTCAAATCATATCAAATCATGTAATTAGAAGAGATAAACTTCTATTAAAAAATTAAATGACACGCACGAATTCAAAGTAAATTAAAAGTTGTTCGGAATTCTGAAAGAAATCCGACGTAAGGGCGGACGACGGTCCCCTTGCCACGGCAATCTGCTGTACTTGCATGACATGTTAACGCATGTCGCGCGGTTTACATCCGATTGTCGGTAATTACCATAGGTTGTCTATTTACGCGCGTGGTGTCGTGCGCCGTCTTCCGCCCCCCACTCTATTAATTACTATAATGAGAAGTACTGCTCTGTACGAGAGCTTCCTTCTTCTTGCACGGACTCTTGTTCCAAACGGTCGAGTTTGTCGCGATCCGCTCTTCTCGTTAAAAACGGACAATTTTTGTATCTAGTACGACGCTGCTGAGTGGTTCCGCGCTTTCCGTAAAAACTCGAACAAATTTAACGACGATAAACATTGCTGCTTTCGATTAGAAGTCGCGCTTATTTGAAAGTGTCCAATTCCGTTCCCAGTCGGTATAGAACGGAGAGAGCTGCTCTCACTCCACTCTCTTCTTTTATTGTATTTACTAAGGCAATTACTATTAATACGCAACAAAAGTAAACATTTTACTTCCAGTATTTAATAAAGATTTATTTTATATTTGAAACCAATATTTCGTTATATGGCTTCCATATTATGGAACAAATATTTTTCCATAATAAACAAAGTATTTAATGCATTTTTTTAAAAAAAATATTCTATTTATAATATTAAATAAAGATTCATTTTATATTGAGAAAAAAATAATTTTGCGTGTGCCGAGGCGCTTCCCGCCTCGTGCCCAGGGCTCGTACCGATCCGACGGTACTTTGAGCCGAGTCAAGAGGTTCCCTCCCGTTAGCATATCGGAAGTTTTCCTCGGGAGAACCGACAGCGTCGTGAGATAGTTCCTTTTCGCGACCATTACGATAATCATTTCGCGAGGGTAGAAATCACCCTTTCGCGGGAATTCGATATCGCACGAAGAACGTGTGACCCCAATTAACATCCCGAATCCCACGCTACCGGCTCACCCGACACCAGGCGATATCAGCTCCAGACCAAACCGTCCGGCTTATCGTTCCTAAGAAACACCGACCGTCGGTTGTCAAATTTCAATAACCACCTGTATAAATAGGACCATTCGACCCGGCGACAGTCAGTATTTTGTCTCGTCTCCAACCTGTAACATATCGTGCTACTATTGTAAAAACTGTGTAATAAAGGTATCTTCTGGTACGCCAGAAGAACTCGCATTTTTTTTATATCGTCCCGTCAAAATTTACGTGACATTTTGGCGATCCTGCCAGGATCCACTAAAGTCAGTGTAAACGAAATCACGCGTTTCGGCCCACGGGAACACTCGACCCAGAGGATCAGCGGACCACACCACGAGCTGCATACGTGCACCTTTAGAACCACGCAAAACGAAGAGAAAACCAGAAGTAAGTAACTCTGGATCCCTTTGTAACGTACAGAACTAGGAGAGATAGCTTCTCTAGCAACAGTTCAAGAGACAGTGTAGATTCAGTTAGAATCATGAGTAAACCACAACCGAGCACCTCTGACGCTCAGGTGAAAGAATTATTGGAGACAATTAGAAAACAGAATGAGACTATTACTCGCCAACAAGATATGTACAGCCAAAGAATTTCCATACTAGAAGCCGCTTTGCAATCGGTAGACAAAGAGAATAAGAAACGCGTTAAAGAAATTGAGATATTAGGCAGAAATCTAACGGGCTTGAGCATGACTGAGGATGACGATGCGGATTATACTTCCGTCATGACCGAAGACGATTCCGTGATTAGAGCTAAAGTCAAACCCACTGCACCACCTGCACCAACGCGAGAAAATGCACCTGGCGAAACGAGCTTGCAGAGCTCTAACCTGAAAACCAAGGATGCTATACGCTACATCCCAACGCTCAACGGAGATGATGATGTAGGAGTTGAAGACTTTATTAAAGAAGTCAAATCACTTCGAAACATGTGCATGGAACCGATGCTATTGTTGAAAGCAATTAGAGTAGAAAAGATAGTAGGCAAAGCAGCACAAAGCGTCCGTAACATGAGTATTGAAACGTATGCCGAGCTTTACGAAGCACTGCGTACTAACGTAGCCACACAGGCTTCTGCAGACGAATTTAACGAACAACTTCGGGAAATAAAGCAAGGAGCTACCGAAACCGTACAGAATTTCAACATTCGATTCCGTAAAACTTTGAATAAACTAACGTACGCCATTACTAACGAGTATCCACAACCCATAACCAGAAGAGTAATGATGGAGGCAACCATGAAGAGAGTTACGAAAATCTACATAAACGGTCTCAAGAGAGAAATCGGACATATGATATTCACTAGCAAACCCACGACCCTGATCGAAGCTGAAAAGGAGGCTGCCGATGTGGAGAGATACCTCCGAGAAGAACGCCATGACTCGTTCCGTCGCCAACGTCCAGCGATGGTCAGACCACCCGTTATTCCAGACAAAAGATACCAGAGCTATGTACCGCCGCGCACGCCACAGATTCAGGCGACCGCTGTTACCAAACCCGGCCCGTTCAACCAGATGGAAAGAAGACCGCTCATCGACCGACAACAGGTTAAATGCTTCAAATGTGGAAAAATCGGCCACACCGCCAACCAGTGCTCAAATTTTCAAGTGCGAGCCTCAGAGGAACGCGGGCCACCGCGAGTGAACAACACTGTGGTATCAACCGAGGATTACGAATCAACACCGTCACCGGACAACTACCGACAATCCTATTACGATCCCCATCCGGACGACAATGGAGATTTCTCGTCGATTCAGGAGCAGGAGTCAACCTTGTCAGACGAAGACCTGCAGGAATGAAGATCTATGCCGACCACGAAACCAAACAGTTTGCTATGGGACATTCTAAATTCCGAACGAACGAATTCACTAATTTTAGAATAGCCGGTCAATCTATAAAATTTTATATCGTAGACGAAACTTTTCCTATCATTGAAGACGGCATATTCGGGTTACCAGCCATGAAACAATTTAACTTCAGCATCACTAACGATCATTTGAAATTAAACGACACGATATTAACATTTCAGAACCAAACTATCAAACCATGCGAGAGAATCCACAAACTTGTGTACCTCGAGGGAAAACCTACCAGGGTATGCTTTATCAATTGTGGTGAGTCAGAAAAACAAATTACTAACAATATTGAAAATTCTAACACCTATGATCAAATATCCACCTTTAAAGAAATAATTAGACTTTCACATATAGAAAACAGTTTGAAACAACCGATAGAAAAATTGCTTCTCTTTTATATCGATGTTTTCAATTTAGATAAAGAATTCCTTCCTTGCACCGACCTCACTAAACACACGATAACACTAAAAGAAAATAAGGTCATTAACACAAAATCGTACAAACCACCTGAATGCCACAAAGCAGAAATTAGCAAGCAAATGAACGAGATGTTAGAGAAAGGAATAATTGAACCTAGCGATTCCCCTTACAATTCACCAGTCTGGGTAGTACCAAAAAAATCAGACGCATCAGGCAAACAAAAGTGGAGGATAGTTATTGACTTTAGAAAACTGAACGAACTGACTGATCAGGATGCATACCCCTTACCCGACATAGACGACATTTTATCACAACTCGGAAACGCGAAATTCTTCTCAGCTTTAGACTTATCCTCGGGTTTCCATCAGATCCCGATGGAAGAGAAATCCAAAAAATACACCGCCTTTTCTACTCCCCAAGGACACTATCACTATAATAGAATGCCATTTGGACTGAAAAACGCCCCAGCAACTTTCCAGAGAATGATGGATACCGCCCTACGTGGACTTATAAACAAACATTGCTTCGTGTATCTAGACGATATTGTAATATTCGGACAATCCATCGAAGAACATAACGGGAATTTAGCAATCGTGTTACAAAGACTAAGAGAACTAGGATTGAAACTGCAACCGGACAAATGTGAATTTCTAAAGCCAGAACTAGAGTACTTAGGCCACATAGTAACCTCTGAAGGAATAAAGCCTAATCCAAAGAAACTAGAAGCCGTTCAAAATTTCAAAACCCCTAAAACACCGACCGACGTAAAATCATTCTTAGGACTCGCGGGATATTATCGAAAATTTATACGAAACTTTAGCAAAATCGCGAAACCATTGACCGAACTGACAAAAAAGACCGTACCGTTTCACTCGAACGAACAGACGCAGACCAGCTTTGACACATTAAAAGAGAAATTATGTACTGCACCAGTTCTCAAATTCCCTGACTTTGAAAAACAATTCACTCTAACGACTGACGCGAGTAATTTAGGAGTAGGAGCCATCCTTTCGCAAGACGGACACCCCTGTTGCTATATTTCGCGCACTCTCAATCCGCCCGAACGAAATTACTCGACTACCGAAAAGGAACTGTTAGCAATTGTATGGGCAACTAAAAGACTTCGACAATACCTGTTAGGAAGAAAATTCATTATTAGAACCGATCACCAAGCCTTGACATGGTTACAAAATTGCAAAGACCCCTCATCTCGACTGATCAGATGGAGACTACGACTAGAGGAATACGAATACGAAATACAGTACACTAAAGGAAAAGACAATACCGCTGCCGACTGTTTATCCCGAATTCACGCGATTACAGTACAAGACGAACCCACAGACTTACTGTCCAGATACCAAACCTGGGAAACCTCAGACGAACTTCCGAAACCATTAAAGATCGTACCCAATAAAAAGAACTTCTTCCTCAGACCAATTAGGCGCGTACGACGGTAAAGAAAAATGGCTAAACATATTGAATAAAATCATCGGGAACACGAATCGAATTGGTATAGGAGACAATGATATTTCAACCCAGGATAGAAATACGATCAAGAGAATGCTCATGTTCTTTAACGACACGGACAAAGAGTTAGAATTTGCATGGGAACCAGTAAAAGAATTGACAGACGACGAAATTAAACAAATTATCAAAGAGAATCACGAATTAATCGACACCCTGGAATACAGAAAACCTATGACCGAATCAAGACTAACTACAAAATACCGAACTTGTTTAAACTAATTCAGGAATACATTGAGACGTGCGACACTTGCCAACGAGCTAAACTCACACGAATTCGCCCAAGAGAGGAACCATGCATAACCGACACCCCGATAGACTCGAACGAAAAATTAGCTATGGATTTGTTAGGACCATTACAAAAGACAAAGAACGGTAACCAGTACATACTCTCAATTCATGACGAACTGACTAAATATCTTATACTAGTACCCCTCAAGACGCAACGAACCGAATCCATATGGGATGCCCTACTGAACCACTAAATTTATGTATTCTCCGCACCCAAGAAAATACTAACAGACAGAGGACAGAATTTCATTTCCGAACTAATGCAAAGATACGAGGAAGCTTTTAATATAAAACATATCAAAACTACCGCATTCCACCCGCAGAGCAACGGATCCCTAGAAAGAACGCACGCAGTTGTCACTGACATGTTAAAATCAATACAACAAACATCCACCGACGAATGGGATGAACAATTGAACTTTATTTGCTTAGCATATAACACAATGACACACGACGCCACAGGCTACACACCCTTTGAACTAACGTTTGGACACAAAGCTAACCTACCTTCAACCATTTCCAAAAATCCTCAGCGAAGTTACGAGGACGAAGTATCCTTTCGAAAAAGAGAATGGGACTCACGGTTGAAAAGAGCCCGAGACACCTTGCTAAAGAGTAAACAAAGATATCAAAGAGACCAGCGACGTAAAATTATTAAACCGCAATCAATTTTCAAAGAAGGAGATCAAGTTTTGATACACAATGATCATAAAGAACACAAATTAGACATAGAATGGTTAGGACCATTCACTATTCTGGTATATTATGGTATATTCTGCTATATTAACGATAAGAAAGTACACGGCAACAGACTAAAATCTTATTTTCCAGGACGACAATCCTCCTCGCGGGATTAACTTGCGCACACGTCACTATAACACCGTTAGATGCTCGGAATAACATATTTTTAGAAAAGATAAATAAGGGTTATTTATACAGTAGTACCGCCAATGTGATAATAGGTCTAGACACGAGCGAGATGTTTAAGCAAATCGAGAATATAGTAGAATATAAGAACAAAATCAGTGGATCAGCTATTAACTCTGACTATACCGAAGAATTAGATGCGTTAGACATACGTATTAACAATATTAGACAACTAGCCAGTCATGTAAGAACCCTCATACACCAGAGAACGAAGAGAGGATTATTGAACTTTGTCGGATCAATCTCTAAAAGCTTATTCGGAACACTAGACACAGACGATTTGGATTTAATAAATAAAAACATTGACACCTTATTTGACGACAACAAGCAGATTAAAGTCATACTAGCTAACCAGACTTCGCTTATAAAGAAAATGCTTAACACAGAGAGTTTAGAGAATTTGGAACGTTCATATAACAAATTAACGCAGCAATTGAATATAGAAAGCATATTTACCAAACTCATAATGAAAATCGATAACGCCATACAAGATTCGCACTTCCAACTTGACGAAATATTAAACGCGATCATTTTAGGTAAACAAGGTATCATTAGCCCACAGATTATAGAACCCGAAAAGTTTATAAGCAACTACGCGAAGATCATAGGACATCACATTTATAACATTGCCATTACGCCCAAAATCGAACACTTTCAGTTCATACTCGACATCAGTGACTTAACCGTTTTCACGTATAATGACAAATTATTTTTCAAGATTTCGATACCTCTAGTGCTCGAACAAGAGTGGGATATAATGCGCGTATACCCCATCCCGCACAAAAGAAACAATATATTTATGGCGCCCGTGATAGAAAATTCAGTATTTCTAACTTCAAACCTCCTTTACATGAACACTGATCTAGACTATATCACCGAATATTGTAAACAAAAGATAGTCATGATCTGTAAACAAACGCAGCCGATCCACAACGATAATTCCGACAATTACTGTCACAGCGAAATTATTAATTACAAGAAGAACATCAACAATTGCGAGATATCCATTTATAAGATCGACCACATCAGTTTCATACCGCTGCACGCCGAAAATCAATTCTTAGCGATACCCTCTAAAGCAGTAGAAATTGACGCGATATGTTCCGCAAAACATAATATTCAGACCATTGACAGACCATCTGTAATTAGCTCTAACGATTCATGCGATTTATTGTTTAATAACGAGTACATGCGAATAGGCGAAAGCAAAACCGAACTAGCTTACGGTATGAAGATGAAAACCATAGCACTTAATAACAATGATAGCTACATTAACATTTTGGATAAGATCAAAAACACGCCGAAAATTATAAGTAACATTGCCTCGTACCGAACTTCCGCGGATCAACTCGATAGCGAAATATCAAAGCTAAATTTCGAACATAGAATAAAGACTTTGCGATCATATGCTATGAGTACATTACAAATAATAGGATATGTATCGGTAGGATTGATAGGTTTGTACACGCTCAACAAGTTAGGAATACTCGACTGCCTGAAGAACTGCGTTCCCGGAAAACTCTGTTTCCACCTGCTCTGCTGTAAGATCAAGAAAGGGCCACAAATCCACAACGACTTCCAACCAACGCAACCGAGTGTGCCAATCAACGACGAAGAGTCTTGATACAGCCCCAGCGGGTCCGCTTTAAGAAGAGCATCCTCAAAAAGAACTCAAGGGACTAAGTTCAATCTAAAAAGGGGGGAATGTGACCCCAATTAACATCCCGAATCCCACGCTACCGGCTCACCCGACACCAGGCGATATCAGCTCCAGACCAAACCGTCCGGCTTATCGTTCCTAAGAAACACCGACCGTCGGTTGTCAAATTTCAATAACCACCTGTATAAATAGGACCATTCGACCCGGCGACAGTCAGTATTTTGTCTCGTCTCCAACCTGTAACATATCGTGCTACTATTGTAAAAACTGTGTAATAAAGGTATCTTCTGGTACGCCAGAAGAACTCGCATTTTTTTTTATATCGTCCCGTCAAAATTTACGTGACAAACGCGTGGTAGCTCCGATCGCGCGAGCCGTTAACATCTCGTTCGCGGAAACATTCGAATTTCTCGAGAACGATCGCGACAGTCACGACGCGTGTGACGACCATCTTCGCACGTCGACAACCGCGCGCTGCGAATTTAAATCTTCTCGCAATCCTGTACAAGGAGCGCGGGCTCCCGGGTGCGGCCACGTGGCCGCGTGCATGTAATTTCGGACGAATAATTACATGACTGAGAGCGAAACTCGAGTTCGTTTATTTCGCCTGTGAGATCCGCCCTGCCGTGAGGGCTGTCCCCGCTATTCCCGTGTCCGAATTTCCGACTCCTCGCGCCTTCCTCTCGACCTCGCGCTTCTCGATATTCAGCCTTCGCGACCGCTGACTCGCGAGCAAATCGCGAGAACGTCTCGTGCGGTACCCTTCCGGTACCTGGCGCCCGAACTTGTCAGCGCCTATAAAATCCCGGAAGTTGCCGTTCTTCCCCGTACTCGGTGCGACGGAAAAAGGGCAACATGACAAATTGGCGCCCGGACAGGGACCTCTCTCTTGTAAGGGTTTTTCCGAGAACAGAGAGAGGCACAGTAATAGCTACGGACTCTCACAGAAAGGTCGCGGTCAGTTTTCGGGAATCGCGTATTCGACGAAATACAAAGGACTATCTCTCCGACGCTGTGCTCGGAGACCACGCTCAACCACGTTTCGTAACGTTTAGCGTTTTCTCCGTGCGTACCTCTCGACGGAGGAAAATTTACGACGAGCCAGCTCGACAGTATTGTTGTAAAATAAATTGTATAATTTTGTAAATTTGTAAATTTGTAAATTTGTAAATTTGTAAATTTGTAAATTTGTAAATTTGTAAATTTGTAAATTTGTAAATTTGTAAATTATGTAAGGGTGTGTACGTTTTTCGGTGATGGGGCAAATATCGTGGCCCTTTCCAAAAATTCCCATCCGAGAAACCGTTAACGTTTGTAATTGTCGGTGACATTGTCGTGTACCGCGTATTGTTCGTACGGGAGATTCCTGTAGCATTAGAATTGTTATCGCCCCAATAATAGGCGTTGTCGTTAGCACTGTGTGGTACGCGTTCGAAAAACACGCGTAAGAGAATTCGTGTCCGTCGAATAAATCGGGTTTCGTGTTACGGGTAACCGAGAATATCGGTTCCGGGCGAACGAAGGTGTCCGGACGCGTCGCGTAAACACCGCGCTGTATAGTTCGCGTTAAAAGACCTTGAGTCAAGGGGCCCTGGTATTAACCGTGACGCGAAGAAAAACAAACTTCGCAGTTTCGAACGACATACCGGGTGACGGAAAGATGTACACCAGCTCGAAGGTTTGGAAGGACGACGATCGGTCGGAATATAGCGAGTGCGAGGGAGAGGGGTATACCAGGCCGACTGTAAACAGCGACCCGGTGGACCTCAGCCCGCGCCGAACTGTAACGACCCTGCAAATACCGTCTCCGCGGCGTCGTCCGACCCAAGGCTTCGAAACCGGTGTTTCCGTGCCTCCGAGTACCAGGGAAGAGCCGAGCCCCGTAGTAAAGAGAGAGAAACCGCTAACGGCCTACGAGGTGGTACGAAAATGGCAGCTCAAATTCTCCGGAGAGGCGGGGGAAGATTCCGAAATGTTCTTCACTCGTCTCACGGATTTGCGAAGGGTTTCGAACCTTCAAGACGAGGACCTCCTACGCTGTTTGCTGGTTTGTCTCTCGGGCGTTGCCGCGCTCTGGTACTCCACCTGCCCCGTGATGACCACGTGGGAAGAATTTACCGAAGAATGGCGTCTAAATTTCCGCGATCCGGATTACCAAGAGCTTCTCGAGCACGATCTTCGCGTGCGGAAACAGGGTCCGGACGAGCCTGTACGCGATTACCTCACGTATATGAAGGTTATGATGCAGCGGCTGCAAAAACCGTGGCCAGAAGAAAAGAAAATGAAATTAATCTATTGGGGCGCGCGAGATGAATTGCGGGCAGTAATACCGCTCGCGTCGTTAAGTACGGTACGCGAATTAGAGATAAACATGCGGGAAGCCGCGCGGCATCTCTCTCCCGGAAGCGCCGACGTTTATCGCTCTCCGTTCCTCGCGAATAAAGAATTCGATTACGATCCGCGGAGATACACGAAAAAGGCGAAAAACCTCGGTCGGGAAAAAGCCCATTGGACGTCAAAATATGAGACAGTCAATCGGATCGCCGCTGCCGAGAGTACCGACAGCGAGGAAGAGAGATACCGCGCCGGCCCCTCTCGTTCCCGCGGAGCCTCGACCGCCGAACGCTCGACCAACAGACCGCGCCCGAAGCCGGCGCGTATGACGCGCGGCGAGAACAGCTGGGAAGGCCCGACGGCTGCAGGTACCGGCCGCGCCGTCAAGTCGCCGGACAACCAACCGACGGCTGACGACACGTGTTGGAACTGTCAAAAGCCGGGCCATCGATCGCGAAATTGTCGGGAAAGACCGCGAATCCATTGCTACCGATGCGGCGAACCGGGGGTTACCTCGAAGCAATGCCGTCGGTGCAATAGGAACGCGGGAAACGAACGAGGGAGCCGCTCGTAAGAGCCCGATCGGCTTCGCCAAAATTATTAACGGCTCCGGAAAACCATCTATCGGCGTCGCGAGAATTATAATAGAATTAAAAGTAAGCGAACAAAGTGTCGAGCGCGACCGCGCGCCTCGACCGTCGCTTCTCGTAATCGACGCGCGTATCGGAAAACATGTCGTGAAAGCCCTAATTGATTCCGGTTCTTCGATATCGTTCGTAAGTCGCGCCGTTTTAAATTTAATCGGAGATGCAGCCCAGATATCGGCAGCTGAGCGACCGTGTTATTTTCTTTTGGCCACGGGGGCAGTCGATCGCGCGACCGTACAGGCACGTTTTAAATTGCGAATCGGAGACCAGACCCACGAAATTCTCGTACGCGTTCTCGATAATTTAGTCAATTCAGTATTATTGGGAATTGACGTGATCGCAAAATTCGGTATCGTAGTCGAATACCATCGAGCCGTCTGGTACTTCGCGTCGCGACCACGTGTCGAATTTCCCTTCGGCAGAACAATGAGCGAGCCGCTCTGTTGCGGCCTACAGATTTTAACGGTCAACGAAAAGGAGCGGTTACGGAAATTTTTAAAACGCGAGATGAAAGATTTTGCGGGAGTACCGGGCGTAACGGGTTTGACCACGCACAAAATTGATGTTGGCGATAATAAGCCAATTAAACAACGTTATTACACGGTTTCACCGAAAGTTCAGGAAGCGATCTATAAAGAAGTAGATTCGTTACTGGCCAACGGAATTATCGAGCCGTCGGAAAGTGAATGGTCAAGCCCTATCGTCATGGTCAAGAAGCCAAATGGCACCTATCGGTTTTGTTTAGATTTTCGCAAAGTCAATGAGGTCTCGAAAAAAGACGCGTATCCGCTACCGATTATGTCGAGCATTCTAGATAAATTACGGGCCGCGCGATATATCTCGACCCTCGATCTCAGACTTCTCCAGGCAATAAACCTTCTGGACGACCTCTAGGAATCCATCACGCCTCATCGCGTCTCATCGGGGGATTCCTCTCCATCACCACCTGAGAGGGAGGACGGCGTGACAGGAAGAACACCCCCTCCCCACCACGAGCGGACTCAACCCCATCAATCAACTACATCAACTACCTCCACTCAACGCTTCAACTAAAATTCAACGTATAATGCCGTAAAGTACCTTTGCATGTTAAATCAATAAGTTTTTTGAAAATTTTCTTATTATAATATTAATACTAGCATTGCTATTAATCCATAATCATAAACCAAACTTACTCTCATGATTAAAAGATAGAGAGCTTATGCTCTAGGAGCTTTTAGGTAAAACCCTCACCCTCAAAGATGCAGGTTAAACCTGTTTAAAAAAAAAAAAAAAAAAATATATCTCGACCCTCGATCTCAGCCAGGCGTACTTCCAAATACCGCTCGAAGAATCGAGCAAGCAGATTACCGCGTTTACCGTTCCGGGGAAGGGGTTGTTTCAATTCAAACGTATGCCGTACGGACTCACGGAAGCCCTGGCTACGTTTCAACGCATACTAGATCGCCTAATAGGACCGGAAATGGAGCCCCATGCGTTCGCGTATTTGGACGATATTATTATCGCGACGACGACGTTCGACCAACATCTCGAGTGGCTCACCCGGGTTCTAAATAGGGTAAAAACGGCCGGCCTGATAATAAACCCGGATAAATGCGAATTCTGCAGGGAGGAGGTACGGTATTTAGGATTCGTAGTCAGCAGGGAGGGGCTAAAAGTTGACGGAGACAAAGTCGCGCCTGTTCTGTCCTTTCCGGTTCCGAGAAATATTAAACAACTAAGACGATTTCTCGGAATGGCTTCGTGGTATCGAAGATTCATTCCGGATTTCGCAACGGTATCGGAACCGATGAACATTTTGCTTCGGAAGGGACAGACATGGAAGTGGGAAAGCGGACAACAATCCGCTTTCGAAAAAGTAAGATCTTTAAGGCAGGCCGCGCAGTCGCGCGAGAGTGTGTGCCACAACTCACACATCGCTAGATCCGCATATACGTATACGCAAATGCAAGGGTCAAAATTTCGACGTATTGAAAAGGGGGAAAACGCGGAAGAGACCGTGGCCGCGATACGACTAGATTGGTATGAGGAAAAATTTCGGGCAGTAGAAAGTTCCCCGGAAAAACACCCTGACTGGTCGAGCCGAGGGGGGCAGCTTTTCCATCGCCGTACCGACCCATTAATGGCCGAGATTCTTGGGGGCGACTTAAATGAATGGAAGTTAGTCGTACCAGTAGAGGGGAGACCCGAGATTCTAAAAGAATCGCACGACGAAGCGCAAGCGGGTCACCTGGGCGTAGAAAAAACTTACCACCGAGTCGCGACCAGATATTATTGGCCGGGTATGTTTCGTACCGTGGTCGAGTACGTGCGACGCTGTCCCATCTGCCAAATGACGAAGGTGGAACAAACTCTCCCCTCCGGGCTCATGGGAAGGCGTCGTATCGAAGCTCCATGGATTGTCGTCGCCGCGGACATAATGGGCCCGTTTCCGTCGAGTCGTGCAGGGTACTCCTACTTGCTCGTAATGCAAGATCTTTTTACAAAATGGGTAGAATGTTGCCCCCTCCGCCGGGCAACAGGGGTGAAAATTTCCGAAGCCCTTGAAGATTTAATTTTCTCGCGCTGGGGAACCCCAGAAGTATTACTAACAGATAACGGTACCGAATTTGTTAATAAAGCGATTCACGAGCTCGCCAAAACCTACGGGATAAAAATAACGACAACACCTCCGTATCACCCGCAGGCGAATCCGGTAGAATGGGTTAATCGCGTATTAGAAACCATGATAGTCGCGTTTATCGGAAAAGACCATCGCGATTGGGACGCGAACTTATCGAAATTCCGCTTCGCGTATAATACCGCATACCACACAGTACTACAGGCATCTCCCGCATTTTTAAATTTCGGACAAGAACCGAAACCTGCGTCGTGCCATCGAGACGAACACGGAAACCCCCTAGATATCGAGGTAACCCCGAACGAGAAATGGAAAGAAAGGATGGGGCAGTTGGCTACGTTACGGCACTGGGTAGTAGAAAATTTAGATCGCGCTTACGAAACCCAAGCAAAATATTATAACCGCAATAAAAAAGACGCACAGTTCGAGATAGGGGAATGGGTCCTCAAACGAAACCGCGTCCTATCGTCGGCGGCACAGAATATCGCCGCCAAACTTTGCCCAAAATTTAACGGCCCGTTTAAAATCGACGCGAAATTATCCCCCGTGGTGTACCGATTGAGTACCAAGGAGGGGAAGGACGCGGGAAAGGCCCATATCTCGGACCTAAAAACGTACACACCACCGGTAGAAAATGCGGGAAAGAACACGACAACAGCAGAATAAAAATTACAGATGCCGAAGCTCAGCCAGGAGGTAAATGAGCGCTATGACGATGCGGCGAAACAGCTGGAGATGGTGGCCCAGACGATAATAGCCATGCGAAATTTCGTCCTGGGAGAAAAGGAAAGTAACACCGAGAATCCACCAGTAGAGGACCTCCTGGGTCCGCTGGAGGAAGCAACAGCCGCGATACCGCTCCAGTTGGAGCCAACGCGAACCATCCCGAAGGGAATGACGTGGAAGAAAGAGGGTCCCGCCGAAAAATATATCGCCGCGGAAACGGGAGATTTAATTCACCTGGCACGACCCGGAACCGCACGCGAACCATCACGAAAGGAGGAACAAGGGCCTAGAACGACAGAGTAGAAATACTACACAAGAAAAAGGGAGTCAACAATCTCGTGGGCACAATTTGAGAAACACGAAAGGGGCGAGAGACAACCAGCGCAAGACCCCGACGCATGCTGGAATTGTGGCCAGGGGGGACACCGTCGGACCGAATGCCCCGGGAAGGGGAGGCCACACTGCTATCGTTGCGGAAGCCAACGTGCGGGCCCAACTGGACGTTCGTGGGGCCCCCCAAACCCCAAGAGAAAGACAAAGGAAGGGACATCAAGGGCAGGAAATAGGTCCACCCCTGAACACCGGAGTACCCACCGAAGTATACCGCCCTGAGTTTTGTTCGATGGCCTTTCTATCGGTTGCGTGGGTACCCGACCAGGCCTCGGCGGACAACCGGAGTCCGCAACAATTCAAAAACAAACCGATACCGTTTTTTTCTCCCGAGCGGCATAAGAGCCACTAAGAATATCGTTCACGACACGAGCCTCGCCGAGTTTCGAAAAAGGTCACGATTCTCGGGACCAATAAGTTCTTTTTTTGTTTTTCTTTCGTTCCGGTCGCGGCACCGTTATTTTTTTTGATTTCGGATATAGAAAGAGGGCCCGCGACGAATCTCGTTGGACCCCAAAGGCGGAGAACAGGCCTAGCAGGGGTTTCTCGTAGAGAGTTCCCGAAAATAAGAAATTTGGTTATTTCCGTTTTTTATTGTTATTATTGTCGTCCCGATGGCGTTACCGGTTCCCGTAGGAAAGGAAATAATAATGTACGAGAGGTGGGGAATTGTCGAACAAGTTGTAATTTAGACATAAGAAATAAAATAAGATGTGTCATAAAAACAACGAAGGGGAACTGCGAATTTATTTAAAGCCCAACCACGACGTAAGTTAAGGTCTCGCGAGGAATCTCGTCCGAATCGCGTAATAAATACAAGTAGTCGAATAAGATAGAGTGCATGGGCAGCGTGTGTCTGTCCGAGGTTACAGGTTTTCAGGTGTAAGGGGAAAACTTCCGAAGGGAACGCTCTTTCGACGGCGAGCTCGGAGTCACACGTTCGACGAACCGTTATCGGTCCGGTCCATTTTAAGGGGGGGGGGGGGGAGTTGTGACGTTGCAAGTTTGCAGCGTCCCTTCTCTACCCCAAGAATAGCGACAGGAAAAACCAAATTACGTATGGACCGGGCCGATCCTGTCTCGAACCATGAATCCGCACGCGGAAAAGCGAGCGTTCCCCGAGGAAACAAACATACCGAAATTCCAGCTGACGCCCGATACGCTTGCCGAGTACGGCTAAGTTGCAGGGGCGTATCACCAGGGCGACGAGACCGCCGAAAACTCCCCGAAGCAGGAAACCGAGGCAAGGAGCGCCCGAAATCTGAGAAAGGCCGAAGAACAATAGTCCGTGCACGGGCGAAAATACAAGGAGTCGACACACACGGGCCAATCAACCCGGAGGCGCCGACGTGGGACCAGAACCCCTACCGGACATCGTTCTTTTCGCGATCCCGTCGTCGCCTCACCCCGCTTAAAATGGGGTTCTAGCGTGGGTGGTGTGGGAGACACCTGAGAGGCAGCACCCTCGCCGGTCGTTTATCGCAACCGGTAATTTCGCGAGTAATTCTCGGGCTCCTAGGTTCCGTAAGGGCACGGCCCTGCGTGGCACTAGATCGCCAGCGTGAAATACGCTACTAGGGAATTTCGGCTAGGTCGCTAGAGTGGGGGGAACCAGAATCGATACGCGCCGTGGCGAGAATCGAAGGAGTCACTGTCGTACCGGCTCGCGTCACGAAAGTACAGACCCGAGTTATCGAAAATTGTCGTACCGTAAATTCCGCGTGCGGAGAGTGCCCGGGGTGAAATATCGTTCCCCAGGAAGGACAGTACAGCCGCCCAATCAATTGCCGAAGCCTAGCAGATTCCGAGTCACGGTAAGTCGACAGTGATTCCGTAAACTCGTCTACGAGCGAGCTCGTTAATTTCGCGGGGGGCACGAGCCGATCGTCGACTCTGTCCCCGATATTCGCGTGTGCCGAGGCGCTTCCCGCCTCGTGCCCAGGGCTCGTACCGATCCGACGGTACTTTGAGCCGAGTCAAGAGGTTCCCTCCCGTTAGCATATCGGAAGTTTTCCTCGGGAGAACCGACAGCGTCGTGAGATAGTTCCTTTTCGCGACCATTACGATAATCATTTCGCGAGGGTAGAAATCACCCTTTCGCGGGAATTCGATATCGCACGAAGAACGCGTGATAGCTCCGATCGCGCGAGCCGTTAACATCTCGTTCGCGGAAACATTCGAATTTCTCGAGAACGATCGCGACAGTCACGACGCGTGTGACGACCATCTTCGCACGTCGACAACCGCGCGCTGCGAATTTACATCTTCTCGCAATCCTGTACAAGGAGCGCGGGCTCCCGGGTGCGGCCACGTGGCCGCGTGCATGTAATTTCGGACGAATAATTAAATGACTGAGAGCGAAACTCGAGTTCGTTTATTTCGCCTGTGAGATCCGCCCTGCCGTGAGGGCTGTCCCCGCTATTCCCGTGTCCGAATTTCCGACTCCTCGCGCCTTCCTCTCGACCTCGTGCTTCTCGATATTCAGCCTTCGCGTCCGCTGACTCGCGAGCAAACCGCGAGAACGTTTCGTGCGGTACCCTTCCGGTACCTGGCGCCCGAACTTGTCGAATCACGTCAGCATTGATCGAATTTCGAGAGGTGCGTTTGTCCCGGGTGGACCGCGTCCGCACGGCCGCGCGCGGCCCGGCCTCAGCGCCTATAAAATCCCGGAAGTTGTCGTTCTTCCCCGTACTCGGTGCGACGGAAAAAGGGCAACGTGACAGTATATTCGGCAAACATGTGCATGATCTTTATTTGTATTAAAATTTGAAATAAAGGACGTTACACGTGAAAAAACTCAAAAAACGAATTTGTTCCGAATGAACTTGCATATGTATACACCTAGACAGTATAAAAATACGGTAAATTATGACAATTTTTTTAGGGATTGCTGTTTTTATTAACTGTTACATAACTTATTAATTAACAATCATTAAACTTACATAAATTCTTAAAAGATAATAAACAATAAAATAACATAGAAGTGAACTGAAACTAAAATCATATAAATTCTATGATTTTATTGTATATTATCTTTTAAGAATTTATGTAAGTTTAATGATTGTTAATTAATAAGTTATGTAACAGTTAATAAAAACAGCAATCCCTCAAAAAATTGTCATAATTTACCGTATTTTTATACTTTCTACGTGTATGTAACTGCGTAAGGATATTTTGATGATATTATCGATACATATGTGTTTTGGACAATTATCGAGGAAACTCTGTAATTGGTTAAACTTCGTATTGGGACAACAGTTTTTTAAATTTTTTACATAATTTGATAACAAATGATAAAGGGTATGCAATAAAATTTTAAAAAATACTACCCCAAAACGAAATTTGATACTATTACAAAAACGCAACTAATGTTTGATTAACTAATATCTTTTTCGTACATCTGACTAATGTTTTATACAATTATGTAATTTGCAGCGAGAACGGAGACGCCTACGACGTCTGTTGCGTCGCCGCCAAATGCGGGCGGAGCGGCAGCAGCAGCAGCAGCAGCAGCAACAACAGCAGCAGCAACAACAACAGCCGCAACAACAGCAGCAGCAACAACAACAGCAGCAGCAGCAGCAGCAACTGCAGCGACGGCAACAGCAGCAGCAGCAGCAACTGCAGCGACGGCAACAGCAGCAGCAGCAGCAACTGCGGCGGCGCGCTGCTGCAGTTGCCCTCCGGGGCGGTAGGAGCCGCGGGAGGGGGGGGGAGGGGCACCGGAAGAAGTGGTGCCCCAAAAATAATACATATCTACAAATTTTAATGTACAACTATATATTTTACTTTATACAATATAATAATCTTATATAATATAAATAAACAGTTTAAAAGAGTTTACATTGTTCTTTGTATTCCTCCGAGACCTTTAAACATTGAAGATTAGAGAACATAGCTTTAATTATTACATTAGTAAGAAATTTAAAAAAAAGTAGGTATTTGACGATATATATATATATATTTCATATATATTTCATATATTTTATATATATATATATATTTCCATTGGATACAATTTTTTTTAAATAAACTTTTTATTTTATTATTTCAGTACTTTTTTACAACTATCTTATTACTTTTATGTATTATCTATATTTTTTTTCAAAAGCAATCTTTTCAATTTATTGCAATCCATACAATATAATGTTTGCTAACAATTAGCATATACTATATAATATACATGTCGGGAAATGACGCGTAGCGCTTATTTGTTGTACAGGACAGTTATGTTGTCTTTGGTTGTTTTTCACCATTGTATGGTTTATCAAAATTGTATTTCTGTGTAGAATTAAATTTAGTTTCAAAAATAACGGCTTAGGCATTTCGTTTATTTGTTTACCGTCGAATAGCTGAAGGCCTGGTCATACCTTAGCAATTGCCCGGCGAAAAGGCAATAAAACGTTCCCCGAGTACCTGCCTCCCTCTTCGTGCGCGGCACAAGGAGAGATGCGAAATAGGGTCCCCTGGAAAAATGGGCTGGGGCCTTGTTGAGTTGAACGTGACCATGACCGGCAGAACGTATTTGGCTACGCTACAGAGCAGAGCGTTTAGAAATTGATTGAGAGCTAGTCCTATCTGATAGTTAGAAGTCGTGTGAGTGAGGACGGAAAGAGTTGGCCGTAAATTGATATTCTGCCGGGCTCGTGGGTGCGTTGACGCGTCTCGCCGTTGTGCTGCGGAGCGTAGTTTCTCTTTTATTTAAAAAAAATTCACGCGTGTGAACGAAAATATGAGTGATCCGGTGGAGAACGTCTCCGGTCGAATACCGACGGGTCCGATGGAGAACGTCTATAGCCAGGCTCCGACATACATATATACATATATATATATATATATATGCATACGTAACAGTGTAACAATAAAAATGTATAAGCGCGGGAGCTCGGTAGTCTTATTACCATACGCTACCGAATCCTGCTGAAAAGCATTTTTAGACGATCAGCACACCAACAGGAGAGGGAACGGCAACATTGGAGGAAACGACAACATCGGTGCGGTGGACAGCGCGAAAGTCAACCAGCCATGTTGGTTAACGATGAACTTTTCAACAATTTTCTGAAGCGAAGAAGCAATATTTTCTCACGATTTTTATGTAGAAATATTCTTTGTTCTATTCCATATCTCAACAGAGAGCCCTTTTTTGCAATTGGGCTCTTGAAATTTTATAAAAAAAAAAAGTGTACGTTTTTATAGAAGAAATTTTTTTCTGTACACTTTTTCCAAAAAAGGGCTCTGTACTGCGATGCGTAATAATACCACGAATATTTCTACATAAAAATCGTGAGAAAATGTTGCTTCTTCGCTTCAGAAAGTTGTTCTAAAGTTCAGGAAATTCATCGAAAAATAAGCCGCTTGGTTATCTTTCTGTCTTTGTCTCTCCTGCGAGTGACAGATCTCCCTCTCTCTGTCACAGCTCTGTAGGAGAGACAAGGATCTCACTATCCTTGTCCTAGTTAATTTTTAGTTCACATTTACGCCGATAGTGGCGGCACTTTACGTCCTATAGTTCATATCTACGCTTATAGAGGCGCCACCGTACCTCCTAGAGTTCACATTTACGTCGATAAGGGCACCACTTTCGCTCCTGCGCACCCTTAAAGTTGAAGATAATAAATATTCATATTCATCAGCAATATTTATGGTTATTATTGAGATGACAACACGATAAATTTGACGTTTTGTAACAGTTTATAATTTTTTGCTCTCTAACTGTTTAGTGAATCCTAATAAATTTTGAACATAATTAATTACATAATTTTTACTATATATATAAAAAAAACTGGAGTTTCTAGTTGCGTTCTTTCAAGGTTTAAATAGGGTTTGAAGTGGAATTTTATGAATTCTCCATAAGAAGACGTATTAAAATGTGCAAACTTTAAGGTACTATAATTCTTAAACGGTGCAGTGAATCGAACCCAAACTTTGGTAATTGCATTAATTTAGTAAGAATTATATTACATTTTTATACACCTCCAGAACATCCTTAAGCAACGCGTTATCGCATTGCTTGCCTCGCCTGGCCAATCTTTTTGGGAGTGCCGTAAAAAATTTTTTACCGCAAGCAAACTGCTAGTCGTTCCTCTGGTGCAATAGGTGTTTTACAGTGCGTGTATTTTTTGGTGAGGTCTTCCCGGATTTTCCCCAGCAAAACAGCAAAACAGTCGCGGCTCATTCGAAAATAACCGTAAAATTTCTCTTCTTGGTCCTCCAACATTTGTCGGAATAAGACAAGTTCCCCTTCGGTCTCCCGAGTCTTCCAAAGCGGGTGAACGCTGCAGCTTCTTCTCGTTCGTCCTCTTCCGCTTGGTCCTGCCTCCTGTTGCACCTCTCGGCGCAAGCGGCGCAGACGGCGCAGCCGGCGCAGTTGAATTAAGGCGAGTAGTTGCCTATTCACTTCGGGAGCAATGGTCGCGAACTCAGCACTGGTCAAAGAGATCTTCTTAAACGTAGCCTGCGCGTGATAACTTTGCTAGTTTGGCCAAAAATGGTGCTGATATCTTGCTTCACAGCCTTAAATACACTACCGGCAACCCCTCCACCACAACGGCGTAGATGGGGGTGGCATTATATCAGCCAGATGAATCGCAATAAAAAGGTTTGTTTCGAAGGGTGTACGGAGATCTTTCCGACTGGCTTCAAGGTTGCCGTCGGCATGCGGGCAGGAATAAAACTATTTGCCGCCATATTTGCCGTTTTGCCCGCGAAGGCCGCATGGCGATTTCCAAAGAAAGTATGGGTTAGTTTATTGTCGTTCCAAGGACAACTTTTTGGTAGGACCTTTTTCTACGCGTCCACCGCCAGCATTTTTCAGGAGGGCAAAGAAACAGAATGTTTACAACCTCTGCCATATTTAGTTGAATTGTTTGACAAATTGTCAAACTGGTCGAGCTGCCAATCGTTTCAAAGAGTCGGCTACAACATTACACCGAATTTTTAAATAAAATTCAAAATAGCAATTAGTCGTATATTACCGAAATAATCCTATTATTCGAGGTCATTTATTTAGTTATTGTTTATATCATAAATCATTATGCAACGAAATTGAATCTACGCACTTCCCCCATACTCTCTGTCATCATTTTCCAATAGAACGAACCCTGTACTTTCTCGCGATGTCCATAGAGCAATGACAGTAAATGTTTCCAACAATTTATATCATTGACAAAAAGTGAATTTTTCCAATAATTCATAACAGTATTAACTCCTGTATTAAATGGTATAAAGACTGCAGGTGCAGCTTTCCGGCTGCTGCCCGTAACCGCTCGTTGGCCGTCCGAGGATCGGTAATATCGCAGTGCAGCGTACACCTTAAATAATTTAAATTTCGCCATTTTTAAAATGCCACCATTTTTGGGTAGTCTATTGTTATAGCCAGAGAGCTACGACGTCACACGCTACATAGTATGTGTGACCGCTTACAAGGGAACATATTCAGATGAGAATGGCCGATTTTGATGAAACTAATGTGAGCTATAGTTCTTCGAAAAATATTTGACACGTATTTTTTTTTATCGGCGGACATCCACTTTTAAGGGGTGAAAACAGCCCTCAAAGTTGCGAGTCAAAACCATATTTTTTGAGATATCTCGGAAACCAGAGGTCGAAACAATTTGAATTTTTTTTTAAATTGTGTGTTTTTCAATGGGAAATGTAGTCGTGCAAGAAAATTTTAACATAAGTTTATTGTTTAAACAATATATTAAAAATTGTATTTTTTTTTGCAGTTTCTCTTATTTATTGTTAGTTCATTTTAATGTAAACTCGGCTGTGTTATCTTTGATCCAAAATAGGGGATACGTGTTTCAGGATTTTCTTTTTTTTTCCATTTAACAATAATAATGCATAATGACAGATAGTGTTGCACCTGGCGTGCGGAGGAAGGAATTCTGGCTTGTTTTATCGAAATATAAGCATTTAGTATAAACGTGTATAGTATTTTAAACAATACCACTTGGTTATATGTCGTTTATTATTGTATCAGTGGCTAAAGAAGGTGGCGCAGGTAGCAGCGTGACGCGGTGCTAAGTACCGCGCCGGAGTAAGGGTACCTGTCTTCTGTAGCCAATTCGCCTGTGAATATGACCTTCGGTCAAATTATACCTGGAACCTTTATAAACTGTGAATACTTAAACTAATCGAAGCTGAAGTTTTCCACGTCGTTTATGGTAGCCCTGAAAAGGGCTGGTGGAAAATGCCGCACATCAGTTTTTCCTCGGTCATTTATAGCATTTCAGAAGAACACGAATATTTTCAAACATTTCTATTGGTTATTAGGGTGAAAGAGAGGGAAACGTAAAGTAGTCTTAAGAATGTATAAATATGGGCACTTCGCTTCGTGTGCTATTATAGTATAGTCTTTCTGCATTACGGTTTGTAAAGCAACGTGCATATTAAGAAGTTAAGGCTACTTCTTTTGGATTTTTAAGACAGTATCATATTATATTTACTTTTCCTGATTGTTTATTTTTATTTACGCTGTGGGAAACTCCAGATTCGATTACTTTAAGTATTTACAGTTCATAAAGGCTCCAGGTATAATTTGACCGAAGGCCCATCGGCCGCAGAAATTCACAGGCGAATTGGCTACAGAAGACAGGTACCCTTACTCCGCCGCGGTAAGTAGCACCGCGTCACGCTGCTACCTGCGCCACCTTCTTTAGCCACTGATACAATAATAAACGACATATAACCAAGTGGTATTGTTTAAAATACTATACACGTTTATACTAAATGCTTATATTTCGATAAAACAAGCCAGAATTCCTTCCTCCGCACGCCAGGTGCAACACTATCTTTCATTATGCATTATTATTGTTAAATGGAAAAAAAAAGAAAATCCTGAAACACGTATCCCCTATTTTGGATCAAAGATAACACAGCCGAGTTTACATTAAAATGAACTAACAATAAATAAGAGAAACTGCAAAAAAAAATACAATTTTTAATATATTGTTTAAACAATAAACTTATGTTAAAATTTTCTTGCACGACTACATTTCCCATTGAAAAACACACAATTTAAAAAAAATTCAAATTTTTTCGACCTCTGGTTTCCGAGATATCTCAAAAAATATGGTTTTGACTCCCAAATTTGAGGGCTGTTTTCACCCCTTCAAAGTGGATGTCCGCCGATAAAAAAAAATACGTGTCAAATATTTTTCGAAGAACTATAGCTCACATTAGTTTCATCAAAATCGGCCATTCTCATCTGAATATGTTCCCTTGTTAGCCAATATTTCGACTGCAGCCGAAAATGCGTGTGAAACGAGGCCTGCCTCTTCGACTCTGATCCAATCGGCCGCGCAGTCGTATCGAGATACGTCACCGCAGTCCTGCCTGGGAACCTTCTTCTCACTTTCGCACCAATACAATGTCACCACTTCGGGCTTCGGACCCATACGAAATGGCATCTTGCCACCATCTACAATCGCATAGTAGTGGGCGGCAACGGTTTAATATCTTGGCCCATTGCTGTTCAGCTATCGCACGTACGGCAGTGTATTGGACCACTTCGGACATAAACAAATCGGCGGGCAACACATCATCTCTATAATTATTACAGGGAAAGAGATAAATCCCATAAATTACTTTCAAGGAATTGCTACGAAACGTCGAATATCATGGAATTAATCACAGAGGAATCTCTTTGTAAAAATAGTATCTATTGTTATGTTTCCCAGCAGGTGTTGATCGTGGGTTTTGCTTCGTGTTTTCGTCAGACGGTGGTCATAAAGCAATTTACATTTCCGTCGCAGGAACTAATTTTTACGCTAGCCTCGTTTTTAGGGTTTACCAGCATCTGGCTCTCCCCGTCATAAAATTAATGGGCTTAAGCTAACGGACGACTGGTACAACACCTTCTACCTTCATTATTGCCGTCCGTACTGTACCTGGCCCAGTGGAAAAAATTATGAGAATACTAAAAAAAAAAATTTTTTTTTTTTAAATAAAATCGACCTCGAAAAAAAACGGAATGAAAAAAACAAAAAAATGCACTAAAAAAGGTATGAATAAAACAAAAATGTACTAAAAAGTATGAAATAATTTCATTTTGATTTGTATGAGTACACACCAATTGTTAATAAAATTGATTAAAATAAAATATTAAATACCACATTAAATTTTTTCGGAGGCGGCGCAAAATGGAAAATTTTCCAAATGACAGATGTTGCTGATTATGATTTCCTTGGAATATGGTGGACTTGGAAATCAGTAGGAGGGAAGAGAAGATACATTAATATGGGGGAAAGGATGTAGAAGAATTTAAGAATTTTCGTAATGTCGAGTGTCGAAAATTTTCGATTTTGTGCCGCCTCCGCAAAGATTTATTGTATTTAATGTGGTATTTAATATTTTATTTTAATCAATTTTATTTTAATCAATTTTATTAACAATTGGCGTGTATTCATACAAATCAAAAGGAAATTAAATTGTATTTAACGTGGTATTTAATATTTTATTTTCAACAATTTAATTTTAATTAATTTTATCAACAGTTGGTTTGTATTCATACAAATCAAAATGAAATTATTTCACACTTTTTAGTGCATTTTTGTTTTATTCACACCTATTTTTAGTACATTTTTTTTTTGTTTTTCATTCTGTTTTTTTTTCGAAGTCGGTTTTAATTAAAAAAATAAAATTTTTTTTATTTCACATTTTTTAGTGGAACGAGCAGAATTTGTAGAACACGGTAGGTTAGCTTTTCGGTCTTATTGGTTCGGTAATATACAAATAAACAATATACTGATCGAATTGAGTCGGTTAATAATACAAAAACAACTAAATAGAACATATAATTTTTATTATTATTATATATCTCTATCTCTTTCATTTAAGCAAGAAGTTTCAGTTCTGCCGCGCGTGGTTTTCCACGCGTATGTTTTTACCACGTTTTTTAAAATAATACAGCATTTATAATGTTTTTCTCCCGTCGTCGTGTGCGCGCGTCGTGTCCGCAACGGCCACGGGATTCTCTCGCCAGAATCCCGTGGCCGTTGCGGACAAGATACAACATAGGCACCTCTGGGGTGTAGGGGGGTGTAAACGGTTTTCGAAACCCCTGGGGTTCTGGTAGCAGACCGCGTGCTGTGCCTTTCTTCTTCGAGAATTTTGAACCCTCTCAATTGGCCGTCGGACGCGGTCCGACCTGTATGGCCTAGTATGGCCTAGGTAAACTCACGCGTCTTTCCGAGACTGTCCGAGCCGTCTTGTATGTTCCGACCTTAATGCTCCAGATGCTCCAGACTCTTCTGGCCAACCTGAACCGCTCGCGCAGGGCCCAGGACCTATTAATCCAGGGCCTTGCCGAGCGGCAGGTCGGGTCGGCCGTCATCACGGAGCCCTACGTTGTCCCTGATTCCGCCCCTTGGGTAGGGGACACGGAGGGCTGCGTGATGATTTGGCACCGTCAGGGGGCGGAATTCCCCCCCCCCCTGTACGGTGGTAGTGAGGGGCGTTGGTTACGCCCTGGTGCGATGGGGAAGGTGTCTGGTCGCGGGATGCTACATCTCGCCTAATTGCGGCCTCGCAGTGTTCGAGGGGTTTTTGGACCGGTTAGGGGCGGCAATCGCCCCCTATATATCCGGTCCAGTTTTGGTCCTGGGGGACTTCAATGCGAAGTCCACCTTTTGGGGTAACCCCAGGACCACCCCTCGCGGCAAGGCCCTTGAGGATTGGGCTGGGGGCATGGAGCTCCGGTTGATTAACCGGGGCTCCGTTCCCACGTGCGTGCGGTGGAACGGGTGGTCCATAGTCGATTTGACTTGGGCCACCCCTGCCGCCGTGCGCCGTGTGTCCGCTTGGAGGGTGGCCACAGAGTGGGAGACTCTGTCGGACCACCTCCACGTCACCATGATGGTGGCGGCCGAATCGACAGCGGACAGAAGTAGAAACACGATACACAAACCAGTAACAAGTAATAACAGAACACACAAGCATGAACATAACCATTTAACACGACACGATAGTAACACTAGAACATTCCACTAAGACATCAAACAAATACGAAATCAAATAAATAACAACGAATAAATAGCAAAAGAACGCACAAATAATATAACAAGACAGTAAACAAACAAAGACTAAACTACAACAAAACAACCCGAGACGCTACATAACTAAAGTCGCCGTCACGAGAGAGCATACTTGCGCAGAAACCAATTTTCGTTCGTTCCGACGCGTCATCGCCCCTCCACAGTGCACAACGCATGCGCGCAGCGGCAGAGAAATGACGCCACGCGCTGCAGCGTCGCGAGAAGCCAAGCGCGTCATTCTCAGCCGTCTACCGGGTGTGTATAGAGCAAATTTATGTAGTAGTTTCGACAACCCAGTATTTTTGCGACAAAACTTTGTCTTTCATTTAGAAAGTTTGTGTGTGCAAAATGGAACATCAAATTCTGGGACCATCACACTTGTCTCCAGCAAAAAAAAATCCATCAGGAAAGGTAAGTTTGCGTTATAAACATTTATATTGCATTTCGATACCGTAAGCGCGAAATTTTTCAAATTTTTTTTTGTGGGTATACTAAAGTGAGCATAACTTTTTTCTGTTTTTAGTTTGTTGTATCTTCGCAGAAGACGATGATTATAAATCTGTACAAGAATACAATGGCCGAAACGCCAAATATTAAATATAAAGAAACAATTTTAACATTGGTCAAAAATAACGGGGATTGGCCAAACGACAATCATCAGGACTTCGGCGGAATATAAGGCGACCAGCAATGTGACATCGCCAAATAAAAAAAAAACGGCGACTAATTTTTTTGGAAAAAACTGCAGACGAGGATATTCTTGCAATACGGAAAAAAGTCCACGATTTGTGGTTTAAAAAAGAAATTCCCAATATTAAGAAAATATTGGAAGCAGTCAACGAGGATGAAAATTTACCATCATTTAGTGAATCGTCGCTTTACAGATTGCTGAAGCGAATGGAGTTTAAGTTCATTGTTCGTAAGCGCAACAGTGCGTTGATAGATGAACCGTATATAATCTGCTGGCGGCAAAATTACCTGCAGAAAATACAACAATATCGATCAGAAGGGCGTTATATCTACTTTTTGGACGAGACATGGATAAATGCTGGAGACTGCCGCAAGCAGCTATGGGTGGATACAACCGTTATCTGCCCGAGGAACGCCGAACAAAGGGGCCTGTCGACCGGCATACCTGGCCCCTCTGGAAAAGGGAAGCGTCTAATAATAGCGCACGTCGTGTCATCAGACGGGTTTGTTCCTGGGAGCCTCCTCTGTTTTGCGGCGAAAAAAATACAGGGGATTATCACAATGAGATGAACGGCGACACGTTTCTCGAGTGGTTTCAAACATTTTTGCCCATGCTACGAGATGGGTCAGTCGTCGTGATGGATAACTCTTCTTACCACAGCGTGCGGATTTAAAAATACCCGACAATGGCGTGGAAAAAAAGCGATATCGTCACGTGGCTGGAGGGTAAGGGGGAAAGGGTAAATCCACAATATGTTAAAATGCAATTATTAGAATTGACTAATAAACACAAGCAGCCGGACAACAATCACGTCGTAGACGAATATGCTAAAAAGCATGGACGTATTGTGTTACGCCTTCCCCCTTACCACTGTGAGTTAAACCCCATCGAGTTAGCATGGGCACAAATAAAAAGTTATATTAGGGCGCGAAATACCACATACAGGGTGTCCCAAAATGTCTTCAACTCCCGGAAATGGGAGGTTCCTGATGTCATTTCAATTGCCATTTTCCTTTTGCAAAATGTTGTCCGCGGCTTTGTTTAGGAGTTATTAACGAAAAACATGGACCAATCAGAGCGCGAGCTCGACGCTCGTTGGCATGTTCAGCCAACCGCCTGCCGGCTCGCCGCGCTGAACGTGCCAGCGAGCGACGAGCTCGCGCTCTGATTGGTCCATGTTTTTCGTTAATAACTCCTAAACAAAGCCGCGGACAACATTTTGCAAAAGGAAAATGGTGCTTGAAATGACCTTAGGAACCTCCCATTTCCGGGAGTTGAAGACATTTTGGGACACCCTGTATAAGTTGGCTGATGTGCACCAACTTGTCGATAGAGCCATCGAAAACGTGTCCGCCGAGTGTTGGAAAAATTATATTCGCCACACAACAGAGGTGGAAAAAAGGTTCTGCCAACTCGACCACATAACAGATTCCATGTTGGATGAAAGTGGCGAGTGGCACGACCAGTCTGATGACTCCGAGCTTGACGTGTAAATATTGTAAATAGTTTGTAAATTGTATTTTTTAAATAGTTTGTAAATAGTGTAAATAGTGTAAATAGTTTGTAAATTGTATTTTTTTAAATAGTGTGTAAATAGTTTGTAAATTGTAATTTTCCTTTGTACTTTGCTCATTTGTACTTTTCCTAATTTGTACTTTGCTCATTTTTACCACGTTTTTATTAGTTCACTTTCTTGTCTGTCTATTTATCTGTTTGTTTGTCTGTTCGGTACAAATTTTGCAATTGATTTTTAATATTTTACTTTATTCTTTATAATTTTTCATATATTTTTTGTTTCAAAACCTTGAGAATCCCGATAACTTCGAGATTCTCGAACATTATCGGGAATCTCGACATAATAGAGAATTTCAAAAATATGGAGAACTCGTCTCGATCTCGAAAAACATTCTTGTCTCGACTCAACCTGACATTTTCGGGTTCTCGCACACCTCTATTAAATATATAATACATTATGTGTGCAAACGCGCACGATTTCCTATTCCCTATAATTTTATGTTAATCCGTACTTTTGTTTTACCCCGTATATTGAACTCGCAGTCAAGAAAGTGGGGAGCGAGAGCAGATCGAGAGTTGACGACTCGCTGCGCCCCCTATGCGTCATCCGGTCTGCGCTAAACGAGTATACTCTCTCGTCACGGCGACTTTACCACAACACAGTTAGGTAAATAGGTTATAATACAAGCCCACTATCACACAACAAAGAACACAATTAAAAATACTTGAACCTAGCACATTTACAGTACGATTTTTCGTATTACCGCTATGGACGAGTCTTTCTTACGTCCGATTATGATATACGAATTTCATAAAGGCTCAACAGCCAAAGAGACTCATCGCGCTATAAACTATGCCTACGGACGTGAGATTATTTCTCGTCGCACTGTATTCACCTGGTGGTCCCGCTTTAAAAAAGGTGATTTTTCATTAGAGAATCAGCCCCGGGGCCGCCCACCTATACTCCTCAATAATAAGACTCTTTCGGTTTTCATAAAAAATAATCCTTCACTAACATTACAAGAAATGGCCGAGCATTTTCAGGTAAACCAGTCAACCGTTAGTAAACATCTGAAGCAACTAAAAATAGTCCAACGGTCCACAAAGTGGCTCCCTCATCAATTATCTGCCGACCAAAAAGAGCACCGTCTCGAAGTGAGCACCCTGCTCTTTAATCAGAATTTTCTATCCCCTTTTCTTGATAGAATAATCACCTGCGATGAGAAGTGGGTGAGCTATGACCAGAGGAGAACACCCAGGCAGTGGGTGCTGCCCGGATCCTCCCCCCAGTCACCAAAACTCACCCTCTCTTCTACTTCGCGAAAACGAAAAATTTTACTTTCAGTATGGTGGACCTGTCGCGGAATAGTTCACTACGAACTGCTCCCGCCTAGGGCCACCCTGACTTCCACGACCTAATGTCGCCTACTCGAAGAGGCTTTCTCGCGCTTATCGGTTGAATGGACGCACGATGACCTGCCACCCATCCTTTTACACGACAATGCTGGGCCACATCTTTCCAAACTCACCACCTCTTTTCTAGACAGCCGTGGATTTCAGGAACTTTAAACAGTTTTTTACGTTCACGCAATAAAGTTTTCTCTCATTCCGAGCTATATGACCTCATTGGGGAGTATTTTCTTACTCCCCCCCCCCCCCAAGCTTCTATTCCTCAGGGATAGAGAAGCTCCCTGGGCGCTGGTTGAGCTGCATTAACGCCCAGGGTGGCCTTTTCCCCTGAGTTATTTAATTAACAAAGAAAAAATCTATATTTGGTTGTCTTATCTCTTAATACTTGCTCGTTTCATAGCAGTCTTTACTTTACTTTATTTCTCTAATATCTCCTTGTTTTGGACTTTACTTATTTTTTCCTTATTGTCAACGGACATGTTTACTTGTTTTATTACTATTTTCTTTACTTTAGATTCATTGAATATCTAATTTAACCAAATATCAATTTTGTATTTCAGTTGTGTTTCTAGCTATCTAGTTATTATAGTTAATACTGTAGGAACAGGATTATTTGAAATAATGTATCTGCTCTTTATTTAGAACACGCGACAGACACAACAAAGATAACAAGAGTACAATTACAATATAGACCGTATCCGTATTCGTAAATCCCTAATCGTAAGCCGTATGTCGTAATCAAGTTCGTATATCGTATCGTGGTTCGTATCGTAGCGGTTTTTAACAAAAGCTGCTTCGCGTCTTTACGCGGCCTGCCTTTATCGATGTACACACAGGTACATCTTCGGCACACGTACACGGTCTTTTCGTGCCCTAGTCGAGGTACGGGCGATGACACTGGCCCGAGTTTACGTGCCAGTTCATTCCCCCGGTCCTCGACTGTTTACCGCATGAAGAACGCGTGTGGCTAGGTGTTTTTTCGGCGCGCACGGCGGTTGTTGTCGGTAAGAGGCCAACGACTCGGTTGATGGCCTTCCGAAATAATCGTTCCCACACTCGGCCGTCCTGCATCGATATCTGCCCTCAGATATCTTCCTCCTCCTTGCTCTCCTCCCCTTCACTCTCGTCGTCTGCATTGACCCATCTTTTCATGTGATCCGCTGAAGTTGAAGTTTGGCGGGGTCCTTCATGCTCCCCGATCTTCGTCACCAGGTAACGGTCGTTTCGTAGAACGCGCGTCACCTCGTACGGTCCCAGAAACTTTCCGGCCAGCTTCAATCCTGGTCCAGCCTGGGTACGTTGCATGGCGACTAAGTCACCCTCGCGGTACACGGTGGCCTTCTTCCGTCGCCGGTCGTACTGTTTCCGGTTCTCCTGCTGGATGCGTTGCAGCCGTTCCTTGGCTTGTTGGCGTATTTCGTCTCGGTCCGTCTGAAACATTTCCGTTAGCTCGGACTCGATGATCTCACGAACCTCGGGGTCGTCGTTTATATGCATCCGCGTCCCGAAGAGCAAGGTGAATGGGGACACCCCGGTGCTCCGGTGGAGGGTGGCGTTGAGCAGCATCTGGACCTTTTTGAGATGCTTGTACCATTCGGTGGCATTCGGCGCGGATATTTTCGTCAGCAACGGGATCAGCGTTCTGTTGACTCGTTCCACCTGCCCGTTGCCCGTGGTACGCCCGTGGTGATGAGGGAATGTTCGATTCCCTCTGCGTTGCAATAATCTCTAAAGGTATGGGACGTAAAGGCCGTGCCTCTATCTGAGACTATCCTTCGCGGGTTCCCGAAAATCTCTGCCTGCTTACGCAAACGGTTCATGACCTCTACCGTGTTCGTTGTTTTCGTAGCGTACAACCAAACAAATTTCGTGAACGCGTCCACGACGACGAAAATGTGTCTATATTGTTTTCGCGTGGAGGGGAGAGGGCCGAGATGGTCGACGTGGTACGTTTCAAGAGGTCGATCCCCTTTCTCGATCGTGTGCAAAAACCCTTCCTGTCGCCCTTTCTTTCGTTCCGCAAGGATGCAGTCGACGCAATTACTGATTATCTTGTCGACCTTTGCTCGCATGGTAGGGAACCAGTAATCGCGTTTCAGCAGAGCCTCGGTTTTTACGGCCGAAAAATGCCCGTTTTCGTGCGCTTTTCGTGTGACCTGCGTTTGCATTCCTCGGGGTACGACGATACGCAGATCACCGTCTACTTCCCGCATTAGCAGCCCTCGTCGTAGCGCGTATCCGTCGACCCCTCGCTCCTCTATACTCGTCATTATTTTTCGCAAGGCTTCGTCGCGTTCCTGTGCCTTGCGGATTCGTGCCGTGACACCTTCCTCGCTCTCTATTGCGAGGCAGATGGACGCGGGGTTGCGGCTGAGTGCGTCGACGTGTTGCATCGAGTTCCCCGGACGATGTTCGATCGAGTATTGGAACTCTTCGAGCAGCAGTGCCCAACGTGCAACTCGAACGCATAGATCTCTCTTACGCATGGTCAGCGTGAATGCCCTACAGTCCGTGACAACTTTGAACGGTATACCGAGTAAATAAACCCTGAACTTCCGGAGAGATCTTATTATCGCCAAGACTTCTAACTCGTAGCTCGGATACCGTTGTTCCGCCGCCGTTGTCATTCCGCTGGCGTAATATACGGGATGGAATGCACCGTCCTCGCTATCGCGTTGCATCAGTATCGCCCCGTATCCTAGCATTGACGCATCGGTGTATAGCTCGGTTTCTCGCTCGCGCTGGTAAAGTTGCAATACCGGTCCTTTGGTCAGAGCTTCCTTGAGAAGTATGAACGCGCTTTGTTCTTCCGATTCGAATTTGAAACGCACGTCTGCCTTCAAAAGACGTGTGAGTGGTCGTGCTATCGTAGAATAATTCGCGATAAACTTTCGGAAGTAACCGGACAGCCCGAGGAAGCTCTGCACCTGCTTAACCGTGGTCGGAGTCGGAAAACGGGCTACCGCTTTAGTTTTATTTTCCGAGGGGCGCACGGTGCCTCTCTCCACTATATGCCCAAGATATTCTACACGTGTCTTAAGAAATTCGCATTTAGACCAATTTATTCGTAGCCCGCATTCTGCCGCGCGTTTGAGAACCGCTATAACCTGTCGTGTGCCGTACTCGTGATCCGTTGCGGGTATGACTAAGTCGTCTATATACGTGAGGACCGTTTTTTCCGCAATTAGGTCCCTGAACGCAACGTTTACAAATCGCTGGAAGACTGCTGGCGAATTGCAGAGGCCAAACGGGACCTTCAAAAACTCGTATTGTCCGTCGGGTACAATAAAAGACGTGTATTTTCGGCTTTCCTGTTCAACCGGTACATGAAAAAACGCGTTGCGCAAATCTATCGTGCTGTACACCGAGGCACCTTGTAGCAAATCGAGCTGATCCTCGATTAATGGGAGGGGATACCGGTCTCGTACTATTTTCGCATTTAGTTGCCGATAATCTACGCATAGGCGGGTGGTATTGTCCTTCTTTTTTACAAGGACTACTGGACTCGCGTATTCCGAAAGAGAGGGTTGCGCGACACCGTCGTGTAACCACTCGGTGATTTGACGATTGACTTCGTCTCTTTCAGAAGGCGAGAGCCTTCTTGGCCGCTGATAAACCGGTTCGTTATCTTTTACAATAATCCGCATCGTAACTCCGACCTCGCGAATCGCGTCTGGCTTATAATCACGTACAGCCGTTTCGATTTCGCCTCGTAATTTCGCGTTATCGACGTGAGAAACGTTAATCGTGTCGTGAAGAGGTTCGTGTCTTACATGCAGAATTTCGGGGATACTATCCTGTGCCCGAGACCGTGTCGTCAACGTCATCACGCCGTTTTTTACCGTCCACTCCGCGGTGTCGATGAAGTCGAAACCGAGTAGTACCCCGTATTCTAGGACGGTATTCCCCACGACATGCAGCGTAGCCTCACGTATCTCCCCGTCGATAACGATTTCGGCCCTGAATTTCCCTAACGTGGTACAGCGTTCCGCGCCTATCCCGCGTAGGTGCAATTCTTCGCGCGTTAACGGCGGTGCTCCGACGTTACGGTATACATCTTCGCGAATCAGCGACACGTCACTACCCGTGTCGAGCACGGCGACCGCGGCGCATCCGTTTTACGCGAATATCTTTCCGGTATTTACTTTCGGTAGACACCGCGACAGCGAGGACGTCTTTCGTGGACGATTTTTTAGGACATTCGCGCGAGATGTGACCGTATTCGTTGCAATTAAAACACTTACGACCTCGGTTTTGGGCGGGGCAGCTCGCTGCGAGGTGTCCTCGATCGCCACAGTTAGTGCATCGCCTCGGCGCGGTGCTTGCTGCGTTTGCGGGCCTGGATGTCGGCGTTGAGGTTGCTCCCCTGGGCGTCGCGTTCGTGGCAGTCGTTCGGATCGTGATTTTACCGAACGCCTCCAGAAGATCCGCCTTCATCTTGAACCGTTGGAGACGGGCCTGGTCTTGGAGGGCAGGGTTGTGTATCCCGTCTATGACGCAGTCGATGAATTCTTCTTCGTCGATGGAGATGCGGTTTGCCAGGATCACTTTCTGGTGGAGATAATCAGCGAAGGACTCCCCTCGCTGCCACGTCCTCTCCTCGAACAGACGCCTCAGCTTCAGACGGTCGGGCCTCTGGTAAAACATGGACTCTATCTGCTCCAGCAGCGTCTCAATCGCCATCCCCGTGTGTTCCGGCTTGGAATGAAACCAATCCAGGGCCTTGTCCCGTAGCCTGGAGACGATCAAAATGCGACAAGCGTCGTCTCGCAACTTGTAGGTGTCGTAGGAGCTGAAACTGTCTTGTCCACGTCTTAAAAGTGCCCTCCGTGCCGTCAAAGTGGTTGAGCAGGTCCGCAATGGCCGTAATACTCATGCGAAGGTGCTCCGTTGTCGTAATTGTTGGTTCCGGTCTCGGGGGTTGTCGTTCGTTGCTGCCCTGCGTTCGCCGCAGGAATTCCAGCTCGCGTCTGGCCAGCTCAGCTTCTCTGAGGGCCATTTCCTTTTCCTTTTCCATCAGCTCGAGCCGAAGCTTCAGGAGTTCCATCTCTGAAGCTCGGTCTGACGGGGCGGGCGTCGGCGTTGGTTTTTTAGAAGATTTATAATCTTCGGGGTTTGGCGGCTCATCTTCGCCAAATACCTCGTCTTCACTGACGCTGTGATCGAGCAGTCTTGCGATCAACTCGATCTTCGTGCCACTCGTGGACAGGGTCCTCTGCCTTAAGATCTCCTTCAGTTGTACCGTGGTGAGATTTTGCAGCGTTCGGTCATCCATCTCGTCTCGAATTGAAGCACAATCGCGGTTTTATTTCCGATACCGACTCCCGAACTATTGTACTTGTCCGACGCGTATTCTCCGGTCGTTGTCGATCCCGGATGAGCCCCCAATTGTAGGAACAGGATTATTTGAAATAATGTATCTGCTCTTTATTTAGAACACGCGACAGACACAACAAAGATAACAAGAGTACAATTACAATATAGACCGTATCCGTATTCGTAAATCCCTAATCGTAAGCCGTATGTCGTAATCAAGTTCGTATATCGTATCGTGGTTCGTATCGTAGCGGTTTTTAACAAAAGCTGCTTCGCGTCTTTACGCGGCCTGCCTTTATCGATGTACACACAGGTACATCTTCGGCACACGTACACGGTCTTTTCGTGCCCTAGTCGAGGTACGGGCGATGACACTGGCCCGAGTTTACATGCCAGTTCATTCCCCCGGTCCTCGACTGTTTACCGCATGAAGAACGCGTGTGGCTAGGTGTTTTTTCGGCGCGCACGGCGGTTGTTGTCGGTAAGAGGCCAACGACTCGGTTGATGGCCTTCCGAAATAATCGTTCCCACAATACTTATACTCAGGAGACTCCTAAGAGTCGGATCCAGCTTTTGCAATTACTTTGTTTGCCTTGGTTTTTCTTTTTCACATATCTTACTTTCATCTCATATTTTATTTGTCTTACATAGCCTAAAAGGCTAGGCCAACTAGGCAGAAGTCAAAATCTTATTTATATCCATTCTCTTTTAGTTATATCCAATAATGATTATGATTTACCTGGTCTCAATTAATCAACTATTGTATACTGCCCTCTCGCGGCTCGCAGCGTTATACTGGGTGAGTCTCAATGCAGACAGCGTTTTGTGTATACTGAGTGTTTTGCGGACTCGTATTTTTTTTAATTTTTTGTGTCGAGTGATACATCGTGAAAGATGGACGAAGCTGGACCATCAAATTCATCTCCACAGAAAAAGAATCCTTGTGGAAAGGTAAGCTTCCCTTATAAACATTAATATAAAATACAGTGACTCCGAAATTATTTAAACGCACTTTAAAACGGTATAACTTTTTCATAATTGGACCAAAAGACCTGATTTTTTGTGAGCAATTAGAAGCATTGGTTTACTAAATGACGTGCAAAAAATATTTTGAAAAAAATACAATTGTTAAGAATTGCGTGAAAAAGTATAAAAGGCACTTTTAAAACTTTTTTATTAGAGCCCGTAATGAAAATGTAAAATGTGTTTTGTAGATGTATGTTTGTTATACGCATGCTAGTAAACTAATCCTTCTAACGTCTCAAATAAACTGAAACTGCTGAGTCGAATTTTGAAAAAGGAACCTTTTTCCAGGGTGAATTGGAAGCGTCCGTGACCGTCCGAAAATAGTTAAAACGAGGGGAGGGACGCGCTTGGGACTCTCTTTTCTGCTACAAGCCATATAAAATCACATAGTTCGAGGGTTCAAAATTAATACTAATTTAATTTAATTATAAAATAATATAAGAATATAATTGATTTATATATTGCGTATCGTGGTTTTTGTGGTGTACTAACGTGTACTTTGTTCTTTTTCTAGTTCGTTCGATCATCCCAGAAGATGATGTTGATAAATTTATATAAGTCAACTGTATCCGAGAAGCCGGATATTAAATACAAAAGTATGATAGATGAACTATCATCGAAGACAGGTATTGGAAAGTCTACCGTCATCAAGACAATTGCTGAATACAAGGCGAGTGGGACGATATCGTCGCCAAACAAAAAGCGAATACGATTAAACGTATTGGAAAAAACATCCGATGACGACATCCTCGCAATTAGAAGAAAGGTGCACGATTTTTGGTTGCGGAAGGAAATTCCAAACTTGTCAAAAATTCTGGACGCGGTAAACGGCGATTCTACTTTGCCGTCGTTCAGCAGGACTTCGCTCTTTCGACTCTTAAAGAGAATGGAATTTAAGTTCTTAGTACGAAAGAGGAACAGCGCATTGATAGAGCAGCCACATATAATCTGCTGGAGGCAGCAGTACATTCAACGTATCCAGGTTCTGCGAGCGCTTATGGGTGGACACCAGGTATATTGAATTATATAGATAATAATTTATATATTAAAATTTAATATAATTCTAAATATAATTTTAAATTTATTGCAGCGCCAGCTGCCCGAGAAACGCAGCAGAAAGGGGGTTGACGACTGGGATACCTGCACCCACCAATAAAGGAAAGCGGCTTATTATAGCCCACATTGGGTCGTCGGACGGGTTTTTACCTGGGGCCCTCCTCTGTTTCGAGGCGAAAAAGAATAGTGGGGATTACCACAACGAGATGAACGGGGACACGTTCAAGGATTGGTTTGTGAAAGTTGTGCCCATGCTGCGAAATGGGGCCATTATTGTGATGGACAATGCTCCATACCATAGCGTCCAATTGGAGAAATATCCAACAGCGGATTGGAAACGCATGGACATAATAACGTAGCTAGAGGGTAAGGAGGAAACGGTGAACCCACAATTCGTCAAAGCGCAGTTGTTGGAATTGGTTGCCAAATATCGGCAATCTAAAAATTACGTTATTGACGAGTATGCTAGAGGACATGGGCATTGTGTGGTACGCCTTCCCCCTTACCCCATAATTTAAATATATATAATTTAAGTTTAAATTATTATTTTTGGTAATTTACAGACGCAATTTTGCTAATTTTTCTTGAAAATGATCTAAAATAAGATCGAAACGTAGAAAATACTTTTGTGGTAATTTGCAAATAGTGGATATAATTTAAAAATTGATCGAACCAGTGCGCTGAAATCATTTGAATTTCTAGTGTATATAGTGTCTAAAAATTGTAAATAATATGTAAATTGTTGTATATAGTCGTAAGTAATATTTATAACATTTTTTTAATAAAATATTTACGTAATTTTAATTGGAAATCCACTATTCCTTAGCACTTAACCTTAAGCACTCGGAGCCACCACTAAAAATTACTTTATTATATTATGTTTTTTCTATTCATTCATTATTCTATTTAAGTTGGAAAAATCTTTAATTTTCGAGTGAAAATAGCTCCGAGTGCAAAGGGTTAAACCTAACCCAGACCTTTTTTTTGCAGCATTTTCCAACTTTATTGAGCCTTTACTGGCTCTCAACATTGTAGGTTCCTTCCATGAAAAAGTACATCATATAATTCGCCTTAAATATAAATATAAAATAATGTTAATAAAAGTCTTAACTTAATACCCTTCACCTTTTATTCCTTATTCTAATTATTAGTAGCCTCTACTGGGCACCTATTATCTAAAAGACTTCCGTCCCCGTGGAACCTTCACCTGGAATTTACATGAACGTTCCACTGTAAAGTAAATTCCATCAGAGTCCATAGCTGCGTACGAACCGGTTTTCGTTCGTTTTTGCGCATCTCCCACTCCATCCGCCCCTTCCCAATGTACAGCTCATGCGCACAGCGTCGCCGATGCACGCCACGCGATGCCAGAGCTGCACCGGCACCAAGCCGCATTATTCAGAGCATTCTACCGGGTGTAGCAATAGTGATAATGGTAATCATTATGTGATGGTAATGGTACATGTTTTCACACGTAATGATTTAATGAGGACAATTTACAATAAAATTTACAAATGATAACGTACAACAAAATTTACACGAGTATCCTACCCATTAAACCTTTGCGCTCGAGAGCCACTTCGCTATTAGACCAGAAAGTCGTCGAGCGCAAAGGATTAATCTATGCTTATTGTCTCGCCGTGTATATTAAACTCGCAGTCAGTGGGGAGGAAGAAAGTGGGAGGTGGGAGTTGGCGAGCAAGCTACCCACCACCCAGCGCCACCTCACCGACTTCCGAGATGCGCGACGCGGTTATGGACTCTGGTGAACTCTACTTTACGTTTGAAAGTTCCTAATTATTGTTGCTGACGTTCCAAAGTTCCACGAGAGGAACTTTGAATAGTCTGGCGTATGACCGTACCACTCTTCACTTCAAAGTTCCACACCCCTTTAGGAACTTTCGCTGGTCTTTGCCTGCCCAGTAGGGCTGCAGGCGAGCTCAAAAATGCGAGCAGAGTTCGAGTCGAGTCGAGCCGGGACTCGCTTGGTCGAGCCGAGTCGAGTACTCGCACGAAGCGAGCGGCTCGCACGATGCGGGTAGCTCGCATCGATGCAAGCTACTCGCACCTACGTCATCGGATCGCATCGGTTGCGAGCCGCTCGCATCGGTGCGAGTTACTTGCATCGATGCGAGTACTCGACTCGGCTCGATCAATCCAGTCGAGCTTAGCTCGGCTTGCACCGAGCGTATTCGTACGAAACGAATGGCTTGCATAATGGAGTCGCCTCGCAATAAATTGAAGCGTAATATGACATGATGCGAGTTTTGGCGGGAAGGTTGGCACATCGATATTATCAATTATTTTAGTATATTGAGAATGCTAAATATTTGGGATGTTTTATTATATATTTTCATAGTAAAATGGACATAATGTTGAATAATGAAAATTCAGAATTTGTGTAACCCTTTTATTGAAGATATTTATGCAATAACAACTATTTTCTAGATTTATGTAAATATTAGACGATTGCATCTTCATAAATGTCGCAAACTGTATTGCAAGGTGGAGTTAAAATAACAAAGAATTATGTAGTCATCATTTTTTTCTAATTGTAGAAAAGAATGGCGACTACATAATTGATTAATAAACCTGTATTCTTTAAAATTTAACCATTTAATTTTATTTTCAAATCGAGCATGAACTCATGCAATCATCTGATAACTAGATATGATCTGCAAGGAGCATTATTTTATTAATTTTTGTATGCACCAACATACTCATCTCATAAGTATACAAACATCGGGGTTATTAACTTTAAGGGGTGAATCTACCCCCCGGTTTAGAGTATAGTTTAGATTATAGATGATAAGATTTTAAGGGACTTGAGGTTTGCGTTCAAAACTCGTGATACTTGCTCTTTAGATAATATTGTAATCTTTGTAAAAGCTTGACTGATTTTCATCTCAAAGTCTTTTCTGAATTTGCAAATATTGAAGTGGGTATGTAAATTCTGTGCAGAATTGATCAGAATTGATGCAATAATCAATATTCTTTATGCTTTTAGAAGGTTGTATGAAAACGCAAAAAGATATATTTAAATAATACCTTGCACAATTTTATTATTTGGGGAAGTATACTGATAGCGCAAACGATAATACATATGTATACATATATGTATATACTTTATACGTATTAACTATTTACCATTTATTTAGATACTACATCACGAGTTAGTAGAGTATTTAGGTAAAATGAAGGTAATTAATGAAAAGTGACACATATTATATATGTATTAAATCATAAGTGAATTTTCCTTTATTTCTCTCTCTCTCTCTCCCATGTTGTGTTTAAGATAATACCAGAGAGCTGGTCATACTAACGGTTTATAATAACGACAATGATAGTAACGATAACAATAATAGCAATATTAACAATAGAAACAATATTAACAATAATAATAATACACACACATTCTCAGAAATACGAAAAGTAGTCATACTTATTATGTACAACTTAATTCTGTACAAAAACAATAATTTTTTTTTTTTGCGCGGGGAGGTGGAAAAACCTTGAAAAGGCACGAGGCAGGATCCGCACTGCCAAGTAATGTGGGATTTTCAGCCATTAAAAAACCAACACCCGTTCTGCCGGTTGGTTTTCCGCCATACTTCCGGTTGGAATCGTTTGGTTCTCACCGCAAGATTATCGCTACGCTTGTGTCGGCGGCTCCTCTTCTCTCTTCTACTGGCGAATAACAACAACATTAATAATAATAACAACAACAATAACTATAACAACAACAATAATAGTAATAACACTCTAATAACAATAACAATATTAATGATAAAAGTGATTCATGCCTTTGCGGTGCAATCTATGATTTCTGGTTGGCAGATACGAAACACAGTTGCTCCACTTTCTCCGAGAATAGAGACGTTCTTCTTTCTGTAACTATATTGCCAGCTAGTGAAAATAGTTGTTCACTATAGGCTTGCGTTGCGGGAATGCCAAATAAGTTTCTAGCAACTATTGCTAGAGCGGGAAAGCGTGTGGGATTTTGCCTCCACCACTCTAATATGCAAGATTCAGGTGCAATAAATTTTTCCATTAAATATGCATCGGTAAACCTTACGTTTAGGGGAGGCAGCTCCGATGACCTTGACCTTGACATATGTTATCGAGGACAACATTCTGAACAACTTTTGTCATTACAACTACCCGGCGCTCGCTCTTAGTTTTCGAGATATTTGCGAAAAACTATTGCAAATACTGTATTGAATTTTACGTATTCTTCCACGCTCCGTGGCAACGTAAGGCTGCCACCTTTTTTTTTTTTTTTTTTTTTTTTTTATTGTGGGGAAATGCATTACGCATACCTCGGCCCCCGGGGGGGGAACCGAGGTTATGTGGGACTACCACCGGGGAGGGGGGCGCCGAAGGCGCGCCCGTCCCCAGTGGCTACCCACTAAAACCCCACACCCACCTAAGCTAAAAGGGGAAGTGCCTGGATCACGCGAGTACTCAACAGGGCACTTCCCAGCTATCATGAGATCCCGGGGGGAGGGGTTAGCCTCCCCCACTACCTACTCTATAAGACCCCGGGCGGAGGGACCCGCCCGGTGTCCCCATCCCAATCCCTAGGGCCGTCGACCGGGCTTCCCGAGCCCCCGCTCGGTCCACCCACGGCCCCCCGGCGTCTTCGTGCCCCGCCCGGTCCGTGTGACCCGAAGGCACCCGCCTCAGGCTAGGGCAAGAAGACGCCGTTACCGGTAAGGAAGGGCCGCCGGAGGCGCGATCCCGCACGCCCCGACCCTCCCCACCCCACCCCCCACGCACCCCAGAGCGACCCGGTGGTCGCTTCGGGGCGGGCCGGCTTCAAGCCAGCCGGTCCGCCCCGAGATGAGCCTAGCCCATCTCTGGGGGCCGGGGTCAGCTCACTCCCCGACCCCCATCGTCCTCCGCCCCCCGGGATGGGGGCACACGGCGGCGCGACGGGAGAACCCGCCGCACCGCCAAGGGAACACCCGCCCCCCCACAAGGAGGGGGCATCAATTGGCGCGGAGAGGGGAACACTCCCCGCGCCCTCCCCCCACACGCCCCCCCCCACGGGGGCACGAACGGACGCGGGGGGCGAACCCCCCGCGCCATCCACGTCGATCGCGCTCCCCGTTCGGGGGGGGGGCTCGATCCACCGCGCGGGGACGGCCCCCGCGCCGCTTCACCATCCGGCTCCGCCCCCCTCCTCCGTGGAGGGGGGGGCACACGTCGGCGCGAGGGACGCCCCCGCGCCCAGACCCTCCTCGCCGAGCCCGGGTCCCTCTCCCGGGCTCGCTCGGCGGCCTCCTTCTGCGAGATCACATCTTCACAGAAGGAGACCGCCGCCTTCCACGACCCCTCGCTCGAGACCATGTGGTCGACCACGGCCGCGAGCGAGAGGTCCCACCCCTCCACTGCGGCTCTAAGGACGCGGCGCGGCTCTGCCCACGCAGGGCACTCCTCAAGGGTGTGCCGCGCCGTGTCCACCTCCTCGCCACAGTGGTGACACTGTGCCGTCGGCTCCCGCCCCATCCTATGCAGGTACTCCCCGAAGCAACCATGCCCAGAGAGCACCTGCGTAAGGCGGAAGGTCAATCTTCCCCGCCTCCTGCACCATATGTCGAATATGGGCAGGAGGGCCCGGACAATTGGACGGGCCGAGGTGGCGAGCTGACGCCGCCACCCGGCAAACATGTCCGTCCGGGCCTGACGCTTCGAAACCTCGAACTCCTCCTCCTCCTCGCGCGTGAGCTCCACCCCCGGGGGGCGGCGGAGCGAACAGGCGACGTGGTATAGCGTCGCCCGCTCCGCCGCCACTAATGGGAGTGGTGGAGACACGGCGAGGAGGCCCGCCGCCTCAGCCGAGATGGTGCGGTACCCCCGTATGGCCCGCAGGGCCAGCCGGCGCCGCACTCTTTCTAAGAGTGCTTGGCTGCGCCGACTGGCCTCGAGCGAGCGGTGCCACACAGGGGCCCCATAAAGGGCAATGGACCGCACCACCTCTGTATAGAGACGGCGGACTTTCAACTGCGGCCCCCCAATATTAGGCAGCAGCCGCGCAAGCGCGGCCGCTGTCCCTTCTAATCGGGGGGCCAGGAGCTCGAAGTGACCCTCAAAGCGCCAGCGGCCGTCGATGATCAGCCCCAGATATTTCATCTGGGGCCCGATCTCGACGGTGGAATTGACGACGCGAATCCGGAGGTCTTGACCACGGGGCGGCCGCCGCAACCGAGACGATCCGTATAACCAGATCGCCTCGGTCTTATCGGCGGCCACGGTCAGCCCCATACTCCGGATTCGCCCGACGACACAGTCCAGGGCGGACTCTACCAGGTGCCTGGTCCCTCCCCAATCCTCCCCCTCTGCATAAACCAGGGTGTCATCCGCATAGCAGATGACACCCGTATCAGGGGGAGGATAACCCGCAACACCGCGTCATAACCGATGTTCCACAGGAGCGGTCCAAGGACCGACCCCTGTGGAACGCCGCGGTGCATCTCCCTCGTGTACGTCACACCGTACCGGCCGGTATAAACCACCTCCCTGCCGCGGAGGTAGTCCCAGACCACCTTCCGGAGATAGGGGGGGAACTGGAAATGTTCCATCCCCCTCTCTATCTCCTTCCAGGGCAGGGTGTTGAATGCATTGGAAATATCCAATGACACGGCAATCAACACCCTGCCCCGAGCGACAGCCCTTTCCCGGAGAAGGCGCAAACGCTCCAACGCGTCAATCGTTGAGCGCCCTCTCCGGAATCCGTACTGGCTGTCGCTGAGGTCGGGACCACCGCGCGACAGGTGCTCGAGGAGGCGGGCAGCAATTATCCTTTCGAATAACTTGCCCGCCTCATCGAGCAGACAAACCGGCCGGTATGCAGAGGGAGACTCTGCGGGTTTACCCTTCTTTTGGAGAAGGACCAGGCAACCCATTTTCCACATCGTGGGGAAGGTTCCCCGGCCCAGGCTAGCGTTCAAGACGCTCCTGTAAGCCGGGGCGAGGACCCACGTAAGGCTGCCACCTAACCCAGAACTAACCCAGACCTAACCCTAACTAATTCTGATTGCATGATTTTTTCATTACTAGTTCAAATTCTGTATGAAGGCTATGTAGAATACAAAAATTATGCGATCAGAATTAGTTAGGGTTAGTTGGCGGGGGGCGCAGAGGGCCGGCCGCTAGGCCGGCCCGACCACGCTTGCGAAAATCCAGAAGTAGTCTTTCAAAATTGAAAGCTCACCCTATATAGAGTGACACTCTGTTCTGATCCCCACAATGTGTTTACAAACAGAAAATAAACAGATGCCGCCCCGGGGAACAGGCTCACGTTGCCACGGAGCTTGGAAGAAGCACAAATATCTCGAAAACTAAGACCGAGCGCCGGGTAGTTGTAATGACAAAAGTTGTTCAGAATGTTATCCTCCACAACATATGTCAAGGTCAAGGTCATCGGAGCTGCCTCCCCTAAACGTAAGTATTACCTATGCATCTATTTAGTGTTGCAAAATATTTAATGGTTGGCCTTCGTTCTGTGCAACATTTTAAAAAAAGTTGAAGAGGCTTTGTGATGATGCTGACGATGATGCCTCTGCAAAAAAATATTATAAAATATGTACATACTATTATATATTGAATACAATCTCGTTCAATTTTGTGATTCTTTTAGACTCACCAACGTTTTCATCTGTAACACTTGCATCATTTGGTACAGGAGATATGTTGTAAATATTTGCATATTTCTGCAAAATGTCCTTTGCCTCTTCTTTCCTCTCCGTTGGCATCAAACGATTTTTGATGCAAGGATCCAAAATCATACTCGCTAGTAAACTGTCCATACTAGTGGCAAAATAGAATCTGCTGCCTAATTCTATTATGAAATTGTTTTTTAATATGGAGGTTTCGCTTGTGTTGTCAGTCTCCAGCATATTCATTAATGTGTCGCGAATGGCGTAGATTGTTGGAATGTATCGCGGGAGACTGGGTGTATTCTCCACAGTCATAATTTCCGTGGCTTCTTTAAATAATTTTAAACACGTGGAATATTCTTTCATTTCGGCCCACTCGCGGCTTGTGATCGAGTCGGGCATCCGCGGTTCGCACAGTACAGTGTGCAACGCTCGACGCACGTTAACCATCCTATTTAACATATCATACTGCGAGTTCCACCTTTTTTCACAGTCAATTATTAGTTTCAACGGTGTCCTTCCCAAATACAGTATTTTATCGATAATCGTACGAAACACGGGTCCGGCCAGGGAGTATTATCCGACAGGGATACTATTCTTTGACTTTTGCCGAACGTAGAAACTTGACTCCGAAGCTCGAGAGGCCTCAGTCGCCGAGAAGTGTAACATGATACGGGTCAGGTATATCGGTGTGAGACCACTACTAATCCAATAAAAAAACTTCTTTATTTTTTATTATTTTTTTATGGAACTTTCACCATCATATTCTTGACATTTTTGTAACGAAATTGATACCAAAAATGATATCATTCCGATTATATTTACGTGTGTAATGGACGACCCCGCGTAACTTCTCATTAAAATTATATGAACGGCAATTAATGTAAATATGATACGAATTATATCGTGTTTAGTATCATTTTAATCAGAAAAATGCCACGAATATTTTGGTCAAAGTCCCATAAAAAAATAATCACGATGTACACAATTTCGTCCCTATTTATTTTCGTAATCCATTTCCAAACTATGCATTCTTCTCTTTCGAACACTGTCTACCGCCACAGCATTTGCACTAGACGCAACTGCAACTATCTCTATGTTGTCCACTTCTATGGCACTGTTTGCACTCCCGCTATCCATTTTGTATAATTAAAAGAAAACTCAATTAACAATGTACGGCTCGTGATGACTAAACTCTTCGAGTACGATACAATGTTGTCTTGGCGATCGTCTCGATCGAAGATCGACGATAACCGCCGTCTCGGCGACGCCGATACAACATTGTATCGTACTTTTAAAAAGAAATGATCGAAATAACGAACGAAAAGCCAGTCTTTCGTTGACGATCGCAGAGTGCAGTCATCCCGAATCACGAGCCGTGCATCATTAATTGTGTCTTTTTTTTAATTCTACAAGATGGATAGCGCGAGTGCAAACAGTGCGATGGAATTGGTCAACGCAGAGATAGATGCAGTTGCGTCTAGTGCAAATTTTGTGGTGGTGAACAGTGTTCAAAGGAAAAGTACAGTTTGGAAATGGTTCACCAAAATAAATAAGGACGAAAGTGTGTGCAACCTTTGCATAAAGGTATTTAAATGCAAGCGGGCTAGCACAACATCGCTAAAACGGCATGTAGAATGCCTGCATCGTGCTGAATATTTCGCGGAACAGGAGGAAGAAGTGTCCACCAGACACGGTGTCACAAATGTGGAAGAAAACCTAGTCATGCTGGAAAGCAATTCTACAAGGACGAAAGCAATTACTATTGCCGAGATGATGATACGTGATTATCAACCGTTCTGCATCGTCAATGATAGCGGATTCAAAAATTTAATTCGAGTGTTAGAGCCGCGGTACAATTTACCCAGTCGTACCACTTTCTCGGATACCATCGTACCCACAATATATGAGAACGAAAAGAAAAGGGTGGCGGCGATACTAGAAAAAGATATCGAAACTGTAAGTCAGAATATTTTGATTTTATTATATAATAGTGAAGAATGGGTTTTTTTATCTTTAATTAATCTTCTCAATTTTTTAGACGGAAACTTTTGCTTTCACAACAAATGGATGGACTTCCAGATCCAATGAAAATTACCTGTCCGTCACGGTACACTATATGAACAGTAACTTCGCTATTCAAAACTTTACACTAAAAATAAGCAACGTCACCGAATCACACACCGGTGAACATATTAATTCATTTTTAAAAAATACAATGAGAGAATGGAACCTGATTAACGAAAAAATTTCATATATTTTTTGTGACGGACAATGCTGCAAACATAGTAAAAGCTGTACGATTGAGTCGTACATGGGAGCGAATTCCATGTTTCGCTCATACTTTGCAGGTAAAAACATGTTAATAACAATTATTTAACGAAGTAGACATTATTTCAATGAACAATATGTTTTAACGGCTAAATGTAATACCTTTTTTCAGTTGGTTATAAAAGATGCTATTAAGCCGTGCACGGAATTAGTGGCTTTATTGGCAAAATGTCGAAGGATAATTCGATATTTTCATCGGTTATCGACGGCCAATGAAAAACTTAAATGCGAGCAGTTGGCACAGTATCCGGGAAGGACACCGTTGAAACTAATAATTGACTGTGAAACAAGGTGGAACTCGCAGTATGACATGTTAAATAGGATGGTTAACGTGCGTCGAGCGTTGCACAATGTACTGTGCGAACCGCGGATGCCCGACCCGATCACAAGCCGCGAGTGGGCCGAAATGGAAGAATATTCCACGTGTTTGAAATTATTTAAAGAAGCCACGGAAATCATGACTGTGGAGAATACACCCACTCTCCCGAGATACATTCCAACAATCTACGCCATTCGCGACACATTAACGAATATGCTGGATACTGACAACACAAGCGAAACCTCCATATTAAAAAACAATTTCATAATCGAATTAGGCAGCAGATTCTATTTTGCCACTAGTATGGACAGTTTACTAGCGAGTATGATTTTAGATCCTCGCATCAAAAATCGTTTGTTGCCAACGGAGAGGAAAGAAGAGGCAAAGGAGGTTTGCAGAAATATGCAAATATTTATAACGTATCTCCTGTACCAAATGATGCAAGTGTTACAGATGAAAACGTTGGTGAGTCTAAAAGAATCACAAAATTGAACGAGATTGTATTCAATTGTGACGTGGCAGATCTTGCCACCGTCCTGCCGAACCCTCAGCGAAGGACCGGGCCGGTATTAAAAGCGAAATCGGCCGTGCGATCGGTCTCCCTGGACGTTCGAGTTCCAGCGGAACGGAATTATCGCGTTTGAATGTCGCGCCGCTGGGCGCGACACGAAGTTTCAGAGGTAGCCGGAGTCAGAAGGAACCCGGTACCTATTTCCTGCCGTGATTGGCGCAGAGTCTCCGGAAGAGACGCTCGGAGCACCTATCGCAGCGCATCATTGACGAACCAGACGATCGAGTGGGAATCGAGTCCGGATTTACCAACCCGGAGAGGCCGACGAGGATATCGTTAATGCGGGACGTACAACAGCCCAACCTCGTCGACTCTCGTCCAGGACATGCACGAAGAACACCCTGGAATGGCTCGCGCCCACTCTGGCAGTCCCCGCAGCCCCGTACCATGGCGCCCCGGAAAATCGACAAATTGCCGGAGGCACGGGTCCGAGGGGCACGATAGTTGTCCCTGCTGCGAGGAGCCACGCGATAGGCCCGAGCGCCGCCTAGGAGGAAATAGTTAAACATGAAAAACGAGCCCTCCTAAAACGGGATTTCAACCTCCTGAAACAGCATGTCGACCTTACGACATTTGTCACTGCGAGCGCCACAGTCTCTTTCCCAGCAAAACTGAACGTGACCAGAGACGAGAGGATAAACTAAGGTCGATAATGTAGGACGATAATACAGGCACAGACGAGATATAGGAATAGACATGACACCTTATGGGACTTGGCGGCAACAGGAATCTGTAGTAACGTTACCTTAAATGCCAGTGATTTTAGCGTCCTCTACGTTTTGAGAACGGTGAATTCGAGAACTAGATCCAGTGCGATTCGGGTTCGACTGGTCAAACTTCTACAGCGTTGTCAAGTCTACAGTACGCAACGTTGTCAGATTATGAGTTTTCAATACATCCGAAAATCATCGGAGAGCGCGATCGCGATCGCGAAGAGGCTCTCTTTTGCCCATTCGCCGTAATGAAGAATCTCCTCACGTTAACAACCTTACGCTAGCTTATATTGAACTTAATTTCTTTCCACTTAATATTGTACAACATTTGTAATGTTTCTATTTCTATCTATTATAAATCTTTTTATTGCATTATTCAAAATTTGATGCTTAACTTAATTGAATCTCAAATTTATTTTGTTCCTGTATTTGACAATGGTTAACCTGTGTTCTTAAATAATACAAATCGAACTTGAATATGTATAAATGCATTATATTAGTCGTATTAAGTTAACAAAATGGAAGAAGTGCCTTTTTTCATCTTAGTTCCATTACTACCATATATATATTCATATAAACATATATTTAGTAATGTTAACAGGATTGGCCGCGTGAAGGCGTGAACAAAGGGCTTTGCAATCCCAGAATACACTTAACGTTTATAAAATTATAAAGCAATATAAACAAATAATAGTAAAAGCATCAGCGTGATAAATATATACAACACAACTTCTATACTCCATCAAATTCCCGATTGAAACCCAAGACGTTGAATGTATTCAAACTTTAAACAGTATATTTGTATGTACAGCGTGTATGTACAGTAAAATACAGAATATACGCATATACATGCGCATACAGTGACTCTCATGAGTATTTGTACGCTCTTTAAAACAGAATAACTTTTTTATAATTGTACCAAACGACCGTGTTTTTTGTAAGCAATTAGAAGCATTGGTGTATTAAATGATTTAAAAAAAAGATTCACTAACCACGTAAAACATTTCTCGGTGTTATTAATAGGAAAAGAATAAAAAGTGCTACCATCAGCAGATTGTCTGCTGTTAATACAACAGTTACTGTGACAACACTTTTTATAGCGAATTCTTTTATCTTTATGATGCTCCATTGTATCAGATAAGCGCTTTTCTAACTACTATTTTTGACACAAAAAATTTATTATTTTGGTTACCTGTGTTCACTGTTCAGCGCACAACACTCACACTTTTTATTAAAAACAAAAAGATATTTATGAAAAATTAAAAGCCCCGCACATCTAACAGTAAATTAACCCTACCCTACGATCGTCACGAAAGCACTATCCCTGTTGAGACTTAGGCCGCAACTGTGCCGTAGAAATGCAAAAATTATAAAAACGTAAAATTGTAGCACCAATCGCCGCCAAAATAATAGCGGATTTCCCCCGTAATATGGAAATTCCGTTACCATGCTATAAGGTAGCCTCGCGCATCAACCCCAAGCAGGTACCCCTCGAGCGTACCCCTTCGATTTCGCGACGTAACAATAGCCGTCGATCGTCAATTCATTGTCGCTCGATCGTGGGCTGACCGGGAAAACATTTATGCCGAGAACCTGTGTTCCAAGATACACAAGAACACATAACTTTGTGTTCGCAATAAATTAAAATTAAAAACTTGCAAATTGCAAATTATTGTTAAATTTTTTAATTTTATACATCACTGCATTCTACGCATTGAAAACAGAAAAAGTTTCAGAGGAACCGTACGCCGTACACGAACCGTTTGGTTACGAAAAATTGTAAAAAATTTCATTATGTTTTCAGGTACAAATGCACCTTGCTAGATTTTCTGTCCCTTTAAACGTCGTATTGTGTTCATGTAAGGCGTAAGGATACGCACGCAAACCATTGGGCCAAGCCTCACCGTCCAGGTAGCTCCTACCCAAGCGGCAGAGTAGTGGTAGGCTCATGCCTCTGTGTAACTCTACACTCTACACCAGTGATGGGCATTTTTGCCTCAATTGAGGCAAGAACGTCCCTACCACAGCGCCCACTGTCTCCCACCAGCATCCACCGTTACCATGGAGAAAGAACGCGTCTCGCGTCCTCGCGGCCGCGAGAAGCGAGCAGTGCGCGTTCGCGATGAAGGCGCGCGTTGCATGGAAGAGACGTTGGTGGGAGAAGCCAGGCGTTTGGGGGGCCCCACCCGTGCCCGTCCCTGCTGTATAAGATAAGACTACAATTCTGAGATCGTTGATTCATTTTTGTAACTTGTTGATAATCCAACAAATTCCAATTAGAAAATTCAAATTCAAATTCAAATTCAAATTCAAATTCAAATTCAAATTCAAATTACAAAATGCGATTAAAGTAAAAGTTAGTCTTTATTTCACGGCGCGGATGGAAGCTCTTTACCATCAGATGTCTTAGCTTCGACTGACTTTATGAAGAAAAGAATCGTTGGAAATACAATATGTAACGTAGACCTTACCTCTTCTCCGACGCCATTCTTCCATGCCCCGGCAGCAAGCATCCCCACATTTTCGCCACGACCCGGTCACGTGACGCGTTTCGTCTCTGTCGTGCATGTGTCACAATGTCATATGACTAATCCGGTGCTGGCAGAGGGAGGATAACTTTTTCCCCTCAGTTCGAGTAAATTGACTCTGGGCCCCAGGTCGGCTCTAGGGGGTCCGAATAGGTTCCAATCGGTGCCCCGGGATTCTCAGAGCCTCACTGGACAATCGGCCATAGGCGGTGCGTGGTAGCTCGGGATTCGGGATAGCTCGGGTTGCCCCAATTGACTACAACAGCGGTTTCCAACCTTTATGTTACTATGCCTCCCTAAACAAATTTTTTTTCCGCTCCTCCCTATCTTTTAATCGATATAATAATATAGACACGTTTTATATAATAATAACTTTACTTTTTCATAACATTAATTTTTTATTAATATTAAAAATTTTGGCGCCTCCCCTGGCAATAGCCCGCACCTCCCCTGGGGGGGGGGGCGCGCCTCCCCGGTTAGAAACCGCTGCTCTACAATGTCCGTATATGACACAATCAAAACGTTATGAAATCCTTAACAATTTTTCCTGACTAAACGGTTCGTTTGCAAAATATAATTTCTCTCACACATTTTCTGTTCTCAATGCGTAGAATGAGTTAATGTAAAAAAAAAAAATTAACATTACTTATCAATGTTATAAACAATTATGCATATATTTGTTTTTAAATATCCAACGGCCCAAAGGTGTAGAATCCCACTGTGGCGGTCTTTAGGTATAACTGTTATACGTGTAGCTCCGAAATCAAGTATTAATTCGATTATATGCAGCTGAGTAGTGAAACCAGTTGTAACAATAAACATTATAGTGTTACTAAAACTGCCCCGCGATGAAATCAGTTATATGATCTCAAAGTTGATTATTCATTTTTAAATCTGCATGAGAACGTGCTGTGTCGAATTGAAATGCCAACGTTTTACCTTTCTGTCATTATTTAATAAAAAGTTATTTGCATACCAGCGCTTAATTAAAAAAAATAGAATTCACGTAACTTTCTTACTTTGTAAGTAAAGTATTAACATACTTGCTTATAATTTAGTTTTTTACTTAATATCTCACAATAAATAAAGTTATTGTAAATAATCTATGCGTATATATATATATACAGGGTGTCCCAAAACGACTGCGTAAGCGGGAAATGGGAGGTTCCTTGGGACATTTGAAGCGACATTTTCCTTAGCAAAAATGGCGTCCGCGGCTTTGTTTAGGAGTTATTAACGAAAAACACGGACCAACCAGAGCGCGCCTAGTCGCTCGCTGGCACGGTCAGCGCGGCGAGCCGGGGGGAGGAGAGTGTTGTCGGTACGCCGCGATGTAACAGACAACTAACAGTTTCTCGATTATGTCCCGATTTCGATGAGCTTTGGATATGTTGTAAAGACCACGATTCTGAACAACATTTCCCTTTAGACTTTTTGCCTCGCGTCTTTAGTTTACGAGATATTTGTAAAACCAGTACCGAAAGCTAAGAGTTCGTCCGTCCTTTCACCCAGCAAGAGGTAGAAATGTCAGGTCGGCGTGGCGTTTTACGGTCCCTATTGTCCTATGCCTCCCTTAAGAAACTTTCTAAAAGAAAGACGGACGACGTTTTCGAACAGTAACCCATCGACTCTGCGTACAAATCTGCAGGAAAACCGAAACATGTGATTGTCGTATACCTGCTATCTACCATCAGCTGTACTGTTCGTTGACCTGACCGTACAACCCTTAGCTTTCGGTATTGTCGTACACCTGAAGACATCTGTGCAATTCGTCACCAAATGACCCAGTGACAGTGACACACATTTCGAAGCATTTTCAATTACAAGTTTTTATAAATATCTCGTAAACTAAAGACGCGAGGCAAAAAGTCTAAAGGGAAATGTTGTTCAGAATCGTGGTCTTTACAACATATCCAAAGCTCATCGAAATCGGGACATAATCGAGAAACTGTTAGTTGTCTGTTACATCGCGGCGTACCGACAACACTCTCCTCCCCCCGGCTCGCCGCGCTGACCGTGCCAGCGAGCGACTAGGCGCGCTCTGGTTGGTCCGTGTTTTTCGTTAATAACTCCTAAACAAAGCCGCGGACGCCATTTTTGCTAAGGAAAATGTCGCTTCAAATGACCCAAGGAACCTCCCATTTCCCGCTTACGCAGTCGTTTTGGGACACCCTGTATATATATATATATATATATATATATATATATATATATATATATATCTGTTTATTACATTTTGATGTAATTATATATATAGCTATATATATGCATTACTAGATCGAAATGTAATGAAAAACCTATAAAATATGCATATTATATCAAACTGTAATACGAAAATTATAAAAACGAATACATTAGGAAGGCGTAAAACATAACATTAATAAATTGTTCGTTAACGATGCATATAGAATAAGTAATTTTTGCAATAAGTAAAAAAAGGCTTTAAATGTCATATTCAACATTTAAACCGAAGAATCACGTATGTTTGTTCCCGCCAAATCATATTAAATACACGTAATGCGAATGGAGTATAAAATTTTCTCTACGAGCTAACAGACATACTTTCTGGTGCTAATAATGTTCAGAAATCGTGTTTTATCGGTAACGTTGGGTGATGACACTGAGTGGTAATGGGGTCACTCTGGGGTGCTAGCACCCCAAACCGACGGCCGCCAAAATACATTGGGTGTCAGGTCTATTTCTATATCTCGGCGGTGATACAGGTTAAGGGCCTATGTCATGTACCACCGCGATAAAGTAGAGTGACAAAACACTTTTCGTCCTTATAAGACCATATTTTGTGCTGGACAAAGGCTCATTCGAAAGAGGAAGGTTCAATGAACGGGTCTCTGCCCCTCGGTTATATGAAATTATGCCTATATTTTCTAATATAAGTGTTGGAAGTAGGCCAAAATTAATTCGATGTTCAGCAATGTAGAGCGAGCCATTTTTATGCCATTTCGTGAGTTTTCTGGATGTTATCGTGGGCTGAGACCCGTAGATTATATCTCCAGCTACAAAATGAGCTTTATTTCGTCTTGATTCTCCCAGTAATAAGGCAGAAAAGTGGTACCGCGTCTTAGCATGATTTTATGGCGTCAGAATTCATGATGTGCGATAATACAGAGCAAAAATGTGACAAGTTTAGTTCGACTAGTTCTGGTCAGGTGACGCCTAAGCAGAAGTACTGTCGACCTGGAATCAGAGGAAGATGCAAGCGTAAATAGATCGTGACGTGACAGATTGTGGTTATGTTGGATGCCTATTCGCTCATCAGCTGTATACGACTGTATATGTGTGTGTATATATAACTTTTCTACACATGCGAATCCTCTAACTTGATATTTCGGACGCATGCAAGCGGAGAGCAATTGTCAATATACGCTACAACCACATCATTTAAAATTGCAATCAAAATACTAAGTAACCGTTGTGATTTCATACAGTATCACATTATACAAAAAAGGAAAGGAAATTGGCTTGGAACTATGATAATATAACCTATTATATTTGGAGAAGTTACTACTAAATGTTATTATACTAAACTTTCGAACTACATTTTCTTCTTTCAACCTATCCTTATATTATCTTATTAGCGTAGAAGCAAAATTTTAAAGATATAAATTCAGTTTTAAAATGTAATATCAAATAGCCCAAATAGCACGCGACGTCTTGGAGACGTCTTGTTTACGGCTTTTTTACGTCTGAACGTCTTACGTCCTGAATAGACGTCTTTAAGACGTCTTAAAGACATCTTTTTGGAGACGTCGTTTGAACGTATGAAATGAGACGTCTTAAAGACGTCTTTTTCTGATGTTCTGGAGACGTCTCATTTTAGACGTCTTGAAGACGTCTTAAAGACATCTTTCTGGAGACGTTGTTTGAACGTCTGAAGTGTGACGTCTTAAAGACGTCTTTTTCGATACATCTCAGAGACGTCTCATTTTAGATGTCATAAAGACGTCTTTTTCGATACATCTCAGAGACGTCTCATTTTAGATGTCATAAAGACGTCTTTTTCGATACATCTCAGAGACGTCTCATTTTAGATGTCATAAAGACGTCTTTTTCGATACATCTCAGAGACGTCTCATTTTAGATGTCATAAAGACGTCTTTTTCGATACATCTCAGAGACGTCTCATTTTAGATGTCATATAGACGTCTTTTTCGATACGTCTCAGAGACGTCTCATTTTAGATGTCATAAAGACGTCTTTTTCGATACGCCTCAGGGACGTCTCATTTTAGATGTCATAAACACGTCTTTTTGAAGGCTAATAAATGACTTGAATTTTTAGGAGATGTTATGGAAGAGACTACTTTGCTGTGCAATGTGCAATGACTAAACTACTTCTTCCAAGTTTTGGTATTATTTGGAAGGACAAAATTTCATTTATTATATATATGAATATTAAGGAACTTAATATTAGATTTGCGTGTTCTAAGTATGAATGAATTAACACAAGTCCTTTGGTCTCGAGGCCTAATACATACGTATATACAATATACAGGGTGTCCCACATAAATGGGAACACCTAAATATCTTTAGTATTTATACAGTCCTATCAGAAAACTTCAGAGGACAAACAGTGGACAAACGGATATACACAATATGTGGAAGTTTAAAACTTACGTGTTTCAGCAAAGATTACGCGTTGTTTACTTCCACATTGTATCCGCTCCAACATGATTATTCTTGCTCAAGGTCATTACAAGGTCAAAAAGGTGGTATCCACTAAATTCAGTTCTTTATTGTCTATCATGCTATCGTAAAAAAAATATACTATTCCATTTAAAAAAACATCAGTGACCTTGAAATTTCATTAAAAAACACTAAATAAAAAATTTTTTTCTTTACCATTATATTTTCCCCCTTCAATAGTGTCACTTTGTCCTCTGAAGTTTTCTGATAGGACTGTAAATACGAAAGATATTTAGGTGTTCCCATTTTTGGGACATCCTGTATACATATAGAAGGGTAGAATATAAGATAAACTTTGTTGTTATATACATGTTTTTATTTTTATGGAATTTTTTTTATTATTGTAAGTACAAAACCAATAAAGTATAATCCTAAATAATGTCACTTTTAAATTTTATTTCTTTTTATTTTAAATTATTTTTGTTATTTCCGTGGACTTTCTAAACCACATCTGTACTGTAATTTCCGTCTCATCCTTTGGGTCCATCGATATTTTCGCTGCATCTAAAAATTAGAATTTTGTAGTATCGGATATCGATGATCTCCTCTTCCTTCGTGGCGAATTGACAGCTCCCATTGACAAAATTAGAAGAATAATTATTGTTAGGCCTACAAATTAATAATTTAGTTACAATCGTCTGTGAACTTTTTGTTAAATTACCGCATTTTTTATATTCTTCCTCCGAATTAATGGGATACAATAATAAAATGTGATTAAATATTATGCATTGACGTCTTTTCTGGTTGAGGTCGTGTCGGTTTTTCTTGAGGCATTTTTTTGAGCTTTTCAAATGCTGTTCCATATTACCATTTTGTTGGGTTTGCTGATTTCCTGAAAATTTAGATTTTTGAGATACCGTGTTTACAACATATCCTAATTAATAAACCGCTATATATGAATCTACAAATTATATTTTTTAAATTTTTGTTACAAGCCCAAACAAAAAAGTTGTCAAAAGGACATTTAAAATTTTTTTTCATACTCCGATTAAAAGCATTTTTGTTTTAATTTTCTATAAAGATGTTATTCTGATTGAAAGTGTGTGCCACTAATAACAGAAACGAATTACATACAACCAAAACCCGAACCGAACTGCAAAAACAAAAAATAATTATTATAGAATTGTAACTGTAATATAACCGATATAACATAATATGTATTATAACTGTTTCAAACAGAACCGATAAATAACAGTTTGATACAGTTATTTTTAGAACCTTTTCACTCCATGATTCAATTAAAATGGGTAAACTTCCATACCACCCAAATGAGGTGTTACCCGCTGGCACATTACTGTTTTTTTTTTAATATGGGTAGTTCGCCGGTAGCCCTATCGTCCCATAATTTGACTGGCTTTACATATAGCACAACTGCAATGTTACAATTGGCTAGGACAGATGTAATTATAGTAAGGGTATGCACAGAAAGTTACACTTTATCGATTTAAATGATTTTGAAATGTTATCTGGAGCATGACTCTGTATAACTTTTGCCTGGAAACATATATACGTTGACACCGTTCGGCCTTAGTTTTAGAGACATTTGCGAAAAACTTCATTGCTACGACTGCAATACATACATCATTGTCCCTTTCTCTACGCGGCAGCCAGCAAGGAAACCAGTAAAACGACTTCCCTGAAGTAGTAGCAAAAGTTTTTCGCAAATACCGTGAAAAGTAATACCGAGTGGCGGTAACATATATAGGCACAGAAAAGTTGTTCAAAATGTTTAGTTTTACAATATACTTAAAACTTAAAGGGTATAGCCGGATAAGATGGTCAAAAATGCCCTTGAGCCGAATAATATCGGGGATGGGCCATTCGATAGGGCATCAAAAAAAACGTACTGTGTAAAATTTTAACCCTCTATCTCGATCGGGAGGGTAGTTATGGGGTAAAATTGAAAAATCAGTTTTTGGCCTATTTTTCGTAGTTAACGATGTTTAGAAATTCTGAAAAAAATATGACACATGTCAAGCACCCGAATACATACTCTGCAATTCGTTTCAGATTTTTAAATTGAAAATTGTGCTTGTACAAATCAAAAACCTCAAAAAAATCGAAAAAATGCAGATTTCACATGGAAGTTTTAAATTGACAACCTCTATATTTTTACAGTACCGATATATTATTAATAAGTGTCGTTCATGAATTTTTTCAGATTTTTAAGAGAGGTGCACCGTTGTTAAAAAAAATAAAAACCGATTTTTTCGACGTTTTTTCCGTGAAAAACTAAGTTAATCTTCAAATTGTTATATTTTATTTATTCTGTAAGCCTATTAGACACTGATAAACCTTGAACATTTGACAGAAATAATTAGAAAATGAAGTTAACTTGATTAGTATTCTACTGCGTCAGTGCATAACATCAGAAAATATTAAACGTTGTTTCCAACAGCGCGGTAGGCGCTCGTCTCTCAACCTGCGTGTGCATTTAAATGTTTAAAAAAATTTTATTGCCTTTACCTTAAAATATTTTTTAAACATTTAAATGTAGGTTCTAAAAGTATTCTACAAAAGTAGCATTGATTATTACATAGTTAGAAATTAAAAAAAAAGAATTATTAAAAAAAAAAAGTACGTATATGACGGGGGCGCGAACCTAATACACGCAGGTTGAGAGACGAGTGCCTACCGCGCTGACCCAACCGGGCTGTTGGAAACAACGTTAATATTTTCTGATGTTATGCGCTGACGCAGTAGAATACTAATCAAGTTAACTTCATTTTCTAATTATTTCTGTCAAATGTTCAAGGTTTATCAGTGTCTAATAGGCTTACAGAATAAATAAAATATAACAATTTGAAGATTAACTTAGTTTTTCACGGAAAAAACGTCGAAAAAATCGGTTTTTATTTTTTTTAACAACGGTGCACCTCTCTTAAAAATCTGAAAAAATTCATGAACGACACTTATTAATAATATATCGGTACTGTAAAAATATAGAGGTTGTCAATTTAAAACTTCCATGTGAAATCTGCATTTTTTCGATTTTTTTGAGGTTTTTGATTTGTACAAGCACAATTTTCAATTTAAAAATCTGAAACGAATTGCAGAGTATGTATTCGGGTGCTTGACATGTGTCATATTTTTTTCAGAATTTCTAAACATCGTTAACTAGGGAAAATAGGCCAAAAACTGATTTTTCAATTTTACCCCATAACTACCCTCCCGATCGAGATAGAGGGTTAAAATTTTACACAGTATGTTTTTTTTTATGCCCTATCGAATGGCCCATCCCCGATATTATTCGGCTCAAGGGCATTTTTGACCATCTTATCCGGCTATACCCTTTTATGAAAATCGGTAATGTGTGACCTTTTATGCATATATTACCATAATTGTTATACATGCATACGTGCTAAAAGTGCTAAACTACGAAACTAGACACTCTACAACAATATAAGAGAAAAATATCCGAGCATATGTATCTATGAGGAACAATGTAATAATGGGAAGAGGATAATCTGATTTTGAAATTCTAATTTGACATACTTTTGGGAAATATCTGTAATATTGAAAATTTCCAAAGGTCCCAAAAACAAGAAGATTCTATTGAGAAAATTCCGAAAGTAGATGATTTGCAGGGTCTTTCATAAAAATCTTTTAAATCTAGAAATTGTCTACCAACTATTTTGCAAAGGTCTCCCGAGAATATTACATTCTCTACAATAATGATATGACCATTACTAAGAGAACAACAATTATCCGGCTCACTAGTTTTTAAACTGAAATCATGGAAATCAACGCGTTTAAATTGTTTTGTAGCAATTACATTAGATATTAATGGTCCCGCGCGATGTTCATTTTTAAAAATTGGAAATTTTGTACAATGAACTGTTTCTTTTATAAAAATATTGTATTTCTCTGTATGCCTCTTAACAATTTGCTCTAATATTTTATCATTTTTACGTATGGATTTTAAAATTGATTGTAAAAAATTTTCAAAATTAAATGCACTGAAATTATCCAGAGGTCCGTGATTCTTTACATCGTCCGTAATGTGCAGAAGATTGTGTATATTATGAGATATGTGCTGGGCCCCGTACAATACTTTAAAAGTGTTTACGAAATAATTTAACAATTCTGAGGCATACTCGGTGAAGTCAAAATATTTTGAATTTGATAAAATTGTTACTGCTACATGTAACGAAAGAAAATTTGAATATTTATCTTTATTTAAATTGTTTAGCAAAACTACAGGGCCGGTATAAAAAAGAAATTGTCTAAATTCGGTGGCTTTCCATCGTTTCAGTTCATTTAAACTACGTGGTTTTCTACTAAATTCTAGCGGTATGCATTTTCTTAAGGAAACTAATGAATCTGAGATATTAGAAGATTGTAAATTTGAAATTTTCGTGGATGGTTTCCCACAGCACCATAAATTTAAAAGTAATTTTTTCATTACACCTAAACAAATTAGGTGCATATAATCCAACGGAAAAGAATCGATCATGTCAATATTTGGAATTGTTTGCAAAATAGTTGTTCCGGTGTGATGTTCATCATCAATTTTTGATCTGAATTCAAGATCAGTTCTACATCTAATACTATTCAAAGCTGTGAAACATACCCTGCTATCAATAAAATCTCCTTCAATGTAACATTTGGTACAAGAGTGATACCCCGCATGACCTTTTATGCATTTAATAAAAGATTTTGCGGGAGCATCGCAAATAAAAGATTTGACACGTAAATGATACAAATGTTCATTAATTAAAAATCCACTATTGATAAGAACGACTGCCTCTTCAACGAAGTCGAATAAAAAACTATTCGCGTCTTTTGGCTTTTGATAGCCATGATAAATTCCAATTATTTCTATATTTTTATATCCTGCGAGGCAACACAGAATAGGATACACTTGACTGCTAGAGCTTTTTGACAAAGGAAGACCGTCAATACTAACGTTAATATGAATCTGATTATTGTTAAAAGAAGAAATATCTACATATTTACACAGTTTTAAAATAGCATTCTTTATACCAAAATGGTAGTAATGCCCTGGCTCAATTCGTTTTGTGACAATATTATTTCTACTGGTTTTCAAAAGTGTTCTTGCATCTGTTGGCAAGTTTGGAATGGACTTCTTAATTATTGCAAGTAAATCGTTAATCGCGACGTGTGGAACATTATGTTTTACAGCCCATTCTGCTAAAAGAACATTTGTATCACTACTACTGTCTTCAGTGTCTTCTAATAAACCGCGCATTGAATCGGTGATATTCGAACTTTCTGCAGTTTCTTCGCACTGAAGATTCTGTACAGAAAGTTCGTTGTCACTTACATTTTCTGACGACGAATCCGAATAATAAATTACATTGTTTTCATTTATACTAATGCCCGTTGAAGTAGAAGCTTCTTGAAGAGAAGCATCGTACGAAAGACGCGATCTTAGAGCACGCATGTAATATTTTTTGATGTTCCTTTTGCCAGTCATATTTGAAAATCGATGGAAAAATATATAAAATAAAAACTTACCCAAAATGCTAATGACAGATGACTTCACCAGACTTGTTGAAGCACTTGCACTCACACACACTTTTTGTGAATTATATATATACGATATATAGATCACTGGTTCACATGCATATATATGTGGTGCACGCGCGCGCGTGTGACCGTTGGCCGTTATGACTCTCGCGAAGATTTATCAAGAAATGAATATCGCGCTTCTGTAAAATGACGATCGGCTGAGGCTTCGTAGGCAACGCCGAACGGAGAGAGCTCAGTTCTTCGTAGTACAGCCTTCTGTTATATTGTTTTGTGTTCTAAATAGTGCGTGTAAGCTGAGGAGTTTATTCAACGACTGCTTTACTTTTCAAAGTAAGTACTTATTTAATTGATATTATTTGTTACCGTTGTTGACCGTAAATGAAATCGAACTAACTTTACAATAGTTGCGCGTTCTAAACTAACAACGACAATGCTATATATCCTACTTCCGACTGCGAACCCTCAATTTTCTATTCATTACTCGACGACTCTCAGACAACGACTGACTACTTGACTACCCCAACTCATCCCTCTCATAATGAATACCTGGTTTTCCCCACGCTTGTCCTATCCACACTTTTCGCCATGCCGAAATATGGGCATGAACATCGGCATGGGCCGAAGGCCAATCGTCGCTCGCAACCCAATGCTAGTCAATGCCGCTTTTCCATTTTATGGCCTTTTTCCGGCCCTCGCCGTGTAAACGTCCTAAAGTATACCTATCAAGTCTACCTCTTAAAACTGTATACAGGGTGCCCAAATATTCCCGATACCACATACAGTGGGAAGACAAAGTACTCATACACCTTTTAAAAACGAATAACGTTTTGAATATTCCACCCAACTGCTTGAGTTTTTTTGAGACGGTAGAAGGATTAGTTTACTAGCTAATGTGTAAATAATTTTTTTTTTAATTGTTATTGGTCGCAATTGCGAAGGAAAAAGTAAAGGTCACGTTTTTTAAATTTTTTATCTGTGCCTGTAATGAAAATTTCAAACATGTATTTTATAAATCTAAATAAGTTATATATACATGTACAAAGTAATATTGAAATCGGTTGACGCATAAAAAATCTAAGGGCATTGTAACATGTAAAAATCTTTGAATTTAGGGTTTGCGAATCATTTAAATCGCGGATTTTTACAATTTTTGCTATTTTCAATCATTTATATTTCATAACAACCTTGATCGATTTCGATGAAACTTTGTACTACGTAATAACTTACTTAGATTTACAAAATACATGTTTGAAATTTTCATTACAGGCACAGATAAAAAATTTAAAAAACGTGACCTTTACTTTTTCCTTCGCAATTGCGACCAATAACAATTAAAAAAAAAATTATTTACACATTAGCTTGTAAACTAATCCTTCTAACGTCTCAAAAAAACTCAAGCTGTTGGGTGGAATATTGAAAAATTTATTCGTTTTTAAACGGTGTACAAATACTTCGTCCTCCCACTGATGTATATATCGTAATTATATGTTTAATTTAGTCTCTCACATTGCTCATACAGTGGCTCACGAAATTGTTCGTATGCTCACTTTTTATTTCGACCTAAAATAAAAATTTAAAATATGCGTTTTGTAGATCTATATTATAGTTATACCCTTGCTAAAAATGTTATCCAAATCGATTAACATAGACACGAGCTACAATCGGTTAAAGGTGGTGAAAATCGTAGTTTTTCACGACTTTTGGTCAGTTTCTGCTTCAGGGAGGAGCCTGGTTTAGAGCGCCCAAAAAACGGTGATTTTTACGAATTTTTTTCTCAACAACTACAAAGCGAATCTTTTTAAAATTTTTATGCTGTTTTGTTCCAACGTTAAGCAATATAAAAAATGGTCTTACATGATGATTTATTTGTTTGTTGTGGAAATATTTATAAATGTTCGTCGCGCTGCGCTGTTTTGGTGGTTAGTTTGTGTATACTCTGGAGTCTCCAATTTTTATGTAAAACAGGAAAACCAAAGGTTTTCTTAAAGGTTATGAAATTATCTCGTCGATGAATCAAAAATATCCCGTAAAAAATATAAAATTACAAAATTTCTGAGGCTGGAAAACTGATTTGCGATTTTCACGTCAAAACTTCGACTTAATTAGTTTTTATGCATTTTTTTGGTTCATCGACGACATTTGTTGATTATCTAACTAAGGAGTCCTGCTGGAACTCAATCGGTCAAATTGTTTTTTCTCTATCGTGTACACAAACTTCAGAAAAGTGGTTTTGAAAAAGACGCGTTTGAAGTTCCCGTATACATACTTCCGTATACTCCATGATCTGTATCTTCCGAAATACTTCGAATTTCGGTCTATAACTTCGGGAACATATTTTCGATGAGTACTAGCATCAAGTTATGTAAAAAATTTCGGTTTTTAGTATTTCGGAAGATACAGCTCATGGAGTATACCGGAGTATACGGGAACTTCAAACGCGTCTTTCTCGAAACCACTTTTCTGAAGTTTGTGTACACAATAGAGAAAAAACAATTTGACCGATTGAGTTCCAGCAGTTCTTCTTAGTTAGATAATGAACAAATGTCGTCGATGAACCAAAAAAATGCATTAAAACTGATTAAGTCAAAGTTTTTACGTGAAAATCGCAAATCATTTTTCCAGCCTCAGAAATTTTGTAATTTTATATTTTTTACGGGATATTTTTGATTCATTGACGAGATAATTTCATAACCTTTAAGAAAACCTTTCGTTTTCCTGTTTTACACAAAAATTGGAGACTCCAGAGTGTACACAAACTAACCACCAAAACGGCGCAGCGCGACGAACATTTATAAATATTTCCACAACAAACAAATAAATCATCATTTACGATCATTTTTTATATTGCTTAACTATGGAACAAAACAGCATAAAAATTTTAAAAAGATTCGCTTTGTAGTGGTTGAGAAAGAAATTCGTAAAAATTACCGTTTTTTGGGCGCTCTAAACCAGGCTCCTCCCTTAAGGAGGCTCTCATTTCCGAGCGCCTTTCGTGAGCCACTGTATAATTACACATGACCGACTGACTACCAAAGTAGTTTAGTAGTCTTAGCATGTATATGTATCTAATAATCATGCCGATCAAAAATTTACTTGTATTTTTCAATTCTTAGGATATCCATATATATATACTATAATATGGACGGGGAAAATCCTAATACATGGACAGTTGTCCAGTTCGTAGAAGATGGATCTGTGGAGGCAGTGCCAACCTGCTGGCTGCACGGACAAAAATGTTACTGGCCACCGTTACAAAGATCCAAATTGAGCACTGCTATAAAAAAGTTGCTACCTCGTAAAACTTCGTGGGCTCTATTTGACGTGAAATTATTTAAAAATAATACTTTTGGTAAGTTACAGTAGTTACACACCACAAATTTGCAATTAAAATAATAATTATGTAATACTTATAGACGACTACGCGAGAGCGAGGCAGAAGGCGAGGGTGGCAGAGGACACGAGTGATTTGCAGACGGAGGCTGAGCTGAGATGCTCCCAGAAACGATTATCTCAGCGTCCACTCTGGCTAAGCTCCGATGAAAGTTCGTCGGAGGAGAGTGTCTTACCACCTCCCCCCCCGCATAGAAAAGACCAACATGATTGGTATGTAAATACAAAAAGAAGCAGTGTACATATAAAACATTAAATTCATAGCTATACTCCATTGTTTTTCTGTAATTAGTACATCTTTTTCATCAAAATATATTTTATTTTCAGTCACTGCTATCAGCGAGGAGCCTGCTTGTAGCAGCTACACTAACAATAAGCCAGACCAAATTGAGCAGTGCAGTAGCGGTAAGTTAAGGAAAATATTTTAGATATAACAAATAAGTTCACTTTTACACAATGTTATATTTACCGAACGATTAATAGGAAATCAAGCAGGAAGCAGCGGTTGCACCAAATGCTACCCAGCAGTACAAGCTGCGTTAAAAATAATAATGGAGCAGAACCATTTAACGCGGACATTGCTGACGGGGCTCATGCGGGAGGTGCAAGAATTAAAGGACGGCCAAGCAAAGGTGGGCATTATTTGGCGAAACAGATATTTCAAATACTATTTAATATTTTAGGTTTTATTTTGCTTAAAGAAAATAGTATTTTATTTGAAAAATCTGAACCTGCAAATAAAATATTGCTATTTCAACAATTTGATTCAGAAAATAAAATATCTCTTCTTTAACAATCTGAAACACTTTTGGATTGCTATAATACTCTGAGAAACCGCATAAACATACACTGTATCTTATCGTTAAGAAACGATTTACACTCATAAATGTATTGAATTCGAACCATTATTTTCAGCAATAATATTTATAATTGAAATTGAAAATAAAGAGAGAGACAAAATACAAATGTTATCAATATTATTCAAGTAAAACACTATTTTCAAATACTATTTTCAAAAATTACTGCATCAAATAAAATATTTTATTTTTAAAATTGTGCACATACTCTAAAATAAATAGGAGTATTTAATATTTACTATTTCAAATATTTTCCCCAGCTCTGCGGCCAAGTAACAACAAAAGCGGCCAACATAGGGTCGTTTTTTACTTCCCTCCCAGATTTGGAATTTCCATTGAGGACGGAGAGGGAAATCCTGAAATTTGAGGAGTTATTAAACGTGCCGGAAAATTTTAATAATGCGGTAAGCGAAACTCATTGCTGTGATAAGTATACTTAAAATAACTAACATTTTACTTTCATTTTCATTCACTTAACAGAATGTGATATGTTAACAACTTTTTATTTTAGGTCGAAGAAGTGTATAAAATTGGGGGCACAAGCTCATACGATTTTACGCGGCGAGCACTCTCTACAATAATGAGCGACGATGTCGCGTTGATATTTAGTTGGCTGGGCCGAAAAGGGAAGAAACCCTTCCAACATTATAAAACGGCAAACCTCATTATAAGTAATTATCACCCTTATCTTAATGTCATTATTATATTGATTATTCCTGTATAAATTAATAAACCAAAAAAATTCTTATTCAAGGTGCTGCAGGAAAGGCAGCCGTACCTGGAACCAATAAAGACCACGAATCATCCATCCAGATGTGGTTGAAAAGGGCATCCGATCGCACGAAGCGGGTGCAGAAGAAATTTTAATTTTAATATTCATTTTACTTTTGGTTTTACTTTTGGTTTTGGTTTTGGTTTTGGTTTTGGTTTTGGTTTTGGTTTTAGTTTTAGTTTTATAATTTTTTTTAATAATTTTAAATATAATTTTTTTCCTTATATACAAGGTGTCCAAAATGTCTTCAACTCCCGAAAATGGGAGGTTCCTGAGGTCATTTCAAGCGCCATTTTCCTTTCGGAAAATGTAGTCCGAGGCATTGTTTGGGAGTTATTAACGATAAACACGGACCAATCAGAGCGCGACCTAGACTCGCGTTGGCACGTTCAGTCAACCGCCTGCCGGCTCTCCGCGCTGAACGTGCCAACGAGCGCTCTGATTGGTCCGTGTTTTTCGTTAATAACTCCTAAACAAAACCGCGGGCGCCATTTTGTTGAGGAAAATGTCGCTTCAAATGACCCAAGGAATCTCCCATTTCCGGGAGTTGAAGACATTTTGGGACACCCTGTATAAATACATGTACATATTGTTCTTAATTTTAATATTTTTATTTTAACTTAAATTTTATGCATAGACAATAAAGCAAAGTTGGTCTATTATTAACTAGTTTCTGTCGTAATTTCATTTTCCCCCAAACCCCTGTGTATGACTCATTTTAAATGTATATTTATTTTTATTTTAATTAACATTTATGAACGTCTCTGAGGCGTTTTGGATACGTCTTAGAGAGATCTTGGAGACGTCTTGGATACGTCTTCGGGTCGTCTTGGAGACGTCTTTCGAGACATCTTGGATACGTCTTAGAGACATCTTGGAAGACCTCTAGGAGACGTCTTAGAGACATCTTGGATACGTCTTGGAGACGTCTTGGATACGTTTTAGAGACATCTTGGAAGACGTCTTGGAGACGTCTTGGAGATGTCTTAAAGACATCTTGGAGACGTCAAAAAGACGTTCTAGAGACGTCTTAAAGACGTACCGTTTTGAAACAGAAGACGTTCAGGCGCCGTTCGGAAGCCGTTCCGAAGCCGTTCGGAGACGTCTCCAAGCCGTCTCAACCTACAACAAGAGACGTCTTTAAGACGTCTCTGTGCTATCTGGGAGAATATGTTTGGATATATCATAGAAATCAACATCAACGGTACCAATACCTATATACATTGAATATTGTCTGTGCGTGCATGCTCAGGAGAACATATAATGCTAGAAATGAAAATTCGACAGAATTTCATAAGATTTTTATTTATTTCAGATCTACAAAAATTGAGAATTGCATAAACATTCGCAGTCTAATTATAATATTTGGAAAGGTGCGATGAAGTAATGAACATCCAAATACATATAAAATAAGGATACAGGGTAGAATAAAAATGAAAAACTTGTTCAAAAACAGAAACCATGTAATATACAGGGTGTCCCAAAACGACTGCGTAAGCGGGAAATGGGAGGTTCCTTGGGTCATTTGAAGCGACATTTTCCTTAGCAAAAATGGCGTCCGCGGCTTTGTTTAGGAGTTATTAACGAAAAACACGGACCAACCAGAGCGCGCCTAGTCGCTCGGTGGCACGGTCAGCGCGGCGAGCCGGGGGGAGCAGAGTGTTGTCGGTACGCCGCGATGTAACAGACAACTAACAGTTTCTCGATTATGTCCCGATTTCGATGAGCTTTGGATATGTTGTAAAGACCACGATTCTGAACAACATTTCCCTTTAGACTTTTTGCCTCGCGTCTTTAGTTTACGAGATATTTGTAAAACCAGTACCGAAAGCTAAGGGTTGTACGGTCAGGTCAACGAACTGTACAGCTGATGGTAGATAGCAGGTATACGACAATCACATGTTTCGGTTTTCCTGCAGATTTGTACGCAGAGTCGATGGGTTACTAACGTCGTCCGTCTTTCTTTTAGAAAGTTTCTTAAGAGAGGCATAGGACAATAGGGACCCTAAAACGCCACGCCGACCTGACATTTCTACCTCTTGCTGGGTGAAAGGACGGACGACGTTTTCGAACAGTAACCCATCGACTCTGCGTACAAATCTGCAGGAAAACCGAAACATGTGATTGTCGTATACCTGCTATCTACCATCAGCTGTACAGTTCGTTGACCTGACCGTACAACCCTTAGCTTTCTGTACTGTCGTATACCTGAAGACATCTGTGCAGTTCGTCACCGAATGACCCAGTGACAGTGACACACATTTCGAAGCATTTTCAATTACAAGTTTTTACAAATATCTCCTAAACTAAAGACGCGAGGCAAAAAGTCTAAAGGGAAATGTTGTTCAGAATCGTGGTCTTTACAACATATCCAAAGCTCATCGAAATCGGGACATAATCGAGAAACTGTTCTGTTACATCGCGGCGTGCCGACAACACTCTCCTCCCCCCGGCTCGCCGCGCTGACCGTGCCACCGAGCGACTAGGCGCGCTCTGGTTGGTCTGTGTTTTTCGTTAATAACTCCTAAACAAAGCCGCGGACGCCATTTTTGCTAAGGAAAATGTCGCTTCAAATGACCCAAGGAACCTCCCATTTCCCGCTTACGCAGTCGTTTTGGGACACCCTGTATATATATATAAATATTAGAGGTGTGCGAGAACCCGAAATATCGGGTCGGGTCGGGAACACGAAATTTTTTCGGGATCGGGACGGGTACCCGAAAATTTCGATATTCTCGAATTTATCGGGATTCCCGAAAGAATCGGGATTCTCGAATTTATCGGGATTCCCGAAAGAATCGGGATTCTCGAATTTATCGGAATTCCCGAAAATTCCGAGAACCCTGTGAATAGATTTGCTCCATTTGTTTAAAGACACTTAGTATATAGAATTAATGTTATTTATAAAAATTGCGAATCGTTCCTGTACGACAGAAAAATATTGATTTAACTAGTACTCGTATACTCACTTTGTTTATTGCTGTGTTTCATGTATGATCGTTGTGTTCAGAACAAATATAATTTATTACATAATCTTTATGTTGTTTGATATAAAATCTCTCACAATTGGTTATGGGCCCAGGTCAGCTATGCGCACTGATCACATATAATTAAAAAAGTCAATTTGAACACAAAAGTGAAAAACGAAAGAAGTTGCGTCGTTTTATTTTTAAAAAATATTGTAATAAAGTGTGAAACAATAATTGACAAAATGTATAAAGAATCCAAGACTGATGTACGTATTACGAAACTTTCCGATTCGAATTATCAGCAATGGAAAACTGAAATAAGTTGGTTACTGCGAGGAAAAGGATTACTAGATTATGTTACAACCGAAAAAGTATTGGAACCGAATGCTCCAGAAGCAGAAAGAAGACAGCATCAGGTAAATTTAAATAAGTCTTTCGCCGCTATAGGACTGAATATAGAACCTGAGCAACAAATCCATATAGAAGATTGTGCTACCGCACATGAGGCATGGGAAATCTTGAAAAATATTCATCAACCTAGGTCCAGGGTGCGCATCTTGTCATTAAAAAAGGAATTATATCATATAAAAATGAAACATGATGAAAGTATGTCGCAATATTTATCTAGGATTAAAGTTGTTGCTAGGAATTTAAGAGAAGCGGGTTCGAACGTTACCGACGAGGACACAGCGTATATAATGTTAGCTGGTTTACCAGATACGTACGAAAATTTAAATATGTCTTTGGCAAGTCTTTCAGATGAAAAATTTACCTCTGCGGAAATTAAAAGAATCCTGATTGAAGAATACGAAAGACGCAAATCAAGAGAAGAAACACAGAACGTTGAAGAATTAAATGAGATATTATATGTAAGAAAACCGGAAGCAAAAGGACACACGCAGAAGAATGTAAGACGAAACGAAGATCAGCAGAACGAAAAAGGGAAGCATGAACCTGTAAAATGCTTTAAATGTAACAAGATAGGTCATTTTGCAAAGAATTGCTACTCTAATGCATATAAGAATTATGACAATAAAAGGTACAATAATATGAAACAAGTAAGACGTCAAGAAGACACACTATTGGTAAGTCTGAACAATTTAAATGTATTTCCTGACAGCTGGTTATTAGACAGTGGTTGCACTCATCACGTGTGCAACAGACGTGATTGGTTTACAAATTTCAGAAACATTAATTCAGAAATTGTAAATACCGCAGCAGATCCCAAAAAGCAAAAAGTAGAGCCGTTAAAAGCAAAAGGCATAGGAGATATTTTAGTCAACATATTAATAGGAACAAGAAAGGAAAGAGTAATGTTATGTAATGTGTATTACGTTCCAGATGTAAGGAGAAATTTGTTATCAGTATCTCAAATAGAGAAAAAGGGAAAGGAACTGTTCATCAAAGACGGAAAAATTACTATCAGGAATATTAAAAATAAACAAGTTATCTGCGTAGCCTATAGGAAAGATGATTTATATATTGTAAATACCGAAATAATTAAGGAAGATTGTAAAAGGTCAACGAAAGTTCCGGTACAAACATTTAATACAGACATCAAAATGGATCAAGACGATTCAATATTTAAGAGAAACGAACAAAGTAAGAGGTTTGGACAATAATAAAATAGATGAATACGTATGTGACGCTTGTATTGTAGCAAAAGCAACTAGAGCTCCAAGTAAGAGATTAAAACATAGACAGAGTAAAGAAGTATGTGAACTCATACATTCTGATGTATGCGGCCCGATGCCGATTAACTCTAGTGGTGATTGTAAATACGTCTTAACTTTAACAGATGATTTTTCACGTTATACAGTGGTCTATTGTATTAAAAGTAAAGCCGAGGTCAAGGATAAAATTAAACAATATGTAAATAGAGTTGAGAGAGAACAGGGTAAAAGTATAAAAAGATTTAGAACAGACAACGGACTCGAATTCTGCAACAAAGACTTAACACAATACTTTATAGATATAGGCATTAAACATGAAAAATCGAATATATACACACCACAGATGAATGGAGTCGCGGAAAGAATTAATAGAACTCTTTTGGAAATGACTAGAGCAATGTTACGATCAGCGCATTTACCCAAAACTTTTTGGGCAGAGGCAGTAATGACTGCAGCGTATATCAAAAACAGGGTTAGTCATTCCAGCATAGATAACGAGATACCGTTGAATATTTGGACAGGTAGAAAAATAAGTATTAAACATTTAAGGGCATATGGATGTTTGGCATATGCATGGATACCTGAGAGATATAGGAATAAATTAAGTGATAAAGCTGTAGAATGTGTATTTATAGGATATGCACAACAGACAAAAGGATATCGTTTATGGGACAGAAAGACAAATCGAGTCATAATTACTAAACACGTTAAATTTGCAGAAAATAAAATAGGATATACGTGGGTAAAAGGAAAAGCTACACAACTTCAAAGAAGAGAATTAATTGATATTTCATCGGAGGAAGAATATTCATCAGAAGAAGAAGAAATTGACAAGGAAAAACACGTTCAAGAAAGAGTAAACGATGAAGAGAATTTTGAAACCACTGAAACTCCTACTACTCCTACTGGTAGTAAAAATGGAGAGACTACAAAGATAGTGGGGGATGGAACTGCCAAAAGAGGACCAGGAAGGCCGAAAAGAAAAATTCGTAACCCTTATGGGAGGAAGGGAAAACGACAAAAATTAGGACTCGAGATAAGGGCAAGTGAAGATGTAAATATTAATAATGACAGCTTAGAATTTAGTGATGTAGAATTAAATAATGTAGAGATTACAGAACCCAGAAATTTAGAGGAAGCGTTGAATTCAGAAAACGCAAACGAATGGAAAGCGGCCATTCAAAGTGAATTGGATAGTTTAAACGAAAGAAAAACTTGGAAAGAAGCTGTATTGCCGAATGATAAAAAATGTGTAGGTTGTAAATGGGTTTTCAGAATTAAAAAGGATGCAGAAGGAAAAGTTTCTAGATACAAAGCAAGACTAGTAGCCCAAGGATTTTCTCAAGAAAAGGGAATAGACTACGAAGAGACATATTCGCCGGTAGCAAGTTTTTCAATCATTAGAATGATGTTGGTAATAGCATTGGATTATGAATGGCACACGAGACATGTAGATATAAAATGTGCATACTTGTACGGAAATTTAGAAGAGGATATTTACATGAAAATACCGAAGATTGAAAATAATACAACGGATACCATAGTAAAACTTCTAAGGCCGATATATGGATTGAAACAATCTGGGAGAAATTGGAATATAGAGATAGATAATTTCTTTCGGGAATTAGGATATAGAAGGCTAAAGTCATCAGGATGCGTATACATAAAGGGTCTATGGACAATTATAATATTATATGTAGATGATATTTTCATATTTTCCAGAGACAAGGAACCCCTGAATAAATTAGTACAAGACATTGCGGCAAAGTATCAATCAACCGATTTAGGAGAAATAAGTTATGCTCTTGGAGTAAAGATAGAGAGAAATGATAAGAACGTGAAGTTATCGCAGAAAACATACATCGAAAGGATATTAAAGGATTACAATATGGTAGAGTGTAGAGGAGCCTTAACGCCGTTAGAGCCAGGAATAAAACTATCAAAAGATGATTGCCCGAGAACAGATACAGAGGTAATCAAAATGAGAAATGTACCATATAGAAATTTAGTAGGTACATTAATGTATTTGGCGTTGCACACGAGGCCAGATATTTTGTTTGCAATAAATAAACTTTCTCAGTACAACAGTAATCCAGGTTTAATACATTGGGAGCAAGCTAAGCATGTACTTAGGTATTTAAGAAAAACTATAGATTTTAATTTAACATACGAGAAAGAGGAAAATCCGAAAATTAAAATATACTGCGATGCAGATTGGGCTAGTGATTTAGATGACCGAAAATCATATTCAGGCATAATAGTCAAAATAGGACAAAATACGATTTCTTGGCAGGCATCTAAACAGAAATCAACATCGACATCGACAATGGAAGCAGAATACATTGCAACATCAAAAGGAGTAAAAGAAGCAATTTGGGTTAAAATGTTTCTAAAGGAAATTAATTTTGTAAATTATTTGATTTCAGGAAACATTATAGAGATGCACACTGATAACAGGGCAGCAATAGACTATGCGAAGAATAGGATGGAAAAGAATAAAACAAAACATATTGATATTGCTTATCATTTAGTAAGAGAAAATGTGGAAGCTGGTAATGTACAAATAAAATACATACCGACAAACGAAAATCCAGCGGATATAATGACGAAAGGGTTAAAACCAGCGATACAACGAAGAAACTTGAAGTTAATCAATATAGTATAAAGTAAATAAGGGAAAGAATATTAATATATTGAAATAATATATTGTCGCAAAAGTGGGGGAAATTGTGAATAGATTTGCTCCATTTGTTTAAAGACACTTAGTATATAGAATTAATGTTATTTATAAAAATTGCGAATCGTTCCTGTACGACAGAAAAATATCGATTTAACTAGTACTCGTATACTCACTTTGTTTATTGCTGTGTTTCATGTATGATCGTTGTGTTCAGAACAAATATAATTTATTACATAATCTTTATGTTGTTTGATATAAAATCTCTCACAAACCCAGTAATCATTTATATTCGTTTTAATGAATACTATTCATTATCCCGATAAATTCGAGAATCCCGATTCTTTCGAGAATCCCGATTCTTTCGGGAATCCCGATTCTTTCGAGAATCCCGATTCTTTCGAGAATCCCGATTCTTTCGGGAATCCCGATAAATTCGAGAATATCGAAATTTTCGGGAACCCGACCCGACCCGACTCGACCTCTTCTCGACTCGTCCCGACCATCGGGTTCCCGATATTTCGGGTTCTCGCACACCCCTAATAAATATATATATTTATATAATTATATATATAATAGAGGGAAACTACACAAAAACCAATTAGATATCCTACAAGAGATAGGCGTAGTAATGGTAGTGGTACTTACGTTATTGTTTTCTCGGCAGCCCTGTCTGTCCCTGACCAGACAACTTGCCGATTTCGTACGTACTGGCGTCTGGGACGCCTAGATCTCACACACACGGCCGCACACATTGGCCGCAGTGGCATTTTTGGCGCGTGAAAACAAAACACCGTGCATGGCAGTTTTCTTTACTTTTCGGACGCGGGAACTATCGAGGTACTGCCGATGGTTCTCACTTTAAAAAACAATCGATGGTGTCGACTATCGATGATTGCCCACCACTGCATTACCGGTCCTATTGGCCAGGATTGGTAGGCTCAAAACAAAAGTTGCTAAAGTACAATAAATATGTAATTTATGCTGTATAAGTATGCAATAATTATAAGTATATAATAATAAATATAAATAATTAATTCCTGTGCCTATTTTTGTACCAAATGCTATTTTCTCACGTTTATGGTCTTCTGTATAAATGATAGAGAGAGAGAGAGAGAGAGAATCTCTTCTGTTACATTGTCTTTCGTTCTCTCGCGTCTTGACCGATATGTACCGAATGTGTGGTCAGTTGATCGTTTCGGAGTTTACAGGAAAGACTTGAAATATCGGGCTTATTATAAAGAGTTTTTTATTTACTTCTTTTATTATTATTAATTCTTATATTAGTTATTTCGTGGAGTGCAGCAGTGAGAGTGTTTATTCATGGAAGGAAGAATGGAAGGCGATGAACAAGAATGCAGCATCGAACAACAATTGAAAAGGAAAAAAATAAGCAGCCGTACACGACCTGCGAGGCGCTTATCAAATAAAAACAAGTGGCGACAAAGGTAAGTTACGTCTTATATTATGAATTTGCACAAAAATAGCGATTTCTTGTTAGTAACACAGTCCAACAAAATTAAACTTTTTCGTGTTCAGGAATTACTGTTGGGTGATTCTTATAGAGTTTTTCATTCTAAAACCAAAGCCGAGAGTAAAATTTATTTTAATATAAAATTATATATTCGTGGAAGTTTTCTAATGAAAATGATATTTGGAATAAAAAAATTTATCTTTATTCATGGGATAAATTCTCGTCGAATAAAGATACTTTTTTATTTGAACCTTCGAATAACGAATAAAGATAAAGTATCTTTTATTCGAATCTTTTATTTTGGCCAATTGTCGAGAAAACACTTTCTAGATCGTTCGACGATCGTCGTGATATATGTACTGTAAAAATAGTTGACGAGCGGTCCCGCATGCTGACGCATCCGCACGCCACGGACGTGCATGTATAGGCAAAATTCAATATACATACATAGTAGCAGTTCCAGTTTTTTGCGAATATCTCAAAATTCAGCCAAGCGGCAGTTACATGTATAGGAAACAGTTGTTCAGAATCTTCACCCTGACGACACATTAAAAAATTATCTTATTTTATCTTATCGGGGAATGGTATTTTCTCTATTTCTATGCAAAATTAACATTTCATTGAAATTATTTTGCTTTCTCATTATTTTACTATCGAAAATAGAATACGATGGCCCACGCGGAAATAATTGCGAGGTGAACGCACCTTCGATGCAGCGAGGTTTACAATCTCGATCGCTCACCCCGTCGGTTATTGTCGAACGCAAACAGCTGAGCTCGCCGGTGAGGCAAAAACTCCCGAAACGCGATCGGCTCATGTGAGGAAAGTAAATACGAGGTTATTGCTCGGGAATAGATTCTCGATCGGGCAATAATTCGTTTATCGGTTTTTGTACAATTGTAATTTTTGCAAAATGTATTTTTGACATTTAGCCTAATTTCTTTTTAAATGCTGTTCGGAAATTTGTGCACGTCCCCGCGTATATTTACATTCATAGACAACGAGCAATCCTATGTGAAGCGTATACTCTTTCTTCTGTTATTTTGTAATTCGTAGGGATTTCTGAGTGAACCCTACCTTGCTCACGTGCACGTGTTTGCATCTACATATTAGCTCGTCCCGTCTGTTAGTCACTTTTGCGGCAGCTTGATTTTTCCGTCTGTGAACCCGACACGTGAAAGCAATTGAGGGTGCCATAAATTAGCCCTTCCCCTGTCCAGGTCGAGAGAACTAACCTAAGACTACGCTGCAGGCTCGAGTACCGGGCGCCCGAATCGTCCAGTCTAGTCGGGCCGCAGACAGTCGGGCGGGCTCGATTCGGGTGCGCGATATATACTTCTGACATGTCGGGCGGCCCGAGCGATTCGGGCGGCTGGTGACTCGACTTCGTCGCTCGTAGGCCGGATTCGGAAAGAGCGAGCTATCGCACTACCCGAGATTCAACTCTGCGTTCTTATGTTCTTAGTTCTTATGAAATAGAAATAGGTAATGGTAATAAGTAATAATGGTATTTCTTTCGTAGCTTATAACTTATAACGTAATTTTTAATATACTTGGTTTTTTTATAATTACATTAGGTATATTCGGCAAACATGTGCCTAATCTTTATTTGTATTAAAATTTGAAATAAAGCACGTTACACATGAAAAAACTCAAAAAACGAATTTGTCCCGTGTGAACTTGCATATGTATCGATAATATCATTAAAATATCCTTACGCAGTTACATACACCTAGAAAGTATACATATACGGTAAATTATGACAACTTTTTTACAATCTTGTTTAACAATCATTAAACTTACATAAATTCTTAACAGATAATATACAATAAAATAACAAAATAGAAGCGAACTGAAAATAAAATCATATAAATTGTATGAGTATACAAAACATATTTTTAAAATTAAAAATTTTTTACTAAATTAAAAGAATGTGATTTGTATACTCATACAATTTATATGATTTTATTTTCGGTTTACTTCTATTTCCAAGTATATTAAAAAGTACGTTATAAGTTATAAGCTATATAAGCTATGAAAGAACTATTTCATAAGAACTAAGAACATAGGAACGCAGAGTTGAATCTCGGGTAGCGCGATAGCTCGCTCGCCCGAACTTGTCCGATTCTTTCCGAACCCGGCCGGCGAGCGACGAAGTCGAGTCACCAGTCGCCCGACGTGTGATAAGTATCGCGCACCCGAATCGAGCCCGCCCGACTGTCTGCGGTCCGACTAGACGATTCGGGCGCCCGATACATGAGCCGGCCCGCACATCCCTAATGAATATTATTCTATGTAATACAGTATTCTCGCGATAAATTTCCCAAAAGTCTGGACGATAATTGTCCCTGAAATATCCCCACTCCTGCGGGGTATACCCCGTGAGGGGTCGTAAAACTCGTGAGGCCTCGGGCGCCGAGAAGTGTAATATGATACGGGTCGAGTATATCGGTATGAGACGACTACTAATCAGATGGCAAAACTTCTTTATTTTTAATTATTTTTTATGGATCTTTCACCAACATATTCCTGGCATTTTTCTAATGAAAATGATACCAAATATGATATAATTCCGATCATATATACGTGTGTAATGGACGACCCCGCGTAATTTCTCATTGAAATTATATAAACGGAAAATTATTGTAAATATGATGCGAATTATATCGTGTTTGGTATCATTGTAATCAGAAAAATGTCGCAAATATATTGGTGATAGTTCCATAAAAAAATAAAGAAGTTTTGTCATCGGATTAGTAGTGGTCTCCTGGTCTCACACCGATATACCCGACCCGGATCATGTTACACTTCTCGGCGGCCGATGCCTCTCGAGTTTATGGCCCCCCACGGGGTATACCCCGCAGGTGTGGGTATAGTTCTGGGACAATTATTGTCCAGATTTTTCGGGCATTTATCGCGAGAATACTGTTTACACATTTTTTATGAAACCTATTATTTTGGCTGTTATAACCCAAAATAATTCGGCGGGGGTCAAATTAACGCCGTCAAACATTTTTTAAAATTTATGTTTTATTAAATATGCGAAAAGTTTTTAAAAGGTTACATATATTTACGTAAACAAAAGTTTGGGAGGTACTCCTGAGGGGCTCTATGCTCTAGGTGGGCAGAAGTTTTGGGAATAGGTTCTTTTCTGATGGGAGTGATGGTCTGGGTTAGGTCTAGGTGATAATAACAACTAAACTGTTGGAATTACGTAAAATATATATACGAATTTATTTGTAGAATTTTTTACAAGATGGCAGAGGGTAGCGGGTAGTCTGGTTGGGAGAGTGAGACATGGGAGCATGTGTGCGAAGTATGTATGTGGGTGGATGAGGAAAGAGTATGGCAGGAGGTGATGAGGGAAATGAGGGAAGTGATTAGGTAATGAGGGGAAGGGGAGCAGTGGATGAGAAAGGTGGAGGAGTGGAGAGAGAGAATGAATGGAAGGAGTGAAAGAGAAGGAGTAAAAGAGAAAGATTGGGTTGAGAATGGAGAGGCCGGAAGAGGGTTAGGGAATTTGGTTAGGGAAGGTGTGTGCGTGTGCCTGTGTGTGTGTAGGAAAAAGGGGAAAGCGGATTGCGGCGAGTATTTTCGGATAAGTGTAAGGATTTGTAAGGTTTGTAACCCCTAGGGGAACAAAATAAACTACACTCCTCAAAAGAATTAAGGGATCACTTCGGCGGACCCGAAAAATTGCTACTAGTTTACACGATCATAACTCCGGCCAAAATTGCTGTATCGACATCGTTAAACAATGGTTTGAAAGCGTGAAACCTCTAGTTTCAGATGCTTTTTTCACATTTTTGCTATGTTGTTTTTTTACAATGTTATAGCGAGATGACGACAATATTGACGGTTAACAAAAATTTTATGCAACTTTGGAAGATCACACGGGGTGAAAAATTTTTTTTGATAAATCGCGTTAATATCTTTCCTTTGTAAAAAGTGTGGTTTTTGATTATCGTGCGATTTTTTTTAATCGAGTTATTCAACATTGAAGTAAATGTTGTCTTTTTAACTTTAACTGGCTCCAGAAAGCTAAAAAATGATCGTAGAAACTTGAACAAAAAACCAATAGAAAGAGCGTTTCGTTCTCTTCAAGGCACTTCCATTGTTTTATCAATTTAATTAACATTTCGATATACCAGGTGTTTCTGAAAATATGCACAATTTCCATTTTTCCTTTAACTCGCTATATCTCGGCGAAAAATGATCGCAATACCATGATCCGAAAGTCAGATTGAAGCAGAGATTCTGCCGATTCGATTGAGTACCCCATGAACCCGCTGCGACAATTTTTTACCTATGGCAGCTGTGTTTGAAGTTAGTGATCCGCAGAAAATGATGCTAATAGCGCGAGTTTATCACGTCGTCGTTCGGCTGAAGCGTGCGCTTGTATTCGTATCCCCACCTCGCGACCGGCGACGCGCGACGTAAGACGAAAACAAACGAAAAGAGGAAACAAATCGAGGAACGCCGACGTACTTTTACGTATACTTTTCGACTTCTGATTTCGGTAGATGCAATTTCCAGTGTAAGAAGAAAGGTACTGTGTTCCCAATATGCCCCGTCGTGAGCTTACTGAGGTGGAAGTAATGCGTGTCATTACACTTGTAGAGGATGGTTGTAGTCAAAGACAGATTGCTCGTGATATGAGTGTTAGTCAGTCTGTTATTTCTCGAGTATATTCTCGATATCAACAAACTGGTCGTCTCTGCAGACGTCGTGGTCAGGGTCGTAAACGCGAAACTACTGATAGAGATGATAGGAACATTGTGAGACATGTTCTTCAAGAACGCATGACGATTACAAAAGATATTTCCCATAATGTTAAGAATTGCAAGTTGCAACGTGCAATATCTGACCAGACCGTCAGAAATCGGATTCGAGAAAGAGGCATACGTTCTCGTATACCTGTACGCGTTCCCCTGTTAAACAGGAATCATAAACGGTCGCTATTAGTTTATGCTAGACAATATGTGCAATGGAGACAGAGGGAATGGAACAACGTTTTATTTACAGACGAATCCAGGTTTTGTTTGTACGGCAACGATAGGCGCGTACATGTCTGACGCCGTCGTGGAGAACGGTTCCAACAAAAATGTAGCGCACCCGCAGTCGCTTATCATGGCGGGTCGGTCATGGTTTGGGCCGGTATATCCAGATCTTACAAAACACCGTTAGTTGTAATACCACCCCCTGGGCTAACATCTCAGCGGTATATTTCCGAGGTACTTGAACAACATATTCTTCCAATCCGCAGAAGGATTGGACACCAATTCGTAATGATACAAGACAATGCTCGGTGTCATACTTCAAGGACATCATTAAATTTTTTTAGTACCAACAACATTCGATTATTACCACATCCAGCAGTAAGTCCCGATTTGAATCCGATCGAGCATGTTTGGGACATGCTTGGTCGTCGATTACGTCTGTACCGTCCTCGTCCTACAAATAGGTAACAGCTTGTTGCAGCATTGCAAATAATTTGGAATAGATTGCCACAACGCATGATACGTCGCTGTATCAACATGAAACAGCGCTTGCAAGCTGTTATTCATGAACGAGGTGGTAACACACGTTTTTAAAATTTTTAAGAGTCAGTGGCAAACACACACACACACACACACAAAAGAGGCATAAATCCGACCGAGCAACCTCCACGCGGTATGTCTTGGGTAATGCTAACGCCGGCGGTAGTCTATTCAGGGATGTCAGGCAGCCGCAGTAGGTGGCACGGTAATTTCTGCGGATCACTAACTTCAAACACAGCTGCCATAGGTAAAAAATTGTCGCAGCGGGTTCATGGGGTACTCAATCGAATCGGCAGAATCTCTGCTTCAATCTGACTTTCGGATCATGGTATTGCGATCATTTTTCGCCGAGATATAGCGAGTTAAAGGAAAAATGGAAATTGTGCATATTTTAAGCATATTTTCAGAAACACCTGGTATATCGAAATGTTAATTAAATTGATAAAACAATGGAAGTGCCTTGAAGAGAACGAAACGCTCTTTCTATTGGTTTTTTGCAGGGGTTGAAAACAGTTATGATATCGATTCCGGTTCTTGAAACAGTTATGAGAACCGAATCGATGTTGTAACAGTTATGAGAATATCGGTTACGGTTACGGTTCCTGAGAACCGATATTATAACGGTTCTATAACTGTTATTTTTCGGTTCTGGATTTCGGTTTCGGTTTCGATTCTTCAGACTTCAGAACCTATATGTTCCGTATCGGTCTCATATCGGTTTTGCAGTTCTGCAACTGATATTTTTTGGTTCTGTATCGGCTATAGTTCGGTTCTATCTATGGTATATGTATAATAAGTAATACGTATTGGTGGCTTACCGCATAAATGTTGTACGTCCTTGATTTAGTGTTTCCGAAAAAGTTGCACTAAAGTAATAGAATCGGGGACATATAATCTATAAAAATATTGTTTTTTATACATTTGTAACGTAGATATATGTCTGTGATATCTATACAGCATAAAAGACAGTCAAGAATTATTTATTGCATATAAAAATTAAAATTTTACAAAAATTGGACATACAATATTTATTCAGTATCACATCGATACATTACTGTTTGATTTGGGTCCTGATTTATTGGGTTTGAAAAAAAACATGTTAGTACGTGAGAATTGACATTTTAATTTGGTACGACTTTATTATAATTTAATCTTATAATTAATACATCATTGATCATTTTTGCAGTCATTTTTGAACGATGCGGCGATAAAATAAATTTCAAACCTGAAAATAAACGTTCGACGCTTACTTGCGTCGGTGGAATTGCTAAAACAGCTTCTGCAACTTTGTATAATTCCGGGCTTTTACTTTTTTAACTTCCCGATTCATAGGGAAGTTACTGTAATTACCCCGAAAATCGAAAATCGAATTTTTAGCAGATCTTCACGTTTCATGGTCCGTTTCTATGGTATCAAATTTTTCGTTAACGTTTTCAGAAAAAGTAACTACGCGATCGGAATGATGAATGATGCAATCGATGTGCCCCGCTGTAACTTAGAGCTGATTAGATTTTGGTCCATATTGGTCAAGTAGTTTTTTAGTTTTTTTAGTTTTTTTCGAAAGAAGTTCATTCAACAATGCAAATTATACGAGAGGACGGAAATTTTCCACCAAAGAAACAAACGCAATTACATAAAAAATTTTTTTCTTAATTTTTTTTTTAGATTTAAAAAAAAAATTTTTTTTTTTAGATTTTAAAAAAAAATTTTTTTTTTAACTTTTTTTTAAACTGATGCTACTGTTATAAATCACCAAAAGCAACTAATTCTATGTTTGGTAGCGTTGTACAGCGAATAATGAATAAAATTACAATTGAAAGTGAAAAGATTTTGATAGGTGATTTCAATTACAATATATTAAATTGCAAGGATAATGGTAATAATTATTTGATTAACCTTTTGAACAAGTACAATTTAAAAACTAAATTACCATCCAAAAGTATAACGACCAATTTGAATACGCAAATAGATGTCATTTTCTCAAATGTTGATGATATAGATTGCGGTGTTTATGAAACATATTTCAGCTATCATAAGCCAATTTATGCAATCCTCGATAAGAAGGTTGTCAAATATAAAAAAGAAGAGAATGTAGAGAAAACAGATGTAACAATCACAAATCAACAAATGAATCCTGAAAATTTTACAATTTTTGATGAATGTTTAATGATCTCGGACCAGCATATCGAGCAACATAATCATGAATATGCAGTGCCTGCAGACTGTTTCCTCAATGATGGTTATAACTATGCTTTAGAAACAGCCGAATGTAAAGAAGTCATAAAACCTGATTGTTATTTACAAGATAAACATATTAATTTATTTCACGAAATTATGAACAGAAATCTAAACGAGCGTGGAATATACAACTTTGCTCAAGATACTGGTTACGTTCGAGCTTTTTTGAGTAATTTACAAGAGATCCCAGAACATGAGACGAATATTCAGATAATATACACTGGTGAAATTGGAAAAAAGGTAGTAGGACATTGGATTTGCACAACATCTGATGGTAACGGAAATGTACACATTTATGATAGTTTTAATGCTAATCATTTGAACCATGATGTAATAGATTATTTGAATGCCCTTTATAAATATAAGAAGAAGTATATATTTCACAGAGTACAATATCAAAACAATGCGTTTGATTGTGGAGCATTTGCAATTTATTTTGCAACATTACTATGCTATAGCAAGGAACCAAGCGAGCAACGAGCATACGATCTTGGTTTAATGCGACGCCATATAGCAAACATTTTGATAAGTAGAAAACTATTGAACTTCCCTGAGAATGTATAATCTTCTTAAAACGTTCAATAAATAATGATAATAATATACTGCAACTAACGAATCGGGAAGTTCTTTCTGTGGCTCGTGGAGAGTCACACACAAAATAACATCCGTACCACCAACCCTCTCGCGAGCTCGCAAAGCGAGCGAGCTACAACATCCCCACCCGCGAAGCTCGCGAAGCGAGCGAGCAACAACCCCCCTCTAGTTTATTGTTGAATCTCAATCGTACCGCGTACCTACGCACTTAGTAACATAGTAAGACGCGGTACGATTGAGCAGCGAACAATCGAGCGGCGAGCGATCGAGCGGCGGTTGTTTAAAATGCCTCGAGCTGAGTTTTGTCATTTTGTGTGAGCCACTGTAAAGTGAACTTCGAGATAGAGTTTTTGCGAGTGTATTTCTAGTGTACAAGCGTGGGTTTTCGTACTGATATATATACATATTTTGTGACGTGGCAAGTTTTGCCGACGTCCCTCGACCCCGAAAAAGGGAGGCCGGGCCGACCTCTGGCAATGCCGATGCGAAACGGCCGTTTGCGAGCGCTCTCTCTGGGCATGCCGATTTGCCAAGGGCGAGTATTAACGCGTTTTGAGCGTCGCGCCACTTGGGCGACGCGAATTTCACAGGACCGAAACCGGGCTCCAGGGGAGCCCGGCCCCTATTTCTCGCCGTACGAGGCTTTATCGGGACTGGCTCCGGAAGGATTTCGTGCTGAGACATCGGAGGAAGTACCGAGCCCGGGACGACGAACCTGGAGGCACCGACGAGGGACAGTGGACACGAGACGAACACCTCCTCGACCCTGTCGCTGCCTCGCCCGGAAAAGAAGGTGTCCACGACCGGAGCGGCTAGGACTCTACTCTTCACGAGCCGTCGCCGCAACAATCAGAAAAGCGGCGAACGCGATAATTAGAGTCCGCGAGCCAGGGATCCCGTGCGACAGGATGCGATCCTGCTAGGAGATACCGCGCGATAGGCCCGCGAGTCTCAAACGGGAGAAATAGGGTAGGGAGTAGGGGGACACCTCACTTCCGCGTTACCGAGCCTGCCGAAAGTGGGCCACTGGGTCGTTGGCCGTACTATTGAGCAGTCGCGAATTAAAAGATTATAATTTTTGTGCGTGCCAACTAAGAGGGACGAGAAGGACGACAAGCCGACCACCTGCCGTCGCCCTCGTTGCCGTGGTAAGCGCCAGTCAGGCTTCTTCATTGTCGCAATTTAACGATCATTTCGTGTTGGCTCGGTAACGTTTCGCGAGGTCCTCGCGTTTTCGACCGCGCGATTTGTACGTGTGGATTGATTCCGCCGTGTCCGACCCAGGCCTTAATGTTTTACTTCATATGATAAAAATATAATATTTATAGGACCATTCTACTAATTTACAAAAACATTTGGAAGTGCAGCATCCAGACGAATTTACAATTGTTATGATTGAAAAAGAATGCAATAAGAGAAATGACTCTGACGTTCATAATAGCACTATAGAGGAACGCACTAAAAAAACAAAAGTTGATTTAATGAATGCGTGTGTTAGAATGGTCACCATCCATGGTAGACCATTTTCTCTCATAGATGATGACGCATTTCGGGATATCATTAATATGATTCCCTCACAAACGGAAACCATAAATTCACATAAAATTCGTGAGTTAATACCGGAAAGAGCTATTTCAATACGGAATGAAATAAAGACGGGAATAAAAAAAAAATTAATTTCTGTCAAAGTAGATGCTGCCACTTGTATGGGTAGATCTTTCCTCGGCGTAAATATACAATTCATGAAAGACAATAAAATACATATTCGCACCTTAGGAGTTATTGAATTGTATAATAGTCACACTGCAGAATATTTAAAGGATGTTATTATACAAACATGTAATGAATATGACATTTCAACGAAACAAATATATACCGTAACAATAGATAATGCGGCTAATATGCTAAAAGTAGTACGAATTTTAAATGAGGAAGCAAATGAATTCGATAAAAATTACAACAATATGCACGAAATTACGGGATCCGAAATAACAGAAGTATTAATGAACGACAATTCAAATCAAAATATTAATAATGTTTTTTTAAGCACAAACGATTTTACAATAATGACGGTTAGATGTGCAGCTCATACGCTACAGTTAGCTGTTGGCGATTTATTGAAAAAAGAGGGAGTTTCCAAAATCGTCGAAAAAGCTAGAGAAGTAGTTAAAAAATTACGCACACCCCTCTAAAAATCCGCTCTAATAGCAGCACATGCAAAAAGTGCAATACTTGATTGTGCAACAAGGTGGCATTCGACATACGATATGTTGGAAAGACTATTCGAGTTAAAAGAATACTGTGAGCAATTTCGTGCTGAAGGTTTGAAGCTATTGCAAGCAGAGTGGACAACAATAATTCAATTAATGAATGTGCTAAAACCGGCACGATTCGCTACAAAGCGCTTACAAAGCGAACAATTATTACTTGGGGACCTATACGAAATTTGGCAACGATGCATCATTGACGTAAAAAAAGAAAAGACCGAATTTGGAGATATATTTATAAATAATTTAAAAAAACGAGAGACATCAATACTTTAAAATGAAATTTTTTTAGCTGCGCTATGTATGGATCCCAGGTATAATGTAGTTTTGACGAATACACAAATTTGTGTTGCCAAAAATTATCTGTTACAAACTTACAAAAGAATACAGCAAATTCGTATGGAGAACGCAAATACGTCGACAGAAGAAAGCAGTAATACTATAGATAATAGATCCAATGATGCTTCTGAGGAAGACGAATTCGAAAGCCTATTGAAAAATGCAGAAGTCGCCCGTTCTCAAACACAATTAAGACAAGGTATGATCCCTTGTAGAATTGAAAATGAACTGGAAGATTTTTTAAAGGAACCACGATTACAATCGTCATCGAATATTTTATTATATTGGAGCAATAAAAAAAGTAAAAGCCCGGAATTATACAAAGTTGCAGAAGCTGTTTTAGCAATTCCACCGACGCAAGTAAGCGTCGAACCTTTATTTTCAGGTTTGAAATTTATTTTATCGCCGCATCGTTCAAAAATGACTGCAAAAATGATCAATGATGTATTAATTATAAGATTAAATTATAATAAAGTCGTACCAAATTAAAATGTCAATTCTCACGTACTAACATGTTTTTTTTCAAACCCAATAAATCAGGACCCAAATCAAACAGTAATGTATCGATGTGATACTGAATAAATATTGTATGTCCAATTTTTGTAAAATTTTAATTTTTATATGCAATAAATAATTCTTGACTGTCTTTTATGCTGTATAGATATCACAGACATATATCTACGTTACAAATGTATAAAAAACAATATTTTTATAGATTATATGTCCCCGATTCTATTACTTTAGTGCAACTTTCTCGGAAACACTAAATCAAGGACGTACAACATTTATGCGGTAAGGTAAGCCACCAATACGTATTACTTATTATACATATACCATAGATAGAACCGAACTATAGCCGATACAGAACCAAAAAATATCAGTTGCAGCACTGCAAAACCGATATGAGACCGATACGGAACATATAGGTTCTGAAATCTGAAGAACCGAAACCGAAACCGAAATCCAGAACCGAAAAATAACAGTTATAGAACCGTTATAATATCGGTTCTCAGGAACCGTAACCGTAACCGATATAAGCCAGAACCGATATTCTCATAACTGTTACACCATCGATTCGGTTCTACATAACAGTTTCAGTCAGAACCGATATATAACTGTTTCAAACAGTTATTTTCAGAACCGTTTCAACCCCTGGTTTTTTGTTCAAGTTTCTACGATCATTTTTTAGCTTTCTGGAGCCAGTTAAAGTTAAAAAGACAACATTTACTTCAATGTTGAATAACTCGATTAAAAAAAATCGCACGATAATCAAAAACCACACTTTTTACAAAGGAAAGATATTAACGCGATTTATCAAAAAAAATTTTTCACCCCGTGTGATCTTCCAAAGTTGCATAAAATTTTTGTTAACCGTCAATATTGTCGTCATCTCGCTATAACATTGTAAAAAAACAACATAGCAAAAATGTGAAAAAAGCATCTGAAACTAGAGGTTTCACGCTTTCAAACCATTGTTTAACGATGTCGATACAGCAATTTTGGCCGGAGTTATGATCGTGTAAACTAGTAGCAATTTTTCGGGTCCGCCGAAGTGATCCCTTAATTCTTTTGAGGAGTGTATATTGTCACGTCGTCCAAGATTTGGCCGTCGCCAGGAGGGCGGAAATCCTAACGACACTGGGTTTTTATAAGCCAGGAGGCCGGGCCGCGTTCGGCCGCACGAGACGCGGTCCACCCGGGACAAAAGTTGCTCGCAGGCACGTCACTTCTCGAGATCTGCCTAGATTTTCGGGCGCCAGGCACGGACGGTGCCACGCTAAGCGATTACAGCCACTAACGTTTTCGAGAAGCGTTCGGACGCGCCTGCGACAACCGATATTAAATCGCGATTTTCCGCGAACGGTCGCAGGGTACTACGCGGGGCGAACACGAGGCGTTCCCCGCGGCGGGAAGGTTTCTCACGCAATAAAACTCTCGGAATTTCGGCTAACAATTCTTTATTTTTGGCCCTTTAACAGTGGCGATGCCGGCAGCGACCGGCAGCGGTTTTAGGTTAGCCGGCGCGTGACGGGAGATCGGTACACGCGCGATTTGACCTCTTCGGGCTCCATCGAGAAGCGTCGAATCCGGCAGCAACGCGGTGATGGCGTCGGCGTACGCGATACTCGCGTTCTACGCCCGAACTCCGATGTAAAACGCGTAACAAGTAGTTTCTCGTCGGCGGAACAAGTCGCGAAAATACGGCGAGAGCACGTGGCGGCGTCGCACCGTGGAACGAGCCGAGGTTGGCGTGAAAACTACAACGACGCGCGGATCCTCACCAAATACGAAATAGGGCACAGCCCCCCACTAATTAATATTACCCCGCGCGTTCGTTGCCCTACGGTTTGCGCGAATACCGGCAGCCTCGAAGCTGCTTATGGGTTTCGGCGACGCGATCACGAACACGCGTACCGAGCCAACGCGAAAAAAATCACTGAAACAAGAGGCAATCTGACGAAAGCTCACCCGGCAACGGCAACGCTCGCTAGGCTCGTCCCTCTGGTTCCGGCAGCAGATCGCACTAATTACTATTGACTTATTATACGCGCGACTATTTGTTAGTAGAGCCAACGACGAAGTGATTTTCCCGGCGCGATGACTCGGGAACAGTGATGCCAGATTCGTGGACCGTGGACTTTTTCCCCTCCGCTCGCTGAGCCGACTCGACCCCCCACTCCGACGTACCATCGTCGCCTTACGTTGCTTCTACTGCGCACGCGCTACACGAACGTACCCCTACTCTGCCAGTGTGAGTGCCTGTTCGGTTGCACGCGCGCTACAGACACAAGCATACCTCTACTCTGTTCATGTGAGCTGCCTATCCGACCGGATGCGTTCTTCCAAAATTCGAAGTTTCGGACGCACGAGTCGCAATCTGGAGGTAGCGCATTCCCAGCATGGCGCGGCGCGGCACACATTTTGCTATAACTTTTGATCTAGAAAAGATATTGAAGCGAAATTTAGACTAAAATTTTCTTTTAAAATCCAAGTTTAATTATATTTGCTTAAATATGTTTAGTATCTTTCAAATAATTTTTTTTGTTGACTTTTAAAGTATAAACAGATAAGATGGTCCAAAGGGCCTCTAAACTAAATTGATTTTTAGTTAAACCATCCTCAACAAACAATTATGAAAAAATTCATGAATATTCTACCTAATAGTTCTACAAACATGTTGAAAAAAATTGGAAATCTCCAACAATTCGAAGAAAATGCACATTTCCATGCCTCTTTACCTTTTTATAGGTGTACTATGTAATATATAAGCGTTCTTATATTGAGAAAAATAATGTACAGATCAAAAACTGCATATAAAATGTTTTATTTGTGTTCTGAAATACATGTGTTCTGATATATTTTTAAAGTTTTTCAAACATTTTTTATACAATAAGTATCTGTGGTTACGCAAATCGATTTTGAATGGTGCTCTGCCTTTCTAAAACAAAAAAAAAACGAACAATTAGTTAAATTCATGATCACAAAGTACAGAATAAAATATCAATGTAACTATACACTTATCTTTGTTTTAAAGTCATCCTTGTATCTGCTAACAATGCTGTTGCATTGTCAACAAATTCTATCCTTGCTGGCACACTGTTTTGAATGATCCCCTGCCTTTCTAAAACAAAAAACAAACAAACAATTAGTTAAAGTCATGATCAAAAAGTACAGAATAAATTATTAATGTAACTATACACTTATCTTTGTTTTGAAGTCATCCTTGTATCTGCTAATATTGATTTTACATTGTCCAAAAATTTCGATACCGCTGACACCCACGCGGCTTTATATGCTGCTCTGCGTTGCTATATTCAAAGAAAAATTAGACATAATTAAAACCGTAATTCTAATTGCAATTTTATCGGACAATATAAATAGTAACGTATACTTATCTATTTTTGTTGATGAATATGACTCCTAACTAAAACAAATTCCTGTAAGACCGATTTACACTGAAAGATGTCGACTCGTTCGCGATCGTACGACAAATGGCGTGTTCTGGTTACCGAGACCCGCTTTTATAGGCAGAAGTAAAAAGATGCCGCTCATCGCCACGACGCTGTTTTGTGGTACCACGCCGCAAGGACCGCAGCGGCATCGGTACCACGCCGCAAGGACCGCAGCGGCATCGGTACCACGCCGAAAAGAGCGCAGCGGCATCGGTACGACGCCGAAAAGAGCGCAGCGGCTCGAACACTCGTAGCGGCAATGTGCCTTGATTGTCGAAGGCACACGTGCACAGACATGTCGTCAGCGGCAAACCCTTACATTCCTAATAACAAAAAAAATTTTTTTTTAAATGTTCAAAGAAGGGATTGCGGCTGTTTTTTATATAATTTTAAAATGTACCCACCAAGGTGCAATCAACTAATTATAAGCAATGACAACTACTAATAAAACGACCTCACAAGTTCGCAAACGCGTGCAAAGTTAATTGTTTATATCTTTGCGAGCGCGACGAACTTGTGTATAAATCAGGGATTGAAACGGTTCTGAAATTAATTGTTTCAAACTGTTATATGTATGTGAAGAACCGAAATGAAGTTATAACTATTACGAGAATACCGGTTCTGGATTATACAGTAATGTCGCGAAAATTGTCGGAGAGCTGTACACGAAATTTGCCGTAGTGCCTACCCATTCCACCGCCTGTCAACGCTGCGCCGGGCAGCAGTTCGGCGATGTTTGATGTCGGCTCGGGTATATCGGTGTGAATACCACTACATTGACTCGAGGAATCGATTTTATAAATCTCTTAATTTTCATTATTTGTTTATGGGACTCTCACTACCGTATTTCTGGCATTTTTCTGATTAAAATGACACCAAACACGATATAATTTGAACTGTATTAAGTGGTTTTATCGACCATCAAAGCTTCGAAGGCAACGAACAACAGCGCATTGGAAAGAAAGAGACGCGAACAGTGGACATCGCCGGCACAGTTCAAAGGCCCGCGTGTTCTCAGAATAATATGGCAATGATAGAATTGTTCATTTTTCATTATTTTTTTATGGGACTTTCACTAACTTATTTCTGGCATTTTTCTGATTAAAATGATACCAAACACGATATAATTTCAACTTTATTTAGTGGTTTCATAAATTATAAATTATGCTTTACATGTAGAGAGAATATGGGCCAAATTATGTCGTGTTTGGTCTTGTTCTAATCAGAAAAATGCCAGAAACAAGCCAGTGAAAGTCCCATAAAAAAATAATGGAAAATAAAGCATTTTTAATTGGCATTACATTGTGAGAACACGCGGGCCTTTAAACTGTGCTGGCGACGGCGACACGCTTCGGCCACGCGATCAGTACAATCATTCTGTCCTTCTCTACGTTCGGCTTTCGATTGATGTCTCGGCGCGATTGACTATACAGGCAGTCATAAATCAAAAGTCGAGCCAGTTGTCTCGAAAATTGTCGGCCCAGACAACAGTGTTTTGACAAATTTCGAGACATTACTGTATCGGTTATGGTTACGGTTCTATAATTCTGTATTCTGTATTGTGTTCGGTCTTATAAATTTATTATTTAAGTAATTATTTATTGTTATTTATAATGTAAACAATTTTTAAATAAATAAATTTTTATAAATTGTTTCTATATACATTATTTCAATAAAAATTTATTGTTAAAAAAATTGTTTAAATAAATAAATTTTTATAATTAATGTCTATAGTTATTATTTGAATTATTATTTCTATAATAATGTTTAGTGAAACAATTATTTTAACAATAAATTATTGAAATAATAATTCAAATAGTGAATGTAGAAATAAATCATAAGAATTTATTTATTTAAAGCTTGTTTAAATTATAAATACAGTATTTTATCGATAATTGTTCCAACCACGGGTCCGGCCAGGGATAATTATTCGACAGGGATACTATTCTTTGACTTTTGCCGAACGTAGAAACTTGACACCGAAGCTCGAGAGACCTCGGCCGCTGAGAAGTGTAACATGATATACATGATTACACAAGTAAATATCATCGGAATTATATCATATTTGGTATCATTTTCATTAGAAAAATGCCACGAATATTTTGGTCAAAGTCCCATAAAAAAATAATGAGAAATAAAGAAGTTTTGTCATTGGATTGGTAGTGGTCTCCTGGTCTCACACCGATATACACGACCCGTATCATATTACAGTTCTCGGCGGTATCATGGGGTATACCCCGCAGGAGTGGGGATAGTTCAAGGACACTTATTTGCCAGACATTTGGGACATTTATCGATAAAATACTGTAACAATAAATAACGAGATAAGAGACACAATATCTGTCATCGACAGACATGTTGCCCGACGAGATGCGTCAAATATCCTATTTATCCCGCCTATTTTCTATGCACCTGCGTATAATAGACCTCTTACGTCATGAAACAAGTGTATCGGTTGCGTATTGATGATGCGCGAGACAGCGCGACGTGACTAATATCCCGCGCGATCTTGACCTTAGTCAATGCAACGGTCGCAACGTGGTGACAAAGTTTATTTCTACGTTAAAACAGTGATTTTAATATTTTATAATAAGTGTTTGTGTGTGTATGTGTGTGTGTGTGTGGGATAAGTACAGCAATTACTTAGGAACTTTTTTTCATTTTAATATTAATATCTTATTACGGGTTTTTTAAAGGGTCTGTAGCTGTTGTTTATACATAATGACAAGTGTACCCATTAAACGGAGCAGAAAGAGATTTCAGCGTCATTGGTATGACGCTGACGAATCTTGGAAGGTTTGGTTAGAGGAAGTTGTTTCGGACAGTTCGAAATGTTTCTGCAAAGTCTGCAACAAGTTCTTCGAGTGCGGACTTTCAAACATAAAAAGGCATTCGACCGTGCAGGCTCATATCAAAAATATGAAGCAATTGCTTCATAATAATAATGAAACTCAAGACAACATCGTCGATCTTGAGGAGCCTGCAGAAGCACACGATCAAACCAAAGAGTTTGACGAGGTCAGAAGTTCTTCACTCGGCGATAAAATTAAAATCGCCGAAATTAGATATGCGGCTTTCTTCGCCGAAAATAATATCCCTCTCTCGATTGCCTCTAATCTCCTCACCCTTATGCAAGATATAGGCAATGAGCCTCAAGTCTTGCAGGGCATGCAGGTTGGCCGCACAAAGTGCAGCCAAATTATTTCCAATGTCTTATGCGTTCGCGAGACGGAACGCATAATCGAAAACGTGCAAAATTGTAAATTTTCTGTACATGAGGATGAAACCTCCGATTCGACAAACGACAAGTGGCTCACATTAGCGGTGAGATATGTTGAGCCATGTCGTTTGTCTGTTACGACGCAATTGTTGCAATTGATTCATCTTGATGCCATCGATTGTTCAGCAGGAAAGATTTTCCAAAGGTTTGAAAATGAATTGCTGAAAAAGCAAATTCCGCTGAACAATATCGCGGCTCTCAGTTGCGACAATGCTTCAGTAATGACAGGGAAATTTTCGTCGTTCAAGACTAAGCTTCTTGAGAAGAATCCCCATGTAATCACAGTCCCGTGTATTTGCCATTCTGTAGCACTGGCGGCAACTGCTGCTTGTGCTACTATTCCACAAGAATGTGACGAATTGTTACGTGGAGTCGCTTCATTTATCAATAGCAGCCCTAAACGGGCTGCTATTTTTCGCCAATTTCAGGAGAGTTATGAGAACTCTCCTGTGAAACTTTTAAAATTATCTGATACACGCTGGCTTGCCAGGCATCAGTGTATCAAACGATTTTTACGCGTTTGGGACGATTTAGTCCGATTTTTCAACGAGCATACCTTTTCGGAAAGCTCGGAAACTGCTCGGAAATTTTCTTCCTTCCTGAGCAGACAAGATATCAAAGGATATTTCCACTTTTTGGAATATGTCCTTGATATTCTAAATCGTTTCAATGCCTTCTTCCAAAGTAGGGAAACATTGGTTCAGGAGTTGCAACCGTCTTCTGCAAGGTTGCTTAAATTTTTTTTGCGAAGGTTTTTAAAGCCACCCCTTTTAGATTTTTTTCATTTAGTGAGGCAGATTGATTTTTCATTGAAATCAAACCAAATTCCACTAAATCAAGTGGATCTTGGTTCCGAATGTCACGATTTTTTGGAAGAGGCAACTAATGATGGAATGTCGGAAGTTGAGGTGCACTCCTTCCGGCAAAATTGCTTAAGGTTTTATGTGACCTTAAGCAATCAATTAAAAAATCGTCTTCCTCATGACGATATTTTCTTAACCCAATTGACAGTTTTTAAACCACCCGATTCCCTATTTAACAGTGACAGAGATTTAACTTTTAAAAATCTCGTAGCTGTCGCTGATAAATTAGGGAATTAGAGTGCCGTAGATCTACAAAAAGAGTGGGACTTTTTGTACTACGGCACTTCCCAGTCGCAGAGGGACCAATGGTCAGTTATGACTTTTGACAATATGTGGGTAGACATCTGTAGTCAAAAAGACCCGAGTAAAATTCTTCGTTTCCCCCTTCTCGCCTCTATAGTTAATACAGTACGATGTCACCCACACTCGAATGCCGAGGCAGAGAGGATTTTTTCATTGCTTCCCGACATAAAATCTAAAAAAAGGAATAAACTAGGTTCTGACCTAATAAATTCCATGTGTGTGGTGCGCACATCCCTGAAAGCTAGACGAGAATCTAGTCGCACCATGTCTATCGATGATAGGCATTTATCCCTTATGTCGGCAAAGCAATTATACGCAAGTTCGTCGCGCTCGCAAAGTTATAAACAATTAACTTTGCACGCGTTTGCGAACTTGTGAGGTCATTTTATTAGTAGTTTTCATTGATTATAATTAGTTTATTGCACCTTGGTGGGTACATTTTAAAATTGTATAAAAAACAGCCGCAATCCCTTCTTTGAACATTTTTAAAAAAATTTTTTATGTTATTAGGAATTTGTTTTAGTGGAGTCATATTCATCAACAAAAATAGATAAGTATACGTTACTATTTATATTGTCCGATAAAATTGCAATTAGAATTACGGTTTTAATTATGTCTAATTTTTCTTTGAATATAGCAACGCAGAGCAGCATATAAAGTCGCGTGGGTGTCAGCGGTATCGAAATTTTTGGACAATGTAAAATCAATATTAGCAGATACAAGGATGACTTCAAAACAAAGATAAGTGTATAGTTACTATGATATTTTATTCTGTACTTTGTGATCATGAATTTAACTAATTGTTTGTTTGTTTTTTGTTTTAGAAAGGCAGGGGATCATTCAAAACAGTGTGCCAGCAAGGATAGAATTTGTTGACAATGCAACAGCATTGTTAGCAGATACAAGGATGACTTTAAAACAAAGATAAGTGTATAGTTACATTGATATTTTATTCTGTACTTTGTGATCATGAATTTAACTAATTGTTTGTTTGTTTTTTGTTTTAGAAAGGCAGGGGATCATTCAAAACAGTGTGCCAGCAAGGATAGAATTTGTTGACAATACAACAGCATTGTTAGCAGATACAAGGATGACTTTAAAACAAAGATAAGTGTATAGTTACATTGATATTTTATTCTGTACTTTGTGATCATGAATTTAACTAATTGTTTGTTTGTTTTTTGTTTTAGAAAGGCAGAGCACCATTCAAAATCGATTTGCGTAACCACAGATACTTATTGTATAAAAAATGTTTGAAAAACTTTAAAAATATATCAGAACACATGTATTTCAGAACACAAATAAAACATTTTATATGCAGTTTTTGATCTGTACATTATTTTTCTCAATATAAGAACGCTTATATATTACATAGTACACCTATAAAAAGGTAAAGAGGCATGGAAATGTGCATTTTCTTCGAATTGTTGGAGATTTTCAATTTTTTTCAACATGTTTGCATAAACCGAAAAATCTGAAAAAATCCCAGTCATGTGTGCTATTAGGTAGAATATTCATGAATTTTTTCATAATTGTTTGTTGAGGATGGTTTAACTAAAAATCAATTTAGTTTAGAGGCCCTTTGGACCATCTTATCTGTTTATACTTTAAAAGTCAACAAAAAAAATTATTTGAAAGATACTAAACATATTTAAGCAAATATAATTAAACTTGGATTTTAAAAGAAAATTTTAGTCTAAATTTCGCTTCAATATCTTTTCTAGATCAAAAGTTATAGCAAAATGTGTGCCGCGCCGCGCCATGCTGGGAATGCGCTACCTCCAGATTGCGACTCGTGCGTCCGAAACTTCGAATTTTGGAAGAACGCATCCGGTCGGATAGGCAGCTCACATGAACAGAGTAGAGGTATGCTTGTGTCTGTAGCGCGCGTGCAACCGAACAGGCACTCACACTGGCAGAGTAGGGGTACGTTCGTGTAGCGCGTGCGCAGTAGAAGCAACGTAAGGCGACGATGGTACGTCGGAGTGGGGGGTCGAGTCGGCTCAGCGAGCGGAGGGGAAAAAGTCCACGGTCCACGAATCTGGCATCACTGCTCGGGAACGCGGAAGCGGAGCGTCCCCCCCTTTCCGCGCTCTTTCCCCGCAGGCGATCCGACCTATCGCGAATAGATTTTCGGCCGGGGCCTAGCCTCGGCGCGACGGTCCCTGGCGATCGGCGATTCCTCGGTTCCCCGGCAGCGGCGTTCGATGATTGGTTGTTTCATCGTGCGGCGATCGACGCGGACCTATCCGGAAACTGGCCAGGTTTTCCTCCGGACGAGGTGACAGCGAGGCAGCGGAGATTCCGTTTTCGGCACCGCATGTCCTCGTCTGCATCTCCAGGTTGTTCCTCCTGGGCCGCGTTGATCCCTCGAATTCCGGTGCCGGAGGTTTCGCCGGAGCCGACCGCGTTCCTCTCCTTCGGGGAAAACTTTCCTTCAGGTCCTCGCCGGGACCTGACTACGGTCCTGCGAAATCGCGTCGCGCAAATTGGCGCGACGCTCAAAAGTATGAGTACTCGCCCATGGGTCTCGCTCGTGCCCAGGGCGAGCGCTCGCTACGGCCCATCTCGCATTTATACTGCCAGAGGGTGACCCGGTCTTCCGATATCCGGCCTCGGAGGACGTTGGCAAAACTGCCACGTCACAATATATACATTTTATTTAAAAAAAATTATAAACAACACTTTTATAAAAAAATATATATAAATTTTTATTTTATAAATACAATGATTATTTTAGTTATTAATTGTATATATTCACAATACATCCGCGGTGTCCTCCGCGGGATCCTTCCCGGGATTCTTCCCCGGTATTGTCGGCGGTACCCCCCGCGGTATCCACCACGGGATCCTCCGCCCCGATCCTCGCGGGATCCTCCGCGGGATTCTTCTCGGTGCCTTCCGCGGTAGCCTCCGCGAGCTTCTTTGGTAGGTTGTAACCTGCGGCGGTCTCCTCGGCGCTGGCCTCTTGGTCCGCCTCCTCGAGGGTCAATGCGCCGCTGCCCGCGGTGTTGCTTTTTATATATCAACCCTTTTATTAGTTTTTTCATTTTTGACTGTAACATAAAAACATTGTTTATTATTATCTACCGAAAGCATTTCTGAATTATTATTCTACATTTACTTACATAAGAAATATTTTGTTCCTCTAGCATTGTCCCCGGGCAATCCATCGAATCGTCGCCCGATTCGGAAGACGATTTATGCGTTCTGTATTGGGGGGGTTCTCTGGGGGGGTCAGCTTTGCCCGAGGGGCCAGCCTTGTCCTTGTAGACAACTAACGCCTCGAGCCTTTCAATTGTCCGTTCCATTATTCTGTAAAACAATAAAATGTGTAGAAGGACCTGCGTTTGACTCGAAAATATCGATGAAAGAAATAAATGAATAGATGTAAAGAATCGTTTGTGAGGTAATTATTTAAAAGTTATGAAATAAAATCTTTTTTTTTCTTATTTATTACGCGAAAAATCCACGATGTCTATTTGCATTGCATTCACTTGATTCGTTGGACGCGTAGTGAAGTGTCATAGTGATGTATACAATTTACAAGTGCGCGAGAACGTATTTGTAGGTGTGCAATAATTCGAAAGAGTCGGGTACCTAATCGTTAGGACGCGCAGTGGGGACGCGGCACCTGACAGAAACTTAAAATATGAAAATTCGACAAAGGCTAAGTTCAGTGTCATTTCAGTTCATAATTGGTCATTGCTATTCAGTTTAGTTACAGAGTGAAAAGTAAATGATCTAATAAGTATATTTTTGTAAGTACGCGACAATATTTACCCAATGGCTTGTTCGTGTGGTGGTAAGTGAAGGATTACATATCATGGTATTTAGAAAATATTGAAATATTTAGTTACAGTGAATTTTTTTTTGTTACCTTGAAGAAATAATCTTTGTATACATTCCTAAGGTTTTGAGTTATGTTCCCATGCGTCTGCGATGCGCGTGGGCTGAGCAGTGCAATCCGATCAAAGAACTAATATCGTCGAAATATAAACCGATGGTACCGCAGGTAAAAAGAATGTCATTTCTCAAAAAGTGTAAAAAAGTAGTAACTTTTTCTTTTTAGCATTTTACAAAAAAAAAATTGTTTCGGACGCACTGGGAACATAACTGAAAGCTTACCAATGTATGCAATTTTTATTGTTTTCTAAATACCACGATATGTAATCCTTCTCTTTCCACTTAATATTGTCGCGTACTTATAAAAATATACGTATTAGAACATTTACTTTTCACTCTGTAACTAAACTGAATAGCAATGACCATTTTTGAACTCAAATGCCACCGAACCTAGCCTTTGAAACATCATTATTTTTTACTGACGGATAATCATGAATTCTCGAATTTTCATATTTCGAGTTTCTGCCAGGTTTTCGGTGCCGCGGCCTCACTGTACGTCCAAACGATTGGGCACCCGACTCTTTCGAATTATTGTACACCACAGACACTAACAATCTTTTTTTGAGCAACCGAAACGATACCGAAAAATACGTTCTCGCGCACTTGTAAATTGTACACATCACTGCAACACTTTTTATTTAATTTTAATTCAGATTTTATTTCATAACTTTTAAATAATTGCCCTACAAATCCCGTTGTAATACTCGCGATATGTACTTACGGTGTGTCTTCGTGAAAATGAAAATCTCGAATGACCTGTTGGGCCCGGTTGGGCCGGTCGTCGGGTCCGCGTCGATCGGTCGACCACGGTGGCTCCACTGATTTTCATGAAAACGCAGCGGTTGCTAACGGAAGCTCGAACATTTCGTTCGTCTTTCGAATTTCCCGCGCCCGCTGGCCGAGGCGCGAAAATCAGAACAAAAGCTTTCGCATATGTTCGCGAATCGGTAGGTTTGAAAATCTGACCTGAAGCGGCTGTACACCTAAAGCGCGTAATATGCAGTTTTCTGACGAACAGAGATGCGTTCAGTTGTGAATGCATCATCTTCAGTCACAAATTTTATAAAGCGCGATTTTTAGTTATAAATACATTATATTTCATCTATTCTATTCTACTACTTTCTATCCTATTCTATTCTATTTTATTCTAGTATATTTTAGTTTCTTGTTTTCCTTTCATTCTATTTTATTTTAGTATATTTTAGTTTCTTTTTTTTATTTCATTCTATTTTATTTTATTTCATTTTATTCGATTCTATTTTATCCGGGTTTGAAAATGCCGAAAGTTGTGCAGAACAGTGATAAAGATTGTGTCCCATCCTCGTCGACACGGCATTTGAAGGGGAATTCATCCCGAAAACTTCGCCTTAGCAAAAAAAGAAGCAGTACAAGGGAAATAATGAAGGAAAGGTAAGTGACCGTTGTCCATAAAACATGTGTATAGTGTATAGCCTAGTCCAGTAACGGGGGAAACCGCGCGGTTCCTAGTTACATTAGCGTCTACATATTCGTTCACAACTGTGGCTGCCGCCACAGAAGAACCGCAGAAGAGTCTGAAGCAAACATGGTACCGCATCTAATGGAAATCGGAACTTATCAACTGATCCAAGATATTTTCCGTCCATTGATGGCTCATGCAGAAAGTCTGTTAGAAAACAGGAATAACAATCCCGTGGAAAGTGTAAATGGAGTAATTGCCAAATATACAGGCGGGAAAAGGATCAACTGGGGTCAAAGGGGATCATATTCCGCAAGATGTGCCGCTGCCGTAATACAATATAATACTAAGGAAGTATTATCCCGATTAGCCAAGGCCAAGGGAAAGGAGCCGTCGAAACTAGTAGTAGCATTAGAGAAACGAAGAACAACAGAATATGAAAGAAGAAGGAAAAGTAAGAAGTGCACTTGGAAGTATGCACAAAAGCCGTTTTCCAAAACGAAGGTTGACAAGGACTACGGACCCAGCGGAGAAAAACCGGACATGGAGAAACATGTGTTCGATGCAGAAAAGGAACGTCACATGGAGATTCTGCAGGATTGGCAGAATAACAGAGACACCATCGAGGAGGAGACCAAGGACCAAGCAAAGAGCCAGAAGTGGCTAATGTACAGAAATAAATTATTGACAGCATCGAACTTCGGAAAAGTGTGCCGTCGACGAAAAACAACGCCGTGCGGTAAGATGGTACAGTCACTGCTGTTTCCAAAAGTTTTAAATCTGCCTGCCATTGAATATGGCCGGCAGTGTGAAAATATTGCCCGAGAAGAATTATCGAAGAAGGAAGGCATAATAATAAAAAAATGTGGCCTCTTCATCGATACCGCCCTTCCATTTTTGGGAGCAACGCCGGTCGGCATAATCGACGATAACGACGGTATCGTCGAAATAAAATGCCCGAAAACGGCAGAAAATCTTTCGCCAGAAGAAGCGATAACAAAAATTCCTCTCATACGCAGAATGTTTGAGGATGATGCAGGTACTGCACTACGCAGAACGCATCCATACTTTTACCAAGTGCAGGGACAACTGCACATAACAGGTAAAAAATATTGCCTGTTTTGTCTTTGGACACGAAAAGGTTTGAAATCAATAAAAATATTAAAAGACGACAAGTTTTGGCAGCATGAAATGCAGTCAAAATTGTCGCGATTTTACATACAATGGATGCTGCCAGAAGTAGTGGACAGCTGTTATATAAGGAGTATGGCCATTCGAGAGCCCTCCAATATTGAAAAAACAAAACCAATAATAATTAGCTCGCGAATCATCGCTGGAGCTACCCCGACGTGATGTCGGGCCGCACACCGTGAATTAGTGTGCGGAATCGCTGATTATTTCAGCGATTGAAAATTGCCACATTATTAATCTCTGAGCTCGCCAATCATTACAATGGCTGGAGCTACCCCGACGTGATGTCGGGCCGCACACTGTGAATTAGTGTGCGGAATCGCTGATTATTTCAACGATTGAAAATTGCCAAATTATGGATCTCTCAGCTCGCCAATCATTAGAGTCGCTGGAGCTACCCCGACGTGATGTCGGGCCGCACACTGTGAAATAGTGTGCGGAATCGCTGATTATTTCAGCGATTGAAAATTCATTATTTTCAGATTAGTCTTCCTTTGTGGACTCTCTCTGCAAAGGATTGCATATAGGACAGCTGCCATCTCAGACTCGGTATGTATACAAAATTAGACAAATTTATGTATTATTAAATGTTTGAACAGTTTATTAATGTTTATTTATGTCAGGTTACAGATGAGAGTCATGCGGACTTCGTGTATTCGAATAAGAACACTGAGATCGGAGGGACGGATAGACAACGGCTGGACTTCACCTCTGCGGGTCGCGGGTGTCACGATCTGGGGCTCGTGACGCCCAGCTGTGCGGCCCTCTGGTGGGGGTACACCGTGTGGGTGACCTGTACGGTGTCCTATTAGAGAAGGTAGTTGGGGAAGCTCCACTCCCCCCGAGATGTTTTTGTCGGTGAGGGAGGTCACCCTGGTGGAGTTAGCGGGTATATCCGGAAGGGGACCCCGCATATCCCCGTCTTTCTCCCCAGAGAAGACGGGGAATCCGTAAGGAGTGATTACCACCACGTTTAAAAAAAAAAAAAAAAAAACGAACTGTATATCCCAGACCCGGTATGTATACAAAATTAGACGAATTTATGTATTATGAAATGTTTGAACAGTTTATTAATGTTTATTTATGTCAGGTTACAGATGAGAGTCATGCGGACTTCGTGTGTTCGAATAGAACACTGAGATCAGAGGGACGGATAGACAACGGTTGGACTTCACCGTTGCCCCCCCCCTTATACAAATCATTGCAAAATCATTCTAATGCTAAATAAACTGATTCAATTTAATAAAACACAGTAGGCTCGGGTCCGCATCCCTTCGTGACACCTTTTTTTAGATCTATCACTACATACACAAAAGATAATAATTATAAAACAATAATAATACAGTATTTCATCGATAAATGTCCGAAATGTCTCACACATAATTGTCCCTGAACTATCTCCACTCCTGCGGGGTACACCCCGTGAGGGGCCGTAAAACTCGAGAGGTCTCGGCCGCCGAGAAGTGTAAAATGATACGGGTCGGGTATATCGGTGTGACACCAGGAGACCACTACTAATCCAATAACAAAACTTCTTCATTTTTCATTATTTTTTTATTTATTTTTAAACACGATATAATTCTCATCATATTTACAATAATTTTCCGTTCATATAAATTCGGAAAATCGGAATTATATCATATTTGGTATCATTTTCATTAGAAAAATGCCAGGAATATGTTGGTGAAAGATCCATAAAAAAATAATGAAAAATAAAGAAGTTTTGTCATCGGTCATATCGATATTGCGGTATCCAGACAACGAGGCTGTTGATAAGAAGAAACAAGAGATGAGATCCTCTCGAGTCATTGAAGCGAGAACACGCAATTATCTGTCATACTATTTACCGTTATATATTCAATAAATATTTGTTCCCCTCTGTTTAAATAATGTGTTCTCCGGCTAGGCAACGCCGAAGCCTCCGCAACATTGGTGTCAGAAGTGGGATTTTCTCTTTCCTCTATGTCCGTATAATGAAATTCGTAACCCATTAGACGGTTATAATGTTAGTTATAATATGAGACATGAAATAATATCCGAACTCATCGGATTTAATATACATTTAGATTCTAATTCAGGTAGCTCTTATACTAAACTAGCTAATCAGTCGGTCAATAGACCTAGTTATTTTACGGACTTACGGTTTGTCGTATTCCAACTCGATGGCTGAGGAGATTTCGGCTTATATGGCGTCGTTTCTCACTCTAGGAGAAGTGCTTCTAGATGTCGACTTCTCTGATGTGGGCAGTAGCGATTTTGAACATTCAGGTCTTTTAGCTTTAATATCAAGAATTATGTTAATGAGTGACGCGACAACAACGTTCAACAATGTGTCTCCAAACACCATTAGGGAAGCAGATACCATTATAGCCCGATGAGCCTTTTATCATCGAGTTATAGAGCGTATTCCGGAATTAGATGACGAATACGCTCTTAACAATTATCGTATTACAAATTTACCTAATAGTCAAATTTTAACGGCTTTGCAGTACCGTGATGGTCGATGTGGCCTGAATCCACCGACGAGATTTTATAAAGATGACGCGATGATGAAATTTTATCCCGGGGTAGGTAGAAGGATAAATTACGCAATAGATGAGGATGATTATGTCAAATTTACTCACAAGGGTGGAGATCCATTCAAATGGCATTTATATGAGTCGGTGAAGAATTTCCTACGTTTATTCAAAAATACCGGGTCGGCTTACGCTTCTTTCTTTGAGATAGCCATTTCTAGCATGATTCGGTTCTTTGTGCGGTTAAATGAATATTTAATGGTGAATTGGTATATAAACTTTAGAAATAGTTGGATTATCCAAGACAGAAGAAATTTGGCGAACACTATGGATAAAGCAGTAACATATAAAATAAGATCTAAAACTCTAGCTTTCTTATTTAAAAGTTTCAGTGATAATGAATTAATATCCAGGTTTGGGCTCATAGACAGGCTGAAGATAGAATCAATGTTTAATCGAGATGGCTAGCGCGTATAGGATAACTGACAAGTCGGTTCAAGACTTCGATGCTTCAGTGGATTATCCGAATTCGAAAGTGCTGGAACTAATCAGAACGACCAATCCAGTGTCGGAATACTTGATCTCATTTTTAAAAGCGTCGAATGAACGAAGAAAATTAAACAATAATAAAATGAATGGCTTTCTGTCTGGTGAATTCGGAAAAATCTTTTCTCCAATAATCTCCAGATCAAATGCTGACCTCATCCCCAAAGGGGTGATTCCGTCGGTCCTATTACACATCAAGGTGAATAAAATAGACAAAGAACTTATTCTTCGACATATACGCGAAAAACGTATATATGTGAATGTTAGGGAGGATAGAGGAGCGCAGGTTTTAACTGGTAGAATTATTCGTAACTTAATAGAGAGAAGAGCTTTAGCGGCTGAATTCTACAATGCCGCCAAAAGACCGTTAAGGATACCGTCGTGCTGAAGGCTTACTTGAAGAAAGATTGTACGGCCATCGAGGGATTCATCGATGGAGAAAAGACTACGATAATACTGGACACGGGTTCGAGTGTGAATCTTTTGGGGACAAATAAATTCTGTCCCAGAAGTGAGCTTGGCGTGGCGGAGGGATTTGAGGAAATGAAAATTGTACCCATTTCCGAAGAAAATTTACCGATTCGGGGCAACTATAGATGCCCCCTTAGAATCAATGAATTTGAATCAGAGGAAGATTTCTTCCTGATTGACATGGCAGAGGAGTGTATTTTGGGGAATGGATTTCTCCAGAAACACGCATGTAGGCTCGACTATTCGACAAGAAACCTACAAATAGCCGAAAGGGAGGAGGTCAGCTTCATTGGCCAGGAGAAACGAAATAAGGTGGATATGGCCTTATTTGCAAAAAGGGACGAGGAGACTCCGGTAGCGCAAGAGGAGACTCCGGAAGCGGAAGAACAAGAGGAAGTTGCAATATCACCTGTGCCAACGCATTTAGAAGACCTTTTCCATGAACACGCGAGTTCCAAGATGTGTTCGCTGAAAATCCTGAACATGTTGGAAACTGTGACGTTGTCCAACATAGGATTGATACGGGAGATTGTGCACCAATCAAACAAGCACCGCGACGTCTCCCTTTTCATCGACGAGCCGAAGTTGCCGAGTTGGTCGCGAAGATGGAAAGACAGGGAGTAATTGAGGAATCGAAAAGTCCATGGTCATCTCCTATCGTTCTCGTGAAGAAGAAGGATGGCAGCACAAGATTCTGTGTGGATTATCGACGGCTAAACGATGTCACAAAAAAGGATTCTTATCCGTTACCGAGAATTGAGGACACGCTGGATGCTCTAGCTGAATCGTCCTGGTTTTCGACCATAGATTTGCAAAGTGGCTATTGGCAGATTATGGTCGATGAAAGAGACCGTGAGAAGACCGCATTCTGCGTGGGAGAGGGTCTCTGGCAATTCCGAGTCATGCCTTTCGGACTTTGTAATGCCCCAGCCACGTTTGAACGTCTTATGGACACGGTTTTAAAAGGTCTTTGTGGAAAGGTCTGCCTAGTATATCTGGACGACATAATCGTCTACGGGAAAAACTTCGAAGAAAACATGCACAATCTGAAGTCTGTCTTCGTACGCCTGCGACAAGCCAAATTATTAGCGAACCCGAAGAAATGCAATTTCTTCTGCAAGGAAGTGCGTTACCTGGGTCATATTGTTTCCGAACGCGGAATTAAAACGGATCCCGAAAAGATAATGGCAATCCAGAAATGGCCAATCCCCAAAAACAAAACAGAGTTAAGAAGTTTTCTCGGACTATGCACTTATTACAGGAAATTTGTCAAGGATTTTTCTTCCATCGCCAGGCCGCTACATCGCTTGACGGAAGACAAAGTTACGTTTGTATGGACGGAAGAGTGTCAGAAGGTGTTCGAGTGGCTGAAACAACGCCTCACCGAATCTGCGGTCCTAGCCTACCCTTTATTAGACGCAGATTTCATCTTGGACACAGATGCGTCGAATTTTGCTATTGGAGCGGTTCTTTCACAAATCCAGGGTGAAGAGGAGAAAGTTATTGCATACTTTTCTAAAATACTGGGAAAAACCGAGAGGAACTATTGCGTTACACGAAGAGAACTTTTGGCGATAATTAAGTCCATAGAACATTTTCACCACTATCTTTATGGTCGGAAATTTCTGGTAAGGACTGATCATGCTGCGTTAAGATGGCTACTGCCGTTTAGGAATCCAGAAGGACAAACAGCTCGCTGGATAGAAAGGCTGCAGCAGTACGATTTCGAAATTAAACATCGAGAAGGAAAATTACATGTCAACGCAGACAGTCTGTCGAGAAGACCGTGCGAAATTTCGCAATGTAAATATTGCCTTCGCCTTGAGGAGAAGGAGGCACGCGAAGAAATGTGCAGTCGAGAAGAACACGTGTTGAGGACGATCTGCGAAGATGCAGGTTCGGAATGGAAGAAAGCGCAAGAGGACGATGAAGAAATAAATTTCATTTTACAAAGGAGAATCGAACGGAATAAACCGAACTGGCAGGAAGTTTCATGTTTTTCGCCCGTAATGAAATTTTACTGGAAAATCTGGGATTCTCTTGAAGTGAGAGAAGGCTTACTTTTCCGTAGGTGGGAATCTTCGGACGGAAAAGAAGCAGTATTATTACTAATTGTCCCTAGAAGTAAAACCGAAGAAGCGTTGCGGGAATGTCATAATGCCCCATGGGGTGGACACTTCGGAATTCGCAAAACACTTGCCAAGGTTCGACAAAGGTTTTTCTGGCCTGATCATCGTCGAGATGTTGAAGAATGGTGCCGTCGTTGCGATAGCTGTGTGGCGAAGAAAGGCCCAAGGGAGAGAGGAAGAGGCACCCTAAAAGTTTACAATGTCGGAGCCCCTTTTGAAAGAATTGCACTCGACATTGTGGGCCCTTTACCAAAATCTACGACCGGAAACAAATATGCCCTTGTCGTCGTAGATTATTTCTCAAAGTGGCCGGAAGTGGTTCCGCTTCCGAATCAAAAAGCAACGACCATAGCGAAGAGCCTTTTAACAGAAGTAATAAGTCGTCATGGTGTACCACTGGAACTACATTCAGATCAAGGTCGGAATTTCGAGTCGAATGTCTTCAAAGAGTGGATGAGGATGCTTGGAATTAAGAAGACAAGGACGACACCCCTACATCCTCAATCGGATGGTCTCGTCGAGAGGATGATTCGTACACTGTTGCAGTATTTAACACAGTTTGTTTCAGAACATCAAAAAGACTGGGACGAATGGATACCGACGTTTCTATTAGCATATCGGACGTCTCAACATGAAGTAACGCGAAATACCCCAGCAATGGTTCTCATGGGACGAGATTTACGACTTCCTTTAGATCTGCTGAGAGGAAGTGCCTATACTTCTGAGAAGGAGGAGAGGACTTACGTTGAAGAAACGAGAGCTAAAATCTTGAAAATCCATGATTTCGTGCGCCAACGGATGAAGATTGGCAGTGACAAAATGAAGTCTTGGTACGATGTCCACGCAAATCAAGTTTCGTTCAATCCAGGTGACAAGGTTTGGTTGTTTAACCCACGGCGTAAGAGAGGCAGGTGTCCGAAACTTCAGTCCGACTGGGAAGGACCGTATATTGTCAAGGATCGATTAAATGAATTAATTTATCGAATACTTCGCTCTCCTAAGGCAAAACCGAAAGTTGTTCACGTGAATAGGCTTGCACGCTACAACGCTTGAACGTATGAGGCGAAAGAAGAAAATTTGGATACTTCAACGTCCTGCTCAAGGTTTTTGGGTGGTTTTCCCCTGAGACAGAGGACAAATGTCGGGACGTTTACTGTCTGAATAAGGCCACCGAGGTAAATCATATATGTTTTCGATTACCTATTTTTCAGACAGAGACTGACACGTCAGGGAGCTGTCATTCTGACGTGGGAAGGTTAGCAACTACGTACTGAAGATACTGGCTAATCAAAGGCATGACGGTTGAAACGTCTACAGAGGTGAATCCAGTCGCGGTCGGGACGCCCGCTTTCTTCGAAGGGGGGAGTAATGTTACGACGGCACGAGATGATGTTGCCTTCCCCTGTGATATTCTGAAGATATCACAGAAATCGAGAGAAGTTGCCTGTCGTATCGATATTGCGGTATCCAGACAACGAGGCTGTTGATAAGAAGAAACAAGAGATGAGATCCTCTCGAGTCATTGAAGCGAGAACACGCAATTATCTGTCATACTATTTACCGTTATATATTCAATAAATATTTGTTCCCCTCTGTTTAAATAATGTGTTCTCCGGCAAGGCAACGCCGAAGCCTCCGCAACAATATATAAGATGGTCGGTTGACCAATTTTTCCATTACTAGTTCAAATTCTGGATGACAGCTACAATGCAATGATTATGCGAACAGAGTGAGGTGTGGTTAGTTGGTGGGAGGGGCGGAGAGGGGCGGCCGTTAGGCCATGCAGACGAAAATCCAGGAGTAGACTCTCAAAATTGAAAGCTCACCTTATACAGGATGTCCCACGCAACTGGAACTGCTAAACGGTCGGGAATAGAAGAAGATGTTATAAGTAAAAGTTGAATGGTATCAGACGGTGCATAATATGCAACTAATTGTATGCACTTTTGTGCATCGGTGCATCAACAAAATGCAACTGTACTGTTTTTTATAGATCGATAGAGTATCAAATTCTGAGTATAATAATGTTGCCACGGAGCGTGCAAGAATACGAAAAATTCGATACAGTATTAGCAATAGTTTTTTTGCAAATATCCTATATGTAAAAAGGAAAAAGTTGTTCAAAATGTCGAAATCTATAACATATTTAAATTTTATCAAAATCGGAGAGGAGTATCTCTTTCTAAATAATTACCAAAACTTCTCTTGTTTATAACTTTTTAATAAAAAACGAGCTGACGGCTAAAACCTCTTAGAGGTTACTTAGAAAGGTGACCTTGATATCATATGTCAATACAGTATATCGTTTTAGCCTTTATTACTTAAAATAACTGCTATATTTTGACAACTTCTTTTGTGTATAACTTTTTAATAAACAACTAACACCGGCTAAAACTTCTTGAGGGTTACTCAGAATGTTGTCCTTGACAACATATGTCAAGCTCAAGGTCATCCGAGGTGCCTCCCCTAGGCTTACCTCTATATTTATTATTTGAATTATTATTTCCATAATAATTTCCATAATAATTTATTTAAACAATTATTTTAACAATAAATTATCATTGAAATAATAATTCAGATAGTGAATATAGAAACAAATTATAAAAATTTATTTATTTACAAATTGTTTACATTAAAAATAACAATAAATAACTACTTCAATAATAAATATATAAGGCCGAACACAATACGGAATTCAAAATGACAGAACCGAAACCGGAACCGTAACCGATATAAGCCAGAACCGATATTCTCGTAACAGTTATAACATCATCTCGGTTTTCATAACAGTTTTCAATCCCTGCTTTCAATTTCAATGCGTGTTGTTTTCTTCTGCGTCAACAGATTTTAATGAAATTTTCAGTACGTGTACACATTTTAAATTTTCATTGCGAATTGAAATAAAAAATTTTTAAAAAGTCTTTTATTTTTTCATGTAATTCCTACCAATTGTAATTTTTTTAAAATCTGTTTTACACGTCATTTAGTAAATCAATGTATAATTTTAAAAAGGGTATCCGTACTGTACGCGGACTGTCTGCGGACAATTGTCCGTCAGGTTGAACAAGACTTTAAAAATAAAATCATAAAATTATGGTAATTTTGCATAAGAAGTACATGGAACCACCACGAGGAGGTGGAGTGAGAGGATTTAGGTGTGTGACATCCCTCAAATAGAGAGAACGGCTCGACAGTGGATCAGAGTCACCACTGTAGATGCCACACACCCTCGGTTCCCAGACCTAACCCAGACCTTTTTTTTTTTTTTTTTTTTTTCTTAATCCTAATACATGGATGTATATATAGGTCTGGCTGCATGACATCTTATTAGACCTATTTTCACCCCAAAGTATTCGGGAAGTCAACCAGAGATTTCTTAATGTATATACTTAGAATTACATACGGGGTTGTTCGCCTGGCATTCGTCTCCATTGATATGTGCCTCGTGGTATTTTCGAAGTTAATGAAAGATAATGTTCCTTGACCATTTGATCTATAGGGCCACTAATTAAATCCAACCATGAGGGATCTAATTGTCCTTGGGCTATTATTGCTTTCAGGTTGCGGTTGAGGAACATCTCTGCAACTGTTGCCTTGAGACCAATGAGATTCTTCAAAGGTTCTGACCCCGGAGTCTTACAATCGATTGAGGATACACGTCCTTTGACAATTTTGACGACAGCTGCGTCAGACTCGTAGGTCCCATCCCCGTGCACTTCCTCAACCTTTTGAGAGACAATGTATGGATCGGATGTCCCGGAAGACGAAGATCCGGATGTTGTCCCCTCATCAATTATAGTCTCTGCTCTCCGGGTGGAGCATGCAATACTGTCATAGTTGACTATCGATCTCGGAGGTGGCGGCCGGTGGGTTTCAGCTCTGACAAGAGTTAAATGGTGGTCTTCAACGGCTTTCATCGAAGAGTTAATTGCGGCCGCGGCTCCATTCACCTGCTTGGCAAATTCAAGGCTTTGACTTTCATGTGCCTTTTTGGATTCCACAATTTCCTTATAGCTCACACTGATCACCTCCATCATTGAAGCTAGGTCTTCGACAATCTTGGTAGAATCCTTTGTCGATTTGGCCTCGACCCCCATTTGGTACCCTGTAACAAAACTTTCGAATACATGAGGTCCGTTTTTGACACATGACAGAAACACAGACAAAGCAGGTAAATCGGAATCCATGATCCACTTTTCCACCTGCTTTCCCACGGCCTTCCAAGCACTCTTAATCGCGACACTTGGAAACATTTCGAACAACTTTTTCGTATCTGAGATATTCGCGAAAAACTGTCTGTAGCGCGCGTATGCATCAAGAGTCAACTGTTTCTACAGATACATCACGACGAGCAACAAACGATCTATATACCGCGTGAACTTTTTACTACAAATGATAATGAAAGTTTGATTTTTTACACCATACCTAGTCAGTTGGTTTAGGATGGGGTTAGGTTTTAGATTAGGTTGTGGATTAGGTTTGGGTTCAATTTCAAAGTCTCGGATTTATTTATGGGTTGGTTTTCGGCAACGCTTGCGCAAATAATAGCTTTTTTTAAATGACCCATAACGATATAAAAAATAACTGAAAACTAACCAAAACTTGAGCCAAAAAGGCGGTAACCACCATATATTACGCCATTATTATTATTCACAGCGCGAAATGTTTAAATAGAGATTAAATGGTTTCAAGAGATGCACGTAGTGGTGTTATGAGCTTTTTTGTAGGTGGACGCGTCAAAGACTTAGGAAGGTCAACTTTGATTTTTTAAATGAAACCACATGTTTTTATGCACCAATCGATGCAGTTTTTCATTATCTATATGTAGGGATTTTTGGTAAAATAAGGATACACTTTCAAACACCAAATTAGAGAAAACAAGAATGTTTAATAAAATTGAAAATGAAGAAAAACCAAAGTTATATTATACACACTCGCTCGCTCGCTTTCTCTCTCTAAACAGTCTACTTGACCTCTCGCACGACTCTTGACGCTCTTACGACTCACAACGCACTGCCCTGCATCTTTTACTCCCCGAAAACGATTTCTTCACACACCCACACCCACACCCACACCCACACGCGCGCGCGCACACTCATTCATACCGATAACATATACACGCACTCCTTAAGGTCTAGAGTTCGTAAGATCCTCGAGGCAAGGATCCCACATATAAAAAAAGGTATTAACGTATATGTATTGTGACGTGGCAGTTTTACCAACGTCCTCCGAGACCGGATATCGGAAGACCGGGTCACCCTCTGGCAGAATAAATGCGAGATGGGCCGTAGCGAGCGCTCGCCCTGTGCACGAGCGAGACCCATGGGCGAGTACTCATATTTTTGAACGTCGCGCCAATTTGCGCGACGCGATTTCGCAGGACCGTAGTCAGGTCCCGGCGAGGACCTGAAGCAAAGTTTCCCCGAAGGAGAGGAACGCGGTCAGCTCCGACGAAAACTCCGGCACCGGAATTCGAGGGATCAACGCGGCCCAGGAGGAACACCCTGGAGATGCAGAGGAGGACATGCGGTGCCGTAGACGGAATCGCCGATGCCTCGCTGTCACCTCGTCCGGAGGAAAACCTGGCCAGTTTCCGGATAGGCCCGCGTCGATCGCCGCACGATGAAACAACCAATCATCGAACGCCGCTGCCGGGGAACCGAGGAATAGCCGATCGCCAGGGACCGTCGCGCCGAGGCTAGGCCCCGGCCGAACATCTATTCGCGATAGGTCGGATCGCCTGCGGGGAAAGAGCGCGGACAGGGGGGGACGCTCCGCTTCCGCGTTCCCGAGTCATCGCGCCGAAAGATCACTTCTTCGTTGGCTCCACGATAGAACAGTCGCGTATAATTAGCAAATAAAATAGTAATTAGTGCGATTCGCTGCCGGAACAAGAGGGACGAGCAGATCGAACGTCGCCGTTGCCGGGTAAGCTTTCGTCAGATTCCATATCGGTAAAGTGATTTTTCTCGCGCTGGCTCGGTACGCGTGTTCGTGATCGCGTCGCCGAAACCCATAAGCAGCCACGAGGCTGCCGGTATTTGCGCAAACCGTAGGGCAACGAACGCGCGGGGACAATATTATTTGGTGAGGGCCGTGCCCTATTTATTTCTTTAGTGAGGATCCGCGCGTCGTTGTAGTTTTCATGCCAACCTCGGCTCGTTCCACGGTGCGACGCCGCCACGTGCTCTCGCCGTATTTTCGCGACTTGTTACGCCGACGAGTATCGCGTACGCTGACGCTACCACCGCGTTGCTGCCGGATTCGACGCGTCTCGAAGGGGTCCGAAGAGGGCAAATCGCGCGTGTACCGATCTCCCGTCACGCGCCGGCTAACCTAGAAACGCTGCCGGTCGTTGCCGGCACGGCCATTGTGAACCGGCAAATAATAAAGACTTGTTAGCCGAAATTCCGAGTGTCTTATTACGTGAGAAACCTTCCCGCCGCGGGGAACGCCTCGGGTTCGCCCCGCGTAGTACCCTGCGACCGTTCGCGGAACATCGTGATCGAATATCGGTTGTCGCAGGCGCGTCCGAACGCTTCTCGAACACGTTAGTTGCGGTAATCGCTTAGCGTGGCACCTTCCGTGCCTGGCGCCCGAAAATCTAGGCAAAGTTTCGAGAAGTGACGTGCCTGCGAACAACTTTTGTCCCGGGTGGACCGCGTCTCGTGCGGCCGAACGCGGCCCGGCCTCCGGGCTTGTAAATACCCGGTGTCGTCAGGATTTTCGCCCTCCTAGCGACGGCCAAATTCTGGACGACGTGACAGTATATGTCGAAAAATCATTAGTTTAAAAGTTATTTTAATTTAAATATTGCTATGAAACCCTCACTTTTTCTTGCTAATAATAACTTTATTTTTTTAATATCTATTTACAAAAAGGATTTAATGCAACGTCTATTTACATCTCCACCTTCAAGATCTCGGTCGATATTTTACAACAATCGTTTATGATACGTTCCTTCTGTTTCGACTCCGACCGACGGTCGAAAAGTCAGGTGGCTGGGATCGCCCAGATTTGGACGCGCAGGAATGTGAGGCTCACGGAACGGAGAGATCGGACGGAAGAAACTCGCGAAGAAACGCTTGGTTTCGTTTGAAAATCCAATACTTTATTGACGTTGGTTTGATTCGAATCGTACTAATGGAGATCGTACTCGCGACTGAATTGGAGCGACTGTGTTCGCGGAACGGTTAGCGAGAGACAAAGTCACGGGGGGTCCCGCTTCGCAGGAGAGGTCTTTGAAAAACCGGCGTTTCAACGAACGCGCGTTGACATGATTGGCCCAGACCGATCGCAGAGTCGATTGTTTCGGGATTCAAACGGAGGTGGCTTACGGGTCAAGACAGCGAACCGTTGCGAGCGCGGCAACAGTAACACTCGACGTGTTCTTCACGCGACTTGACACGGAGAGAAAAAACCCGTAATGAGCAACGGTTGCCAGTGGGTCACATCGACCCGTAAACTCCTCGATTTGAATCCCGAACACCTTCATATCGAGAAAATCTTCTGCATAAACGGTATTCTTTATCCGAGGTTTTCTTTACAATATTTACATTAATATATCTATAAAACTAATAATTTTTTACTAAACTAATCTTTTTATAGAAAGCAAAATGCTGCATCGATTGATACATAAAACCATACGGTTCCGTTTCAAAAATCAAAGTTGACCTTCATAAGTCCTTGACGCGTCCACCTACAAAAAGAAAGAATAACACCATTCTGTGCATCTCTTGGAACCATTTAATCACCATGTACATAGTTCTCGCTGTAAATAATAGTAATGGCGTTGTTTGTGGCGATTTTATGTCAATCGTATCATCATGAAGGAAGACGATAATCTCGTCATGCAGATATATACGCGAGTGAAGGGAGCCATTCACAGCGGTCGCGATTGACAAGAGAGAGTTTAGGAAGGCTTTGACGTGTGCAGACGCGTGTTTGATTCTGCGATAAATTTGTAAAACGAAATTATTAACTTTGTAAATTCCGCGAGTGATCGGGTTTTAATTGTGTTACGAGCCAGGGCTGTGAAGTAGCACGAGTGGCCGGCGAGGTGTTATTACTCTTGGATTAAGGTTTTAAGAGTGCAGACGAACCTGATGCGTAACCAGGGTGCTGCTAGGAAACGGACGAACCTGATGCGATAATCAGGGAGCCGCTTAGGATGGTTAAGAGTGCAGACGAACCTGATGCGTAACCAGGGTGCTGCTAGGAAACGGACGAACCTGATGCGATAATCAGGGAGCCGCCTAGGATGGTTAAGAGTGCAGACGAACCTGATGTGATAATCAGGGAGCCGCCAAGGATAGTGGGTGGGCCTCGTAACTAATATAATTTAATTGATACAATCCGAGCGGTAAGATTGTATCGTGCGGGAACGTTCAATTACTAGATTAGGATTTTGGTCAATAATTAAGGGTTTAAGAAAATTGCACGATTAACCAAACAACACAAATATATTCTAATAAAGAATGTGGTATGTACAATTGGTGTCGCGACTGAATGGAAGTAGTAGTATATGTTTGATATTATTACCTAAGATGCTTGGTTTTGACGCACTGGCAATGCGGGGGTCTCGAAATCAACTTAAGAAGAGCCTAACAGATTTAATACCGGACTAGCGGAATCTATACGGTTATATTTGATCGAAGGGGAACTTTAGCCCGATCTCACTGGAAGTGACTTTACGAGTTGCAGCACGACGCACAGTGGTCCCAAATCCCGAAAAGCTGGCCAAAACCCCTAAACGTACTTCAATTAAGCCAAAAATTAGTATTCTATGGTTTTCGAGGTCGCTGATTACAAATCTAAACTCAAAATTTGAAAAAACAAAATGGCGGATTCAATATGGCGAACACGTACGTTAAAAAATTCTTAGTTCTATTCAAAAATTCGTATTCTATGGTTTTCGGATTCGCTGATTACAAATCTGAACTCGAAATTTGAAAAAACAAAATGGCGGATTCAATATGGCGAACACGTACGTTAAAAAATTCTTAGTTCTATTCAAAAATTCGTATTCTATGGTTTTCGGGGTCGCTGATTACAAATCTGAACTCGAAATTTGAAAAAACAAAATGGCGGATTCAATATGGCGAACACGTACGTTAAAAAATTCTTAGTTCTATTCAAAAATTCGTATTCTATGGTTTTCGGGGTCGCTGATTACAAATCTGAACTCAAAATTTGAAAAAACAAAATGGCGGATTCAATATGGCGAACACGTACGTTAAAAAATTCTTAGTTCTATTCAAAAATTCGTATTCTATGGTTTTCTGGGTCGCTGATTACAAATCTGAACTCAAAATTTGAAAAAACAAAATGGCGGATTCAATATGGCGAACACGTACGTTAAAACATTGTTAGTTATTTTCAAAAATTGAAGCTGACTGTAATGTTTCGTTTTGTAAAAAACGTGACTTCTGTTCTGTTTGAACTTTGCCATTTTGTCCTGATGTGAGAAAATAATTTCCCTAATGCCGTCTTTGTTTCATTATCTATTTTAATTAAACTCCCATGCTTTTCGAATATCTCATTCTGAAGGCGTTCAGATATTGCACTGGTAGTGTTATTCAAATATCCTTTAATAAAGAGGAAAATCTGTTTCCTCGTAAATCTTATTTCGGTATCACGAGAACCTGAAAGTAATCGAAATAAATATTTAAAACATGTGGTCTAAGAATTAATTAAAAAATTAATAATTAATTAAAAAATTAATAAATAATTATAAAATTAATAATTAATTATTTAATTCTCAGAATTAATTTATTTTACCTTCCTGTCCCTTAAAGGTCGTTTTCTCTAGCTCTCTTATTGAGACGTTTATATCTCGGTAACAAATGGACTAAAAATAATGTTATTATAGTGTTTCGAAAATGTCTGAATACCAGCTATAAGAATATAAAAAAAAATAACGTTTTTTTTTTTCAAAAATTGACTCGTGACCTTCGCAGGACATTTCAAGGTCACTATAAGGTCAAGCGCATACCATCGTTAAATGTGCTCCTTCAAACCACACAATTTTTATTTGAAACATTTTTTAGTATCATTCATACTTTATGAGATATTTTAGTGAAAGCGAATAAAATGCCTACTCTGCGCTATAAAAAATGGCGGTACGTGTGAATCGGCAGCATTCGGCAGCTGATTTTTGTGGATATTACGAGATAATAGTATAAACTAAGACCTGTAAAATTTTTTTGACGGGATGTATCTTGGGCTTTAACTTATCTCTAAATCTTTAAAATGTATGCATCAAATTTTACGTTCCACTTCCGTATAACTATTTAGCGGTTAACATTAACAATTCAGCACTAAAAACGATTGAACTTAACTCCACAAACTGCATCCATTATGTTGTATAAAAATCACTATATTCCAATATAACTTGCACACTTTACACTTACACTTTGTACCTACACACAAACTCGTGAAAAATGCCTGTCTAACGAACGCAAAGTTTCGACTACGACTGCGACTCAGGTAAAAAGATGCAAGCAATTTCTCGTTTACCTCACTACGGAGTCACTATTAGAGTACCCAACCCAATGGGTAAAACGGTCCTAAGTCAATTCATTTTTGGGGTTTTGGCCAGCTTTTGGCGATTTGGGACCACTGTGCGACGTGACACGGTTTGAGTCTACGAGAGTACTAGCCCCCGAGAGTAAAGACGCAAGGGTTTATATATCCCTAGAATGAATGGAACACGTTGTTCATTATCTGTATCACTTAGGGCCAGACTCTCGTTTTTTGTCACTTTCAATTAAATCGGGTCCGAACTCGGTCTTCGTTAAAAAGGGGTTAACTATGATATGAAAAGGTTATCTAGGGCGCTTCCTTCCAGAGACGATCCTGAATAGATTCCTATGTAGAATTTAATAGGGAACTGTTCTCTATCCGTCACAATTGTGACGGACGTTGAGTCCTTGTTCACTCGGTTCAGCAAGACTTGGATTCTATCAGGCCGGTTGTACTTTTGAGGTTTGAGGGCATTGGAAGCATTGAGGCTCCTTTGCAGTGCATACCGAAGCTGAGAGGATCGCAAGGCTAACCGTTGTGCTGCCGGCATGGGTTGTCTTAAGGGCATGCCGGCAATTGGACAGGGAATTCCAATTGGAACTCTGCTGTTGATCACTCGCGATGAGGTTTGATTATAAAAGGTAAGAGAGCTCTCTTAGTCTTAAGGTTTAGAATGTATCTTAATGATATTTGATGCGATTTATGTGCTGAGCCTTCCTATAGACGAAATTTATGTATTGCTTCCTTTGACTAATAAATCATTGTGTCTTGCTTTGGCTTTTCCTCGTAATTCGTCGAGGTTTTTATGCCGAAGCAAGAATTTGTTTAATCGGGAAATTGTGTATTTTATTCTAGTATAAGTTCGAACATTGTTTAATCTGAACTTTTATGAATCTTATCTTTTAAAATGACTGAAAAACATGATAACCAGGCATATGATGAATGTAGTAAACTCGATTCGATATAGGTTCAACGTGAAATTACTGGCGTTAAATCAGTGGTACTTTCTTTTCCAGGTGTGTCCATATAACGAGATTCGCAATCCATTAGATGGGTACAACATTAGCTGCAACATGAGGCATGAGACTATATCTGACTTATAGGATTCAACATACACTTGGACTCAAAATCAGGCAGTTCGTACACCAAATTAGCCAACCAGTCGGTTAACAGACCAAGCTATTTCACTGATCTACTCGGCTTGTCATATTCTGATTCTATGGCTGAGGAAATTTCAGCCTACATGACATCCTTCCTTACTCCAGGGGAGGTGCTCATAGACGTTGACTTTTCCGATGTTGGTAGTAGTGATTTCGAACACTCGGGTCTTCTGGCCCTAATTTCAAGGATTATGCTGATGACTGACGCAACTACTACCTTTAATAACGTATCTCCAAACACTATTAGGGAGGCGGACATCAATATCGCTCGATGGGCTTTCTACCATCGGGTCATAGAACGCATCCCGGATCTAGACGATGAATATGCCTTAAACAATTATCGAATCACTAATTCACCCAACAATCAAACTTTGACAGCTTTACAGTATCGCGGTGACCGGGGCGGATTGAACCCACCAACAAAATTCTATAAGGATGACGCAATGACGAGATTTTACCCTGGAGTGGGTAGAAGAATAAACTATGCTGTAGATGAAGATGATTACATCAAATTCAGCCACAAGGGGGGAGATCCATTTAAATGGCATCTATACGAACCAGTGAAAAACAGGCGTAAATCGAATTGGTAATATCTGCTGAACCACCCTTATAGGGAGAAATTTTACAAAATCTTCATTCTGGCAACATAATTAAAATAAGCATTATACATATATCTCTATGTATCCGTTATAGGATATAGGAGCCGTTATTTAATTGAAGGATTCAAATAACTTCCAGGATGGCGCGATTTTTTCACAAAAACCATACATTGTTGATTTCTCCATAGCATCTCACCACCGAAACCGAATCATCGGCGCGCGCGCATCGCGTCACGAGAAGCGTTCGCGTTCACTTTGCGATACCATGCGATCGAATGCCCACGCGTGTAAAACATTTCCCGCGTGTGCTTTTGTAGTGCAGTGAAATTGTGAAGTAATCAGGTGTGAAGTGTGACGATATAAAGTACAATTTAGGATTTACAATCGTACAAAAACATCAACAAAATGGTGAGTAAAGAAACTCATAGTACCTTTTGTATTTATAAAAATTGTGGAATTAGAAGTAGGGACAATATATTAAATGTCCGATTTTATGGTCTGCCTGTTTCTGATAGAGATCGGTTAATCACATGGTTAGTAAATAGTGGTTGCGATCATCTAATAGAAGAATCAGACGCAGAATTGCGGAAATTTTCAATATGCAGCAGACATTTTTCAGCAAATGTAATATTTCCAAATGGTAGATTGAAAAGAAATGCGGAACCTCTTCTTTATGATATTGAATCTAATGATGAGGATGAAGATTTTGACAGTGATACTGACAAACATTACCGCGAGCAAATACGTGTTTTGGAAATAAAACTAAAGCGAAAAAATTCTGCTATGAAAACATTAAAAAATAAAAATATTAGACTAATACGGGAATGTCGAAATAAGAAGCAAATTATTTCACGTTTGCAACAAAAATTACAAATATTGACAGACGGTAATTTGTCGGATAAAACACTTTTAAATGCTATACGACGTCGAGTCCAAGGATTTTTATTGACATTTATCACGATGCAATTATTTCACAACAAGCAATCTTCTTATACTGAAGAAGAGCAGCAATTAGCAAAAAAAAATGCATTATACTTCGCCCAGTTTGTACGCAAAAATGCGTAAAGAATTTAATTTTATATTACCTGGGAGAAGTATAATCAGCAAATGGTTTAACAGTGTAAATCTATGGCCAGGAATTTGCAATAATTTGTTTTTACAACTTAAATCAAAAGTTGATTGTATGGACATTAGCGAACGCAACTGTGTTTTGTTAATAGATGAAATGCGGATAAAGAAATGTTTTGATTTCCATGAACGTCGACAGAAAGTTGAAGGTTTTGAAGATTTAGGATCACTAGGTTTTGACTCCGACCAGTAAGGTCGATCTTTCACTCTGCTCCTGCAGAGTTCGGCTATATTTCCAAATCAGAGGTTCGAGCCCTCACCTCCAGCCGAGGGACTTGTCCCCTGGAGTCTTTTCCTTCGCTTCTTTTATATTAGTATTTCGCTTCAACTGTTACTATATCACACAGTGTACTCTCATCATTTATTTTAAATATAGTATTTTATTTTGTTCATCATAATCCAGTTTGAGTTATCATTCCTTCACCTCTTCGTTCGACGTGGATCCTACCGACGCGTAGTAGTTCAATTCGTTCGCGTTCTCACCTTCCATTCGGAAAAGATCAATCAATCGAAGCAGCCCTTCGAGGACCGAAGCAGCCTTTCGAGGACCGAAGCAATATCAGACGTTTGCCGTATATTTCGAAGGATCGAAATAGCCGCAGAACGAGAGCTTTGCAGCCTCCAGATCCAACAGCCGTAGCCAAGCAGAGTTCCAGAATTCAGCCTACTCCAGGACCTTGCTGATCCTGATATCAGCCTACTCCAGGACATTGCTGAGAGGGAACCGGAGGGTTACGGGGTCGTTTAATGGTGACTCTGATCCATAGGAGGATATACCGCAGTGGCGGTGGTCCGTAACCTAAAACCCTCTTGCTCCACCTCCTTGTGGTGGTTCCTGGGCACTCACTTCGGTGGGTACTGCGCCTTCTGCGCAGCATGGCAGTGTCCAACCGTGAGCGGCGGGAAGTAGCTCCTGTGATGTGTGAGGCGATGCCGGCGGGATCTTCGGATCCTGGCAGGGCCTCCCTAGCCGGTAAGGCTCACACGGAGTAGGAGTGAAAACCGCTGCGCAATGTGTCCTGGGCAGCATGTTGTCTGTCCAGGGCCCCATACCGTAAACCGGTGGTCACGTTTTACCGGAACGGGGGGCTTGCCTTAATCGGCCGGCCTGCGAGGAGGATAAACCTTTATAAAGAAGTCTCTAACCCTAAGCTATCGTAACGTGGCGATGGGGTACCCCCGGAGTAAGCGCCGGGGGTGGGTGGATGGATGCATCTCACCCGCAAGCGTTGTACAGGGTGTAACAAAATTTTGTGTCATGGTTTTGGCAGATGGTTCTATACCTGCGGATCGGTGGAGTTTTGTTAAAAGAAATTACCGCAAAATTGACCTTGACCTTGAAATTCAAGGTCAAATTTTTTTATGCTTGTATCGCATTCTACTCACCATGGGAACCAAACTTGTCAAAGGAACCACAGGTCACAACTCAACCGTTCTCTTATAAAACAATGTTAAATGTTTTAACGTCGTCTTCCGTTTCTTGAGTTTCTCATTCTTTGCCATAGAATAGAACCATCAAGATTTATCGCTCTTAATAGTCGTGCTTGATCACCGGCTTCAAAAACCAAAATTCATCAAATTCAAAAAACCGTAAGACAGTTCGATGTTCGAATGTTGTTAGGAAAGAGAAACATCTTGTATCCTACTATTTGTGAACTGAATTAACGGCTTAATCTTTTCGGTCACCATTGATGTTTATTCAATTTCACATTTACACTTTGGTGTATATAATTGTTAAGGGTTATGTATCGAACAGTCTTACGGTTTTTTGAATTTGCCGCCAAATATCGATCGGTTTGGGTTTCGATCTATTGATTCCTATTGGTTCTTGTTCTTCTTCTTTGGGCTCATGTGTAGTGAGTGTTAGACGTTAGTTATGCCAACGAGAACAAGAAATTATAATTTGCGTCGTTATAACGTGCGTCAGATGCTTCATGCTATTGATGAAGCATTTGGAAATTACACCTTAGCTCGCAATATATATCGCGAATATTTAATTAATACCGGACAAGGAAATCCTAGAAATGTGCCAGACAGAAGGGATTTTCAAAGATTGGACCAACGTTTTCAGGATTTTGAATTTGTTATTACTCCTGGACATCGGAGGGCAGGCCGACCTCGTATTCATTGGAGGAAAGAGGAGCATATAATTGCACTTGCTCGTGCTCATCCTCTATTGGGTTTACGCGGCATTGCACGTCGGGTTGGCGTTTCGCACATGACTGTGCTACGCGTAATTCGCAATGAAGGATTACGTCCATATCGTATTCGACGAGTTCAAGCTCTTCATCACGGTGATCATCTTCTACGACGCAACTTTTGTCGCTGGATGCTGAAGAAATTAGAACGCAATCCACAGTTTCTTCAAAATGTGGTTTTCACAGATGAGAGCAATTTTTCGAACACAAATATTCAGAATTCGCAAAATACTAGAATCTGGGCATATCGAAATCCACATGCAATGATCGAAAGATTTAATCAAGGCCACTTCTCGATTAATGTGTTGGGAGGAATCATTGGGGATAATATTATCGGCCCTTTTTTATCTGCCAAAGTCATTAACTGGAACACATTATCGTCAGTTTCTTCGTTCGCGTTTCATAAATCGATTGAGGCAAATTATACCACAAGACAGGCGTCGCCATATTTATTTTGTGCATGATGGAGCACCACCCCATTATATTAGACCGGTACGTGAATTTTTATATGAAATGTTCGGAAGTCGATGGATAGGGCGAAGACCTGCACCTCATTTGTGGCCGCCACGTTCCCCAGATCTTACGCCAATTAACTTCTTTTTCTGGGGAGCAGTGAAGGATATTGTTAATCGGTCAGGACCGCCAATAAGAACTTTGCAGCAATTGAAATCACGAATCGAAGACGCTTTTCGCCTTGTGCAGTTTATACCGAACATTTACGAAAAAGTTCGCAAAAATTTGGAAGAAAGACTAAGGATCTGTTTACGAAATAATGGTGGCCATATCGAAGCCGGTGATCAAGCACGACTATTAAGAGCGATAAATCTTGATGGTTCTATTCTATGGCAAAGAATGAGAAACTCAAGAAACGGAAGACGACGTTAAAACATTTAACATTGTTTTATAAGAGAACAGTTGAGTTGCGACCTATGGTTCCTTTGACAAGTTTGGTCCCCATGGTGAGTAGAATGCGATACAAGCATAAAAAAATTTGACCTTGAATATCAAGGTCAAGGTCAATTTTGCGGCAATTTCTTTTAACAAATCTCCACCGATCCGCAGGTATAGGACCATCTGCCAAAACCATGACACAAAATTTTGTTACACCCTGTACAACCTCGGAATACTTGCCGACCTCCCGTTGTATTTAGGCTTACGGGGAGTATGCGGCTCTGCCCCGGTGGACCTTTATGTCCGCTTCGATATAAGAGGGTATCGAGTGAAGCGCCCCCAGAAATGGGGGCGTTGTAAAAAGGCCCGATAATGCAATTATGAATTTTTCTAAAGACGAGCCTCGGACGAAAGGGCAACCGCGCCCGGAAGCGGACGAAGTAGGAGGCTTGGCCTCGGGCTCCCAACGGAGCTCGAGACCAAGTGTGAGGGGAGGGGCCTCTGCCCACCCTCGGAGCCAGGCTCCGTGAGAGTGGGCACGCGGTCGCGGCTGGGGGCTGCCTCTCTGAGCAGCTCGAGGGGTAGTCCCCTCGGCTGCTCCCCCGCGGTGCGCGATGTGGAGGACGACGGGATGTCGGTGGCGTCCGTCTCGTCGTCCTTCACGTCGAGCAAGCGACCCCCGCATCGCCGTCTCCCTTGGAGGTTTCCGGGGAGAAGAAGAAGTCCCGGTATCGGGACCCCGCACCGACAGCTGGCGAATGCCAGCTGGAGATGCGGCACCTTCTCCCTGGACAAATTGTCGCTCTGGCGGTGGAGTCCAGCCTGATGGTTGAGACTACCGCCGCCAAAAGAGGCAATTTGAAGGGGACCACGGTCCGCGACCTGAAGGACGCGGCGAGGCATACAGGGGAGCCCCGCCCTCTCCCCCGGAAGAATTGATCCCGCGGGACCCGGTGAACCGCCAGCAGACCTGTGGGACTGGGTGCAGGCGGAGAACCGGGCCCTCAGGGGAGAAAATGCGAGGCTCGGCCGGGAGCTCGTGGGTCTAACAAGGAGAGCGCAAGGTCGATGCCTCTCAGATTTGATTGAAACTTTGTAAAGTTATAGATCTCGTTCTCCTGTTAACGTGTATACCCCATTATAGCCACAGATACTCAGTAGTTTTTAAGATATTTATAATTAAAGGTTTTCATTACCGTGAATATAGGTTTTATTTCCATGTATATCAAGTACCGTTGTGGCTTGGAGGTAGCGTGCCGGAATAGTACGCCGTTGACCAGGGTTCGATTCCTTGTCGATCAGAGTTTTTTTTTACCAATTAAACTTTCCTTATTTGTTTGTACTACTGTAATATTATTATTTATTATAGTGATACTGCTCTTCACATGCAAAAATGAATATTTAATTTTAATAAAGCATAACATGGAAATAATGCGTTACATGCATAAAATAACTATAGAGATAAAGTTAATACTCACAAGCATTATTACATGCAGCAATGGTACTTATCATAGAAACATGAAAAGCAAAGCACACAAAAACATCTAGCACATCTAATAAATGCAGGTGCATTACATGCACATGCACATATACAGAATCGATGAACTATTCGTAAACAATGAAGGACTTTGCACATCCACAATCAAAATTATTCCCCCCAAATGTACACCTCTCGTCCAGCCGTGTGATGTGTATTTTTACCGGCAAATTAAGAATTTTATAAAAAGAATACAAAACTGCAATTATCTGATTGAAAATAAAAGAGAGATAGCAAGCATGGAAGACGCAATAAAAATACACTCGCTCATACATCGGCAATTGTGTGCAACCATTTTTCAACCCATGCTTGAATATACATGGTTTGCATCAGTATTGTCAATAGAACGGGAAATTTTTCAAAACATAAATCAGGTGTATTTCCCAATAGAAATAAACAACCTGCATTTATTAGATGTGCTAGATGTTTTTGTGTGCTTTGCTTTTCATGTTTCTATGATAAGTACCATTGCTGCATGTAATAATGCTTGTGAGTATTAACTTTATCTCTATAGTTATTTTATGCATGTAACGCATTATTTCCATGTTATGCTTTATTAAAATTAAATATTCATTTTTGCATGTGAAGAGCAGTATCACTATAATAAATAATAATATTACAGTAGTACAAACAAATAAGGAAAGTCAACGGCGTACTATTCCGGCACGCTACCTCCAAGCCACAACGGTACTTGATATACATGGAAATAAAACCTATATTCACGGTAATGAAAACCTTTAATTATAAATATCTTAAAAACTACTGAGTATCTGCGGCTATAATGGGGTATACACGTTAACAGGAGAACGAGATCTATAACTTTACAAAGTTTCAATCAAATCTGAGAGGCATCGACCTTGCGCTCTCCTTGTAAGGGAGACCCTCGATGCCACCCATAGGGCCGCCGAGTGTGTCGGGCCTCCCCACTGTGCAATGTGCGCGTCGTTGGGGAGACCCGCCAATCATAAGGTGGGGAGCAAAGCCTGCTTCCCGCCTCCAAAGGCCAGGAAGGGCAAAAAAGGGGGGGCAGGTGCGGTGCCACCCCCTAAGGCAACAGGAGGAGGCGGGGGGATCCTGGCGATCATGGCGATGGAAGTTGAGTCGGCTGCGGCGGCTGGGGGGACTACTCCCCCGCCGCCGTCGCAGCCGTCCGAGGAGGGAGGTCCTGTGGCTATTAATTAATGGCGCACAGGGCCTCCCTGTTGATACTGCAGGCCAACCTGAACAACTGCCGCCGGGCACAGGACCTGATGGTCCAATGCCTGGCGGAGTGGCAGGTTGGCCTGGCAGTGACCACGGAGCCCCACGAAGTCCCCGACCATCCGCACTGGTTCGGGGACGAGGTGGGCTCCGTGGCGATATGGCATCGTCGCCATTCGATGACGGTACCCCCTGCTCCGTGGTCGAACGGGGCAGGGGGATGATTTTGGTAAAATGGGGAAGGTATCTAGTCGCTGGATGCTACAATTCACCCAATTGTGGCTCCGCCGAATTCGGGAGGTTTTTGCACCGGCTGGGGGCCATGTTGGCCCCCTATATGACCGGTCCGGTGCTGGTCCTGGGGTACCTCAATGCGAGGTCTACCAATTGGGGGAACCCCAGGACCAGCTCCCGAGACGGAGCCCTTGTTGATTGGGCGGAGGGGCTGGAGCTCCGGTTACTAAACCGGGGCTGCGTGCCTACGTGCGTGAGGTGGAATGGGTGGTCGATTGTGGATGTTTCGTTCGTGATCGCCGCCGCCTCGCGCAGCGTGTCCAACTGGCGGGTCTGGAGCGGCATTGTCTTATTTATTTAATTTTGCTTCCAAAATAGGAAATGAAATGGAAGATGCAAAATTTAAAAACCACCTGAAGGGGAATACAAAATACAAGCGACCTGCGTTAAGTTTATGGCGTATGTCCAAAATATGTCGCCAAAGTTAAGTTACTAAAATACTAAAACTTGTATTTTGCAACTTTTTTGTGTGCTTTTATAAAAAATTTTAAAAACGATTCGTAGAGATTACGTCTCTATCAATGAAACATATTCATATTCAATATAAACATATTCAAATAAACATAACAATGAAAATTTCATCAAAATCGGTCGACGTTCCAATGAGCTACAATCATTTAGCCTTCCGTCGGGCGCAGCGGTTCTAGGAGATAGATTAATCACTATTTTGCTATATATTGTATGGATTTTTATATGAGAGCTCTGTGTATAATAAACGAAATTTCGAGGCAGTTTATACTAATTTACATCAAATGGCCTCAACGCCCGCTGCTCGCTCTGGCAGCCGGTCGCGTTTGTTTTATATTTGCCGCGGTCACAATACTGTCGGCGCTCACGCAGCACACGCTTCATCTCACGCAGGAGAGTTCCAGAACCACGATCAGGTGTTTTCCTGTATTCTTCAACTCTCCTTTTCTACGCCTGCCTCATACACAATTTTCTCAAAATCTATTTTGCACATAATTTGTTCAAGTTTTTCTAGTTGTTCTAATTGTTTAGAGAACGCCAGGTCGTTTGGTCTGACTTTTTATAATGTTATACTGTTTTATAACTTTCGTGTTTCGTGCATGGTATATGTGTAATGTAGTAGAATGTAGAGGAAAGGGTGGTAACAAAGTTTCCCAATTATGTACAGTTACTAGATTTATTATTCTGACGCTATAAAAAAGCCGATAACTTTTTTAATATTGTACTATACGATTTGAACTTTTTGGTGAAGCTAGAGCAATTAGTTTAATACATGATGTGAAAATTTTTGTTTCAAAAATAGTAATAGATCGGAATTGTTGAAAATATAATAAAAGTTGCATTTTACAATTTTTTTATGTGAGCCTATACAATTGAAAATTTAAGAAATACGTTTTGTAGAATTGTGTCAATGACACATATTCTGAAAATTTCTTCTTTTTTTCTTCTTGAAGAAGACTTCTTCTTTCGACTTGACGAAAATTTTTCGAATATTTTTTACACCACCCCCCAGGATTAATCCACCCAATAAAAAAAATCTGTGCAAAGTTTCAGTTCGATCGAATGACGGGAAAACGTGCCCCCGGGCTGTTATTACTTTTCTTTTTATAAAACAAACGGTGTTTGGAAAATTTGAGAAAAATAACAGAACAAAATCCAAAAATTTTTTTAGAACTTTGAAAACTCAAGTGTTTTCACTGCCTTTTATCAATAAACATTAACGAAAAATGTGTAATTTTGTTTTAAACTTGCGGAACTCACTTATTTTTAATTGCATATTACTTTTCAGGAAATTACGTAAATTTCTTTTTTTAGAAGTAAAAAAGAATTTCATAATTATGATTCGAAAAGCCCTCTAAAATGAACCGTTAAATAAATATGAGTGAATTAATAGGACGTTGTCCGGTCGAGGTAAACAATGCGATAACGCCCTTGTCGGCGCAGCGCTCGGCGGGCCGCGCCGCGTTGTTGCTCGATCATCGCGTTATAATATCCCTTGCCTCATCCGAACATTGTTCTACAAATTCACTCATATTTACTTAACGATTCATTTTAGAGGGCTTTTCCAAACGAAGTTTTGAAAATTTTTTTACTTCTAGAAAAAGAAATTTACGTAATTTCCTGAAAAGTAATATGCAATTTAAAAATAAGTGAGTTCCGCAAGTTTAAAACAAAATTACACATTTTTCGTTAATGTTTATTGATAAAAGGTTATCAAAACACACTTCAGTTTTGAACTGTCAAAATATATTTTTTGATTTGTTCTGACATTTTTCTCAATATTTCCGAAAACTGTACTATACGAAAAAATGTAATAGCACATAAAAGACGTAGTCTGTCCAGGTCTATAGATTCTGTGCAACATATTTTTCGATGCAGTCAATAATTTGGAAGATATTCGAGAAAAACCGTTTTATGAGCATTTAATGAATTATTTTTATACTAGTTTATACTAGTTTTATACTAGGCCCTCCGGGCGGGTTGCCTTTGCGGACGGCGTGCCTTCGGCACGCCCTCGCAGCCAGGCCCTTCGGACGGGTTGCCCTTGCGGGGCAATGACATCACAACTTTTGAACGACTGGACTTTAGCATGGACAGAATTTCTGATTCTCTCAATGTATCACAATCATATTGTTTTTCGCGGTTCAACTCTTGATTAAATGCATCGTGCATCGGACGATTGAGCGCTGTCATGCCTAATTGAGGTAATACCTTGTTCGATATCATCAAGCACATGTCCTCAATTAATATCAATGCCTCGTTGTGAATTTCCTTGCTTAGTTGCAAATCTGGATTGTTATCTTTGTATTTGGTCCACAAAAATCAATCGGTTTCGATGGGAAGCATGTTGAGATATTATCGAAAACAATGTTCGTATTTGATGAGCATTTGACGAAAAAAATTGGAAAAGTTGTCCGGAAACATGGAAATTCGGGAAAAAATGAGACTACCCACACCGCGACCGCCGTGAGAGGGCCACGACGGCGTCACCTACCGCGGTTCCCGCCAGATGGACAACGCGACGTAGCGAGTTTCTCGCAAGTAAAGTCCACGACGGCGTCACCTACCGCGGCCACCGCCAGATGGCCAACGTGACGTAGCGAGTTTCTCGCAATTAAAGTGTTGACATTGAATCTTGAAAGTGGGCATGAAATTCCTGTTTCAGAAACTAATTCGATGCATATCATCTTCGTTTCCATTTTCTCTTTCTTCTGGTGTACGTGCTGAACGTGTTTGGGATAATCTATTCCGTTCAATTTCACGTCGCTCTTTGCGTTGCTCTACAGATCGATTAGATCTAATATTCGTGACATTTCAAGATGTGATTGTCCTCATTTTCACGAACCATCAGTCGATATGAATAATAATAGTTCATTGAACTGACTTTTTTGTTCATTTCAGCGCCTATAAGGGCACAATGCCTTTGGAGGCATTAGACCGAACGATGCAAGATCTGCGAAACAATCAAAACCGGTTTGGTGGTGGGATGATTCTGTTGGCAGGTGATTTTCGACAAACATTGCCAGTGATTCCAAGGTCAACGCCAGCTGATGAACTTAATGCATGTTTGAAGTCGTCCGTTTTGTGAAAACACGCCAATCCAATTAAGTATGAACATGCGAGTCAAGTTACAGAACGACCAATTTGGAGAAGTATTTTCAAAACAATTGCTGGACATTGGATATGGAAAAATCCCCGTTGACATTTCGACTGGCTGCATTAAATTCCCCGTCAATTTTTGCAAGTTCACCGAATCAAAGACCGAACTCATCCAAAAAGTGTTCCCAAACATTGCTCACAATTACAAAAATCATGTTTGGTTGAGCGAACGTGCTATATTAGCTGCGAAAAACATTGATGTCGACAAATTGAATTTAACGATTCAAACTGAAATTGCTGGCGAATTGATGACGTACAAATCGGTTGATTCCGTTACTAGCCAAGATGATGTCGTCAACTATCCAACCGAATTTTTAAACTCGCTGGAATTGCCCGGATTGCCGCTGCATAATATCCAATTGAAAGTCGGATCGGTCATCATAATGTTGCGAAATATCAATCAACCACGTCTTTGTAATGGCACTCGACTTGCGGTGAAGAAACTGATGAACAACGTCATCGAAGCAACAATTCTTACAGGAAAGTTCAAAGGAGAAGATGTTTTCATACCACGTGTCCCAATTATTCCGATCGACATGCCATTCGACTTTAAACGCTTGCAATTTCCGGTGCGGCTTGCATTCGCAATGACAATAAACAAATCACAAGGGCAGTCATTGAGTGTTTGCGGCATTAATCTTGAAAATCCATGCTTCTCGCATGGTCAATTGTATGTCGCCTGTTCCCGTGTCGGAAAACCATCAGCTTTGTTTGTCTATGCGCCAGAAAACGAAACAAAAAATGTAGTGTATCATAAAGCATTGCAATGAAAAAATGGTGATACAGTATTTTATCGTTAACTGTCGCAACCACGGGTCCGGCCAGCGACGTTTATCCGCCAGGGAAACTATTCTTTGACTTGTGCCGAACGTAGAAATGGAATGGGAACCTCGAGGGGCCTCGGTCGCTGAGAAATGTAAACATGATACGGGTCGGGTATATCGGTGTGAGACCACTACTAATCCAATGACAAAACTTCTTTATTTTTCATTATTTTTTTATGGGACTTTGACCAAATTATTCGGGGCATTTTTCTAATGAAAATGATACCAAATATGATATAATTCCGATTATATTTACTTGTGTAATGGGCGATCAAAGTGTCTAGCGCAAGGATCGATGGCGTATGGGAAAGAAAGAGACGCGGAGAGTAGCGGTCGCCGGCACAGTTTAAAGGCCCGCCGGTACAGTTCAAAGGCCCGCCGCGTCCTCACAATGTAATTTCAATAAAAAACTTTTTTATTATTACTTATTTTTGTATGGGACTTTCACCAATATATTTGTGGCATTTTTCTAATTAAAATGATACCAAACACGATATAATTCGAATCATATTAATGGATATTAATGGTCAGGTACATCGGTGAGGCAACTTGTCCCTGCAAGACACTCTCTTGACTAGGACATTTCGCGACTTTTAACTTAGAAAACGGGTAGAAGCTCAGCTACAGTAGTCATCCACATTAATCCTCTTGTCTTCTCCGTAGTGGTCGCTCGTACATTGGTTTATCACCTAGAAGAAATTAATTGTTATTTTAGACATTAAATTTTTATGAAATAATTAATAGCTAACTACTTTTATTTAAATACTTTACCTAAATAAAACAATTTGAGCGATTGCGCGTGCATCTGCAACGCATAGGGTACACGGTCGTCATACTTTTCAATTACTTTGAACGCATTTTCCAATTCTTCGCGTTCATCCGTTTTTAAAAGAATTCCTGGAACTCGGGATGTTGGAGCTCCACCTTCGTCTCCGTCTCTGTCCTGAACCCTGTTGTGGCCTGTGGATAATGTGGATTGATCCTCGTTCACGTTGCTTCCTTCAACCTCGTTTTCGTTCCTTCCTCCATCCTCGTTCTCGTTCCTTTCTTCATCCCCGCTTTCGTTTCTGTCTTCGTTGCTAATTTGTGCTTCCCCTGATCTTCTTTCTTGTTCATTGCAAGAAGATAAAAAATCGGTGACATCTTCTATGCTTGTGGATGAAATTCGAGACATCATTTCTTGCATTTCATCAATAATTATGTTGGTTTCTTCTTCTTCATTTTCATCTTCATCTTCGTCTTCTTGTCTACTTACTCCTAAATGTGGAAGAAGATTTTTCCACGAGTTTTTGATGTTACTGCTTGTTACGTTTTCCCAAGCGTCTGCAACCATGTCTATACAATCTTTTATATTGTAGTTTTTGTAGAATTCGTTAACTCCACCTGCATTAGTTACTACGCGTTGCATTAATTTGTGCCTGAAACACCTTTTTGTTTTTTCAATTACGCCTTGATCCATAGGTTGGATCAAGGCCGTCGTATTTGGTGGCAAATATCTGATTTCAATATTTGCAGTTTCCACGTAATCAGCAGGCAGTTTATGTGCGCTGCAATTGTCCACTATTAAAATGACTTTGCTGGAGATGCCTTTCTCCAATTGAAACAGTTGAACACTTTTCTTAAATTCGGTGAACCATTGAATAAATAATCTTTGGTCCATCCAAGCATTTTTCTGTGCGGCGTAATCGACTGGCAGCTCATTTAAACAATTTTTTAACGCCCTTGGCTTTTTATACTTGTGTATAAAAAATGGCTTTATTTTATGGGTTCCACTTGTGTTGGCGCATAAAGCTATAGAAACTCTTTCTTTTTTTTCCTTGTGACCGCTCACGCAGCCCTCTTTGTTGCTGACAAGTGTTTTCTGCGGCAGAGCCTTCCAGAGTAATCCACTCTCATCCATGTTGTAAATAAATTCCGTGTTGAAATCTTCTTCCTCAATTTCTTTCCTGAATTGGGTGACGAAACTGTGCGCTGCATCTTCATCGGCGCTAGCTTTCTCTCCATATAAACGTACCAAACGGATATTGTTCCGCCTTTTAAATTTTACCAGCCACCCCATGGTTATCTGGCTTGTTGAATTTGATGGCATATTCTCCAATAATTCGTTGGCTTTTTGTAGAAGCAGCGCATCGGTTAAATGATCTCCCAATGTCCTTCGCTCAACGAACCATGCATAGAGTTGTTGCTCCAACTCTGGATATAGGGGTTCTCTCATCCTTCGGCGTTTCCTCTGGTCCTTATCCTCTGCTAGGCGAGAAATGCTAGCAGCATTATTTTTTATGCGGTTAATTGTCCTCGCACTCACGTTGTACATTACAGACACTTGCTGAACAGACGCTGTCTCCAAATCCTTCAACACTTCCTTGCGTTGTTGTATCGTTAAAGTAACACGCTTGACTCCCGACATTTCAAATAAATGTAATACAATAAAACTGAATCAACGATAAAAAAAACTAACAAAATAACAATGATAAAACCACAACAACAATAACAACCACGATAACAATAACAACCACGATAACAATAACAAGAAATATGGAAGAAAACTCGAGAACGAAATGTAAGTACAGCGAGAGGTCCTGCAAACTGACTGACGCGGAAAGCGAAAACGCAAGCCCTTAAATATGTATTGAAAATGAGTAGGAAAAGGATAGAAAAGACAGGGACAGTAAGAATGCAGAGAAGGGGAAAGCTATGAAAATACGGAAAAGCCAATGTCGAGGCTAGCAATTAGGGATGGTTTATGATACGGTCACATTTTAACATTTTAGATCTGTCGAACCAGTAGACAGTTAGCACGCAGATGTCCGGTGTATCCTGCAGCAAGTTTTAAGGGTTTTTTCAGTTATTTTCGACGTGTAATAAACCGTAGCCTCGACGAGTGATTTCCAGAAAGAAGGTGACGGTTCCCGGACACCGACGGACCTTCGACCTGGAGTCCCTCGTTTTATGAGTTTAAGAGTCGCGAAATGTCCCAGTCAAGAGTAAATTGTTCGGCTTGGTAGAAAGTTTGGAAGGAGTACGAAAGTGAGTGGAGTATAAGGGTAGCTAGAAAGTGACCAGGAAGAAGGGGGTGGAAGGAAAGGTGAGAGTGAAAAGGTTTGAGAAAAGAATGACCTATGGGTGATGCGTACGGTGGTAAACAGATGTTTTATGGTTCTGGGCTTCTTGACGAATTTATGGTGGTGAACGTTTGAAGACAGTCAGGAACGTGATTTTTTAGGAGTTTCTTCGTGATTTATTAGTAGGCATAATTCGGGTGCTAGAATTTAGGCACGTAGATGCAATTTGCGACGGACTGTTGTACGATGAATTTATTTCATTTTCAACGAGACGATGCGACTTGTCGTGTCTCTTTCTTTATCAGTTACTCTCTTTGTCTGTCACCAAAACTTACTCCATCGTCAATTAAAAAAATAGATATGTATGTATGTATAATCAGAAAAATTTTAATCGGAGAAATATCTATATAAATAATGATAGAAGTCTCATAAAAGACTAATAAGAAATGTAAAAGTGTCGTCATTGAATTACTATTGGTTCACCGATGTACATACCTGACTTTTATATTTATATTATTATACAATATGATCCGAATTATATCGTGTTTGGTATCATTTTAATTAGAAAAATGCCACAAATATATTGGTGAAAGTCCCATACAAAAATAAGTAATAATAAAAAAGTTTTTTATTGAGATTACATTGTGAGGACGCGTCGGGCCTTTGAACTGTGCCGGCGGGCCTTTAAACTGTGCCGGCGACCGCTACTCTCCGCGTCTCTTTCTTTCCCATACGCCAGCATACGCCATCGATCCTTGCGCTAGACACTTTGATCGCCCATTACACAAGTAAATATAATCGGAATTATATCATATTTGGTATCATTTTCATTAGAAAAATGCCCCGAATAATTTGGTCAAAGTCCCATAAAAAAATAATGAAAAATAAAGAAGTTTTGTCATTGGATTAGTAGTGGTCTCCTGGTCTCACACCGATATACTCGACCCGTATCATGTTTACATTTCTCGGCGGCCGAGACCGCTCGAGCTTCGAGGCCCCTCACGGGGTATACCCCGCAGGAGTGGGGATAGTTCAGCGACATTTATCCGCCAGACAATTGCGACATTTATCGATAAAATACTGTATCACAGAAAACCAATTGAAACAAAGAATTAGAATAAAGCAAAATTAAAGAAGGGCGCAGTTCCTTCAAATTTTACAACAATAAATACTGTCATACCATACTGTTGGCAGATAGAAGATGAAAATACTAATGACGTTAAGTGTGAGGATTATAGGGTAGTGGATAGAATTAACTGTACGCGGGAATTGTACTTTTACACACTTTAAGTAAGTTTATTAATAAATATAATCTTTGGTCGTACACGGACGGTGTTGAATAAAGGAATGAATCGAGATCGGTGAGATCGATCGATGGCGGCAATGGTGGCAAGCAGCGCCTGTAGTGTCGGCGAGTGCAACTACGTCGCTGACCGTATTGCCGATCTAACATTAAGTTTGATGAGATTTCATGTAAAATCTCAGAAACAATTTCACATTCAGTGCAAGAACCAATTCCTTCTACGTCGCACGAGATAAATAGGACATTGCAAAAAGAAAGAACCAAATTTTCTATAGAAGAAACCAATATTGGCAAAAATATTGCGGTTCCTTCAAATATCTTTGTTGTTTCTAAAGATACGTAAAATATGGTAAGGACAAAGTTAAATGGTACAATGGGGCTGACACGATGCAAAAAAAAAATTTTGTTTTTATGTCATTTTTTTGGAGATATCAAGGTCACCTTGACTTTTTTAAATGGAACCACCCTTTTTTAAACACCTACAATGATAGTCCCTTTCATTAGGAATTCAGTGACTATAATTAGTCCAAGGTCATTCAAGGTCAAGGACAGAAAAAACGTATAAAACTAAAATATGGAAGCAGAATACCTGTATTTTATAAATGTTCGAAATGATGGCCGTCTGCGTCGATACATTGTTGTAAACGAGCTTTGAAGGAATGTTGAACTCTGATAAGTGTATCCGACGTGATATTCGTACATGCTGTGATGATACGCTGACGCATATCTTCAACTGTTGTTGGAGCATCCGTGTACACGGTCTCTTTTAGCAGACCCCATAAAAAGAAATCCAGTGGATTTAAATCAGGCGAACGTGCTGGCCATGAAACTGTTCCGCCTCGTCCAATCCATCGGTTTGGATATCGAGAATCCAACGTTTCTCTTGCTACTCGTGCATAATGAGCAGGACAACCGGTATGTTGGTACCACATATCGTAGCGATTTTGTAAAGGGACATCTTCTAACAAAATTGGCAGATCTTCTTGCAAAAATTGAGCGTATTTCTGTCCCGTCATCATTCCGTTAACGAAATATGGTCCAATTACTTTGTCGTTCAAAATATCATGGCCAGCACGTTCGCCTGATTTAAATCCACTGGATTTCGTTTTATGGGGTCTGCTAAAATACAGTTTAGTGTCATTTTAACCAGGAGAATGATACGAATTATTTGATGTAGGTCCCATAAAAAAACAATGGAAAATAAAGAAGTTTTGGAATTGATTTTGTCGTGGATTCACACCCATATACCTGACCCAGTGTCGGGTGACCCGGTCGTGTTTATTGCACTACTCTGCGACCGAGATAGCTCGTGCTACTGGGCCTAGGCAGTCGGTGCTCGCCGCCGTTTCTTTGAGCAGACAGAAAACTGAGCAAAGCCTACGAATAGCCCCACGGATAACACCACTAGATACAAGTCCCATAAAAAAACAATGGAAACTAAAGAAGTTTTGCAATGGCATTGGTAGTGGATTCACACCGATATACCTGACTCAGTGTCGGGTTACCCTGCTGTGTTTATTGCACTACTCTGCGCCCGAGGCAGCTCGCCGAGTGGTGCAATAAACACAGCAGGGTTACCCGACACTGGGTCAGGTATATCGGTGTGAATCCACCACAAAATCAATTCCAAAACTTCTTTATTTTCCATTGTTTTTTTATTGGACCTACATCAACTAATTCGTGGAATTCTCATGATTAAAATGACACTAAACTCGATATAATTTGGACTGTATCTAGTGGTGTTATCCGTGGGGCTATTCGTAGGCTTTGCTCAGTTTTCTGTCTGCTCGAAGAAACGGCGGCGAGCACCGACTGCCTAGGCCCAGTAGCACGAGTTGCCTCGGTCGCAGAGTAGTGCAATAAACACGACCGGGCAACCCGACACCGGGTCAGGTATATGGGTGTGAATCCACGACAAAATCAATTCCAAAACTTCTTTATTTTCCATTGTTTTTTTATGGGACCTACATCAACTAATTCGTATCATTCTCCTGGTTAAAATGACACTAAACACGATATAATTTGGACTGTATCTAGTGGTTTTATCCGTGGGGCTATTCGTAGACTTTGAACAATTTTCTGGCTGATCGAAGAAACGGCGACGAGCACCGACTGCCGAGGCCCACTAGCACGAGTTGCTTCAGTCGCCGAGTGGTGCAATAAACACAGCAGGGTAACCCGACACTGGGTCAGGTATATGGGTGTGAACCAACTACCAATCCAATTCCAAAACCTTTTTATTTTCAATTGTTTTTTATGAGAACTCCATCAACTATTTCGTGGAATTCTCATGATTAAAATGACACTAAACACGATATAATTTGGACTGTATCTAGTGGTTTTATTCGCAGAGTTATTCGAAGCCTTCGAATAAACCCACTTCGAATAAAACAATTATCTATGTATTCGTCGCTCAAATATCTCGTCGAATAAATTTATTTATTAGATACTCGTCAAATAAAGATACATTTTTTATTCGAACCCTCGAATAACGAATAATTTATGTTATTCAAAATTTTTATTCAGATAGATATATTGCCCAACTCTGCGCACACAGTGGCTTAGATCTAGAAAGGCGATATTATACTAGAACTCTAGAACCATAAGAAATATGGGGGATGAAAAAATTATCAAATTATCAAAAAAATTATTTCTATCTACTGATAATTATCGTAATAAATATATATATTTCTAATGATTTTTTAATTGATTGTTTATATTTTATTGTCCTAAAATAATATTTAAAATTGTTAAGTTGTAACTTATTTAGTATGTTTGTAGATAATTTAAATCACCGATGTTTTTAGTTATAAATTTCCTTGTATTTCTTGACATTTATTTTTCATATCATAAATATTTAAAGTAATGTGTACAGAGAAATTTATAACCAAAGACATCGGTGCTTTAACTTATGTGCAAAAATACTAAATAAAAAAGTAACAACTAAACAATTTTCAATACGTGACGTCAGGTGATACGTATACAAAAGATACAAGGGTTCACGGGAACCCAAACTGACGTGTCAATATTGCAATGCGAAGTTCAGAACTTGTCGCTTATGCTTCTTAAAAGTCCAATCTAGGGGAGAGCAGAGCCCAAAATTTATATTTCTACATTGTCGAGGAGTAATTTGTAATAATCGACAGCGTAGTGCTTGTGACGAGGCGTCCGTAGCAAGCGCAGTGTCGTGATTCGCGTATACACAAATGCAAGGGTTTACGGGAGCCCAAACTGACGTCACAATATTGCAATGACAAGTTCAGAACTGGTCGATTATGTTTCCTAAAAGTTCAATCTGGGACTTTGCAGAGCCCAAAATGCATATTTTTACGTTGTCGTGAAGTTATTTGTAATATTCTGCAGCATACTGTCTGCCATGAGATTCGTACGCGGACTTGCAAGGTTTCACGGGGGCCCCAATTCACGGCTGAATATTGCAATAACGAGTTCAGAACTGGTCGATTATGTTTCCTAAAAGTCCAATCTAGGATTGTGCAGAGCCCAAAATTCATATTTTTACGTTGTCGTGAAGTTATTTGTAATATTCGGCAGCATACTGTCTGCCATGAGATTCGTACGCGAACTTGCAAGGTTTCACGGGGGCCCAAATTCACGGCTGAATATTGCAATAACGAGTTCAGAACTGGTCGATTATGTTTCCTAAAAGTCCAATCTAGGATTGTGCAGAGCCCAAAATTCATATTTTTACGTTGTCGTGAAGTTATTTGTAATATTCGGCAGCATACTGTCTGCCATGATATTCGTACGCGAACTTGCAAGGTTTCACGGGGGCCCAAATTCACGGCTGAATATTGCAATAACGATTTCAGAACTGGTCGATTATGTTTCCTAAAAGTCCAATCTAGGATTGTGCAGAGCCCAAAATTCATATTTTTACGTTGTCGTGATGTTATTTGTAATATTCGGCAGCATACTGTCTGCCACGAGGCATCCGAAGCAAGCGTGACGTTTCGAGATAGCTGCCTGTTGCCAGAGTTTCTGATGAATAAATTTACGTTCGCATTGAACAATGCACCTTCTCTCAACCACAGACTTCTTTAATTAAAGCATAATTCGAAGTATAATACAAATTATACATACAGAAACCTCAATTGTCGACCTGCATTATCGACCTTACTTTATCGTCACATACAGTTTTGCTGGGAAAGCGACAGTGGCGCTCGTAGTGATAAATATCGTAAGTTCGAGATGCTGTTTCAGGAGGCCTAAATGTCGTTTTTAGGAGGGCTCGTTTTTCGTGTTTAAACAAATAAGTAATCAGCTGATAATGCATACCACCGTCTTCGTAATTTTTTTTCTAGGATTATGCAGAGCGTTTTTTTCGATACGAAAGCTAAATCTCTTGATATTTAAGAAAATCTGTCAATGGCGGCCATCTTGTGACGTCACACTTGCTTCGAACGGCATGAAATCGCCGAATATTACAAATAACTCCACGATAGCGTAGAAATTGAAAATTTGGGCTCTGCATAATCCTAGATTGGACTTTTAGGAAGCACAATTGACCGCTTGCGAACTGCTCATTGCAATATTGAGGCGTGAATTTGGGCCCCCGTAAACCCTTGCATTTTCGTATACGTATATGGGGATCTAGCGATGTGTGAGTGGTGATGGTATTAGTGTCCCGTCCCCCTTAACACTGTAGGGACTATGTCTAGTTCCTCTCCTCGCCGCGGCGCTAGTGTCGCCGCGATCGGCCGCATGCGAGCGGCAAGAGTGAGTCGCCGCTCTAGGTAGAGTCGATGGCGACTCAACCGCATTGGAGATTATTCCGTTACAAGATTCCGTTTGAATCGTAGTTGAATCCGTTCTCTCGTGATCCGACGATCCGAGGACCTTTATTCTCCGTACGTTGCCGTGCGGACGACAGTAATAAATATCGTTGAGTTTCGTCCAATCGGTGGTGATTTCTACCCTGCATTAAACCAGTTTCCCGCGGTAGTAGACCGCGCTCCTCATAGTCACCAGTGAGGGCAAATTCTACATTTGGTGACCCCGACGTGATCGTCGTTCGGAAACTTCCCGGGTCGTCACCTGATTGCCGTTTGAGACTGACTGCCAGTTCCCTTGGAAAGGACTGCCGCGGAATTGTTCCGAGGAAAATTCCGATGCCGCTTGCCGCCACGTGTTGCCGCCAAGGAAGACGCCATTGCTGACACCGCCGTTGCTGCCGCCGCCACGTGTTGCCGCCAAGGAAGACGCCATTGCTGACACCGCTGTTGCTGCCGTTCCCCACGTGTTGCTGCCGACCCTGAGTGTTGCTGCCGTTTTGCCCTTCACCACGTGGTTGCTGTCGTCGCCGAAGTGGGCCGATGCTGCATGGTTCCAGCATGGAGGGACCATCAGAGCGGTGAATTAAGCGTGCTATTCTCGTATAAATTGTTCCGTTCCCTTTCGTGCCCCCGCGTTAGCATTTTACGGGGAAATGTCGCTCCCCACGATGGACGATCGCGTGGCGATGCTCGAAGCGGAACTCGCGCGCGCGCGCGAATTGTTATCGGGAGGTTCCGCGGGTGACCTTGACGGGGACGACTCGCGCGGCCCTAGCGCGTTTATCACGCGCGTGGACAGTTACCGCGTGCCCAAATTGCCGGTGTTCTTTAAGAATGATCCCGAGTTGTGGTTCGGCCAAGTCGAGGCATCGTTCCGTACCGCGCGCATTACAAGCCAGACCACGATGGCCGATACTGTTATCGCCGGGCTCGATGCCGATACCGCGTCCATAATATCGGATCTAATCCGAACCCCGGACCCTGTCGCGCCGTATACGCGGATCAGGGAACGTATAGTGGCCACCTTCTCCACTTCCGCGGAGGCGCGATTGCGACAGCTGCTCAAGGGACAGGTCGTGTCCCACGGCAAGCCGTCGCACATCTTAGCGCATATGCGCAACCTAAACGGCGGGGCGTGCACGGACCCGGTCCTTCGGTCCATATTTCTCGATTTGCTGCCGGAGCAGTGCCGCGCGATCTTGGTCGCGTCGAAACACGACGACCTTTCCGAAATGGCCCTTCTGGCCGATAAAATCGTCGAGGCGATCCCTCCGCCGAACGCTTCCGTTCTCGCAGCGTCCGCGTCCGATCCGCGGGGCGATTCTATTAACGACCGTATTGATAAGATAGCTCGCGATCTGGCGAGACTGACCACGCTGGTCGACGGCGTCGTCTCTCGTTCGCGATACCGTAGCCCGGGGCGTGGCGATTCCGCGCGAGCGCGACCACGCTCTCGGGCCCGTTCCCAGAGCCGCGACCCCGCGGGACTGTGCCGTCTACACAGAAAATACGGTGATCGCGCGTTACATTGCATCAAACCCTGCGCCTGGTCCGGCCCCCTGCGAGCGCCGGAAAACTGAAACCACCCTCCTGTACGGAGACTGTGGGAGAGTGTCACGCGTCCTCTAAACGTCTCCACGTACGCGACCGTAAAACGGGCCGCATGTTTCTCGTTGACACAGGCTCGGACCTGTCCCTGCTGCCCGCTGCCGCAGGATCGCGTACCCCCTCTAGCTCGTTTAAGCTGTTTGCCGCGAACGATACCCGTATCGACACGTACGGAAAACTTCGCGTATTCCTCGATTTGGGACTGCGTCGCCCAATCGAGTGGAATTTTTGCGTAGCAGCAGTACCGTATCCGATAATAGGAGCCGACCTGCTGACGCATTATGGCCTCACCGTCGATCTTAAGGGGCGCCGCGTTATCTATTCCACCACTGGCTCTTATTTAGTTGCCGAGATCGCCGGCCATACCCCCTCTTCTGTGAACGTCCTTGGACCGAAGTCCAAGTACGCGAATATTTTGGCTCGTTTCCCTCAAGTCATCGGGCTTGAGCAGCCAACCCCTCTAGAGTCTCGTGGTGTGTTTCACTACATTTCCACCACCGGTCCGCCCGTCGCTGAACGAGCTCGACGCCTCCCTGCCGACAAGCTCAGAGCCGCGAAGGCCGAATTCAAGCGCCTTGTCGAGTCCGGTATCTGCATGCCGTCTAGCAGCCCATGGGCTAGCCCCATACACTTGGTGAAAAAGAAATCCGGTGAATGGCGAGTTTGCGGAGATTATCGCCGCTTGAATAGCGTGACCGTACCCGATCGGTACCCCGTGCCTCACCTGCACGACTTTCCTGCCAACCTCCATGGCAAAACTATATTTTCCGCGCTCGATCTTCACAAGGCATACCATCAGATACCTATGGCCCCCGAGGATATTCAGAAAACTGCCGTCATTACGCCATTCGGCCTTTTTGAATACCGTGCGATGACCTTCGGACTTCGCAACGCGGGCCAAACCTTTCAAAGGTATATCAACCGTGCGCTAGGCGATCTAGAATTTGTTTTCGCATTTCTCGATGATATTCTCATCGCTTCTTCCTCCACGGAAGAGCACGAGAATCATCTGACGACCGTCTTGCAGCGCTTACGCGACTTCCATCTGCGCATTAACCTCGACAAATGCCGCTTTGGCGTGTCCGAATTGGTTTTTCTTGGGCATCTAGTTAATTCCGAGGGATTTAAACCTACTCCCGAAAAGGTCGAGGCCATTAGGAATTTTCCCAAGCCGCGTACTATTGAAGATTTGCGACGTTTCCTTGGAATGGTGAACTTCTATAGGCGTTGCATTCCTCACGCTGCCGCCACTCAGGCCCCGTTGAATTCTTACATGCACGATGCACGTAAACGGGACAAACGACCCATCGTTTGGTCGCCCGAGGCCGAAGCAGCTTTCGTTAAATGCAAGGACGACCTTGCAAATGCCGCCTTGATAACGCACCCCAGCGAAAAGGCCACCGTACGTTTAGTGTCCGATGCATCCGACGTGGCCATGGGCGCGGTTCTCGAACAGCTGTGTGGCGCGACCTGGAGACCACTCGCATTTTTCTCGCGAAAGTTCTCCCCGGCTCAAATGAAGTACAGCACGTACGATCGCGAACTTACCGCGATATTTGAGGCCGTGAGGTATTTCCGCCATTTCCTGGAGGGTCGCGAATTCGACATATTCTCCGATCATAAACCGCTCATCTACGCCTTCGCGCAGAATTCCGAGCGCGCTTCTCCTCGTCAGACGAGACAATTGTGCTACATAGCACAATTCACGTCTAACATCCTCTACCTGCCGGGCAGTGATAACGTCGTCGCCGATTCTCTCTCGCGTTCCGAGGCGATACGATTGCCGACGCAATTCGATTTGAATGAGCTCTCTCGCGAACAGGAAAATGACCCCGAACTTAGGGAAATTCTTCGTGCGCCTGACCACTCTCTCGCTCTCAAGAGGCTCACGTGGGGCTCTGAGCACTCCCCTGTCTATTGCAGCGTATGCGACGAGTGCATTCGCCCGTACATACCCGCCTCCATGCGCGAGCGAGTGTTCACACTTTTTCATTCTGCCGCTCACCCGAGCGCGAAAGTGACTGACCGACTCATCCGTCAGCGTTACGTTTGGCCCGACATGCACCGTGACATCGCTCGCCAGTGTAAGTCTTGTGTAGATTGCCAGCAGTCGAAGATCTCTCGCCATGTCAAAATGACACCTGCACAGTTCGTCGCGCCCGACGGACGCTTTCTGCACGTTCATATCGACATCGTCGGCCCGCTGCCGGTCAGCGAAGGGTACCAATACTGTCTAACGATGATCGATAGATTTTCGCGCTGGGCCGAAGCCGTTCCGATCCGCGAAATTAGTGCGCGTACCGTCTGCCGTGCCTTTTTCGAGAATTGGGTGTCACGTTTCGGCGCACCGGCGTATTTGACGAGCGACCAAGGCTCGCAATTTGAATCCCAACTGTTCTCGGCCCTTCTGGCGCTCGTAGGTTGCCAGAGAAAGAGAACGACGGCGTACCATCCCGCGCCCAACGGCATGGTCGAGCGCTGGCACCGCGTCTTGAAGGCAGCGATCATGTGCCACGCCGATCAGCAATGGTCGCGCGTTTTGCCGGCAGTGTTACTGGGCTTGCGAACCCACGTGCGTCTTGATACCAATGCGTCTCCTGCCGACTATGTATATGGAACGACCTTGCGCGTGCCGGGCGAATTCTTTTTGTTGGACGATTTTAGACCGGACCCGCAGCCATTTCTCGAAGAATTTCGGCAATATATGCGTGCCGTCAAACCCGTGCCCGTGGCGCACAAGCGAAATGTTAAAGCGTTCGTGTTCAAGGACCTCGAGACCTGCTCGCACGTGTTCATGCTCGTTAAAGCGGTGCGTCGACCCTTGGAGCGGCCCTATGCCGGACCCTACCGTGTGCTGCAGCGCATTTCCGAGCGGGTGTACTCCATAGAGGTGAACGGCGAACCGCGTAACGTCTCTGTCGAGCTCCTCAAGCCTGCACATACAGTCTCCGAAGAACTTACCGTTCCCGGAGCAAGCAGCGTACCGCCGACGCAGAGCGTACCTCCGCGTACTTACGCGCGCAAAAAAGTCACGTCCGCGGACTCCGCACCTTAGGTTTAAGTTTTTTTTTGTAAAAATAGCGCCTAGTTGTAAGATACCGCCGATAGTTATAAGATACCGCCGATAATTGTTAAGTACTGTAACAGCGCAATTGTTCGTGCGTTGCCGCTCTCGCTTGGGGGGGGGAGTGTGTAGGGACTATGTCTAGTTCCTCTCCTCGCCGCGGCGCTAGTGTCGCCGCGATCGGCCGCATGCGAGCGGCAAGAGTGAGTCGCCGCTCTAGGTAGAGTCGATGGCGACTCAACCGCATTGGAGATTATTCCGTTACAAGATTCCGTTTGAATCGTAGTTGAATCCGTTCTCTCGTGATCCGACGATCCGAGGACCTTTATTCTCCGTACGTTGCCGTGCGGACGACAGTAATAAATATCGTTGAGTTTCGTCCAATCGGTGGTGATTTCTACCCTGCATTAAACCAGTTTCCCGCGGTAGTAGACCGCGCTCCTCATAGTCACCAGTGAGGGCAAATTCTACAACACAAGCTCTCCGAGCTCGCGTTTCGGTGGACCGAGTAGCTGAAACGCGAGTAAGGAGCAGCGAAATCAACAATGGAAATCGTCGAAATCTGCTGCCTCCACGTAGGAAATCAACCATCGCCACGGCGACGGTGGGGGTGGCCGCAGCCGCGGTGGAACAATTATCTCTAGCCGCGAATTGCGAAGATACATTTGATGAAACTTTAATTCAATTAAATCAGTTGTTAAATTCAAATACACCGCAACCCAATGATGATCTTAACTTTAATAGAAACTCAAAAATTTATATTATAATATTAGCATCCAGTTCGATCATCAATAAACGATTGAATAATTTTGTAATGAAATTGATTTCTCGATTTGTATTACAAAAATTAATACCAAAGTTTGTTTGTACAAATTGTACATTACATATGTATATTAAAACCAGCGATAAGTAGAAATAGAAGTATTATTCTTAATGAGTACTTTTTACGGTGTTTATGTAGAAGTTACAACATAGCGCGCTTGGTTTTATATAGGTGTAATGTGCAAAGTAATGTAAAAAGTACAATTAAACATTTTATAAGAAAATATGTCGTTTTCAGTTTTACGTGCGACCACAAAAATTTAGTTATTGATTTCATCTTAGATTATTTAGTTCTGTATGCAATTCGCAATTTTTGTAGATATCTTAATGTTACGTTCCGAACAAATTATATATATTTTATCTCTTTTTCCATCGGCTGTGCTGCGGTTTGACAATGCGTTAGCATTGTGGGATTTCCCTAATCAGCTGCAGCACGGTCTTTGATGAGCAAAATTAAAATCATTCCTTTTTCCGGCATCGCGATTGTTACATTTAATATTAACGCATACCTTCCTTGAAATCAACATCGTCCCAAAATACGGGAAACCAGTAACTTCAAAGTCAGCACCGGGTATTGTTAAGAGTTGCGAAGACACGCCAGTCAATAACCGTGTGCGTAAAAACCGTCTGTACCGATCATCGAGGAAAGGACAAGGTCCGTTCAAATGTTGTTGTGCGGGGCGCGATAGCAACGCTTAGCGTTGTGGGGTTACCCTAGCTTTACGTTCCGTACATCTTGCAGGACTTGTACTTTCCTCCTCGACAACCGAAAACCGACGCGTAGCCGTATAAATAGGAACATACCAAAGTCGCGCCGCACGAGGCGAATAGAGACATAGGAAAAATCTTAGAATGTGGTAATAGAGAAGGAGAGCACGCGTCGCGATAAGGAGCACCTGTTCGCGCTCCGAATTCGGTCATCTAATTGGTCCGCGCGTACCGCGTAGCGGGGACGGCTCCCCGGACCGGCAAGCACCTCTGCCGAAAAATCGCGAACTGCGATCACTCTTCAACGTTTAATCGCGAGGTGCGTGTCGTCTAGTCCGTAAGGCTATCAAAGCGGGAGTTGTCGCGAATATTCAGTATTAGTATCGTTATTCTATTTATACACTTCGTTAGTCTTTTCACTTTCCATTATTAAAAGTTATTCTTATTTCTTTCGAGACCAAACTAACATAATATAATATAAATACTCTATCCGTATTCACATCACGAGTATTAACGCCATTTTAACCATCGTTATATTACCATAGTCTAATCGTGCGTGCGTGTGCGTTCTTTCTCTCTCTTTCAGATATCGAGCATACGGAGAGCGAAGCTACTAGCATTTATAAAAGAGCGATATTGTTATATCCGTAATACATATACAGGGTGGGGCATTTTAAACAGGTCACCTGAATAACTCGCTTGTTTTTGAAGATAGGAGAAAATGCATTAGACCAAACTTACTTGGTATCGGGGGGCTCATAATCTGGTATTACCAATTTTTCTGTAGGTGGAGGCGTCAAGGTGATATAAAGGTCAACTCTGATTTTTTAAACGGAACAGTATATTTTTTTGCTTACATTCTGATAGAGTGTTTCAAGACGAATACAATGACCTATTATGAAGGTCATTCAAGGTCACCCAAAGTCAACTGCAATAGAAAATAAAATGTCTGAAAGCACTCTTCAAATATTTTTGTGTCTTCTCTGGTTGTTGGCATACCGTTCTTGTAAGTATTGATAAGGATCACAGAACGTAAATAAACATACAATCACATTGTATGCTTACCCCGGTATCCAGAAATGTTATTAGTAGTTTGACTACCGACTAGACTACAGCTTCGTAATATTTATTGAGTCTGTGTTCAGTTTTCTAAAATGCGTTACACGATAGCAGAGAAAGTAGAAATGGTTCTTATTTATGGTGAATGTCATAGAATTATGAGGGAAGCGGTACGTGTGCATGGTGAAAAATTTCCCGATCGTAATGGACCTTCACTTTCTGTCTTTACAAACATTATAAAAAAGTTCCAAGAAACTGGAACTGTGGATAACAAAACACGTAATCTTGCCAAACGAGCAACTGATGATGGAAACTCGACAAATATTGTAGCAGCTGTAATACGAGATCCACATGTTAGTAGAAGACAACTGGAACGCGAAAGTGGGATCAGTCGACGAAGTATTTTACGAATATTACACATTAAAAAATTTCACCCGTTCCATATATCACTTCATCAACAATTAACTGAAAATGATTATACAAAACGTTTACAATTTTGTGAATGGGGCTTACGAAAACTACAAGGCGATGAAATGTTCTTGAGTAAAATATTATTTACCGATGAGGCCACATTTACCAGTCAGTAGATAATCCACGATGGTTGAGAGAAATCAACAAACAGAGACCTTGGTTTGTAAACGTCTGGTGCGGCCTTCTTCATAATAAAATAATTGGTCCATATTTTATTGATGGCATGCTAAATAGTAGTAAGTACCTGAGAATCTTAGAAGAAGTTTTGCCAGAATTGTTAGAAGACACTTCATTGGACAAAGGACAATCCATGTGGTTCCAGCAAGACGGATGTCCTGCTCATTCAGCACGCAATGTTACAGAATTTCTAAATAGAAAATTTGGAGATTGTTGGATAGGTCGATCAGGAAGTAACAAATGGCCGGCACGATCCCCAGACCTGACACCTCTCGAGTTTTATTTGTGGGGAAAATTAAAGGCAGAAGTGTACCGCGAAAAACCAACTACCAAACTTGACATGCAAGAACGTATAAGAAGAGCTTGCTCTGTAATAGATAAAAATGAAATTTGCCAGGCAGTGTCATCAGTATTGCAACGATTTAGACTATGTATCCATGTTCAAGGTCGCCATTTTGAACACCTGCAGTAGCAGTATCAAAGTATCCATGTATTCGAAGTGTGCTTTGAGATAATCAGTTTTCTCTTTCAGTTGACCTTGAGTGACCTTGAATGACCTTCATAATAGGTCATTGTATTCGTCTTGAAACACTCTATCAGAATGTAAGCAAAAAAATATACTGTTCCGTTTAAAAAATCAGAGTTGACCTTTATATCACCTTGACGCCTCCACCTACAGAAAAATTGGTAATACCAGATTATGAGCCCCCCGATACCAAGTAAGTTTGGTCTAATGCATTTTCTCCTATCTTCAAAAACAAGCGAGTTATTCAGATGACCTGTTTAAAATGTCCCACCCTGTACATGTTAGCGTCAACACGTGTTAGGCAGAGTGGGGGGCTGGTATCAAGACGATCCTTAGGTCGAGACAGATTTATGGTCGGGTTTTAGCCCACTCAAGGCCCTAAACGGGGATGAGCGCAATAAATATGGCCTTCGATGGGCGACGACGGATGACCACGTTGTGTCTTCTCGCCGCTGACCATCGAGGGAATGTTTTTGTCAACAGATGTGGAAAAAGTGCCAGTGGTACTTACTTGTAAACAGTTGGATTTTGGTTTATGTTTTATATTTTATATAAAATAATTTAACTATCCTTCTGTCTATTTGGGTTCCATTCTAATATGCTCTCTTGCATATCTCTCTACTCTAATGTACTCGCTTTGTAAAACTGAAATCTCTTGTTTAAGAGATATAGTTTCTCTATTAAATACTACTCATCAATCGAATACTTTTGATTCTTTAGGCTTTAGTTTTCAATTTACTTACCCCAGAACCGTCAAGGGACAACATTTTTGCCAGTTTTCGATATCAAGAACTTCCGCGATTTCTAACATATACAGGGTGTCCCAAAACGGCTGCGTAAGCGGGAAATGGGAGGTTCCTGGGGTCATTTGAAGCGACATTTTCCTTAACAAAACTGGCGTCCGCGACTTTGTTTAGAAGTTATTAACGAAAAACACGGACCAACCAGAGCGCGCCTAGTCGCTCGGTGGCACGGTCAGCGCGGCGAGCCGGGGGGAGGAGAGTTTTGTCGGTACGCCGCGATGTCGTAACAAACAGCAGTTACTCGATTATGTCTCGATATCGCCAAATCTTCTCCTGAACCGTGACTGCCTCGGCAAGGGTTAAGCGGCGCTCGGCGGAAGTATTGTATGGCTTAATTGCACAGCTTAGAAAGAGGTGCCCAAATATGACACGTGCGGAAGGAAATCTTTCCATCCACGTACTCTGTGAAGACCTTCGTGTAACTGCCCAGTTTCGATTTATGGCATAACCCCATGGAGACGTGGATCTCTGTTTTCTGTCCCGGAAGAAAGGCAAGAGTGACAATGCACGCAGATTCTTACTTTCTATGTCTGCAAAACACGTGTTGTGTTTTGAACTTTTCCTCCAGCTCAGTTTTGCTTCGTGGTGGGGTTATTTGGGGGTGGTCGAAGCATCTTCGGAAAACTGCAGTCAGTCTTCAACGTCGTCGAGATGTACTCGTCGCAAGAGTTGTACACCGTGCATTGGGTGTATGCCCAATGCAACGGAAACGCGACCGAAACCGTTAGGCGACTAACGGAGGAGCATCCGACGTTGCGAATTCCGTCAGCACAATACCTAAGGCAGATGGCGAACCCATTAAGTTCGACGGGTCGTTTTCACCCGACGCATCGCGAATCGGAAGACCGAAGGCATCAAGGTCGGAGAGCAACATATCCAATGTCCTCAATGCTGTGGAGGAAGATGGCACCGTGAGTGTACGAGACATCAGTCGCCGCTTTGAATAAGTAACAATACAAAAATCACCACTTTAAATAAAAAGAAATGAGCGTCGAGAATCCATTGGCGCTTCGGCAACGCGGAGCACAGGTCCGCTGGAAGGTTAATTTATGGGCCGGAATTTGTGGCGTACACATAATCGGCCCGTACATCCTACCTGATAGGTTGGACGGTGCCGGTTTTTAATCCTTTTTAGAAGATGTTCTGCCGGATCTCATGGACGATGTTCCTTATGCGATCCGACAGAACATGTACTATCAAATGGATGGCGCTCCGACGCATTACGCCACAAATGTTCGCGCCCATATGGATGAAACCTTTCGCGACAGGTGGATCGGCCGCGGCGGTCCTGTCCCGTGGCCCCCACGGTCACCGGATCTCAATCCGTTGGATTTCTTCCTGAAGGTAATTTCAATTTTCCTGGTACTTTTAATTTATTCTTGCATACGTTTACATTTAAATTTTGTATTGTTTTGATAATAATTATTTCAGAACGAGGTGTACCGTCAACCGGTCGACTCAGCCGACGAGATGACAGCACGGATCCACGGTGCCATAGCCAACATCACCACGGAGACGTTGGAATGTGTTGCGGAACAAGTGGTGAAGCGGGCACAGCTGTGCGTGGAGCAACGCGGAGGCTACGTCGAACATCTCCTTTGATAACAATCGGCCCTTTTCAGGGCCACCAAAATTTAACGTAGAAACAATTCCGTTTCATTTCAATCGGCCCTTTTCAGGGCCAACACAATTTAATGCAGAATCGGCCAGGAACCGTGCAGCAGTCCACTGACCTACTCCAATGTCGGGTGCGTTGACCTGGACGCACTTGCCGTGCAACCCTTCTTTGTGGAGTGTGCCCCTTGGATTTTACTGCGATCGCGTACCTGCCACCAACCACCAGTGCTGCAATTCCCGGCCTGACCACAGGACTAATTTATGGACAACGAACGGGAGGGACAACACCGTATACCCGCTATGCGCACCTGGATTTCTACCTGTTTCTGGATAAAACGACGTGTATTGTGATTTGTGCTGCAATGCAAAAGATAGTGAAAATGTTATTAGTGCATAGTGCATAGCTATGTATTATCTGTGTGAAACAAACGATTTATTTATCGTTCGGAACGTGAAGGTGAAAGTGCGGATCGTTTACGTGACCGCGCATCCCTTCGGTTGTCGTTTTACGACCAGCTATGCAGTTCGTTGACCTGACCGTACAACCCTTAGCTTTCGGTACTGTCGTACACCTGAAGACATCTGTGCAGTTCGTCACCGAGTGACCCAGTGACAGTGACACACATTTCGAAGCAGCAAATAGATTTACGGCTGAATAAGTAAGTTTTTAATGCAATCAGTTTCTGCTTCTTCTCTCGTTCGGGTAAAGTTGCCGTAAGTCGGGTAAAGATGATGTGAATCCTCACCGATTTCAATGACCTTGAAATATGTTATAAAACTCGACGTTTGAAATAGTTGGCGGTCGGCTTTACTTTCGGAGATATTAGCAAGCCGTATCCGCTATCATGAATACCGATATGAATTGACAAGTAAAGTCCTTCACGAACATCTCGTAAACTAAAGCCGCGAGGCAAGTAGTCTAAAAGGAAATGTTGTTCAGAATCATGGTCTTGACAACATAACCAAAGCTCATCGAAATCGAAGAGGAGATAGTAGTATGAACATCGATCGATTTTCAATTCCAAGTTTTTACAAATATCTCGTAAACTAAAGCCTCGAGGCAAAAAGTCTAAAGGGAAATGTTCAAATACAAAGCTCATCGAAATCGGGGACATAATAGTTAAACTGATGTTTGGTACGACATAGCGGCGTACCGACAACACTCTCCTCCCCCGACTCGCCGCGCTGACCGTTCCACCGAGCGACTAGGCGCGCTCTGGTTGGTCCGTGTTTTTCGTTAATAACTCCTAAACAAAGTCGCGGACGCCATATTTGTTAAGGAAAATGTCGCTTCAAATGACCCCAGGAACCTCCCATTTCCCGGAGTTGAAGTACTTTTGGGACACCCTGTACATATAAGCATGTTTCAATCAATATACGAAGAATAAGTGCAATGTAAACTTTAGATAGAGTTTTAAAAAAATGCTTGAGAATGCTAGCTTTCAGACTTAATTGTTTTGAAAGCTTAAACCTTCAACATGTACACATGTAAAGGCTATAGCCGGGTTTGGTAGTGAAATTCGCCCCCGACGAGTTTTTAATCGAGCTTTGACTATTCGATAGCCTACCCAAAAAGACCCCGATCTGCCAAGTTACAGCTCCATATCTCATCTGTAAGGGTAAGGGTTTTGCCGTAAACCCTTGCATTTGCGTATTCGCGCCTCGTGGCGCGAAAATTACTCTTCAACAACGTAAAAATATGAAATTTGGGCTCTGAACAACCCTGGCCAGGACTCTTAGGAAACATAATCAACCAGTTCTGAACTTCTAATTGCAATATTGAGGCGTCAGTTTCTTTTCCCGTAAACCCTTGCATTTGCATATACGTATATGCGGATCTATCGATGTGTGAGTGGTATGGGTAGTGGTGGTATTTGGGTGCGCACAGCCCCTTGATGGTATCATTTTCATTAGAAAAATGCCACGAATATTTAGGTCAAAGTCCCATAAAAAAATAATGAAAAATAAAGAAGTTTTGTCATTGGATTAGTACAGTATTTTATCGATAAATGTCTCAAATGTTTGGCGGATAAATGTCGCTGAACTATCCCCACTCCTGCGGGGTATACCCCGTGAGGGGCCTCGAAGCTCGAGCGGTCTCGGCCGCCGAGAAGTGTAACATGATACGGGTCGAGTATATCGGTATGAGACCAGGAGACCACTACTAATCCAATGACAAAACTTCTTTATTTTTCATTATTTTTTTATGGGACTTTGACCAAATTATTCGGGGCATTTTTCTAATGAAAATGATACCAAATATGATATAATTCATATTGTAATTCATATAGTGTGTGTAATGGGCGATCAAAGTGTCGAGCGCAAGGAACGATGGCGTATGGCGTATGGGAAAGAAAGAGACGCGGAGAGTGGCGGTCGCCGGCACAGTTCAAAGGCCCGCCGCGTCCTCACAATGTAATCTCAATAAAAAACTTTTTTATTATTACTTATTTTTGTATGGGACTTTCACCAATATATTTGTGGCATTTTTTAATTGTTAAAATGCAGTGAATTTTTATTTTTATATTCGTAAAAAATGCAAGCTCTATCAGTCCTATTTTATTAAACCTGCAAGTATTTTAAAAGAAAGAAATAAATAATTGCTAAGAAAGTAGACCATCAGTTTAAAGTATGTAAAACCAAATAAACCAAAATTAATTTTACTACTGTGACGTTCGTCACCACAGTCCGTCCTGCTCTTGCAAGCCCAGGCCGTTCCTGTGGTATATTTTCAAGGGGCCTGCCCCTCATTCATACGCCACTATTTCAAATCTCACAAGAATAAAGTTTCAAGGGACCGTTTCCCTATTGATACGGTCCGTTCCAGTCTAGTGAACCTACTACGTCGCAACCCCCACCAGAAGTCGAAATCATCGAGACAGCGGATCAAATCGATCATTAGTAGTCGATAGTTCGAACCGACAACACCATTCCTGCACCTGAATTATCTCACGAAATACGATAAGGACATAGTCTGAGAACAGAATTATTTCACGAAATACGATAAGGACATAGTCTGAGAACTGAATTATTTCACGAAATACGATAAGAACATAGTCTGAGAACTGAATTATTTCACGAAATACGATAAAGGACATAGTCTCAGAACAGAATTGTTTCACGAAATACGATAAGGACATAGTCTCAGAACAGAATTATTTCACAAAATACGATAAAGGACTTAGACGCAGGAACGTCGATCCACCTCCAGTGATCCACTACCCCTTCCACTGGAACAACTTGACATGTGATTGGGACTACCCCCTTCCACCAACGTTGGACTATAAGGGAAGCAGCTGGACACCTACGAAGTCAGTCGAAGTCAGGAGTCAGTCGAAGTCAGGAGTCAGTCGAAGTCAGGAGTCAGTCGAAGTCAGGAGTCAGTCGAAGTCAGTCGAAGTCACGAGTCAGCTGAAGTCTGAAGTCAGAATTCTTCGGTGCACCATCCAGTGCAACGACTGTTCGCGTTCACCTTCCTCAATCCAACCTTTTAACCATTTACCTACTTCCATCATTCTCGATGATGAAACCGAGAGCACTTTGAACTATTTGTAGTTCTGGCCTTCAAACTGAGAGGATACACCACCTCCTTCCTAATCCCCTTATACGTCGATATTGCTGCGTGCGGACCAGCAAAGAATAAATTCATTTGCGTGTGCGAACGTGCGTGTATCAAGAACCTTAGTCGTGAGAGGAGTCGCCAACCACTTTTTCACCCCTGTCCTATACCTACACGTTCGAGCACGGCGGACTGGATCTAGCCTCTCGAGCTCCCCCACTACCACATTCCTGGCGGACTGGGTCCAGCCGTTTGTGCGTCCTTCAATTTCCCTCGAACTAGGCGGACTGGGTCTAGCCGTTCGAGTTCCCTCACCTACCACAATCTTGGCGGACTAGGTCTAGCCGATTGTGAAGTCTCCAATTTTCCTCGAACTAGGCGGACTGGGTCCAGCCGTTCGACCTACCGTACCCACCCACAATCTTGGCGGACTTGGTCCAGCCGTTTGCGTGTGCGTACTCCAATTCACGGCCCTGGCGGACTAGGTCCAGCCGACCGGGGATCCCATCCCGACATTCTCTCTCTGACGACGGAACGACGTAACTCGCCCTACGTCGCAACGAACCGTAAACATCAAAATAAATTCGCACGCGTAAAAACGTAACGTCTTCGCGGACCCCGCGTGAGACGTAACACTACATTTCGTATTTTTGTAATACATTCTTCGTAAATACTATTTTCACTGTTTAAATACACGCGCCATATAATGCATAGGGGACTGGATAAAAAAGTTCGAACTAGGTCCTAGAATTGGGTTAAAAAAACTCTTTGAAATTCCGTCAGCAAGTTTAGAAATCCATCTCAGACACATTTTATCGAATTCATCATACGAGAAAACTTCAGTTACACCAGTCAAAGTTCAAATCAGCAAGATTTTAAAACATCTTGAGAAAAACTATAACTTATTAGAACAATCATATTCAGAGATGAAACTAGTAGAAAAAATTAAGGATATTATTTGTTATATAACCTTTGGAAAGCTTTTTGAAATCAATAAATTACAAGTAGACAGAGATATATTTCTTCTAAATTGCGAAAATCACGGGTGAAATACCGATTCAACAGATCTACTCCTATGCTCTTTGGACATTTACCAATCTAAATTTCCTCTTTTGCTCTATTGGAATTTGTGTGATGCAACAAATAAATACCCCGCTTTTATATTAGACAAAGGATTAAAACTCATAAAATTATTCGAAAAGTTATGACCTAAGTTGAAAGATATGCTCTACTCTGTCTTAGGTACATGGGAGTAAGAAATAGAACGTATATTTTTTAATATAAATGTTCATATAAATGTTCAAGATTATGATGAGATATTCACCTCCCCAGATGATGATGATGACGACTCATTAAGAATTTGGTTAGAATTAACTGGGATTACAAAGATTTTTGGACATCCTTGTATTCATGTAAAAGAGAGAGTAAATATTTATTAAACTGTCGTTGATTTTTCTTTAGAGACTTTCCACCGTGACTTTTGTTTTGATTATGTTTAGATAATGCAAATTTATTTTCATATTTTAATACTGATTTGTATTTCATACAGTAGGTATAATTTTAAAACGAACTAAAAAGTATAAAATAATTTAAATAAAAATATGTTTAAAAAACGGACTAAAAAGTATAAAATAATTTTTCCTAGCCCCGTACAGGTTCCTAACCCCATACAGATAGTTCTGAAAATTTGTGATTGTGAATTTTTAATAGCTATGAAAATACTTGTAAGATTTAAAACGAAAAACGTGGGGCGAAAGACAATAGTAAGGAGTGTAGAGAGTAGCTACCGTTGAGAAAACGCACAGAACAGTTCATGTCATTTGTAATGCAATAAAATTGTTAGTGACTTATTGTTAGATGAACAATTCATGCATCAATTATTATCTATGTATTGCATGTTGCCCCACGTTTTTCGGTTTAAATCTTACAAGTATTTTCATAGCTATTAAAAATTCACAATCACAAATTGTCAGAACTATCTGTATGTTGTTAGGAACCTGTACGGGCTAGAAAAAATTATTTTATACTTTTCAGTCAGTTTTTTAAAAATATTTTTATTTAAATTATTTTATACTTTTTAGTCCGTTTTAAAACGTGGTATTTTTAAAAAATATATTCTTATTTAAATAATAATTTTCAGCCTTTTAGTCGGAGCTCGAACGCACACTGAGCTGACTGAGCTCCTTCGGTGCGAAACGGGTCAGTGGAGTGGGGATGAGTCAGAGTAGGAACACGTAGTAGAGTGGGGACGCACGCGATGGGATATAACGGTTAGATTTATTAATAATTTATATATCCTAAACGCATAGGCTTTTTAAAAAAATTTTTTTAAATATTGCATTGTCATCCAGTTGTGAGCTATGTTTAAAATTTCAAGTTTCTAGCTCATCGGGATGTTAGTTTAAAATCAATTGCAAAATTTGTACCGAACAGACAAACAAACAGACAGACAAGAAAGCGAGCTAATAAAATAATAAAAAACGTGGTAAAAAGGGTGCAAATATTCTTAAATAATTTTAGTTTTAACAAAAATTAATAATAATATTCAAGACATAATGACAATTTACAGAAGCAAAAAATCAAATTTCTCTACACACTTTATGAATCAGCGTATTCCCAGAAAACCCAAAAGTGAATTCGAATACTTGGAATGGAATTAATTCAGGGCTTCGGAGTCGGTAGACAAAATTCGTAACTCCGACTCCGACTCCAATCCCTCTTTTTTTTTATCTCCGACTCCGAATCCGACTCCGACTCCGGCGCAGATTCCGACTCCGACTCCGACTCCGACTCCGATTCCGACTCCGACTCTCTAACTTGAAAAAGTATGTACTCAAAATAATTAAGAGTTGTAATAAAACTGCATAAATAGTTGAAATATTGTATTAAAGTATTAAAGTTTAAGAATATGGAAGAGATAACTCTGATACAACACAACACGACTGTTACTTTTTCATTTTCAGGAAATAGTTAGAAAATACGTATCAGTTTGAGAAATACTAAAGATAAAGTTTCCATTTTCGGAAATTAATATAATCTCTAATATTTCATAGAGACACTTGTTGCTTTTAGGACTGTCTTTTCTCTTTTTGGCAGTGAATGAATCATTTCTTCTATAAGAACTATAGGGAGGTCATTCAAAGCTTCTTCGATAGATGTAAATAAATTACCACGCTTAATTAAACTTCTGCTCATTGAACCTGTGTTTATTCTCGTCATATAAATGGTTCATGAAGTTTGAATGTGAAGTTTTTAATACGACCGCTAATGTAGTCAAACTTAAATTCGATTGAAATATTTGTGACGTGCGATCAAGCGTAGAGAAATTTTTAAGTAAACATTAAAAAATAAGAGAAGTAAAACGCATTGAAAAAGTGATAACTTTTTTGTCCGCAACTGTATAGACGTGATATGTGTATGATAAGCAGGTCTGCTATGAACCTCTTTGATGAGCTTATTGTAAGAGATGTCATCATAATTGTAATAGAATAATTCAAATAACAGAACTATTTATTTAATATAAATGCTATTACATTTAACGGGGCCTTGCCGTAAATAGATACGTGCCTAACATTATGCGTCGTTTGTTTCGAGAATGCTATGCAACGAACGTCATATTTTTTTGTTTAACGAGAAGAGACGCGTGGCAATCGTAGATAGTCGGTCGTAACGTCGTGATTTTTTTATAATATAAAGAAGATATCGAAGAAGCGCAGCTAGAACTTATATTTTCTTGGTGCTCCTTTTTATCCTTTTTCTGTGAGTATGACTTATAGCTACCTACTTATTATTTTTTCTTAAAGCAGTAAGTTGTAAGCTTAAAAAAAACTAAATATTTTTAGATATTTACATCTCTTGCATTTTGCTGTTACGGTATGAGAAGAAATTCCGTTGACTTTCTCACGGGAATCTCTTCAAGATCGTCTCTGGCAGGAAACGTCCTAGATAACAGGCCCTTCTAAAATCTACCCTCTTTGACGGAGATCGAGCTCTGGCCCGATTTAATGGAAACCCACAAAAAACGAGAGTGCAGTCCCATGTAACTGCAGATTAAAATCAGACTACCCCTCCAGTTTTGGGGTATATAAACCCTTGCATTTTTACTCTCGTTGGTTAGTACTATTCTGGACACGAGTAGTGTCACGTCGTGTTGCAGTCGTTAGAATCCACGTCTAGTGAGATCGGGCTAAAGTTCCCCTTCGATCAAAGTTAACCTTAAAGACTCCGCGAGTTCGGTTTAAAGTCTATTTGGCATTATTAGTACTATCAGGCCCCGCATTGCCAGTGCGTCAACACCGAGCATCTTAGGTAATAATATTATACATACACATTATTCAATTCAGTCGCGACACCACCATTGTACATATACATTCTTTATCAGAATATATTTGTGTTATTTTGGTACATTGTGCAACTTTCTTAAACCCTTAATTATTGACCAAAATCCTAATCTAGTAATTGAACGTTCCCACACGATACAATCTTACCGCTCAGATTGTATCAATTAAATTATACTAGTTACGAGGCCTACTAACAATCCTAGCGACTCCCTGATTACGCATCAGGTTCGTTCGCGCCAAACCAATAGTCCAAACAAAGATTTATCCAACCTAGTGGCTCCCCACTTTCGCACTGGGTTCGTCCACGAAAACTATACTATCCTTGTGGCTCCCTGTTCATGTAGTAACTACTGTTCAGGTTCGTCCGCATCCTAGCAGCTCCCTGTTTACGCGATTTCGCATCAGGTTCGTCTGCGCTTTATCCAACCTCCTAGCGGCTACCTAATCTTGTATTGGGTTTATCCGTGCCCTTTTACAACCTCCTAGCAGCTCCCTGATTACGCAATTACGCATCAGGTTCGTCTGCACGTCTTTCCTACACCATCCTAGTAGCTCCCTGTTCATGTAGTAACTACTGTTCTGGTTCGTCTACGCTTGATTCTATTCCTCAAACTAACAAATTGTAACCTTATTCCAAGGGTAATAACCCTTCGCCAGCCACACGCGCTACTCGCGGCCCTGGCTCGTAACATTGCAATGTCGAAAAAGTCAGCAGTTTTTGAACATTTTACAATAACAACTGATGAGAAATATTATCAGTGTCAATGTATTGTAGAAGACGATGACGGTAGAAGATTATGCGAAACAAAAATTAGTAATTTTTCAACTTGCGGGGGAAAAAATGCACCAACAAGGGCATCAAATTTAAAAAGACATTTACAGCGTTTCCATCCTAAAGTATTAGAAGAAGTAAATAGAGAAGATACATATATACGTACTCAGTCATCTATAGAAAAAAATAAAATATTTAGTACCAGGCAAGCACAAATATCTCAATTCTTTATTTCTGATAAAGTAACAGTAACAATGACCCCGGAAAAGTTTAAAGATCTCATAATTGAAATGGTGGTGCAAAATAGTGTGCCTATAACCTTCTTTTCACAACCTGCCTTTGTAGGTTTAAACGGCGAAATGGCTAGAAAACTAGGAGTTTGCCTAGAAAAAGAAAGCATCAGAAAATTGATAATAGAAGCGGCTAGATACAAGAAGGAGGAACTTCGGAAAAGTCTAAAAGATCGTTTGATATTTATTAAAATGGATGCATGCACGCGCCACAGAGTCAATTATTTTGCGATTAATGTTCGGTTTGTTGATGAAAATAATAAGATTCTAACTCGAACAATTGGAATAAAAGATACTGAGGCACATCACACGAGCGAATATCTTCAGAAATTGGTACAAAAAGTATTAGATGATTTTAATATTAAGAAGGAACAGATTTTATGTATAGTGACAGATAATGCTTCAAACATGTTAAGTATAACAGAAAAAATGAATAAAGTTAATGAAGAAAATATACAAATACTAGAAGACAGTGATGCAATTGTAACAGATAACTTACAAGCAAACCAAACGATAGAAAGCAATAGTCATTTAGATGATATTGTTGAAGAAGCGTCCGAGATATTCCGAATTGAACATATGCGATGTGCCGTTCATACATTACAATTAGCGATACGAGATGGATTAAAAAATCAACACGCAGCTACTCTCATCGGAAAACTAAGACAAGTGGCTGTTGCAAGCAGAACCCCTAAAATTGATGCAATTCTCAAAAGACGTGCTAGCAAAGGAATTATTCTAGACCAAGCTACACGTTGGGGGAGTACTTATTTAATGATTAAGCGTTTAATTGAATTAAAAGCCTTCATTGAAGATCTCGATAGTCAATGTGTTTCGTTAACTGAAGAACAATGGGAACAAACAGCAAAACTAGAAAAGGTTCTGTCATATCCCTATATTGTCACCTTAAAGCTGCAAGCTGAAGATTTGATGCCCGGAAAATTTTTACTGGAGTGGAAAAACTTGATGCATCAGTTAAACCAAACTGAAGGGTCCATTGCTGATGCGATTAAAACTTCAATGAAAAAAAGAGAGAATCAGCTAATGCAGAATAAAGTTTTATTAGCTGCTGTTTACGTTGACCCAATGAATCGAATTTTATTAAATGACGATCAAATTAACATAGCAAAAGAGACACTGTATAACATTGCAATGCGCTTGAAAGTGTTACAGTTACAGGCGTCTAAAACTGATGAATCACAAGATGAAGTTATATCATACGAAAGTTCGGAATCGTCTTCTTCAAATGAAGCATTAAACTTCGAAGCGTATTTAGATCAATTAGAACGTTCCAAAAGAAAACGAAGACGTTTAAATTCAATAGATGAACCAGTAAATATTGAAAAAATCAAATTGCGGCAAGAATTTTATGATGGCTTAAAAAAAATGGAAAAATATGATCGCTTATCAAAACTGAGTGTGGAAGAAGCTATCGCTATTTTCCCTGAAATTATTCGCGACGCAGCTAGAATTGTGACGGCAATGCCTCCGACACAAGTCAGTGTTGAAAGACTATTTTCAGCATTAAAAATAATTAAAACGGATTTAAGAGCATCTATGAAAGAGGATTTGATTGAAGCCATTATTTTCCTTAGAGCTATATTATAAAGAAATTGATTAAAAATGTAATTTTGTTCTTATTGAATTCCTATAGAATTATTTAAAAGAAACTTTGTATTAATGTTTTATCATTTGTCTTGTTTTGGTATGATTCATTTATTTTAAATAAAAAATGTTAGAATGACAAAATGACAACATAATTTATTTTATTTATTTGCCTTCACTACTACCATAACTTTAACTGTTTCTTCTCTACATAGCACCGAGGTACATATATACATATACAATACGTCTGTACTGTAGATCGAATATTAACAATTGTATACATAAATCTATTAATGAATTATACACAAAAGAGTCAGAGTTGGAGTCGGAGTCGACATATTTTTTCCGACTCTGACTCCGACTCCGGGAGTCGATATATATCTTTTTCTTACTCCGGCTCCGACTCCAGTCATCAGCAATTACTCCCAAACTCCGACTCCGACTCCACGACTCCGACTCCGACTCCGAAGCCCTGAATAACAACTGTTGAAAATGTCCTCCATTATTTACCAAACAATAGTGAAATCTATTATAATAATTTACAAATAAATTTTTATTATTCGTAAATTACTAGATTTTTGAAATACAATTCAGTACTAAATTTAAAAATAAATTATTTTTTATATCCATGGATGGTAAGACTTCGGAATCCCCCCCCCCCCCCCCCCCCGTCCTTTCTAAACAGGATATACGTCATTCTATTCGTTTTGACATGCTGAACACGAAATGTAATTGTCATTTTTGGCGGAAATGTATAGTTTTCGAGGTATTCGTGAAAAACTGCAGCTACCATACATTGAATTTTGTATTATACGTGCACGTCCGTGCTGTGCGTATGCGTGAGCATGATGCGACCGTTCGTCAACTGTTTTTACAGATATATCACTACGATCGTCGAACGACCTATACACCGCGTGAACTTTTTAAAACATATATGATGATAAAGAGTGAGTACATATTACGACAATACAGTAATGTCGCGAAAATTGTCAGAGAGCTGTACACGAAATTTGCCGTAGTGCCTACCCATTCCACCGCCTGTCAACGCTGCGCCGGGCAGCAGTTCGGCGATGTTTGATGTCGGCTCGGGTATATCGGTGTGAACACCACTACATTGACTCGAGGAATCGATTTTATAAATCTCTTAATTTTCATTATTTGTTTATGGGACTCTCACTACCGTATTTCTGGCATTTTTCTGATTAAAATGACACCAAACACGATATAATTTGAACTGTATTAAGTGGTTTTATCGACCATCAAAGCTTCGAAGGCAACGAACAACAGCGCATTGGAAAGAAAGAGACGCGAACAGTGAACATCGCCGGCACAGTTCAAAGGCCCGCGTGTTCTCAGAATAATATGGCAATGATAGAATTGTTCATTTTTCATTATTTTTTTATGGGACTTTCACTAACTTATTTCTGGCATTTTTCTGATTAAAATGATACCAAACACGATATAATTTCAACTTTATTTAGTGGTTTCATAAATTATAAATTATGCTTTACATGTAAGGAGAATATGGGCCAAATTATGTCGTGTTTGGTCTTGTTCTAATCAGAAAAATGCCAGAAACAAGCCAGTGAAAGTCCCATAAAAAAATAATGGAAAATAAAGCATTTTTAATTGGCATTACATTGTGAGAACACGCGGGCCTTTAAACTGTGCTGGCGACGGCGACACGCTTCGGCCACGCGATCAGTACAATCATTCTGTCCTTCTCTACGTTCGGCTTTCGATTGATGTCTCGGCGCGGTAGACTATACAGGCAGTCATAAATCAAAAGTCGAGCCAGTTGTCTCGAAAATTGTCGGCCCAGACAACAGTGTTTTGACAAATTTCGAGACATTACTGTACCACACACACACCCCGATTAACAACAACTTCAGTTTTCTAGCCAAACCTAACCCAGACTAATGTCATTTCCGCTCGCTCTTAAAATAAACTTTCCGGAGTTAAGATTTCAGAATCCCACCCTCCGAAGTTTTACATCATCATTTTTCATTATGTTATTGCATTTGATAATAAAACAAATTGGTATTGGACTCAGTTGATTTTATATTGTTTAATGTGAGAACCTTCTTCTCAGAAACACTGGGTGGGTGTTTGTGTGGTATTGTCGTGATATGTACTCACTCTTCATCATCATATGTTTTAAAAAGTTCACGCGGTATATGTAGATCGTTCGACGATCGTAGTGATATGTATATCTGTAAATAGAAACAGTTGACAAACAGTCGCATCATGCTCACGCACACACACAGCACGGACGTGCACGTATACACAAAATTCAATGTATGGTAGCTGCAGTTTTTCACGAATATCTCGAAAACTATTCATTTCCGCCAAAAATGACAAGTAGATTTCGTGTTCGGCATGTCAAAACGAATAGAATGATGTATATCCTGTTTGGAAAGGACGGGGGGGGGATTCCGAAGTTCAGCCCCATGGATTACTAGATTTTTTTGTTTTTAACACTTTTACCTATTGAAACTTAATAATTCTTGTATCAATAAGTTTCAATTTTGATAATTAAAACGATTTAAACATCAGCAACCTTTTAAATACAGCCAGGCAGTTGTGATTTTATATTGGTTAATTTTCAATGTTATTTCCCTATGTCTCACTTTTTTTGGACCACCGGTATAGTTCTTATCAGAGTAAAAAACGTGCGCGTAGAATTCACACTGGCTGGCCACATCGGTTGTGCTGTGATTTGTTAATGCGCTAGTATTGTGGGATTTCGTTAATCAAACGTAGCACGGTTTTTGATGCACTAAAGCTAAAATCGTTTTCTCTTTTGGCAATGCAATTGTTACACCCTATACATATAACGCATACCTTCCTTGGAATCAACATCGTCCTAAACACGAATATAAATTGAAATTCCAGGGAAGGCCACAACATAAAGCGCTAGCTTCAAAGTCAGTACCTGGCATTGCCGAGAATATCGAAAAACACGTCAGTCGGTAGATATTAGTTATAAAAACGATATGTACCGGTGAACGAGGAAAGGGCAAGGTCTGATCCTATATAGCAACACTCTCGTCGTTGTGAGAATACCCTTACTATACATGCCGTAGATTTTCAAGGACCCGTACTTTTCCTCGGTCGCTGAAATTTCGACTCTTGATTGCTGTAAACACTTGCCCGGCAAAGTTACGTTGTACGGATTCCACGAATACTCGACTGTGAGAGCGAGGGCAAGACATTCGCGAAATGATGAAATGTAACATGGTCAAAGCTCCTAATATCGTAGTTTCCAAAATACAGAAATTTCAGCAGAAATTACAGGGATCAATTAGACGCTTTCATATTAATTTACAAGTGATTTCTTCAATGTTCAATATAGCTGTAACAAAGAAGCGTATACAGAAGCAATATATTCATCTTTATGGATGTGACTATTATATGCCCGCGTGAATACATAAAATATTTGTGCATATTAAGGATATAGTGAAAAATGCTTTACACACGAAGCAAAACACAAGGATTTTAAAAAATATAGACGAAATAAGACAAGGAAAATTTTAAGGGTTCCAACGAACAAAGATTTAATAAACACATTATTAACATCAGATCCCTACATATAGTCCATAAAAAAACCAAAATCAAGTTTGATTAACAGTATTCTTTGCATTTAATACAATCCATTATTATTGTAGCTTAATTTGAATATTATTATGTATTTGTGATAACTTTAATTAAGATATTCCATATTTGTACGCGGTAGATATGTACCTACAAAAAGATTTTTCGAATTTACATTTTACGTGTCCCATGAAACATCACATGTATGAAGTATGAAACATAAATATAAAATACATACTTAAAAATAAAAAATAGTTTAAAAAATCATATTTAAACAATTTCTCTTTTAATCAAAATTATTAATGAAAATACACAAAAAATGATTGTTTAACAAAAGGAAAACATTTAATTATCACCCATTAAAAACGACTATTTTTTAAATATTTTTAGGAGGTTTGTTAACCTCCTGACCAGTCTTTGTCGAGAAAATTCGTCAGTTTCTGTTCGAAACATTGAAGAAATCAAATCTCTTGCAAAACTAATAAAGATAAAAAAATAGGAATTGTACGACTTACCATAATTGAGGCGCCTTCGTCCAGATCTACGGGGAACCCGGCAGCATACAACACCACATGCTATTTAGCACTTCGACGCGGAACACTATTTACGCAACTTTAGATTCGAGGATTCCGACGACTACATCACGACGAGAACCAACTCAATCAACTGAGCCAACACCAGAATGAACAATGAACCCGCCAATTTCGTCCGTCCGGTAGCCGGTCAGCATGGCAGTGAGTGGCGGTTGGTCCTCTCCCCACTCCCCACTCCCCACCAGTGTTAGGATTTTAGGATATTGTTTTTCGCGCATGCGTTATGACTATGACCAGAGTTGGGCAAAATATTCATCAAAATAAAAATTTCGAATAACGAGTAAAAAATTAAACGATTTTTATTCATTATTCGATGGTTCGCGTTTATTAGAGTTGGAAATAGTTATGGAAAGATTTATTCGAAGCCTTCGAATAAAAGATACGGATAAAAGATGAAAAAATTATTCGAAGTTCAAATAAATCCGCTTTGAATAAAAAAAATTATCTTTATTCGTCGGATAAATTCTCGTCGAATAAAGATACTTTTTTAATTTTCTATTGGTTATTCGAAATTTTTATTTAGATAAAAATTTTGCTCTACTCTGGCTACGACTTTTGCATCGGTAAAATTAAAACTTATTATAATTTGATTTTGTGAAATGAATGAAACTAATTATTCATCTTCTTTCATTAGTTAGGGCAACTCTTACAATCAGTGAGGGAAAAAAACAATATTTTATAAAATTCTGAATATAAATAGAATTCTGAATGTAAATAGAATTCTGTATTTCAAAAATCTTAAAATATTTAAATTATATGAAACAGAAGAAGAAGAAGTGGAATACATAATAGAAATTAGTTACATTTGATGCAAATAAACTTTCCTTTCTTATTATAGGATGTGCATTGTTCATGCCATTGTAAACAGCAAGATGAACAGTGAATCCAGTCGCCTATCAAAGGATCTTCAAAAGATTCTGCGCACCTGAGAGATTGCCATTCGCATCATTCTGTTTTATATATTGTGCCATTGCCTTTTTCTCTATTATTCTTCTCTGGTTTTGCCGTTTTTGCTTAGATTTTGCTTTCTTTTCCTTAATTTCCTTTCCTTTATTTTTCTTGTCTTCTCTTCTTGTTATCCTTTCAATCTTTAACGTTTGGTTTCCTTGTTTCAATGATTTCCACAGGTCTATTCATTATATTTAAATCCTTTGTTGCGTCAGGATGCTCTTCAGGACTAGTATAATTAAATGGTCCACTAGATTCTCTTGTTTTTAAAACACAGGTTTTCCAAAGAAGGAAAAGGTCTGTTTTTCAAGTATATATTCTATATTTCATGGTTACTAATAAAATCTTTACTTCTTCACATATTTTGAAACTATATCTACTATAACTTCTTTTCTCACAGAGTTAAACACTTTTCGAATAATTTTGCGAAGTTCTTATTTATGAAAATATTATGTTGTTCTGAATTCCAAACAATATTTTTCCACACTACTTTTAGCTTTTAGCCAACATCGCAAGGTTCAATTATGTGTGTGGTATTTGGAGGTAGGCAATAAACAATTATTTTATTATCGGCACAAAATTTTGATAGCTGTAGAATAAGAATAGTATTACTGGGAAAGGAATTTTGTTTTCTTTAAACCAAGGCATGAAAACTTTACTGACATATTCGAAGGAAGTAGCGGAAATCATTCAACCAGAATCGGAGTGACCAATGGCCCAATCTTCAATAAATTACAATGGCTCTTAAAGCTGTATAATCTGCACTGTAATTGCATAATACCGTAATGGATTCCTTTTTCTTACTAGAATTTATTTCATATTTATAAAACCTTTTCAACTTGAAACTTTTCCTGTATTAGGGCAAGTAAGACACCCAGTTTCGTTACAAAAATACTCCTTTACTTACTTGTTACTCAATACACTTGCGGAACGGTGTTGTGCACTTGCTTGCAAATATTAATTGTTTCGCTCTCCGAGTGGAACTGTAAGTGAATTCAACTTGCTGGCAAATGTGACAAGAGTCGCTCTCGCAAAAAATATCATAAGTTACTTGCTGTTAGACATATTAATTACAATACGGTGTTGAAGAAGGTCTCTTCAAGTAAACTACAATACATACTACTAAAGAAGAAGAAATTCCTTTTTAAAACATGCATTTTTATTATTTATGGTTTTATACAATGCCCTATAGCCCTATAGTATTTTTGCAGAGTATAGAACTTAATAAGCTGACTGCTATGATGGGTTTATAACCAGGGGTTGAAAACAGTTATGATATCGATTTCGGTTCTTGAAACAGTTATGGAGAACCGAAAAGGTCTCATAACTGTTACAAGGTTTGTATATCGGTTCTGACTTCTATTGGTTACGGTTCTGGTTCTTCAGAACCGAAATTATATCGGTTCCATAACTGTCATTTTTCGGTTATGCATTTCAGTTGTTTATACATATTCTATATTTAATAATACTTTGTAATAATTTGTATTATTGACAAGCTGCGGCTACGGTCACACGAGTTATTTTAGAAATACCGGATTTAGAAATGTCCGGATTATATTTAATACACGGATATACGTGTACTGAAATACACGTGTACACGTGTATCAAAACATATGGATAATACGCGTATAACTGTTGTATAACTGAGCCGGACGGGATTCGAACCTGGTCCAAAAAGTTGTCAACGGTTACGCAGTCCGAGATCATAGCCGCTGCACCAACCGGCGCCGTTGAAAGTAATATGGTCTAAGGTAGTGGGAGCGAATGAAACAATGTGTTACTTTGTTTTGCGTATTGTTTTTTTTTCAGTTTACTGATGCACAGGAACGCGTTCGTAGGTCCAACGGTTTCCTGTGTCATTCGTAAAGTTATACGCAGTGCGAAAATAAGTATTTACGGGATTGTGTATAGTTTTTTAAGACTTTTGGAATATTGTGGAGAGTTTGTATTAGGCTGCGCAGGAGCCAAAGTGGTGCCTCTATCGGCAGTAGAGGTGTCATTCTATGTATGTATTTCATAACTTTGTGCGACATCCTTGTCTCTCTTACAGAGCTGTGATAGAGAGGGAGATGTGTCACTCGCAGGAGAGACAAAGACAGAGTAACCGCGCTGCTTGATTTTTCGATGAACTTTAGAACAATTTTCTGAAGCGAAGAAGCAATATTTTTTCACGATTTTTGTGTAGAAATATTCTTTGTTCTATTCCAAATCGCAACACAGAGCCCTTTTTTGCAATTTGGCTCTTGAAATTTTATAAAAAATAAAAGTGCACGTTTTTATACAAGAAATTTTTTTCTGTACACTTTTTCCAAAAAAGGGCTCTGCAGTGCGATGCAAAATAATACCACGAATATTTCTACATAAAAATCGTGAGAAAATATTGCTTCTTCGCTTCAGAAAATTGTTCTAAAGTTCAGGAAATAAGCCGCTTGGTTATCTTTCTGTCTTTGTCTCTCCTGCGAGTGACAGACTCCCTCTCTGTCACAGCTCTGTAGGAGAGACTAGGATCTCTCTATCCTTGTCCAGGAGCTTCTTAGTTTCTCCGCATCTGTCGCTGAATTCAATTCTAAATTCTGTCTGGCTCCTGCGCACCCTTAAGTGTGATATTTTGTGTTTCGAAAATAGGCTTCGGAAGACAAGCACATATTCGCACGTATTCGCGTGAGTAAATAATAGTGTACTGTGGATCCGCCGAAGGAACAGAAGACAAAACCCTGAAAAATTTGTAAGTGTATTTTACGTTAATATTTTATAATATAGGATTAGCATTCTTATGTATAATAAATTTTCATATTTTGCAACTTCAAATTTCTCATGTGAATGGGCAGGGAGACAATGACTTGGTACGAGCCTAGCGACGAATGTCCCTTTAAATTTCGTTTGGCTCGAGGTACACACATGATCATGTTCTGTCTCATCGATACGGTCGGGTAGACTGTAGTAGCAGGCTTTTGTCTATGTATAAATATGTATACAGTGACTCCAACTAATTATTCGGACACTCTTAAAAAGACGATCACTTTTTTAATATTCGACCACACAACTTGGATTTTTTTTGAATAGTTAGAACAATCGGTTTTGTTACGTAACTTGAAAAGAATTTTTGAAAAATTGCAATTCGGAATTGCAGAGAAAATACTAAAAGCTATGTTGTCCAACTTTTTTATGTGGGCTCATATTGAAATTGTAGGAAACACGTTTCGTAGATCTGTATGAATTAAACATATTCTGAAAATTTCATTAAAATCGGTCAACGTTGCAATGAGCTACAAACGTTTAAAGTTGTTAGAAATTGCAATTTTTCGCCATTTTCGGCCTTCAACAGCAATAAATCTAAGGATTCATATATTTTTCAATGCCTGTCGTTTTTTCCCACATCAACCGATTTTGATGGAACTTTTACAATGCATATAATTGACACAGATCTAAAAAACATATTTTTTAAATTTTCAATGTACACCCACTTAAATAAGTTTTAAGATGCAACTTTTAGTATTTTCTCTATAATTCCGACCAATTGCAATTTTTGAAAAAATGTCTTTTCACATCATGTAGTCAATTAATTACTTAAACTTCTCAAAAATGTTCACATCGTATGCTGCAATATTAAAAAAGTTATCGTTTTTTAAAGAGCGTCCGAATATTAATGGGAGTCACTTTAACTCCACACAATCAAATTTTGCAAAACCTTTAACAGTGTATATCTCAATAACTATTTGTCAATGGCCGCTGAAGATTCGGAGCGGCCCGATGCAGGTAAGTCGGTTGCAGGCCCGCAGGCCCATCAGCGACCCACGCCATTTACCCCAATAAAATTTTGTACCGTGTTTCTTACCCCCACCCAAGGGCTAATTACGAGGTTACTTTTGACGAAAGTTCGTCACAAAAATCAGTTCTAGTTGAGAGGTTTACAGAGCGACAACCAAATATGCAAGACGAGCGTCTTATTGAGTGCGTGAAAAGTCGGGAGTTTTTATATAATTTCCGCGACTCCAAATATATGGATTCCAAGTACAAGGGTGTCGCATGGCGGGAGATAGGCGAGGAATTGAATCAACCAGGTTAGTATTTACTGAAGTTTAATAACAAATTAATTTACACATTCCTATCTATAACAATTCTATCTTAACTAGGGGTGTGCGGGTACCCGAAATTTCGGGTTCGGGTCGGGTCGGGATCCCGAAAGTTTATAAACTTCGGGAACCCGCCATTTCGGGTACCCGAAATAGCAGTCGGGTCGGGTCGAGGTCCCGAATGTTTGCAATTTTTGGGGTACCCGAAGTTAAAGTTGGGGCAAGCCTGCGGTCAAATCAGTGATAAATAACTCTGTGCATATTTTAATTTTACAGTATTTAATATTATTGAGAGGTGGTATTTAATTTATATGAAGAAATTAATTTTATAGTAAAATTTAATATTATTGAGAAGATATTAATATGCACAGAGTTATTTATCGCTGATTTGACCCGACTGCCATTTCGGGTACCCGAAATCGCGGGTACCCGAACTTTGTAAACTTTCGGGATCCCGACACAACCCGACCCGATCATTGCCCGACCCGACCCGAGGCTCGGGTACCCGCACACCCCTAATCTTAACCATTAATACTGCACTCCCATTCATCGCTCGCGTACACACTCATTTTCACTTTATTTCCTAGTTATCTATACCTAATTTCTAGACTGCGGATCTTTATGCAATTATGACTCCTGAAAATTTTCTAAAAATGATAGATCATAAATTCCGACAGAATTTAGTACGATTTTAATTTATTTCAGATCTAAAAAGGGTATTACCACCGAAAACAAGATTTCATTTGATTCGACTTTCTCAAAATTCGTCTACAAAAATTGCAAATTGCATAAACATCCGCTGTCTACTAATTAGCTATCCCACATTTTTTGGACGAGTTAAAACAAATAGTTCACTACATTACGTGAAAAAAGTTTGTGGGCCTATATTAAAAATTTAAAAAAGACATTTTGTAAATCTGTATCAAGTATTTATATTCTGAAAATTTCCTCAAAATCAGTCAACGTTGCAAACTGAGCTATAAAGTTTAAAGATGGTGAAAATTGACGTTTTTCAATATTTTCGGACCGTAACCGTAACAAATCTGAAATAGAGGGTGAGAGAGCGTGAGAGAGTGTGAGAGAGTGTGAGAGTGTATGAGAGTCTATGAGAGTGTGAGAGTGAGAGAGAGAGGGCGAGGGAGGAAGGGAGGGAGGGAAAGTGAGAGAGAGAGAGAGAGAGAGAGAGAGAGAGAGGGAGGGAGAGGGAGAGGGAGAGGGAGGGAGAGGGAGGGAGAGAGGGAGAGAGAGATTCTTAAAAAGCCGACAAACTTTTGGGTCATTCCACGCGAAAACGGACACTTTTCGAAGTAATGCTTCGGATTTTATTCAAGTTACAACATGTTGTATTAGTCTGTAGTGACCAGTGAACTACTCTCAAAGGATTTTGGTATATCATAAAAATTGTTGATTTGACAGACTTGAAATACCGATTAAAAAATTTCCAATTTATAAAAAACGATTCTTCCATCTGATTTGTCTTTTGAAACTATTTAGATTACGTCAGAAACATTTTTTTGTATTTTCAGAGATAGAAGAGATATTTAGTAATTTAAAATGTAAACAGTGTTTTTAAAGTGCCCCTATCATATACTCTGAGCCACCATGAATATCTATACCTTACGTCGCATCGGTGTGCGAGTCCCTGGACATGAAGAGGTAATCTTTGAATGTGTCTCGAACTGCGAAAGCCGCTCTTGAGGAATTTCCTCCGTGATGGCTCAGAGCATTCCAGGAGACCCTCTGGACATCCTCTTGCGGCAAAGCGCGTGTCACACCCGTTCCGCCAGTTGCCTCGTAGGACCTTATAAAATTATGCAATATGCACGTCGTAGTAATAATGTAAACTATGTTATCCGGCTTTCCTTGTATACGTCTATTAAATAATCTAAACTTTTGAGATAAAATCCCGAACGCGTTTTCTTATAAAATTATGCAATATGCACGTCGTAGTAATAATGTAATCTATGTTATCCGGCTTTCCTTGTATACGTCTATTAAATAATCTAAACTTTTGAGATAAAATCCCGAACGCGTTTTCGACAACACGCCGAGCAATTGACAGCCGTCTGTTATAGTGTGTTTTGGCCTCATCTCCTCCCGCGTTGCTGCCCGGATACGGCCTTAAGAGATTATTTTTTAAAGGGAAGGCCTCACCGCCCACAATAGCGCAGGGCACGCAGATCGATGTGCCCGGAAAATTAGTGTCGGGCAACATTCGATATGTCCCGTCCTGCATACTTCGTCCCGAATTGGATGGGGTTTGAATATTGACATGTTTACCGTCAATTGCACCCAAACAATTTGGAAACTGGCACTTGATCCAAAATTCTTGTTTAATCCTTTCCCACATTTCCGTGGTGGGTATCGGCATTGTCTCCGACAGCAATCTCCTTGTTATTGCTCTGCACGTTTCTTTGACAACCTCCTGAATTGCCCATCCTAAAGCTGTAACTCAGCGTTTTAAAAGAATCTCCCGTTGCTAAGTATCTGAAATAATAACAAAATATTAATTAGAAATTATTTCCCTTTACAGCTGCAGCGTGCAAAGCCCGGTGGCAAAATTTGCGGGACCAGTTCCGAAAGTTCCGGGCTCGTAACAATGGGGTGCAGAGCGGGCAGGCGGCAGACACACACGTCCGCAAATATAAATACGAAGACATTATGCGGTCCCTAATGCCGTATTTTCAGGAGAGGGCAATGCTTTCTAGTTCCCAGAGGTGAGAATTTGATTAATTAAATACATACTTTAAAATGAATATGATTTTTCACTCTTTACTAATTGAAATATGTATTATTTTTCTCAGCTCTGGCAGCTTACACGAGGACGATTCAAATCGAGTCGAAATGGACGATGGGCCGTCCGCGAATGTGGAAAGCGAAGAGGAGGATTCCGCAGCGGAGCCACAGCCTCAGAGAAAAAGAAGTAGGAAAAGTGTGGACGAGGATATTACACAAGCGGAGGCGGCGATAGCCCGGAATTTAGAAACTTACGCCGAAATATTCAAAAGTGCCAAACCTATCAATTCGGACATTGAAGAAAAGAACGCGGCACTGAAAAGTTTCTTCGACAGTATACACATATCTGTATCCAGGTTAACAAGAAAGAATCAGGCGACCGCGAAGCTCCAGTTTCTGGAAATAGTAAATAAATTGGAGGATCTGGAGGAGGACAACAACGATGCGTAGGATAGTTAGATTAAGTTAGTTTAAGTTACAGTAAGTTACTTTAAATTAGATTAAGTCAGTTTAAGTTAGAGTAAGTTACTTTAAATTAGATTAAGTTATATTATATTTATTTTTTAATCAAATTGTCTTCATATTAAAAAAAATTATTGTAAGTGACTTTTGCGAATAATTATACCCTCTGATTTGAACTTGAAGATAATAAATATTCATATTCATCAGCAATATTCATGGTAATTATTGAGATGACAACACGATAAATTTGACGTTTTGTAACAGTTTATAATTTTTTGCTCTGTAACTGTTTAGTGAATCCTAATAAATTTTGAACATAATTAATTACATAATTTTTACTATATATATAAAAAAAATGGAGTTTCTAGTTGCGTTCTTTCAAGGTTTAAATAGGGTCTGAAGTGGAATTTTATGAATTCTTCATAAGAAGACGTGTTAAAATGTGCAAACTTTAAGTTACTATAATTCTTAAACGGTGCAGTGAATCAAACCCAAGCTTTGGTAATTGCATTAATTTAGTAAGAATTATATTACGTTTTTATACACCTCCAGAACATCCTTAAGCAACGTGTTATCGCATTGCTTGCCTCGCCTGGCCAATCTTTTTGGGAGTGCCGTAAAAAATTTTTTACACTAACTTACCGCAAGCAAACTGCTAGTCGTTCCTCTGGTGCAATAGGTGTTTTCCAGTGCGTGTATTTTTTGGTGAGGTCTTCCCGGATTTTCCCCAGCAAAACAGCAAAACAGTCGCGGCTCTTTCGAAAATAACCGTAAAACTTCTCTTCTTGGTCCTCCAACATTTGTCGGAATAAGACAAGTTCCCCTTCGGTCTCCCGAGTCTTCCAAAGCGGGTGAACACTGCAGCTTCTTCTCGTTCGTCCTCTTCCGCTTGGTCCTGCCTCCTGTTGCACCTCTCGGCGCAAGCGGCGCAGACGGCGCAGCCGGCGCAGTTGAATTAAGGCGAGTAGCTGCCTATTCACTTCGGGAGCAATGGTCGCGAACTCAGCACTGGTCAAAGACATCTTCTTAAACGTAGCCTGCGCGTGATAACTTTGCTAGTTTGGCCAAAAATGGTGCTGATATCTTGCTTCACAGCCTTAAATACACTACCGGCAACCCCTCCACCACAACGGCGTAGATGGGGGTGGCATTATATCAGCCAGATGAATCGCAATAAAAAGTTTTGTTTCGAAGGGTGTACGGAGATCTTTCCGACTGGCTTCAAGGTTGCCGTCGGCATGCGGGCAGGAATAAAACTATTTGCCGCCAGATTTGCCGTTGTGTCCGCGAAGGACGCCTTGCGATTTGCAAAGAAAGTATGGGTTAGTTTATTGTCGTTCCAAAGACAACTTTTTGGTAGGACCTTTTTCTATGCGTCCACCGCCAGCATTTTTCAGGAGGGCAAAGAAACAGAATGTTTACAACCTCTGCCGTATTTACTTGAATTGTTTGACAAATTGTCAAACTGGTCGAGCTGCCAATCGTTTCAAAGAGTCGGCTACAGCATTACACCGAATTTTTAAATACAATTCAAAATAGCAATTAGTCGTATATTACCGAAATAATCCTATTATTCGAGGTCATTTATTTAGTTATTGTTTATATCATAAATCATTATGCGATCAATAGAATGAACCCTGTACTTTCTCGCGATGTCCATAGAGCAATGACAGTAAATGTTTCCAACAATTTATATCATTGACAAAAAGTGAATTTTCCCAATAATTTATAACGGTATTAACTCATGTATTAAATGGTATAAAGACTACAGGTGCAGCTTTCCGACTGCTGCCCGTAACCGCTCGTTGGCCGTCCGAGGATCGGTAATATCGCAGTGCAGCGTACACCTTAAATAATTTAAATTTCGCCATTTTTAAAATGCCACCATTTTTGGGTAGTCTATTGTTATAGCCAGAGAGCCACCTCAGCCGGGTGATCTCGTAGATAGTAGAGAGCCCGTAGGCCCAATGTTTTGACTACGACGTCACACGCTACATAGTATGTGTGACCGCTTAGCCAATATTTCGACTGCAGCCGAAATGCGTGTGGAACGAGGCCTGCCTCATCCACTTTGATCCAATCGGCCACGCAGTACTGAGAACTTTCTTCTCAGTTTCGCACCAATACAATGTCACCACTTCGGGCTTTCGGACCCATACGAAATGGCATCTTGCCATCCTCTACAATCGCATAGTAGTGGGCGGTAACGGTTTAATATCTTGGCCCACTGCTGTTCAGCTATCGCACGTACGGCAGTGTATTGGACCACTTCGGACATAAACAAATCGGCGGGCAACACATCATCTCTATAATTATTACAGGGAAAGAGATAAATCCCAGAAATTACTTTCAACGAATTGCTACGAAACGTCGAATATGATGGAATTAATCACAGAGGAATCTCTTTGTAAAAATAGTATCTATTGTTATGTTTCCCAGCAGGTGTTGATCGTGGGTTTTCCTTCGTGTTTTCGTCAGACGGTGGTCATAAAGTAATTTACATTTCGTCGCAGAAACTAATTTTTACGCTAGCCTCGTTTTTAGGGTTTACCAGCATCTGGCTCTCCCCGTCATAAAATTAATGGGCTTAAGCTAACGGACGACTGGTACAACACCTTCTACCTTCATTATTGCCGTCCGTACTGTACCTGGACCAGTGGAAAAAATTATGAGAATACTAAAAAATTTTTTTTTTTTAATAAAATCGACCTCGAAAAAAACGGAATGAAAAAAACAAAAAAAAATGCACTAAAAAAGGTATGAATAAAACAAAAATGTACTAAAAAGTATGAAATAATTTCATTTTGATTTGTATGAGTACACACCAACTGTTAATAAAATTGATTAAAATAAAATATTAAATAACACATTAAATTTTTTCGAAGGCTGCGCAAAATGGAAAATTTTCCAAATGACAGATGTTGCTGATTATGATTTCCTTGGAATATGGTGGATTTGGAAATCAGTAGGAGGGAAGAGAAGATACATTAATATGGGGGAAAGCATGTAGAAGAATTTAAGAATTTTCGTAATGTCGAGTGTCGAAAATTTTCGATTTTGCGCCGCCTCCGAAAAGATTTATTGTATTTAATGTGGTATTTAATATTTTATTTTAATTAATTTTATCAACAGTTGGTTTGTATTCATACAAATCAAAATGAAATTATGTCACACTTTTTAGTGCATTTTTGTTTTATTCACACCTATTTTTAGTACATTTTTTTTTGTTTTTCATTCCGTTTTTTTTTCGAAGTCGGTTTTAATTAAAAAAATAAAATTTTTTTTTATTTCACATTTTTTAGTGGAACCAGCAGAATTTGTAGAACACGGTAGGTTAGTTTTTCGGTCTTATTGGTTCGGTAATATACAAATAAACAATATACTGATCGAATTGAGTCGGTTAATAATACACAAACAACTAAATAGAACATATAATTTTTATTATTATATGTATATCTCTATCTCTTTCATTTAAGCAAGAAGTTTCAGTTCTGCCGCACGTGGTTTCCCACGCGTATGTTTTTACCACGTTTTTTAAAATAATACAGCATTTATAATGTTTTTCTCCCGTCGTCGTGTGCGCGCGTCGTATCCGCAACGGCCCAGGGATTCTCTCGCCAGAATCCCGTGGCCGTTGCGGACAAGATACAGCATAGGCACCTCTGGGGTGTGGGGGGGTGTAAACGGTTTTCGGAACCCCTGGGGTTCTGGTAGCAGACCGCGTGCTGTGCCTTTCTTCTTCGAGAATTTCGAACCTTCTCAATTGGCCGTCGGACGCGGTCCGTCCTGTATGGCCTAGGTAAACTCACGCGTCTTTCCGAGACTGTCCGAGCCGTCTTGAATGTTCCGACCTTTACTCGGATATGTTTGCCATCAATGGCGCCGATACAGTTAGGAAAATTTGCGTATATTTTAAAGTCCTCTGCTATTTTCTTCCACATATCTTCACGCGGTTCGGGCATGACAATCTTTGCCAGTATGTTCCACAATACTGCACACACTTGACGGACAATTACAGTAATTGTAGATTTCCCGAGGCGATAGTTATAATGAAGGTCTGCAAATGAACAACCCGTAGCCAAATATCTGAAATAGTAAAATCGTAATCGTATTTTTTCGACTTCCACACTACAAAAGAAATGGAAAAACATTCGTGATTCCTATAATAAGGAACATAAGAAAAATAGAACGGTTGTTTCTGGTTCAGGTGCAAGTAGTAAAGTTTCCAAGTATATATATTTTTCCCGTCTCGGTTTTCTTGAGAAATGCATAGAAAATAAGGAAACAAGAACAAGTCTACAAGAAAGTGTACAGGTAGACCTTGAAGATGGTGATGGTGTTTTGGATACCATCGAAACACGTCCACTAACAAGTAATAGGAAGAGAACAAAAAACTCAGCTGACGATCGTTTTGCATGTTTAATCGAGAAAAGTATTCAATCGTGAGATAGGGTGCAACATGAAATCCAAGAAAATATGTTGAATCAAGACGAGGATAAACTTTTTTGGTTATCTTTATACAAAGAGTTGAAAAATGTGCCGGAGCACAAACGCTTGTCCACAAAAATTCAAATACTCCAAGTGATTCAAAATGGGCAAACCATACCAGCTCCTATACCAGCCACAATAACACAGCCTACTCTACTACTAGCCGTGCTGAACAACTTGGCAACACCGCTGTGTTTACAGTTCGAGAGTCCGATTTTCAAGAATGGCAGTCTCGTGTTTGAGATTATAATTAACGTTTTTTTCATAGAAAATTATGTTAAAATGCACAGTTCGTTGTTAATTATGTTTAAGCAATATGTAAATATTATAACTATGGTAAGTAGAAGTGATATTAAAGCATACTAGTATTTATAAATGCGGTTTACATTTTGTGGACTCCCGGAATAGTTTGGTGCTGTGATACATAATATTCGAAATATTTCCAGAGGTTTTAAGAAAATAGAAGCATGAAGCAATGGGAAATCATCTTTGAACTAAAATGCAACATTTGAAAATGAATGAAGGGATATATAAGTTAATAGAAGCCTGAAATAGACGAAATTATTGTGACGAAGTCGAAGAGGTTAAGTGACTACGTGTATACGTCAAGGAGGTTGGGTAATCAGTTACTGAAGAGAAGAGTTATGCAGGTAAATAATATATTATATCGTCTTATAAACTTATAAAGGATAATTTTATAATTGTTGTAAATTTCCTCACCACCCTAGGGGTATTACTGTGGCGCGTTACCTTTTTTTATCATAATGGGTGGTTCGCCAATAGCCATATCATCCCATTTTACAAAATAAAATACATTTTTTAAAATAGCAAGAAAATAAAACGAATTTTTTTTTAAATAAAAAGAAAATACAAATGAAAGAAACTTAATAAAATTATCTTGATGATGCTATCTTTTATATCTTTTATACATCTATTCTCTTATATGTGATAATATCGTAGTAGATATTATTTTTAGAAAACAAAAAAATAACTTTTCACATATAAACAGAAAAATAAAATAATAAAATTTTCAACAATAATAAATAATCTTTAATATTAATAACAAAATATACTCTGCTATTTTTCTTGAAATACTGCTAATATAACCCTGAGAATCTTATATATATAATAACATTAATAATAAAAATATAAAAAGAAAATAAATAAACTAAGACAAATAAAAAACTCTGTTGATGCATTAACTAACACATATTAGAAAGAATAAGTTAAATATATCAAAATTAATGCTTTAAAAAAAGCTAAATTAAAAGAAAATTATTGAAAATTTAGGTTCTATTGAAAGTTTTTATTTTACGATTTTTAGAAATGGTATGTGCATTCATTTCTAATTGACTATTGTTTATAGTTTTAACATAATCATTTAGTAAAATATTCGAAAAAATTGATAATAATTTAAGCAAAATACTGTGATAATCTTTACCACAAATGCATCTATCTAAAAATGCTAAATGATGTATATCTGATTGTATACTAATATGTGTTAATTTACATAAAATATGTTTATGATTTTCAGATTTTAGAAAATCTGATTCCAAATTAGGAACATTTATTATGGCTTCCATTACTGCACATATGTGAGTAAATACATTTATTACGTCTTCTGTAGGAGTGGAAAGACCACCCCTTTGTAAATAATCAAAATATACATTATTTACAGTTGTACCTTTATCCTCCACAATTAATAATTTGCATGTATTACAATTTAATTTTTTTGCAACAGAATGGGACCCATAACCGGATATATAAATCGTAATGGAATCATCAACAATACAAGTGGATAGATAATCAGTGTCAAAAATTTCTGAAAAACCGCTAACATCAACAGGAAGATTATGAAGATCATTACTATCATCATCGCAAATTTGGAATTTATTTTTTATTTCAGAAATCAGAAGTATCACTACATACAAGCTTGAAAAAATAAATTTTTGAATTTGTTATTTTGATACTCCAATGGTTCGAAATTACAAGCTTTTCTTTGTAATTGTTTATTAAATTTAAGAAACCACTAATTAGATCAGAGTCAATAAACTCTTTAACTAAATTTTCATGGTTTTCAATTATTCTTTCCCTGCGCTCTACAGGATCTTTTCTTTGTGGTAGCACACGTTTTGATGGTGAATTGGGAAAAATGGAAGGTATTGCATTGTCCATAAGTCTTGGATATTTCAACAAAATATTCTGTGGTACACCGTTAGGAGATAGAATATACCTTTGGATGTCAGTTTCTGCAAAATGCAGACTACAAACTGCAGAATATTTTGTTGGTGTCCAATTTCTACGGGGAATAGCAGCCATCCATTTTTTCCGCAATTCCTCATCTTTGGGGAATAAAAATATAGAAATATAATTATTTTCTTTCAGAGTAGTATCATAATTTCCCTTACAATTGGGGACACAACAACGTCGTGGCATTATTAACAAATTAAATTATTGTGAAAAGAACTATGTAAAACAAATTTTCTAAAAACTCTGTATGTATATAATACATATGATTTTGTAAAAATTTAGATGTGATACTATTAAAATGTTGTTGATACTATATTGAAATGTATTGAAAGAACAATAGAGTCTATTAAGTAAATGTGCTACACACAAAGATAAAGACCTAAAAAGTTAATAAATAATACTTACCTCCATTATTGCACTTCTTTATTTTCGTAAATTAGCTACACTACATAACAATATTATAATAATGTGTACTACACATTGATGAGAACATTTGAAAACTACGCGGGAAACTGAGAGGCCGGTAGGGGAGACCGAGAGTCCGATTGAGTAGGTTGGGTTAGGTATATTGACATATATATATCAATCGGACTCTCGCCGTGTTGCCATTTTTACCTTCAGCACGGCTAGTAGTAGAGTAGGCTGTGCCCATACACAAGCCCATATCCCTGTTTGCAGCACCTCGAATTATACGGTAACAGACCTGTTACCACAGGCCTATTACTAACGCGTCGCGATCAAGTATCATAAACCGGCCGCTAGGTGGCCACGATACCCGCAAGTAAAGGCCAACGCCGCGACTACCGATTCTCGCTGACAGAATGATACAGTCACGGGGATATAGCGACCGACCGACGTAACAGACGATACCGGAGTACCACCGTCAAGCCAACGATCCAGAACCACCTGACTGGTAGCATACAGTATCTCCGCGAGATCAGCGAGCTTTTTGCAAAACTCCTCTAGCCGCGAAGGTAAGTATCCCGCCCCCCCCCCCCCGCCTTTCGACCGTTGAGCCGACGATCGATCGTTGAGCCGCCGATCTCTGCTCGCTCTAGTCTCTCTTCAAACCTGCGACCGTTGAGCCGACGATCGTACCCCTCCCAGCGTACGATCGTTGTGCCGACGATTTGTTCGTCCCATCTTCTCTCTCTCTCTCTCTCTCTCTCTCTCTCTCTCTCTCTCTCTCTTCTCTTCTCTTCTCTCTCTCTTTTTCTCTCTTTTTTTCTCTCTCTGTGACCTGGATGACTTACGTAAATTGATACAGGAAGGAATGCATAGATCAGCGGAAAGTGTGCAAAACAGTTATAGTGAAGCGGTCAAGAAGAAGGTAAATACCTTCATCATCAAACCAAAGACCCAACAGGAAAGCGAGACCACCCAAGAAGCAATAAAAGAAAAAGTAGATATAAAAAAGATGCCAATGGGAATAACAAGGTTAAGAAAAGGTAGAGAAGGAATGGTAATCCTCGGCTGTGAAACGGAAGAAGAAGTGGTAGATCTAAAAGCTACAATGCAAACCAAACTTGGTGAAAAATATGATGTCACGGAGCCGCTACAGAGGAAACCGAAAATAAAAATTATTAATATCGATGGAGAAGAAATGGAGCTGGGTGATGAGGAACTAACACATACAATCGGCAAACAAAATAATATGGAGGGATCACATATAAAAATAGTAAAAAGGATATTGCAGAAGAAGGGTAAAGAGAATAGCCAACATAAAGGGAGAGAAAATGGATCGGTAATAATTGAAGTAGATGAAAAAACGCATGACGTGATAATGAAGAAAGAAAAATTAAAATAGGCTGGAGAAAATGTGTGGTTTTCAATCACTACAGCGTTAAGAGATGTTTTAAATGCTGGGGATTCTACCACATTGCGAAAAATTGTACGCGAGATGAAACGTGTCACAAGTGTGCAGGAAAACACAAGGCGACAGAATGTACGGAGAAGGAAGCTAAATGTGTAAATTGTATGTTTAAAAATAAAACATACAATTTGAAACTAAGTGAGGAACACGATGCTCTTAATCCGGAGTGTCCGTCCTATAAAAGAGCTATCGAAGAGGAGAAGAGGAGAGCTGGATGGGAAGTCACTAAATAGCAACAACTGAAGGAAGAGGAACAAATAATGTATACAAACGTCCAAAGTTTGATGGCACACAAAGATGAAATACACCATCAGGTTATGAAGAAAATGAATCCTGCGATCATAGCATTATCAGAGACTAGGCTGACTGTCGACATCGAAGATAGTGAAATAAATATATCGGGTTTCAATGTGATTAGATGCGATGCGGAAAGTAGGAATACAGGCGGGGTAGCTTTGTATATAAGAGAGGTTGTCAATTACGAAGTAGTACTATTGAAAAAGATAGATATGAACTGCTGGGGCGTTGCGATAAAAGTAAAATTAGAATTGTATAAAGGAGTGATAATGGTAGTGTACCACTCACCGAGTGCGTCACATGCCGATGTTATAGGATACCTAGAGCAAATAGTTGCAGAACTAACGATAAAAGAAGAATGTATGTTAATAGGAGACTTTAATATAGACGTTAGGACGGATTCTTTTTATACAAATAAGCTTTTGGCAACTATGCAGAGCCTAGGCATGAAACAATATGTCAACGAACCAACACGAATCACAAACAATAGTAAGACAATCATAGATCTAACCTTTGCAAATAGGGATACAAATGTACAAGTTGTTCATGAACCAAAGATAACGGATCATGCATGGTTAAAAGTAGTACTAAATAAGAACAAGAGTGTAAATAAATATAAAGAATTTAGTGGTAGGGATTATAGTAGATTTAATGCTGACGATTTTATTAAACTGGTCGAAGATAACTTACAGGAAAAACAAGACTTAGTATCCCAGCATATAAGTATAGATGTGAACATAAGAGCGAGAAGACTTATTAATAGTATAGTAGATGCGTTAGATATCTCGGCACCCAAGAAAGTTTTTAAAATTCCAAAAATTTGGGAAGATAAACAATGGTATACGAGCGAAATAGAAGAACTAGCGACCAAAAGGGATGAAGCGTATAGAAAAGCATTGTACGAGGATACAGAGCAAAACTGGAAACAATTCAAAATTAGAAGGAATGAAGTAGTCAAATTAATTAAAACAAAGAAAAAAGAGTACTATGAAAATGTAATTGACCATAATAAGAATAACCCCACAAGTATGTGGAGAGCCCTAAAAGAAGTCATCAGGGGTGAGCCAGTAGGGACAAAAGCAATAGATAATATAGACTTCGAAATATTGAATAATATCACAGGGTGCAATATGGCTGTTAAATTTAACTTATATTATATACAAAGTATTAATATTAATAAGTAGGAGAATTATTTATGTCATTGAAAATAAGGGAGAGATGGAAAAATTTGAAATGGTTACGGAGGAACAGATAGGAGAAATCGTTAGGGAATTACCAAAGAAGAAGGGTACAGAAGAAGGAATAAGTAGTGATATATTAAAAACGGTATTTTATGTAATACAGGAAGAATTTGTTAGTTTAATAAATGAATCATTAAGCGAAGGTTGTTTCATAGAAGAATGGAAAACGTCCACGATAATTCCGATTCCTAAAGTAGAGAAACCAAGAAAGGCAAGCGAATACAGGCCTATTAATATGCTACCAATATATGAGAAGATACTTGAGATAGTAGTTAAAAAACAAATTGAAGAGTATTTTGAGAATAATAATATCATAACGGAACATCAGTCGGGCTTTAGAAAAAATTATTCATGTGAAACAGCAATACAAACAGTCATAGATGAGTGGAAATTGAAAATAAGCGAAAGAAAAATGGTAGGAGTAGTATTTATGGATCTCAAGCGTGCATTCGAGACGATTGATAGAGAAAGGTTAATAGAGAAATTAGACCAGTATGGCTGTAAGGGTGCGGTTCTAGAGTGGTTTAGATCATACCTAAACAACAGAACGCAACAAGTAAGATATAATGATGAATACTCTAAATTATTGCCTACGGAGTATGGAGTGCCACAAGGATCGGTTCTAGGTCCGTTAATATTTATAATATACATAAATGATCTCGTAAAAGTTTGCCCGGAGGACTGTAATATAAAAATGTTTGCAGACGATACCTTAATATTATATATGTAACAGGTGAGAGTTGTACGGAGGTGGAGAGGAAAATGAATGTAGCATTTAATGTTGTGGAGGAATGGATGAATATTAACAAACTAAAGATGAACGCAGGGAAAACGAAATACATGATAGTTAGAAGTATAAGAAAAGAGTTAAAAGGTAGGGTGACTGTAAAATGTTTGGATAAAACTGAAATAGAACAGGTGGAAAGGATAAAGTATCTAGGCGTAATTATTGATGATAGACTGCGATTTAGCGATCATTGTGATTATATGCTAATGAAAATATGGAAGAAAATAAGTTTTATGAATAGAGTGGGAAATTATATTACAGCATATACTAGGTGCACTATATATAAGTCGATCATAGCACCTCATTTTGAGTACTGTGCGACATTATTAATTAATATGGGGGAAACACAGATAGGTAGGCTACAAAAAGCACAGAACCGGGCCATGAGAGTCGTATTGCAATGTGATAGACGAACCAAAGTGGAAAATATGCTGCAAGCGTTGCAGTTTATGGCTATACGACAGAGGCTCTACTATAATATGTTGTGACGTGGCAGATTTGCCAACGTCCTCCGAAACCGGATATCGGAAGACCGGGTCACCCTCTGGCAATATTAATGCGAGATGGGCCGTAGCGAGCGCTCGCCCTGGGCACGAGCGAGACCCATGGGCGAGTACTCATACTTTTGAGCGTCGCGCCAAATTGCGCGACGCGATTTCGCAGGACCGTAGTCAGGTCCCGGTGAGGACCTGAAACGCTGTTTCCCCCGAAGGAGAGGAACGAGGTCGGCTCCGGCGAAAACTCCGGCACCGGAAATCGAGGGATCAACGCGGCCCAGAATGGACAACCTGGAGGCGCCGATGAGGGCATGCGGTGCCGAAACCGGAATCTCCGCTGTCTCGCTGTCGCCTCGTCCGGAGGAAAACCTGGCCAGTTTCCGGATAGGCTCGCGTCGAGCGCCGCAAGATGAGGCAGCCAATCATCGAACGCCGCTGCCGGGGAGCCGAGGAATCGCCGATCGCCAGGGACCGTCGCGCCGGGGCTAGGCCCCGGTCGAAAATCTATTTGCGATAGGTCGAATCGCCTGCGGGGAAAGAGCGCGGAAAGGGTGGGACGCTCCGCTTCCGCCTTCCCGAGTCATCGCGCCGGAAAATCACTTCTTCGTTGGCTCTACTGTAGAACAGTCGCGATTAATTGCGGAGGGACCCGCCCGGTGTCCCCATCCCTGGAGCCTTCGGATTGAGCTTTCCGAGCCCCAGCTCGGTCCACTCACAGCTCCCGGTGCCTCTCTGTCTCGCTCGGAGCCGGCATCCCGAAGGAACCAGCTCCGGCCGAATGAGGGAGGCGCCGCTCACGGAAGGGGGGGCCGTCGGAGGCGCGATCCGGCGCGCCCCGACCCCCCCTAACCCTAACCCCCCACGTATCCCCCTCCCCCAACGTTGGGGAGGGACGAACCGGCACCCCCCCACACCGAGTTTCACCTCGGTGGGTGCCGACCGAGCTCGGGGAGAGCTGAGCTCCCCCCAGGGGGCCGGGGTCAGCTCGTCCCCCGGTCCCCTGAATTCACCGCCCCACTCGGCCGGGACGCTTCGATTCTCCGGGGATCTCCCGGAGAGATTAGTCTAACGCCCTCCGGCCGAGTGGGGGGCCGGCGTGGACGCGGAGGACGGTACCGCGCCCACACCCTCCTTGCCGAGCCCGGGTCCCTTTCCCGGGCTCCTTCGGCGGCCTCCTTCTGCGACATAACGTCCTCGCAGAAGGAGATCGCCGCCTTCCACGACCGCTCGCTGTTGGCCATGTGGTCGACCATGGCCCCCAGCGAGAGGTCCCACCCACTGCGGCTAGGTGGACACGGCGCGGCTCTGCCCACGCAGGGCACTCCTCCAACGTGTGCCGCGCCGTGTCCACATCTTCCCCGCAGCGGTGGCACTGCGGTGTCGGCTCCCGCCCCATCTTGTGCAGGTACTCCCCGAAACAACCGTGTCCGGAGAGCACCTGCGTGAGGCGGAAGGTCAACCTTCCCCTCCTCCTGTACCACATATCGAATATGGGCAGGAGGGCCCGGACGATCGGACGTTCGGGGGGCTCCAATAGGGCCCTCCAATCCGAATACACGTCCGCCCGGGCCTGCCGATCCTGGCCCTCGAACTCCACCTCCTCCTCGCTTGTGAGTTCCACCCCCGGTGGACGGCGGAAGGAGCGGGCGATCTGATACAGTTTGGCCCGCTCCGCCGCCACCAGATGGAAGGGTGGAATCACGGCGAGGAGTCCCGCCACCTCACCGGAGACGGTGCGGTAACCCCGTATGGCCCGCAGAGCCAGCCGGCGCCGCACTCTCTCTAAGCGTGCATGGCTGCGCCGGCTGGTCTCGAGCGAGCGGGACCATACGGGAGCCCCATACAGGGCAATCGACCGCACCACCCCCATGTAGAGGTGACGGACTTTCAACTGCGGCCCCCGACATTAGGCAGCAACCGCGCCAGGGCGGATGCTGTCCTCTCCAGTCGGGGGGCTAGGAGCTCGAAGTGTCCATCGAACCGCCAGCGGCCGTCTATGACCGGGCCCAGGTACCTCATCCTGGGCCCGATCTCGACGGAGGTCTCCGCGACGCGGATTCGAAGGTCCTGACCACGAGGTAGCCGCCACGACCGAGACGATCCATAAAGCCAGATCGCCTCGGTCTTTGCGGCGGCTACGGTCAGTCCCATCCTCCGGATACGCCCGACCACGCAGTCCAGGGCGGCCTCGCCCAGGTGCCTGGTCTTCCTCCAGTCCCCCCCCCCCCCCTCAGCATAAACCAGGGTGTCATCTGCATAACAGATGACACCCGTATCCGGGTGGAGGACAACCCGCAGCACCGCGTCGAATGCTAGGTTCCACAGGAGCGGCCCAAGGACCGACCCCTGTGGAACGCCGCGGTGCGTCTCCCTCGTATGCACGGTATTGTACCGGCCGGTGAACACCACCTCTCTGCCGCGGAGGTAGTCGCCGACGACCTCCCGGAGATAAGGGGGCACCTGGAAGTACTCCAGGGCCCGCCTTATCTCCTTCCAGGGCAGGGTGTTGAATGCGTTGGAAAAATCCAACGACACTGCTAACAACACCCTGCCCCGAGCGACAGCCTGTTCCCGGAGGAGGCGCAAACGCTCCACGGCGTCGATAGTGGAGCGCCCCTTCCGGAACCCATACTGGCTGTCGCTCAGGTCGGGACCACCCCGCGACAGGTGCTCGACAAGGCGGGCGGCAATTATTCTTTCGAACAGCTTGCCCGCCTCGTCGAGTAAACATACCGGCCGGTACGCAGAGGGAGACTCTGCGGGTTTCCCCTCCTTTTGGAGGAGGACCAGGCACGCATTTTTCCACACTTTGGGGAAGACTCCCCGGCGCAGGCTCGCGTTCATGACGCTCCTCATCGCCGGGGCGAGGACCTCCAATGCCAAGGCTGTCACCCTACCGGGAACCCCGTCGGGGCCGGGGGCCTTCCTGCCCCCGGCTCGGAGTTCCCGGATGGCCCGGGACAGCTCCCAATCGGTGACCCGGAACTCGTCCGACCACTCTGTGGCCGGCTCCGGGGCGCGCACCTCCTCTACCCCCTCCCCGTCACAGCGGGGAAGGAGGGTGTCTATAACGCGCCCCAGGAGTTCCGGGTCCAACCTCTCCGTGACGGGGGACGCCCAGGGTCGGAGCTTCCGAAGCACCGCCTTGTATGGGCGCCCCCATGGATCGTCACGGAGGGTGAGCAGGAGCTCATCCCAGGCCTTGGCCTTGGCAGCGGCAATCGCACGCTTAAGGGCCGTGGCCGCCGATTTGTATTCCTCATACAGCTCGGCGACCCTCGTCTCCGCGTCGCCGCCAAGGAAATGGCGGCGACGGGCGCGGGTGTACCGGCGGCGGGCTCTGCCGGCCGAGCTGTGTAGCTCGGCCAGCTCCCCCCACCACCAGTACACTGACTTCCTAGGAGGCTTAGCCTGGACCCGGGGCATCGCAACATCGCAAATCATTTGCAATGTTTCCCGGATCCAGGCCGCCCCCTCTTCTGCCCCGCGCTCCCTGGCCGAAGGCCAGTCGGAGCCGATAATCACGGCTCTCAGAAGGTCCCCGTCTAGTCGTTTCAGCGCCCATCTGGGCGCTGATGGGGTGCCACGTCGGAGGGGCGTGTCCACCGGCGGGTCCGCGGCCACTGCCACGTCCATCAGGACGTAGCAGTGGTCCGACAGGGTCTCTCCGTCCCAGACCCGCCAGTTGGACACACGGCGTGAGGCGGCGGCGGTCGCGAACGATAAATCGACTATCGACCAGCCATTCCACCTCACGCACGTTGGCACCGAGCCCCGGTTTAATAACCGGAGCTCCATCCCCTCCGCCCAGTCTTCCATGACTCCGCCTCGGGAGTCGGTCCTGGGGTTCCCCCACATGGTGGACTTTGCGTTAAAGTCCCCCAGGATCAGGACTGGACCGGCTGAGTGTGGGGCTATCATCAGCCCCAGCTGGTCCAAATACCTCCCGAATTCGGCGGAGTCACAACTGGGTGAAATGTAGCACCCCACGACCAGAAGTCTTTCCCACTTTACCATAACCATCCCTCTGCCCCGTTCGACCACGGAGCAGGGGGTACTGTCGCCGAGTCGCGACGCCACCATATTGCCACGGAGCCGTTAACGTCACCGGACCAGTGCGGATGTTCCGGGACGCTGTACGGCTCCGAGACCACAGCCAGGCCAACCCCCCACTCCTCCAGGCACTGGACCATCAGGTCCTGTGCCCGGCGGCAGTTGTTGAGGTTGGCCTGGAGTACCGTTGAGGGGGACCGGCCAGGCCTGCCTGCCTGCCTGTCTGCCTGTCTGCCTGTCTGCCTGTCTGCCTGTCTGCCTGTCTGCCTGTCTCTGCCTGTCTGCCTGTCTGCCTGTCTGCCTGTCTCTGCCTGTCTGCCTGTCTGCCTGTCTGCCTGTCTCTGCCTGTCTGCCTGTCTCTGCCTGTCTGCCTGTCTGCCTGTCTGCCTGTCTCTGCCTGTCTGCCTGTCTGCCTGTCTGTCTGTTTATTTATTTATTTATTTATTTATTTTTTTATTGATATATTTATTTATTTGCAATGGGATAGCGATGTGTCTTTCTATCTCAGTAGTAGGAATTATCCAGAAAGCTGTAAAATGACTCTATGGAATATAATAGCGAGAGATACTTAAAAGGCATAAGAGGGTAATAACCCTCTACGAAGAAAAGGGGAAAACTGTGGTGGCGAAATAGGAAGTAAAAGTATAATAGTGGGGACTAGAAAAACTAGAACTTCCGTGACCCATTTATTTTCTAAGTACCAGCGGCGTAGTGCTTTACGCGCAAATTTAAAAAAAAAAGAAGGAGACGAAACCGGTCTGCGAAATTTCGGAAGTAGAGAAGTGATGAGAAAATGCAAGTAAAGATGTTTTAGTTAAATTAAAAATGAAAAGAGGTTGCGGACCGGTTACGGAGCCGACTACGAAAAATAAGGATTTATGTATAAAAGAAAATAGAAGGAATAGGAAATAGCAGCGATGACTTCGCGACCATATACGTAGGTAATGGAACGGTGAGTTTCAGAGGCAGTCGAATGCCGAAGAAATTCATAGAGTAAGACTGTGCGTACTTGGGATAAGTTCATTTCGTAAGGAGAAAGAAGAGTGAATGTATAGAATAGAAAATGTAAAGCGGAGGAGCTATAAGGAATGAGTGAGGAAAAAGCGCGAAGGAAAAGACGAAAGTATGAAGAATGAGAGAGGGTGAAAGGTATGAATGGGATAGGAAACAGAAGGAATGAAATACAGTAGGAAGAAAGATTTGCGCAATTTGATGTCGAAAGGATCGGAAAGATATAGGAAAAATGATGTAAAGCAGAGAGGTTCAAAGGAGTGAAAGAGGGAAAAAGCGCGAAGGAAAGGAGGAAAATGCGAAAAATGAGAGTGTGAGAAGTATGAGTGTGATAGGAAAAGGTAGGAGTGAAATATAGTAGGAAGAAAGCTCTGCGCAACTTGATATGGTAAGAAACGAGTAAGAAGCGCAAGGTATGATGTAAATGCGAGAAGAATAGAGGAAAGAATGGTAAAGCAAGGGGAGAGAAAGGGTGAGAAAAGTATGGGTAATATGAAATGGATAGGTATGAGTGGGATACGCGACAGAAAGGATGAGAAAAATCGAAAAATAGATGCGCAGTTTGATATTTTCAAAGTAGAGTAGGGTAACAGAAAGTGCGAAATAAACTTTATAAAGAAAATTAAAGAAGGAAAAAGTACTGTAAAGGGAAGGAAAGGGTCATAGGAGGTTCAGAGACAGGTAAAGGATGCAGAAGAAGTGCAACCAACAAAGGAAAATAGGAAAAATTGAAGTGTTAAGACTACAGCAGTAAGAAGGTAAAGGAAAGAAGATCGGAAAATGACAGCTTTGCCCTCAGCGAAAGAAGGATGGAAATAAGACGGCCATATTGGAAACGATGGAACGGCAGGAAAGTACGCAGGCGCGTTGCGCTGACGTAGATGAGAATAAGAAGGAAAGAGAAAGAAGTGGAGCGACAGAGAAGGATGTTAACTGTTGACGAAATGACAAACAGCTAATGACAAACGGAGAAGGGAAGAGGTCGATGACACCAGCAGAGGAGGAAAAAGGAACACCGGCAGAACGAAGATAGAAGGGGAGAACCGCTGCAGCGTGACGAGACGACTGAGGTGTGAAGGGAGTGGGGACGAGGTGATTCGGCCCCGCACCCCGAACCCCCCGGATCTAGAAGACGGCGTGGTGCAATGACCGAGCGGACAAATAGAGGGGACGAGGAAAGACCCCCCAGGAAAGTTGACGGATAATAGAAGTGTCGCCCTTAACAAAGGAAACAAAGAGGTGAAAAGATAACAGATTTCGACAACCAATCACAGCCAGAAAGTCAAGTAAGAGGAGGGGGTAACTGTAACAGAAAAGAACACTGGACAAAGGGAAATCAGTACGGTTTATGTCTTCGGGCTAGCGACGTACAGGTAGAGTGAAAACGTTATATGGAAAACACGAAAAACTTGGAAGAAGAAAAATTACGAACAGAAGGAACAGAAGGACAGAAGGAAGCGGGGAGAGAAGAGGAAGGAAAGGAAACCTTTCAAGGACATCTGGACCTCCTTGGACCACCTTTTTTCCGAACCTACTAACAACAATTTAAGTATTTTCGTGTAAAATATATTAGTATTAAGATTAATGTAAGAGGTAATGGGTAGAATTAAGTAGAATTGAGTAGACTAATTTTGTTTAAAAGATAGGAGGAAAGGAAGCATCGGAGGAAAAAAGTGTAACGGGGAAAAACAAAGAGGATTTTATTAGTAAAAGGATAAGCCTTAAAGTTTAAAAATCGGACCGGTATTAACAGATATTATAAAAAGAAAGTGTGCAGGTCCAACTGTTCGATAACTTCGAGATATCGATATAGAGGGAGCAACAAGGACGTCATATAGACTAGACTATAGAAGAGATAGATCTAACCTATCTCTTACTAACTCATCCCTGTTGCTGCCTCTGTTTTCGGTTCTGGGGAATCGGGCGGAGTTTAAACGCGTATTAATTATTAATAGGATTAACTATAGCGGCGTGCGGATTAATTTAGTTAAAATAAATACATTAACTTTATTTTTTTTCGGGTTTAATTAGATATAAGAGTGTGAGTTTGATAAGAGAGAGTGAGAGAGAGTGAGTCTGTGGTATTATTAGGATGTTTGTTATTAGAATTAAGGATATTGTCGGGTACTTGATAAGTGGATACAAATAAAGGGAAATAACTCTAAAAAAAAGATCTGGGTTAGGTTAGGTCTGCGGAGAAGGAAAACTCCTTACAACCTAATCGAAATAAAAAAGGGAGTCATTGCGACAAAGAAAAATAAGATATTTATAAACAATTTTCCGACGGGCTGAGAATCTAGTTCGGGCTTGAAAAACTGCAATAATCATTATTATTAATGACGGTCTTTTCAGGCTCTACCGTAGACGGACCACTCTCATGAGGAAATTGAAATACAATAATAGGCCTTAAATGAGAGGCAATCGAATAGAATACGGAAAAAGAGACAGCCAAAGATTACAAACGTAATCATGCATCTCTAACGATTTCGATATCCGGAGGAAAAATGGTATTATTATTCTATCAGAAGACACAGGAAGAAGACATAGGAAACATTAATGTTTTCTTTGTTCTGCACGACTGTCAAAGATAAAATAGTATAATTCTAGGGGTAACCAGTTCTCAAAATCCAGAAAACTGGTTGTTCGGGCTCAACCGTCGGCTGCGCCCGACAACGAACGGGAGCATCGACCGAGCGACCGATAGGACCGCCGCGGCCCGCAAACAATAAACACGCGCGCCCGGCAAAACGGTCACTCGCTCGGTTCAAATCCTCCGATCGCAGAAAAACCGTTCGACAACGCGTTCCCCGCGACACCCCTTCCCCACGTCAGGAAGGCGGTGATATATACACCTCGCACGCCGGTGCGAGGTGAGTTTGAAACCAACTGCGAAGCGCACCTTGACGTTAGCGATCTACACTTTATACAAATATTATATACGCGTTCGAGAATCGCGATCCCCCGACGCGATCTCCCTCACGAGTTCACACGTCCAGCGTGAACGTGCACTCCGCGCCCACGCGCATTGTACATTTTGTATATAGTTTCGTGTCTAAATATATTGTATATAGTCTGTGTCGTAAAAATCGTCTAAGTTCTCTCGTAATCGTCCCATCGTCCTCACCGGCAATTCACCGTCCCGATACCGACGGAACACTGGTAAACGAAAAGTTGATAGCAGCATATCGAAACGGGATAACAAACTTAACAACAGTTTCCGAAGGGCAGCGAACCTAGTTCGAGCTCGAAAACCCGCAATAATCATTACTAATAATGACGGTCTTTTCGAGCTCTACCGTAGAATGAGCACCCCGATGAGGAAATTGCAGTCAAATAATCTACCTTAAACGAGAGGTAATCGAAGAGATTATGGAAAAAAGAGACAGCTAAAGTTTATTAACTATAAATATGCATCTCTACGTAAAAATGCTTCTTGGGAGCAGAAAGAAATGCTACAATTTTGTCAAGTCGATGCAGTTAAACAAAGCAGGAAATACAGATATTTCCTCGGTTTCTGTGACTGTGGCAGATGAAATAGCATGTATCCAAAAGAAACCAGTTCTTGCAAACTAGAGAACTGGTAATTAAAATTTTGATAATAGTATATCAAAATGGAAAAACAAAGAATCAAAAATATCAAGCTAATCGCTAACAAAGACTCTTCAAACAACGGTTTCCGAAGGGCTGAGAAGCTAGCTCGTGCATGTGTAAGCTAGACCGGCGTAACAACCGCGATCCTAGTCGAAACAGCACGATCCTAGAGTTGATCAAATCGACGAGGAAACTGCAGTTCAAGTAGACTGCCCTCTATTATGGGTAAACGAAGAGACAAAGGAAATAGAGACAGAGAGAGAGATTACATAGATAATCGTTTCATCTCTTCAAGAATGTATGAATTTGTATTCATTATGCAGAAAAATGAAACACATGGGAAAGAAACCTTTAAGGGGAAGGTCTAGCGTTTGAAATCTAAAGTTGAACGCCGACTGATAACCAGGGATGGTGGTGACATCCATTTTTACAGCCATAACTTACTAGCAGAGCGTCAAGCCCTCCACAAGGGGGACAACCCGATGAAACCGATATTTAAATCTCTGAGTAGATAATAATTTCGGTGAAATTGGCGAACGATCTCCCTTTACCCCACGCGGACTAGTCTCGGCAGTGAAAAGCGCGATGGAATTGATATTTTGGCACAGTCAAAATTTCGATAAAGTCGGTTCGAATCTGTGGATTTGCTATAACTTCTTCCCAATGCAGAACACTTCGCGATCCCTTACTTTTAAGGGACTTACTAAAAAGGAAACTCGGAGTATTGTTGAAATATTAAGAAAGAGAGAACAAATAAGAAAAGAACAAAAAGATATGGAAATAGAGATGGATACCAACCTAGATGAGGATATGTTTGATGAAGATATGGACTTTGAGGATTATGATTTAGATCAGGATGCGTTTCTTCTTGAAGAAGATTTCCCTGCGTTGAAGACGACTTATGATTCACCTGAATAGAAAGTGTAAATTAGTACAATTATAGTTTTGTTGCACCTGTTTATGTTGCATAGCTACGTGCTATTTGTATATATATATAGATTAAGTTACATTCCAATGCATTGGTTAAGTTACTTTAAGTGTATAGTGTGTATAGTTTTTCTGGCTGAGTGCTCGAACGGAGTACTGTCCCCCGGGGGTTATGCGAATGAGTAGGTACCCCGGGGTAGGTCTGTTTGAACCGAATCCGTAGAGGGGCGTTCCTATTGAACGTCCCGGGAGAGGGGGAATTTAGTCGGTATTCCCGGCCCTTCTGGCTGGGCGAATCCGACACTACCCCCCGCTGGTTAAGCGGGGGGTGTGCGTAAACAGCATTTACCCCCTCTTCCTTAAAAAAAAAAAGGTCTGGGAGCGTGAGGGGAACCGAGGTTGTGTGGCCTCTGCAGTCGAGTTGTTCTCACAACTCACACAACTAAACCCTCTTGCTCCACCTCCTCGTGGTGGTTCTTGGGAACTCACGTCGGTGAGTGGCTAACGGAGCAAGGGGTACCGTGTGTCCTGAGTAGCAAGATGTCTACTCAGGGCCTCATACCGTAAACTGGTGGTCATGTTTTACCAGACGGGGGGCTTGCCTTAACCGGCCGGCCTGCGAGGATGACAACCTCTATAAAAAATCCGCGCGGCGATGGAGCACTCCCGGTTTAGACGCCGGGATGTGGGTCGGTGAGTGCATCGGCCATCCGCGCATCATGGTCCCGTGATAATTGCACGCCTCACGGTGTACAAATGGGCTTATTGGCGCAGGCGGCTCTACGCTGACGGACAGTGACTCTCCGCACTTAAACACGTGGCCAACGAGTGAAAGCATGTCCGAAAGGGCATGTGTGTAACCAGGGCCGTTATGCAAAAATGACTACAAATTACAAAAAAGAAAAATCGGATAATGAAGGAAGGATGGGAGGGGACGCCGAAAGGATGGATACGGAAGGAGAGACAGTGGCAATACGAACGGACAAGGTCAGGACACTACAAAGGGAAGCGACTCGAAATAAGGAAACACGGGACCAGGGCAAGATAGGAGGAGGAGAAGGAAGAGAGAAGTATAGGAAGGACCAGGGCAAGATAGGAAAGGACAAGAGTAAGGAACATGGACTGGAAGGAGAAGAATGGACGGCGAGCTGGGATGAAGAGGACACCGGTTCCCATCAAGGGGAGGGCACCAGTAGGGGCGGTGTCACCACTAGGAGTGCCACTCCGAAGAATGCCACACCCGGGGCCACCTCTCGGGGAACCCCCCCTAGGAGCCCGGTGCCATCGACTGGAAGACGAGAAGACTCCGGTAGCCTGTTCCGGCGTCCTATGGAGGTGGAGTCCGAGGACGAGGAAGAGGAAAGAAACGGGACGGGAGAGACGTACAAGAAGGATAAAAGAGGAGAACAAATAGGAAGGTATAAAGGACAGGATGTGCACCTCAAGTTGGTGGCCACACTGGCTAATGAAATGGCAGACGCCCTAGAGAAAACTAGGGAGATCGCGGAATATTTGAAGATTAATAAAAATATTAAAATGAGCTACCGAGGCGCGGCTAGGGATGCCGTAATGGCGATAGAAAAAATCATGTGGACAAGGAACGCGATGTGGGATGATAGGATAGGGGACATCAGGAACACGGAAAATGAGAAAAAGAGGAAGATCACGGAAGAACGGGAGAAGGAAAAGAGAAGGATCAGACGAGAGGGGACACAGGAGGTGGGAACAATGACCGAGTGGATGGGCCCTCGAGTCACCCGAGAGGTACGAGTTGGCGAGGACTCCGACGTATCCGGCATCGCGAGCTCCACCGGCAAAAAGACGTACGCCCAGGCGACAGGCCCGGGAAAAAGAAAGAAGGGAGAAGTGTCCCCGACGCAACCGCATCTTGGCGGTGCGAAGAGGATTAAAGGGGAAACAAGGCAGGAACCTGCACAATACTCGACGACAGAGGAACCTACAGAAATTGAAGCTTCCTCCTCTGAGCCGGATGCGAGTTCCGATGAATCATTGAGGAGGTCCTTAGACTTTATCATGAAGAAGGTGAAGGATGTAAAAAGAAAACAGGAAGGAAAGAAGATGGACAAGAGGAATAAGAAGGAAAAGGAGGGAAAGAAACCTAAGGGTAAGGAGAAGAAGAGGACAGGGATAGAAGCAGAAGAATGGAGAGTGGAGAGAAAGAAAAGGATACCCGTAGCGAAGACCGAAGAATCAGCTACGAGTGGAGGAGAAGGAGTCAGGAAGACCAAGACCTTGAGACCGAAATGGACGGTACCACGGTCGGACGCCATCGTGATCAACGTAAAATATAAAGAAGACTTCAAAACGGTGTGCACAAAAATTAACGGTGACCCAAGAAATATGGAAAGAATAAAGCGCGTACGGCGCACACAGAGTGGACAGGTTCTCCTGGAAGTAGGAGAGAACGAGGACACTGATAAAATAAGGGAAGGGATTGAGACGGTTCTGGACAAGACCCAAATGAAAGATGTTGAGATTAGGGTTCTCCAGAAGACTTTCGAAGTCGAATTGAGGGACCTCGACCCAATAGTCGAGAGAGACGAGGTTATCCAGGCCGTTATCAACTCGATAGGTGTCGGAACGGAGGACCTACGGTTGAAGGTGCTGAGGTCCACAAAGATGGGCACCCAATTAGCGACGGTAGGAATACCGCTAAAACACCTGACGAAGGTTATAACGCTCGGTAAGATTAAGGTAGGCATGACAGTCGCTAGAATGCATACCATACCTAAAATAATAAAGTGCTTCCGATGCCATGCAATCGGACATTTTAGCACAAACTGCAAGGAAAACATCGTAGACAATAAACGATGTAGGAGATGCGGAGTAGACGGGCACGAGATGTTCGAGTGTCATGATCAAGCTCGCTGTAGGAATTGCGTGATAAAGCGACTGCCATTCGAACATACGATGGGATCGATGGCATGTCCTGGATATAGGGCAAAGGTTAGAGACCTAAAAGACCAATTTGTGCGGTACCACAAGATGAGTAATGCTCATATTACAACTTAATTGTAATAGGTGCAAGATGGCACAAGATCTGCTGAAACAGACCATTGCGACGAAAAAAGTCGATGTCGCGTGCTTGCAGGAGCCTCACGTTATAGAAAAGGGCTGGTTGAGCTCCCTGAGCGGCATGGCCGCTATTGAGATCATTAATAAGGACTTTAAGGTACCGAGAAGCAAGGTTGTTGTTGGACAAAGCTTTACTGGTTTTGAACTCGACTTTATCACGATAATTAACGTGTACATCTCGCCTAACTGCAGTAAAGAAGAGTTTTACACTTACCTAGAGGAATTACGTGTCGCACGAAGAGAATGGAGAAGCCCGGTTTTCCTGGTTGGCGACCCCAACGCTAGATCCCAGCACTTCGGGGATAGAAGAGGCAACTTCAGTGGCCAAGTCCTGGAACATTACATGCAGGCAATGGGCCTCATCCCCGCAGGCATAAGGGGAGGGACATACACGTTCCATAAGGGCAGGAAGAGGTCAAAGGTGGATATTGCTGGTTTCAGCAGCTCTTTGATGAATAGGGTGTCCAGCTGGATAGACCACCAGCCCAATGAGTCCGACCATAAGACATGCATGCATCGGGTCGATATGCAGGGGAACCGACGATACGTACAGGCTATGCGACATATCAGCGACTGGTCCTGGAACATGAAGACACTGGATATAGTTAAATTCATGAGGGCTTTTAGAAGAATGAATATAAATATAGATTTTAATCATGTAAATAGAGACATCATAGATTTGTATTTTAAGAATATTAATAAGGCATGTGCAGGGACCATGCGGAAGAAATCGAACAGGTTCCGACACAAAGAAAACCCGTGGTGGAACAATGAGTTCTACACAAGATCTACAATGCAAAGAAAGAGTCCTGGAAGCTATTTGTTAAACTCCTTGAGGAGGATATATGGGGCCGTCCATTTCAGGTTATCCGCAGCAGGATTAAGAGCAGAATGCCACCCCCAGCACTAGAAGCCAAAGACGCCAAAACTATCTTGAAGACATTGTTCCCTAGGGAACAGAATAATATTATATACGATCCACCATGCCGACAATTACAGGGAGTGGGGATCGGCAGGGGTTATCTGGAGGATATCGTTAAAGGATTGGATATTAGGAAAGCAATGGGCCCAAACAAGCTTCCCCTGGGCATAATCAAGATGGTGGCAATGAACGACCTGAATAATTTAGCACGGATTATGTCGGGTTGCGTGAAGCTAAATTATATCCCAAACATCTGGAAATGCTCACGAGTAATTCTGTTGAGGAAGAATAACGAGGACAACAACAACCCGTCCAATTTTAGACCCATTTGCATCGGTAGCGGACTAAACAAGATCTATGAAAAGATTCTAGAAACGAAGATTTTTGATCACCTGGGTCGGACCCCATTCCACCCGGACCAATATGGATTTTGCCAAGAGAAATCCACACAGGATGCTATGGAGAAGGTGACCGAACATATGAATAAGAGCAACAAGCAGGAAAAATTCGGGATATTGATTAGTCTGGATGTTAAGAATGCATTCAATAGTCTTTCGTGGGGCACAATTTTCGAGGAGTTAAAGAAAAGAAGGTTCCCGGAAGAGACACAACGGCTGATACAGGGTTATTTAAAGAACCGACAGATCTTATATAAGGCATCGGATATCCCCCACCCTGTGAAACATAGTATACGATGACCTTCTGAGGAGAGATTTTGGCCGCTTTGTCCAGGTCATCGCATACGTGGACGATATTGCCGTATTTGCGGCGCACAGGAACCTGGACACCCTGAAGGAAGAATTAGAGTCGGCCGTCAATCGGATAGTGGCCCCTTGGCTGGAAGAGAAGGGACTAGAAATGGCTCCACGAAAGACCAAATTTATATGGTGCAATAGGAAACGGACACCACCGGATTTCGAGTTATTAATATTGGGCAACCGCATCAAAGCCAGTGAGGACGTAAAATATTTAGGGGTCTATTTCGATAGACTTCAAACCTATCGGAAATATGTTAACAGACTTACGGAGAAGGCCAACCGGGTCACCGGAGAATTGTCGCGCCTTATGCCAAACATCGGGGGACCCACTTTTTACGGAAGACGGCTCTATTATAATATAATAGACTCAATTGTGTGTTACGGATGCCCAATCTGGGGACAGAAAGCATTAAAGTATGATTTCAATAAGAAGAATTTAGCGAGGATTCAGAAACAAATGCTCAGCAGAGTAACAAGCAGCTATAGAACAGCAAGTGGTATGGCACTATGCACTATAGGGGGTTACTTACCTATAGAATACAGGATCCAAGAGAGATGCTTAGTTTACGAGGCCCGGAAGGAGCGCCCACTGGCTCCGGAAGACAGCGATGTCATCAGGCTGGAAAAACTGGAGCACCTAGAACAAAGGAAAGAAGAAATCAGTACTGATATATGGGGCGAATTGGAAAAAGAATGGCAGACGACACACCGGGATACTGCACGATAGACATGGAGACTTATACATAGTCCCATTCGTTGGAAGGAGAGGAAGTGGGGGAGCATTAACTTTCACCTCACACAGATCTTGTCGGGCCACGGGGTGTTTGGAACCTACAGACAGGGTGTACTGAGAAAAGCGGATACGGACGAATGTTGGTGGTGCGAGGAAAGAAGAGACGACGCCGAGCACACATGGTGGAGTGTCGGGAATGGGAGACAGGAAGAGAGGAGCTGAAGAGGAAGATAGGAAGGGATGTGACTGCAGACACGATAGTGGACGTAATGCTGAGCACCAAAGAAGGATGGAACGAGGTGAACAAGTTCATCAACGAAGTGATGAGAGGAAAAGAAGCTAAAGAACGAGAGATAGAGAAAAAGGAAAGGGAAAGAAGCGCGATCACCTACAGGACAGAGATACTTACCCATAGAGTACGGATCCGACCTGATGGCCCTGAAAAGAAAAGAATTAATTAGTAGTTTATATACTTACCCGTATGTTTATGTTTGTACGTATACATACTTACCGATAGTTAGATAAGGTAGATAGTTAAAAGGTGGATATATCTGTAAATAGAATAGATAAGTTAGATTAAGTATGTTCATAGAACATAGAATGGATAGCCAAGAACAGGCGTGGAAAGGAGGGAGTAAGAAGGCGGGCCGAATGACATGCTAGAAGCGGAGCCTCGGCCCGTTGAGTAACTCCTCGCATCGGAGGAGGGAAAGGGGGGCTCGGGGTGTATAGACATGTATAGACATACCCGGGCCCACCTGGCGGTGGGGTTTTAGTCGGTATTCCCGGTCCAGCTGACCGGGCGAGTCCGACACTCTCCCCGGCACACAGCCGGCGGGGGGGGGGGGGGTTAGTGCGCAAATGCATTTCCCCACCGCCTTAACAAAAAAAAAAAGGTCTGGGAGCGTGAGATTGGCATGGATTCCTGACGGTGGTGGATTACGTGACCTCGGAGCTTTTGCTCCTTGGGCGTCTCCGGTTCCGAAGGGAAACCTTGATGGAGCTGATGTTCTCCTGAACAGGGTACTTACCTTGATACTTACCTTCGGTGAGTGTCCGGGAGAGAGGCCTGGTGTTGGAGAATTTCGGCGAAGTTGAGGGTTCATGCTGGTCAAAGTCCACCTACTCCACCACCTCGAGGGGCTCCTCGGATTCTGCTTCGGCTTCGGCTGGAACAGAATGCGAACGGAGTAGGATGGAATCGGGATGGGATTATGGTTTGGAACAGGGCAAGTTTGGAGTTTTATAAAAAACGAATATGGACAGTACACCAAACAAACATACCGTTTACAGTGCAGGGGAGGGAGACCCCAGGGCCGGCGCAGTTGGTGGTGGGCGAGCGGGCCCATTACACTGCGTCGTTATCTGACGACCTCGAGCTGACTGGAGTGGACCATCAGGCCCAGTCAGATGTAATAGTTACTGGCGATGACTCGGAGAGGGGAGCAGAATTCATTGCCGACACGGTGGTGCTTGGGGATGTATCTGCTCCGGCAGACGACGGGAGGACACTCACCGATCAGGAGATGTCCGATATTCCGGATGATGATCCGATATTGGTTGATTGGGTGGAGGACATGGATCCCTCTGGTGATCGGTCTCAGAATATCCCTCCTGAGGGTCATCCGGATTTGAGGACTATGGAGGAAGAGACAGAGGTATTGAGGAGAATCGCAAAGAGGAACCTGGTTTATGAACATCGCGAACCTCCTGATGGGGGAAAAAAGGGGGTGTGGCGTGGAAGGAGTATGTGGATCAGTGTGCGAGAATATCGATTAGAAAAGAAAGGATAGAGAAGATGGAGAAAGAGAAAGAAAAGGGGGAAAGGAAAGTAGATCGAGAGGATGTGCTAGTGGAAGAGGAGTCTGGATTGCACGAGGGAGATGAGGGAATGGATGACTCGGGACGTCCTGGCAAAAAGTTTTGGAAGGAAGGTGCTCTTCGGAGCCGCAGTTTGGGAAGGATTAGTGTGAGAGAGAAGGATGTGAAAAAGAGGAATCAAGAGGATATTTTGAAGACGAAGGATAGGAAGAAGGAAGGTGATGAGGGAAAGAAGGAAGGTGACGATGGAAAAGAGAGGGAAGTAGGAGTGAGACCTGGTGGAAGTAGAGGAAGACAGAGGATAGAGAGCTCCGAGAATGATGTTGGGATTAAGAAACCTGAGATCAAGTTGAGGTCTAGGAGCGTAAGCCCTGAGATGAGCTCGGTAATGGACTTGGAGTCGAGGTCTGGGAATATAAGCCATGAGACGGGTTCGATGGCAGACTTGGAGTCAATATCGGAACGGGAGCCGACAGTCGACTCCCGCCCTACTCGGAATATGGTCTGGACTCTGAGGTCACCTATGACTCGGACCTTGGATACGTGTATCGGCAGGATCCTACTCGAAAGACGACTGCGGAGATGGTGGCAAAGAGGACATGGAGAGATGATTTGCGATATGCAGGAAGATCACCGACGGCAAAGATGCGCCAGAAGAACAAATTGTTGGCAAAGAATAGAAAGGAGAGGAAGAAAGAAGAAGAAAAAAAAGTTAAAGAAGAGAAGACGGAGAAGATGGAGGAGATACGGAAAAGTCGGTTGAAGGAACGAGAGGATAAGATGGAGAAAGTAAGGTTGGAGAAACAACGGAAAGAGGATTGTGAAGATATGGAAGTGGTAGAAGAGAGTGGTAAAAGGAAAAGGAGGAGGACAGAAGGAGAAGGTGATGCGAAGGATAGACATGAACAGGAGGATAAGTATAGGATCAGGTCATTACACAGGGATAAGACAAGGAAGAAGAGAAAAGATACGGAGAAGATCAAAGAAAAAGTATGGAAGGAGGAGTGGATCGATGTAGACAGAATTGAGGAATTTAAGGAAGGTAAGAAGAAGAATAGAAAGGAAACAGATAAGAAGGACGGGAAGGATGATTGGAGAGATAACACTGTCCAACAGCCAAAAAGGGTTTCGATTCTCACTATGCAATTCTTATAGAGTTTTTTGCGCTGATTCCGAATCTGTCTTTAATTTTTCTCCTAGACCTACAGTTTTTGAGAAATTTGAGTTTGAAAAAAAGATATCTTTTTAGACTTTAAACAAATATTGTGATGTTATTATAAAAGATATTGAATTGATCTTTACAGCAAAAGATTCCTTAGACTTTCCCGAATGCAGTGATATCCAATATTAATACATTACGATTGTTTAAACATGTTTAAACGATCATTAAAGACGGAGAAACACCACTTTTGCACCAATTTTTGACGCTATTTTTGAATTTATCTCAAAAAATAAGGGTCCAGCGGAAAATCGAACTATACCACGCGATAGAGCAGACTTTTATCTTGAGAACCACCCATTCAAGTCTGCAACATCAACGTTTTTTACGAACCGGAAAGCAAAGTATCTTCGTCCGACATGAGTTGCCGCCAGTGGCGCTCACCGCTAGAACAGTCGTACGCCGCTCCGTATTCCGTCACTGCGCCGCGCCGCGCCGTATCCCGTCTCGAGCGCCACTGGCGGCAACTCATGTCGGACGAAGATATTTTGCTTTCCGGTTCGTAAAAAACGTTGATGTTGCAGACTTGAATGGGTGGTTCTCAAGATAAAAGTCTGCTCTATCGCGTGGTATAGTTCGATTTTCCGCTGGACCCTTATTTTTTTAGATAAATTCGAAAATATCGTCAAAAATTGGTGCAAAACTGGTGTCTCTCCGTCTTTAATGATCGTTTAAACATGTTTAATCAATCGTAATGTATTAATATTAGATATCACTGCATTCGGGAAAGTCTAAGGAATCTTTTGCTGTAAAGGTCAATTCAATATCTTTTATAATAACATCACAATATTTGTTTAAAGTCTAAAAATATGTCTGTTTTTCAAACTCATATTTCTCAAAAACTGTGAGTCTAGGAGAAAAATTAAGAACAGATTTGGAATCAGCGCAAAAAACTCTATAAGAATTGCATAGTGAGAATCGCAACCCCCAAAAAATTCACAGTTTATGAAGGCTCCAGGTATAATTTGACCGAAGGCCCATCGGCCGCAGAAATTCACAGGCGAATTGGCTACAGAAGACAGGTACCCTTACTCCGCCGCGGTAATTAGCACCGCGTCACGCTGCTACCTGTGCCACCTTCTTTAGCCACTGATACAATAATAAACGACATATAACCAAGTGGTATTGTTTAAAATACTAGACACGTTTATACTAAATGCTTATATTTCGATAAAACAAGCCAGAATTCCTTCCTCCGCACGCCAGGTGCAACACTATCTTTCATTATGCATTATTATTGTTAAATGGAAAAAAAAAGAAAATCCTGAAACACGTATCCCCTATTTTGGATCAAAGATAACACACCCGAGTTTACATTAAAATGAACTAACAATAAATAAGAGAAACTGCAAAAAAAATACAATTTTTAATATATTGTTTAAACAATAAACTTTTGTTAAAATTTTCTTGCACGACTACATTTCCCATTGAAAAACACACAATTTAAAAAAAAATTCAAATTTTTTCGACCTCTGGTTTCCGAGATATCTCAAAAAATATGGTTTTGACTCCCAACTTTGAGGGCTGTTTTCACCCCTTCAAAGTGGATGTCCGCCGATAAAAAAAAATACGTGTCAAATATTTTTCGAAGAACTATAGCTCACATTAGTTTCATCAAAATCGGCCATTCTCATCTGAATATGTTCCCTTGTTAGATTATCGGGCATATGCTCTTCCGAGAGTATCACATTTAGCGGTTTGCGTAACAAAATTAATCTCTTGAACATTCCATACGTTGAATTCCAACGTATGTCTACTTCCTGTATTAATTGGAGTGGTATTGTGGTGGTATCAAGCGATTTTTGAATTTGTGTAAATTTTTCCCTCGCTGTCGTTGATTTTGCAAAATATGTTATTACAGCTCTGCATTTTTTTCTGACTTCTTCGTATTCCTTAAACTGTTTCATCCCTGATTTTATAACCCACTGCAGGTAGTGTCCAAAGCACGGTATCCTTGTCCCATTTTTGTAAGCATTTATTGCTTTTGCAATATTTCGCCCATTATCGGTAGTAAAATAAGCAGGTTTATCAATATCTATTGTCGCGTTGTCTAGAATTTCGCCGTCGCCAAGAGGGCGGACATTCTAGCGGCACCGGGTATTTACAAGCCAGGAGGCCGGGCCGCGTTCGGCCGCACGAAACGCGGTCCACCCGGCACAAAAGTTGTTCGCAGGCACGTCACTTCTCGAAATCTGAGCCTAGATATTGGGGCTCCAAGCACGGACGGTGCCACGCTAAGCTGTTACAGCGTTTCGAGAAGCGTTCGGACGCGCCTGCGACAACCGATATTATATCGCGATTTTCCGCGAACGGGCGCAGGGTACTACGCGGGGCGAACACGAGGCGTTCCCCGCGGCGGGAAGGTTTCTCACGGAATAAGAACTTTCGGAATTTCGGCTAACAAATCTTTATTCGTGCACGTTGACATTTGCACTGCCGGCAGCGACCGGCAGCGTTTTTAGGTTAGCCGGCGCATGACAGGAGATCGGTACGCGCGCGAGTTGCCCTTTTCGGACCCTTCCGAGATGCGTCGAATCCGGCAGCAACGCGATGCTGGCGTTGGCGTACGCGATACTCGCGTTCTACGCCCGAACTCATTGTCAGATGGAAAACGCGTAACAATTAGCTCCTCGTCGGCGGAACAAGTCGCGAAAATACGGCGAGAGCACGTGGCGGCGTCGCACCTTGGAACGAGCCGAGATTCGCGTGAAAACAACAACGACGCGCGGATCCTCGCAAAATAAGAAATAGGGCATGGCCCCCGCAAAATAATATTCCCCGCGCGTTCGTTGCCCGACGGTTTCGCGAATACCGGCAGCCTCGAAACCGCTTCGGGGTTTCGGCGACGCGATCGCGACCGCGACACGCTTACCGAGCCAACGCGAGAAAAATCACTCTATCGAAATTGAATCTGACGAAAGCTTACCCGGCAACGGCAACGTTCGATCTGCTCGTCCCTCTCTCCGGCAGCTGGTCGCACTAATTAAGACTGTTTTCGGCAATTAATCGCGACTGTTCTACAGTAGAGCCAACGAAGAAGTGATTTTCCGGCGCGATGACTCGGGAACGCGGAAGCGGAGCGTCCCCCCCTTTCCGCGCTCTTTCCCCGCAGGCGATTCGATCTATCGCAAATAGATTTTCGACCGGGGCCTAGCCCCGGCGCGACGGTCCCTGGCGATCGGCGATTCCTCGGCTCCCCGGCAGCGGCGTACGATGATTGGTCGCTTCATCTTGCAGCGATCGACGCGAGCCTATCCGGAAACTGGCCAGGTTTTCCTCCGGACGAGGCGACGGCGAGACAGCGGAGATTCCGGTTTCGGCACCGCATGCCCTCATCGGCGCCTCCAGGTTGTCCATTCTGGGCCGCGTTGATCCCTCGATTTCCGGTGCCGGAGTTTTCGCCGGAGCCGACCTCGTTCCTCTCCTTCGGGGGAAACAGCGTTTCAGGTCCCCACCGGGACCTGACTACAGTCCTGCGAAATCGCGTCGCGCAAATTGGCGCGACGCTCAAAAGTATGAGTACTCGCCCATGGGTCTCGTTCCTGCCCAGGGAGAGCGCTCGCCACGGCCTATCTCGCATTAATATTGCCAGAGGGTGAACCGGTCTTTCGATATACGGTTTCGGAGGACGATGGCAAATCTGCCACGTCACACTATATTCCATATTTGCATACATTTTAAAATGCTATTTTGTATATATTTGTATGTATGCTTTTCAGGCACATGATGTAAGTTTAGCATGTAATGCTTCAATTGAAAATCTGGATTAATGTAGTGAATTGTCAACGATATGAAACTTTGCACTGCCCGCGACGTCCAGCCGTCCGTAGTGAATGCAAACACTGTGTTGCCTGCCAGTGCTAATATAAATTTAACAAAATATAGTATTAAAGTGTGAAGTATTGTTTCGGATTTTGTTCAAATTTAAATACAATATGTTGTAGTCTTTAGTGACCTATCAACCAAATTTCTCGATCCATCCCACTGTGTGCGGCTGTCCGAGATAACATTTTTAGTAGACACTCTTATGTATTCATTATAAGCTCCTAAAAACTCATTTTCATCGCCGTGATAGTTCTAGTCTTATTATTTAATGAAAAGAAAGGGTGACACATTTTTTTCCGCGTCTGCAAAGTCAACAATTTTTAAGATGTCGAAAAATCCTATGAGATTCGTTCATAGGTCACTGAAGACTACAACATATTTTTGAATGACAATCATAAAAAAATATTAAAAAATTAAATGTAATATATACCTGTAGATATCTCGTTGTTTATCTTTGTTTGTAACTCTTCATACATTTTCGGTATGATCCTCCGCGAAAATGTGGTCCGTGAAGGAATTTTGTATCTCGGTTGTGCGATATTAACGAAGAACCGTAATCCTATGTCGTCGACTATAGAGTACGGCTGCAAATCCAATGCTATCATAAATGCAATACCTTCCGTGAGCTGCTTTGATCTTGTTGAATTTTTGTCCAAGTACGTAACACTTTCATCTCTAGCAGCTTCGGTTCGCGTGGTCGTGGGCCAATTAATAACACTACCATGCACACCTCTCAAATGGCGCAATAGTGAAGTTGTATTGCCGTATTTTATTTTAAATTTCTTGTCACAAATATTACATTGTGCTTCTTGAAAACTGATTTTAGTAAAATTCTAAATTCTGTGCGTTTTGCACAGAAACGAATAATATATAGATTCTATGTATAAAACGCATATAGATTATAGATACACTAACGACGGCCTGCCTATAACGCTCAGGAAAATGTACACATCTGCCAGAACGGGTAACTCGCTGTTCCGAATTCGATGGATAAATAGGTCCTGAAATAATGTTTTCCGCAATAATATAGGCGGGCTTTAATCGATCGATGGTCACGGTAACTTCTTTATCTTGAATGAGGATTCCGAAGGTTTTGGGGTCTCGACGAACTAGCGTATACGGGCCTTCATACGACTGTTGCAAAATTGATTTTGATTTTAGATGCAGTGCGTCTAAATGGAACTAAATGTCTAAATGGAACTATATGTCTAAATGGAACCGCATCACGTTACGTTCGAATATTTTATTAAAAATCATTCATTGAAAATGCCGTTCGTCGCGAGGCAATCAGCTGCAATACAGCTGCGAGGAATACGCTTTCCGAACGGATATAGTTTAACAAAAACGTTTTATACATAGAATCTATATATTATTCGTTTCTGTGCGTGTTCATATCTTAGTGGATTTCGTTTCAGCTTGCGTCATATTAGTAGGATCACTGATTGTAATATCATATTGGATATTGGATAGAATTATTTGATGCAAAGTTCTTTTTTTATAGTTAAGTAAGGAATTTTTTTACATGCAGGCCTAATACTCTCCTGTGTCTCTTCCAGGTGTCGCTAAGACCTTCCGCCTCACGCAGGTGCTCTCCGGACACGGTTGTTTCGGGGAGTACCTGCACAAAATGGGGCGGGAGCCGACACCGCAGTGCCACCACTGCGGGGAAGATGTGGACACGGCGCGGCACACGTTGGAGGAGTGCCCTGCGTGGGCAGAGCCGCGCCGTGTCCTCCTAGCCGCAGTGGGTGGGCGGGACCTCTCGCTGGGGGCCATGGTCGACCACATGGCCAACAGCGAGGGGTCGTGGAAGGCGGCGGTCTCCTTCTGCGAGGACGTTATGTCGCAGAAGGAGGCCGCCGAACAAGCCCGGGACGGGACCCGGGCTCGGCAAGGAGGGTGTGGGCGCGGAACCGTCCTCCGCGTCCATGCCGGCCCTCCAATCGGCCGGGGGGCGGTAGACTAATCTCTCCGGGAGATCCCCAGAGAATCGAAGCGCCCCGGCCGAGTGGGGCGGTGAATTCAGGGGACCGGGGGACGAGCTGACCCCGGCCCCCAGGGGGGAGCTCAGCTCTCCCCGAGCTCGGTCGGCACCCTCCGAGGTGAAACTCGGTGTGGGGGGTGCCGGTCCGTCCCTCCCCAACGTTGGGGGAGGGGGATACGTGGGGGGTTAGGGTTAGGGGGGGTCGGGGCGCGCCGGATCGTGCCTCCGACGGCCCCCCCCTTCCGTGAGCGGCGCCTCCCTCACTCGGCCGGAGCTGTCCCTTCGGGATGCCGGCTCCGAGCGAGACAGGGAGGCACCGGGAGCTGTGAGTGGACCGAGGCTGGGGCTTGGAAAGCTCAATCCGAAGGCTTCAGGGATGGGGACACCGGGCGGGTCCCTCCGCCCGGGGTCTTATAGCGCAGGGTATGGGAGAGCGGTACACCCCCTCTCCCAGGGATAGTATGATTAGCTGGGAGGTGTCCTGTCGAGTACTCGCGTGATCCAGGCACCTCCCGTGTAGCTTAGGTGGGCGTGAGGTTTTAGTGGGTAGTCTCCGGTGGTTCCGTCCTCCGGAGAGAGTCCCACATAACTTCCCTGGGGGAAGCCGGGGTATGTATAAAACATTTCCTCACGAAAAAGAAAAAAAAAAAAAAAGGTGTCGCTAAGGCCTGTTCAAGGTCTACGGTCAGGCCCTGGCGAACCTTCCCTGTTTATGGCATCCTTTCCTCATTACCTTTTTCCGCTCTTTCCGTTTTTTATAGCACTCTTTCCACGATTGATTCTTTCTGCATGTCCTTACCTGATCTTCCTTTCCTCATTGCCTTTTCTCGCTCTTTCTGTTGTTTATAGTTTCTAGCACTCTCTCCCCATGTCCTTACCTGATCTTCCTCTCCTCCTGGGTTTTTCCGTACTTTGCACTCCTTACTTTCCTCCCACTATTCCGTTTTCCTCCTCTCCTTCATTTTTACCTTTTCCTGGAAAGATTTTTGAGGGTTGACACGGTACTTCATCCAGAGTCGTCAACAAGACAACAAGTCTCTTCCTTCGCGCACCGAACACTTTAAACAAACGCGAGTCCCTCGTTTCGTTTCGTTTCGTTTCTTGTGACTTCGTTGGAAGATCAGTCGAAAATTAGAGTTGACTCAGTTCAATTCGTATTAGCTCAGCATACCGTAGTTATGTGTGAAAGTGAAAACGAAAATATGGAAGTCGTGGTCGCAGGATGTAGCGATATGCATGATAGTGGAGCCATGGAGGCAGATAGACTTAGTCGATTTAAAAGTGAAGTGTGGAAGAATTTTACTAAAATCAGTTTTCAAGAAGCACAATGTAATATTTGTGACAAGAAATTTAAAATAAAATACGGCAATACAACTTCACTATTGCGCCATTTGAGAGGTGTGCATGGTAGTGTTATTAATTGGCCCACGACCACGCGAACCGAAGCTGCTAGAGATGAAAGTGTTACGTACTTGGACAAAAATTCAACAAGATCAAAGCAGTTCACGGAAAGTATTACACGTATGATTGCATTAGATTTGCAACCGTACTCTATGGTCGACGACATAGGATTTCGGTCCTTCGTTAATATCGCAGAACCGAAAATGTATGAAGAGTTACAAACAAAGATAAACAACGAGATATCTACAGGTATATATTACATTTAATTTTTTAATATTTTTTTATGATTGTCATTCAAATTTGAATATGTTGTAGTCTTCAGTGACCTATGAACGAATCTCATAGGATTTTTCGACATCTTAAAAATTGTTGACTTTGCAGACGCGGAAAAAAATGTGTCACCCTTTCTTTTCATTAAATAATAAGACTAGAACTAACATGGGATGGAATTCAACGTATGGAATGTTCAAGAGGTTAATTTTGTTACACACACCGCTAAATGTGATACTCTCGGAAGAGCATATGCCCGATAATAATCTAAGCAGCCAGGAATGGAAATTTATAGAGTCATTGACAAACGTCCTGGAACCGATGTATGATGCCACAGTCATCATGAGTTTTATGAATCATGAGAATTATATCCTACAATATCGCAATATTATCCCATGTTTATTGCATTAATGTATGTATTGCAAGAAGCAGATGCCCCTGAAAACATTTTATATATAGATATTTGCAACAAAGTGCGAAACGCATTAAAGGTAATTTAAATTATTTATTTGAGTATTGGAATGAAACAATTTAAAAAAAGGATTAAATTAAATACAATATTTAACTTACAGGAACGTTTTGAACCGATTATAGAAAATAATTCTATATATATCTACGCCATGCTATTGGACCCCCCGTTCAAAGAACAGCTTTTAACATCGAACAGAAGACACAATACACGAAAAGTTTAGTTTACAAATTTCAGAACTACACAACGAACCAAATACTAGTAATCAAGAGAACATTAATATCCACGATAATACCAGCGGTAAGATTCTAAAATTATAATTTTTCATTTTTAATTCCATAAATTTCAAAATTGACCGTTATATTTTATTTTTTTCAGTGGGTAAGACACAATCTAAAATAATAGATTTCTTTCATAAGACATTAAGCAATCGAGAGGATGGAGTAGAAACGTTCGCAACCAAGAAAAGCAGCGAAATTAAAATTTATTTTAATGAAAACGTTGTATCAAGAGATACTAATATTATAGAGTGGTGGGGCCGTCATCGTACAAGATTTCCAATTTTGTCATTAGCAACCCAATTTTATTTAACTGTACCCGCGACGTAAGTCACGAGTGAGCGATTATTCTCCACTTCGGCAAATATAGTAACCCAAACGCGGTCGCAATTAATAACAGAAAATGGTGAACAATTGAGTTTTCTCCACTTTAAAAACAAGATAAGTTAATTTATAAAGTAAGTTAAGTGACGATTAAAGTAAACGTATTAATATTTATATTATAATATTTATAATTACATTTATATTCCTGTACATATATATCATATTATACATATCGCGCATCATTTAATATATTAATAAAATGACAAAATGGAAATTGTTGTGCCCCGATCAAATGTGGAAAAAATGGCAGTTTTGAATATAATATAAAATACATAGTATATAGTATATATTATCTTTTAAGAATTTATGTAAGTTTAATCTTCATTAATAAATTTATATAACAAGATATTAAGTATATAAGGTTGGACATATATAATGTAAGGATATTGTAATGATATTATCGATACATATGAAAGTTCATTCGGAACAAATTCGTCAGAATGCCAGAAATATTGTCTTTTAAATTTTTCACATGTAACGTGCGTTATTTCAAAATTTAATACAAATAAAGATTATGCACATGTTCCCCAAATACACCTACTGTAATTATAAAAAGAAACCAAGTATATAAAGTTCTCTAATAGTGTTCCGGAATCAAAGTACCCGGGCGAGCACGCGGCTTGGTCCGATTCGACTAATCGCGACGCGTAACCAAGTCACGCATGCGTGTCGCCCAGCGCTGACGTAATCGTAACGGCGAACGACCAATAACCGATGATTTATCGATCATCGCCTCGATTACAGGTTCGAACGTCTCTGTTCTTTGTCTACCACGCACAAGTGTAGTTCGATCGCCGTAACGGTTCCTCTCGCTCTCGCTCAACGGGCCTTGTATAAAATTCCCGAAATCTTTGTCGTTCGACGGAATATCTCGCGCGTGCAGTTTCACGCCCGCTTTTTTCCAAACGTGCTCTTGTGACGTTGGCTCAAACGCTAACGTTTGAATTAGCAACATCACCGCGTACCATCTTTGAACCGCGCTGTAGAAACCCTAATGATGTTCACGCGCGATATTGAAACCCCCTGTATCATAAAACCTCGCCGCCGCATATATTATTATAAGTCAAAGTCTCGGAAATTAATTACCCTTTTAATATTACAATTCAAATCGACATTTAAGAATTATTATTAATTATTATTATTAACTAACAATTACTCTTTTAAATATTACAATTCAACTCGACATTTAAGAATTATTATTAATTATTATTATTAACTAACAATTACATAAACAAAGAGTCATTAATTTCCGCCTCGCGCAATCTAGGTTAAGTACACTAAATTATGTAACACGAACACCTTATTATTAAGTTCAAAACCCGCTAGTTATAACTATCAAGTATCTTGAATAATAGATAGTTACGCCTATGACATCCCTGCCGCTTCAACGAAAGTTAAAGCGGCATACACATCCACCCTACGTCTCATCCACACGCACTCCCTGCTGCGGTGGTTATACAGGGTGTCCCAAAATGTCTTCAACTCCCGGAAATGGGAGGTTCCTGGGGTCATTTCAAGCGCCATTTTCCTTTTGCAAAATGTTGTCCAAGGCTTCGTTTGGGAGTTATTAACGAAAAACACGGACCAATGAGAGCGCTCCCTGTCGCTCGGTGGCACGGTCAGCGCGACGAGCCGGAGGGGAAGATAGTGCTGTCGGTACGCCGCGATGTAGTAAGAAGTAGCAGTTTCTCGATTATGTCCCGATTTCGATGAGCTTTGGATATGTTGTTAAGACAATGATTCTGAACAACATTTCCCTTTAGACTTTTTGCCTCGAGGCTTTAGTTTACGAGATATTTGTAAAAACTTGTAATTGAAAATGCTTCGAAATGTGTGTCACTGTCACTGGGTCATTCGGTGACGAACTGCACAGACGTCTTCAGGTGTACGACAGTACCGAAAGCTAAGGGTTGTACAGTCAGGTCAACGAACTGTACAGCTGATGGTAGATAGCAGGTATACGACAATCACATGTTTCGGTTTTCCTGCAGATTTATACGCAGAGTCGATGGGTGGCTGTTCGAAAACGTCGTCCGTCTTTCTTTTAGAAAGTTTCTTAAGGGAGGCATAGGACAATAAGGGACCCTAAAACGCCACGCCGACCTGACATTTCTACCTCTTGCTGGGTGAAAGGACGGACGACGTTTTCGAACAGCCACCCATCGACTCTGCGTACAAATCTGCAGGAAAACCGAAACATGTGATTGTCGTATACCTGCTATCTACCATCAGCTGTACAGTTCGTTGACCTGACCGTACAACCCTTAGCTTTCGGTACTGTTTTTACAAATATCTCGTAAACTAAAGACGCGAGGCAAAAAGTCTAAAGGGAAATGTTGTTCAGAATCGTGGTCTTTACAACATATCCAAAGCTCATCGAAATCGGGACATAATCGAGAAACTGTTGGTTGTTACGACATCGCAGCGTACCGACAACACTCTCCTCCCCCCGGCTCGCCGCGCTGACCGTGCCACCGAGCGACTAGGCGCGCTCTAGTTGGTCCGTGTTTTTCGTTAATAACTCCTAAACAAAGCCGCGGACGCCATTTTTGTTAAGGAAAATGTCGCTTCAAATGACCCAAGGAAGCGCCCATTTCCGGGAGCTGAAGGAATTTTGAGACACCCTGTATAACCACGTTACGTAACGAATACGTGCTTTTCGCCTGGCAACAGGCATATTCCGACGGTCCGCGCTCGGGCTATAAGTAGCGGCCGAACAAGGCACCGTTCTCGCAGTCCGCGCTCCGGCGTCACACAGCATACATCTCTCAGTTCGCGTTCCCGAAGTCGCACAGTGCACGTGTTCGATGCTCCGTTCTCCTTATTCCTTACTCCTTATTCTATTTCTAAATCTACTTCGTATCCCATTTCTAATTCTACCTCTTATTCTATTTCCAATTCCAGCTCTAATTCGATTTCCGATTCTATTTCTGTTTCGCTACGTTTATAAACATATATCCTAGTTCTAAGAATCTTGTCATCCAGTATCTCAATATATTTCTTGTCTCTTTCAAATTCTCGATTACTATTTCCTCCTCATTGATTATTGTTATATTATATTGGAATTTAAGCGAATATTTAGCGTATTATCATTGTCGCTTCACATCGTGTATTCGCTGTCTATAAAATATCGCATAAGCTGTGTTGGCTCCCGACTTTCTCTCCTTCACCTCCTACGCTCGTTACCCCTCCGTCTCTGTCTCTCTCCCTAGTGCATGCTATCTCGTCGTTATTACGTTAAGTAGTGTCGTGCCCTTGGTTCCGCGATCCCCGACCTTCGTTCTCAGGGCGAGGACGGTCACCACGTGTGCCGATCCGCGCCGACGAACGACGGGACGTGCCCCAAGAGACCCGCGTTATTGTTAGTATCGAATCTTAGTGCCGCGTGTCGCGTATCAACGCCTCCTCTTTTTCCTTCCTCCTGTTCTTCACCCGCTCTCCATGCGCCGCGTTTAAGCAATGCGCATACCGAGTTTTTGCCTGTCAGACTTCTAATATAGTATTGGGCTTTTGTATCTTACGCTCATACCGAGCTTTCGGGCAAGTTCCCTTTACCATACTTGGTTTTGGTAGGATCCAGAGTTTCAGCTCGAATTTCGACCTGGCTTTTCGAGAGAGGGTCGAGAGTCCCTGCTGTGCATGGCACAAAAAAAAGGTTGCAGAAGGGAGCTCCACAGCTCCTTACGTAAACTATCGTTATCTCTCTTCTACAACATCATGGAGATAGGAAACGTCTATTGCAATTTCATTATTTTGTCATGAAGGAACAATTTTCAATCACGAAAGTATTCACCAAAGTTTACAGATTAACACAATATGAAGAAATAAGCATAACTTTTCGGACTAATAAATAACCCACTGTGCATTGTCTTTTTTTTTAAATGTTCGAATATTGTACTCTGCCAGATAGTAGGTGGCACAAATTTACTAAACATACATTTTAAATTTTCCTTATAGGTTTACATAAAGAATTTGTAAACAGCAATGTTCATAATTTTCTCTAGAATTCTTGACAGATAGGAATTAAAAAAAAAATTGTAAACACGCCATTTAGTAAAATGATTCTTCTAAGTTGTTGAAGAAACTCATCGTCGTTTAGGTTTACTTTGAAGGGTATACAGTGACTTTTTCCGACCATCGATTGTACGTAGCAGTCGCGTCGATCTGCAGGTGGTAATAAATCTTTTTTTCGCCGCCAGAATTGCCGTTTTGCCTGCGAAGGAAGCAATGTTCTTTGCATCGGTTTGTTTCTCGCCGTTCCAAGGAACATTTTATTGTAGGGATACTTTCTGCGCGTACTCCGTCAACGTTTTCAGGACGGCAAAGAACCAGAACGTTCAGAACCTCCGCCGTGTTTAGTTGAGTTGTTTGACGAATTGTTTCACCGTACAGATTGTCAGATGTATATTCTTTTTTTTCGTTATTCTTTCTTATAATGTTTATAAATTCCTTAACAACGTATTCCCCACCTTAAAATACCACGAAGAACTCCAAAAATTTCTAGTCTATAGCTATTTTAAATAAACAACGCCATTTGCCTGACAGAAAAATAGTCTTGAGGCATACTTGCTAAGCACTTGTCCGGCTCTAGCAAAGGCATCTCGGATTTTGGGAACCCGTAGGGTTTGGGTAGCAGACGTTACGCTGTGCCTTTCTTCGTCGAGCATCTCGAACCCTCTTAATTGACGTTCCAGCTCCAAAAACTCGGTATGCACTAGCAAAACGGTGTCAGATATCTCCGGCTTGCTGGAGACTCCGGTATGCGCAGTCGTTAGACGTGCCGGTAAGAAATACCAATGTGCACGACGTGCACGTCTCGCGCACAGCGCGCCAGCGCCTCCGCTAGATCGAGCGCCCGACAAGGACGACCAGACGGTCCGCCCCAAGGACGTTCCTTTAATCGACCTCACAGACGAGGATCGTGAACCGAGACGACCCAGGATCATCTCCGACCGACGTCTGTCTCCGACGACCCTCCACGTGCTTGCCGATACGAGGAGACGCTTCCTCCTGCGTGGTCTTTTCAAGGTGAAGGTGGTCCTTCCCCCCTCTTCCGTACCCTGAGGACGTGTGTATCGAGGACCCGTTGTACGACAGCTACGTACGTATACGAAGGAGGCTCCTCCTCAAATATTATTGAAGACAACTAGGTAAGTTCCCTTCAGTACCACCCCTGTCTTAATCATCCCGCTCAACTCCCCTTCTCTCGTGTCGAACCGTAATTAAGGGTACTATACAGGGTGTACGCGTTAAGTTATGTCACCATTTTTTAGGCATTTCCGGTAGTGCAATTAAAAAATGTTTTAAACAAAAGTTTATCAGTACTTGGTGAGCTACATTTTCGCATATTCATAAATCTGAAAAAATGCTTTTTACATAAAAATATAAAGGTCACCTTGACTTTTTTAAATGGCACCATATGTTTTGGACGTCATAGGATTGTTGCTGACGTCGAGGCGAATTGAACAGTGTATTATACCATGACCTTGAAATGACCTCAAACTCAAAAATTTTGTGCAAACGTAATTTTAATGAAAAGTTATTTCTTACAATATAAATCAAGTTACATCAGATGTTCGAACTGCGATCCACCTTCTATGATACAGAACTCCGCTCTTTGTATTAAACTTTTCGTTGTCGCCATAATTAGGGCGTCTCGGTTTATGTTATTACATGCAGTTGTTATGCGATTTCGAAGTTCTTGAACACTATTGATCGTCGTGTCGTATACAACGGATTGCAGATATCCCCAAAGATAAAAATCCAACGGAGACAGATCTGGAGAACGCGGTGGCCAACGAATTGGACCATACGTTCCTATCCAACGATTTCTAAACTTGTTATTAAGATATCCCCTAATTATAATAGCATTGTGGGCAGGACACCCGTCTTGTTGAAGGTACATATCGTTCCTAATGTTCAGTGAAATATCTTGCAATAAGTGTGGAAGTTTCTCTTCCAAGAAGTTGAGATATCGAATAGCTGTCAAATTTTCTTCGAAGAAATATGGTCCGATTAAGTGACCATTTAAAATACCACACCAAACATTGACACTAATTTTAGTTTGAAAGTTGCGATCTCGTGTCCAGTGTGGATTCTCTGTTGACCAATAACGTTGATTTCGTCGATTGAAAACACCATTATTTGTAAATTTAGATTCATCTGTCCACATAATTTTCATAAAAATTTCAGGATCCTCTTCATTAACAGCAACTAGCCATGCCAGAAATTCTAATCGCCGCTGTCCATCAGTAATACGCAGTTCTTGAACTAATGTCATTTTAAATGCATGATATTTGTATCTTCTCGTAATTGTATTAATAGTTGTGACCGACATATTCAATTCTTTTGCAACTTGTCGAAGAGACGCGTGCGGATTGGCTTCAAAATAACTTAGCACTAATATTGCATTGTCTTCATTTGTGACGGGTCTACTGCGAGTAGGATGTTTCCCATCAGGAAATTTACCACGTAAAAGCAATAATTTTGTAAGATAACGGAACGTTTCTCTAGAAGGACAATTCCTATTTGGAAATCGTTCTTTGTACAATCTCTCCGCCGTGCGTGCACTTTTTCCACATTCATTCAAAACAGATAACATATCACATCTTTCTGTGTTTGAAAACTTACTCATTCTGAAAGATCAAATCGTGATATACTAAACTACGACTGATGGAATACTGTCTACAATAAGAGAATTAGATCGATGACACGATGACACACTGACGATTCTGAACCGTAAGTGGTAAATACAAACATAATATGGGAAGCGACGAGAGTAAACATAAACTGAGACGCCCTAATTATGGCGACAACGAAAAATCTAATACAAAGAGCGGAGTTCTGTATCATAGAAGGTGGACCGCAGTTCGAACATCTGATGTCACTTGATTTATTTTATAAGAAATAACTTTTCATTAAAATTACGTTTGCACAAAATTTTTGAGTTTGAGGTCATTTCAAGGTCATAGTATAATACACTGTTGAATTCTCCTCGACGTCAGCAACAATCCTATGACGTCCAAAACATATGGTGCCATTTAAAAAAGTCAAGGTGACCTTTACATTTTTATGTAAAAAGCATTTTTTCAGATTTTTGAATATGCGAAAATGTAGCTCACCAAGTACTGATAAACTTTTGTTTAAAACATTTTTTAATTGCACTACCGGAAATGCCTAAAAAATGGTGACATAACTTAACGCGTACACCCTGTATAGATCGCAGGCCTTGATCAGACGCGGACGTACGTGCCGCGTGGATCAAAGATCGAAACCCTTTATTATTTTTCCGCGATCGGAAGATTTCCACCTTCCGGGACGTGACACACTAATCGCGACGCTATCGCGCTAATAAAGTGGAGTTCGACCGTTAAACCGAAGACGACCAACGAGAGCCTTTTTATTCGGCACTCATTCACTCCGATCCTTTTCAGGATAGAACGGCTATCCTTTGGGTGGTCAAGTTTCACCTCACTTGACTCGGCCCGGCGACAATTCGCCTACTAAACAATTAGTCTCGAGTATCACGATTACTCGCTCGCTCGAACTTGTCCGATTCTTTCCGAACCCGCCCGACGAAGTCGAGTCACTGCAGTGCTGCCAGATGAGGGGAATCACGGTGAAATGACGTACCCCCTCTCTGATGACCAGAGCGCGACGAGGATTCAGTGGGGCGAATGGGAATGGGAATGGGAGACATGTTGCGCATGCGCGATGGAGACATTGGAGACGCAACAATAACATAACATTTCGCAGGTTTTAGGTTATTGCCGCGTATCGTACTAAATATGTATATTGAAAGAATCTTGAAATCTGTGTGTAAATAGTACTGACAATGAGTTACATTCTAGTAAAATCATAAATGTCACAAAAATAAATCCATAATATATTTTAACACTGTTAACCCTCATACGCTCCTCAAAAATAGTTGCATAAAAGAGACTGGCATAATAAATTCACTCATTTTTCTTCTACAGGATAAATTGGGAAAATATGTTTTATTTGTAACGTCACATTTTAAAGAAATACAACTCACAATTGAATACTGAATATAATAAATATATTATACATAATAATATACAACACAGCTCGGCGTCTACGGTCTTAGTTTGGGGGACGGACGGTAGGGCGATGGAATAGGATAGTGGAAGGGGAAAAGGAGGAGAGTATTTCCGAGAAATTGACCGCTGTTCGGCGGTCATCTGGCTGCACTGAGTCACTGTCTCGGGCGGCCCGAAACTCTCGGGCTGCCCAATGTGTCATGAAGTATCGGGCGCCCGTATCGAGCCCGCCCGACTGTCTGCGACCCGACCCGACCCGACGATTCGGGCGCCCGAAAATCGGGCGGCCCGCACATGCCTACTGGCCACCCCTGTAACAAGGCCGAAATCGACGCATCAGTAAAGATCATGCAGTTCTTTCTTACCGCCTGTCTCAGGAAGTCTTCTGTATACAAGGAAAAGTCTGCACGTCCTCACCTTTGCGAGGATCCTCTTCTGACTGCTCTTATTCGGCTCAGAAGAAAGCACCGCCGCGATCTCCAACATACTGGTTGCTGGCTCTTCACCGTCAACATTAAGAACATAACAAACGAAATCAAGCATAGGGCCGCCAAATTTAAACGTGAACTCTTTACCAAGAACCTCACAAAGCTAAATAAATCCGACCCCACCTTCTGGCGGAACTATAAGATCCTTACTGGCACTCGTACTAGGTACCCACCACTCACTTCTTATGCTTCCCCCTCTCCTATCACTCTCGACAAGACGAAGGCACATATATTTGCAACTGCTTTTGCCAGCTCCTTTTCTGGAACGGACTACACGAATTCTCCACTTAACAAAGTCATCTCTGACCACTTTCAATCTATAATAAACACAGACCTTTCTTCGAGACGCCCTTTCGTAAAGTTGTCATGCAACTTTATTACACTTTCTCTTCCTGCTATAACCTAGCGTACTTTCCTGATAAATGGAAGGTCGCCAGGGTCGTCCCTATACCTAAGCCAGGCAAAGACCACAAATCACCTGATAATTACAGGCCGATTAGCCTGCTCCCGATTCTGGGAAAACTTCTCGAGAAATGTATCCAGAAACTTCTCCTATCTTTTCTCAAGAGTAATAATCTTATCATTGACCAGCAATTCGGCTTTCGGTCTATGCATTCGACCACTCACCAATTGGCGAGATTCTCCCAACTGGTCACTCACCAGATAAATATAGGAAGGTCTGTTCCTGCGGTCTTCCTCGACCTGACAAAGGCATTTGACAACGTCTGGCACAAGGCGCTAATATTCAAACTGAATAACATGGGTCTCGACCGGCTTATCCAGAAATTCATATTAAATTACCTGTCAGATAGAAAACTATACGTTTCAATTAACGGGTCCGACTCTGACAGTCATAATGTTCTCGCTGGAGTACCACAGGGCTCCATACTCGGCCCGATTCTATTCAACATCTTCGTCAATGACATTCCCAAGGATGACGTTTCTCAACTGACAATGTATGCGGATGATACTCTGCTCTTCTGCCCTCATAAAAATCCCCGCATTGCTACGTTAAACCTGCAATGTTATCTAAATACAGTGATCAACTTCTTTGAAATCTGGAAACTTACCGTCAATCCTACCAAAACCATGGCCATTCTCTTCACCTCGAGAACTAAACTGAAGTTAGTCCCTCGGCTAACCATCACGAACGTGGCTATTCCTTGGGAAAGCAAAATTAAATATTTGGAGGTCATAATGGACAGTAAATTAATATGGAGGGAGGCGATTTTAGATCGTGTCTCCAAAACACGTGCGGCCGCCGGTGCCATCCACAAACTAATCTCGCAAAACTCACCGTTAAACCGCAGTTTAAGACTTACCCTCTACGAGGTGTGTCTACGCTCGGTTCTCACATATGGTCTGCATCTGTGGATAGCCGCCTCAGTTTCGAATTTCAAGATCGCGAGCCGTGCCCAGTCTCGCATTTTAAAAATTATTTTGGGTCTCCCCACAAGAACCCCTACCAGTCTTGTCAATGACGTCTCTAAAATGACGAGTTTACTGGACTTTTGCACCGACTCTATAAACAAATACGAGGTTCACCTCCACCCGAACCCACTCGTTCGACTCACAGGTGAATTTAACCTTCATCAAATCCCTTACCGCATAAAAAAGAGATTTCCCCTACATTATCACCATCTCCGACCGCCCTAATGCGAACTGGTGCTTTCCTTGTTTGCCCCCCTGGAGGTGCCGCTTTACCTCTCACAGCGCGTCTCTCCGCTCAAATTCTTAAGGCTTAACATTTCGATGTTCAACCTGTCTTGTTGCACCCTGCTATCACCATCATATATGGCACTCTTCATCCTGCCAATTATTCTTGGAAAATTGTCTTCATCGTACCTTCCTATCATTTCACACAGTATGTCACTGTTATGGAAGGTACTGTGCGCATCCGCACATGTTATTACAAGCCATGGCTGGCACAGGCCATCATCGATGAAGAGTCCTAACCCAGGAGATGACCCGGCTAGACTTGAGCCAATGGCTATTTAAGCTAAACTTCCTATACCCATTTTTAGATCGTATATTAACGTGCGACGAGCGGTGGACTACTCCTCGGCCCTTAAGCCAGGGGGTAGTTCATTTCGAACTACTCCGCCCTGGGGTCACCTTAACCGCGGAGATATACTGTGAGCTGTTAGAGAAGACTCTAGCTCGTCTGTGCGCTTGTTGGCGAGCCTTCCTGAAGTGTCCTATGCTTCTACACGACAATGCGGGCCCTCATGCAGCAGAGATGACGAAGGCCCGCATTGAGGAGCTTGGCGCACTCGAACTTCCCCATCCATCCCATTCTCCCGACTTATCCCCAACAGATTTTCACCTATTCCCTGCCCTCGACAGCTTCCTCCGAGGGCGCGACAAGCTATTCGATTATCGTACCCTGAAGGAGGCCATCGAGGAGTTTTTGTTAACCCGCTGGCCTGACTTTTTCTCTTCAGGAATAGATAAGCTCCCTGGACGTTGGCTACAATGTATCGACGCCCAGGGAGCTTATTTTTCCTAACATTTTTCCCTATTCTGTTTTTCCTCATTCTTATTTAGACTCCTAATCTTTGGTTTCTTACTTATTCCGCCGCACTATAAACTGCTACAGTACACCGCTTTCTTTTTCCTACTTGAGTTATTACAATGTTTCTTTTGTTTTGTCTGTAGAGAGTTAACGACAACAAAGTTTCCATTTCGTTTCTGACGCATTTTTCTTTCCAAGTTTTACTATTCCTACCCTTGTTCGCGTTAACTGAGCGGAATGCACTAATTATTTTCGTTACGTTCTACTCGGTAAATGAATTTCCTTATTTTAGATGACGCTAATTCCGAGATTTGCTTAAAGGTAGCCTGATCTGTTAGTATTTTCCTTTGTCTTTGCCTTTTAATTATTAAATATATCCTATTTTGTTTTAGTTTTTTCACGATAAGTAGATAGTTCTTTTAGTTTTATTCAATTATCCGTACTTTAATCCAATAGTTTAGGCTGCCTCTAGGCACATTTTTTTAAAAAGCTCGTTCGGAAAGCAATACGCCGCTGGTACTTTATCCCATATCTGTATCGCATATCGTACACACTCATATTTTCCTCATTCCATACACTTATATACAAAATTCATACCCATTAGGAGGTTGCCCTCCTTGTTTAAACAAATAAATAAGTAATAAGTAATTAAGTAAAATTTATGAAAGAATTCTTTCCACGTCAACAAGTAAATACCTGGTATTTCCCTATTATACCGGCTATTTATCTAGGATTTCAGTAAGTAAATAAATTCTAAATACATAGATAAATAAATAAATTTTAGGATGTAAGGTCAATAAAGAGGTTGGTGTAACCACATATTATGTAACAGATAACACAAATATATATTCAATAACAATAACAAACAAAACAAGATGTAACAGAAATCAACAGTAACCAGAAAGCTTAACAAAAACTATAACAATCTAACTCTACTCAAACGAAGTAATGAGCTAACGTTATAATCAAATAGTGTCTCGAGAACGATACGACTTCGAAGACAGCCTTCGAAGAGCTTTCTGCCGATCGTGGGGACTGTTCTTGGTGGCCGAGGCAGTGAGGTCCCAAAAAACTGCTAAAAAGGGGAAAATCCCTTGTCCCTCAAGGACACAGGGAAAGTCTCTTCCTCAAATTCACGCACCTGGTAACCGTCACTGCCAAGGACTTTTAAGTGATCTGGCGAAGGTTCTGGCCAACGTCACTTTTATAGCCAACCCTTCAACCCGGCCACCAACGCAACGGTGCGTTCTTGGGAAAGAAAGAATTTCCGTGTCCGGAAGAACTTTCTTAATAAATAAATAAATAAATATAAATACTTTGATAACTAGATATATAGCCACCCATATATGTACATGATGTATAAATCTACAAATAATATAATTAGATGAATAAAAATTTAAATACATTATTACTCATTATTAACTACCTTATGAAACCACATATATTTACTTCTTGTCATTTCCCCCCTTACTTGCCATAGATTGGGTGTTGTCATACTAGCTTTCACTCTCCCTTCCGCGGCTTTTGCCGGCTCTATGCCCTTGTCCTAATCTTAATTACTAAAATACGTCCAGCGAGGTCATGAAGTATCCTTAAACAATTTATCCTCCTCTATCCCCGCATCTCCTGATTTAACTTCCTTCCTTATTTATTTGTTTAATTCCTTCCTCTTTCAGTATCCCTACTATAATTACGCCCGCTAGTACAACTAGCCGCATTCTATTCAGATATACTTCTTCTCGCTGATTTTCCTTATAATACTTTAGCCTCATGTTTTTTCCTTCTCCTTCTTGGCACTCTTTTTCCTCCTTCAACCTCCCCAGAGCCATCCCGGGTCTCGTTTTGAGCTCTCCCATGGAGCCCGGCATTCTTAGACAGATCCAAGTACATCAAGGTGCGACCTTGGCCCGGATCCGCGCTTTCCGCGCTTGGCGCGGGTTTCAAGTCCCACCAGTGCCCCCTTCTCCCGTCCGGTTCGGGAGTATCGCAAATGCCTCTATGAAACCAGCAGTAGTGTCTTTCGCATTTGCCTATTCTCTTCCTGTAGGAGTTAAAGACTCCGTGCCCAGTGAAAATTTGCGTTAGGTAAAAGTTTAATTCCCCGTGTTTCCTTTCTATCCATCTTTGGATATTAGGTATCAGAAAGGCCGTCCAACGTCCGACCGGTCCTTCATCCCATATCCTTTGCCACACTGTAAGCGTTCTTTCCCTGGCATTTCTTCTAATCCATTTCTTTAATCTGCTATTTATCGCCTCAGGGCTACCTTGGCGTCCGTCGTTTTCTTCTTCTCTTAGGAATTCCTCAAAGTGGGGCGGTACTTCTATTTCATTTTCTTCTTCCTTTCCTTCTCTCCTTCCACTTTTCTCTTCATCTTCTTTCATCAATTTTCCTAATTTTTTCCATAGCTTGAATCCTGCTCTTGCCTTGCACAAACCCATATTGCTGTTCATTAAACGGTGTGTAGCCTAATTTTTTCATTCGTTTATCTCTTACGGTATATTCAAAGAGTTTGGCAATTCCATCTATAATACATATCGACCTATATGCCGATATAGTATTAGGATCCTTGCCCGGTTTTCTTAGTAGCACCGTTGTTGCCTCCTTCCAGTTCTTCGGTATTACTCCTCTTCTCATTATGCCTGTAAATAGGGCGGCAAGCGCGTCTGGACGGAATTCCGCCGTTATCTTAATGATGTCTGGCGCCATTCCGTCCATACCCGCTGCCTTTCCCTTTTTTATCTTACCTGCCGCTATCTTGATGTCCCTTGCTGTTACTTTACTTTCTTCCCAGTCTTCGGTTCCTTCAGTAACGTTAACTTCTTGTTGTCTTTCTGCTCCTCTATTTTACCACGTTTTTATTAGCTCGCTTTCTTGTCTGTCTGTCCGTCTGTCTGTTCGGTACAAATCTTGCAATTGATTTTAAACTAACTTCCCGATGAGCTAGAGACTTGAAATTTTAAACATAGCTCAGAACTGGATGACAATGCAATATTAAAAAAAAATTTTTTTTAAAAAGCCTATGCGTTTAGGATATATAAATTATTATTAATAAATATAACCGTTATACCGCATCGCACTACCTGTACGTCCCCACTCTACTACGTGTTCCTACTCTGACTCATCCCCACTTCACTGACCCGTTTCGCACCGAAGGAGCTCAGTATGCGTCAGTGTGCGTTCGAGCTCCGTGCGGTGTTTACAAAGTTACTACGTATTATTTGTTTACCAAGCGAAAGAACAGTTACACCGAGATTCTCCGTCGAACCTTTATTCAATAATATTGGTACAGTATTTTATCGATAAATGTCTGAAATGTCTGGCGGATAAATGTCGCTGAACTATCCCCACTCCTGCGGGGTATACCCCGTGAGGGGCCACGAAGCTCGAGCGGTCTCGGCCGCCGAGAAATGTAAACATGATACGGGTCGAGTATATCGGTGTGAGACCAGGAGACCACTACTAATCCAATGACAAAACTTCTTTATTTTTCATTATTTTTTTATGGGACTTTGACCAAATTATTCGGGGCATTTTTCTAATGAAAATGATACCAAATATGATATAATTCCGATTATATTTACTTGTGTAATGGGCGATCAAAGTGTCGAGCGCAAGGATCGATGGCGTATGGGAAAGAAAGAGACGCGGAGAGTAGCGGTCGCCGGCACAGTCCAAAGGCCCGCCGGCGCAGTCCAAAGGCCCGCCGCGTCCTCACAATGTAATCTCAATAAAAAAAACTTTTTTATTATTACTTATTTTTGTATGGGACTTTCACCAATATATTTGTGGCATTTTTCTAATTAAAATGATACCAAACACGATATAATTCGGATCATATTAATGGACATTAATGGTCAGGTACATCGGTGAGGAAACTTGTCCCTGCAAGACACTCTCGTGACTAGGACATTTCGCGACTTTTAAACTTAGAAAACGGGTAGAAGCTCAGCTACAGTAGTTAACTATAAAAAATATTTTCTTCTCTGTATTGGTCGCTCGTATATTCGACTGTTGTACGATGAATTTATTTGACTGGACACATTTTATAAACATTATTAATATTATCAAATACATTTTCAACGAGACGATGCGACTTGTCGTGTCTCTTTCTTTATCAGTTACTCTCTTTGTCTGTCACCAAAACTTACTCCATCGTCATTTAAAAAAATAGATATGTATGTATGTATAATCAGAAAAATTTTAATCGGAGAAATATCTATATAAGTAATGATAGAAGTCTCATAAAAGACTAATAAGAAATGTAAAAGTGTCGTCATTAAATTACATCGGTTCACCGATGTATTGTATACCTGCCTTTTATATTTATATTATTATACAATATGATCCGAATTATATCGTGTTTGGTATCATTTTAATTAGGAAAATGCCACAAATATATTGGTGAAAGTCCCATACAAAAATAAGTAATAATAAAAAAGTTTTTTATTGAGATTACATTGTGAGGACGCGGCGGGCCTTTGGACTGTGCCGGCGGGCCTTTGGACTGTGCTGGCGACCGCTACTCTCCGCGTCTCTTTCTTTCCCATACGCCATCGATCCTTGCGCTTGACACTTTGATCGCCCATTACACAAGTAAATATAATCGGAATTATATCATATTTGGTATCATTTTCATTAGAAAAATGCCTCGAATAATTTGGTCAAAGTCCCATAAAAAAATAATGAAAAATGAAGAAGTTTTGTCATTGGATTAGTAGTGGTCTCACACCGATATACCCGACCCGTATCATGTTTACATTTGTCGGCGACCGAGGCCCCTCGAGGTTCCCATTCCATTTCTACGTTCGGCACAAGTCAAAGAATAGTTTCCCTGACGGATAAACGTCGCTGGCCGGACCCGTGGTTGCGACAGTTAACGATAAAATACTGTATACACCAATATGGCGGCGCCCATATCTGTCACTTTCTGAGGTGAAACAATGAAAATGACTATAAAATTACTCAACTTTACATGCTCATAACTTTTTAACGAGTGGTTTCTGTGGTCTGAGACTTCGATATAGGAGTTTTCTCGCCGAAATAAACAAGATAATTCTTCGGGTTCCGAAGAGAAAGTTTACCCTTTTAATCGACAGAAAAATTTTACACACACAAGACTAAAAAGCTGAAAATAATTATTTAAATAAAAATTAATTTTTTAAAAAATACCACGTTTTTAAAACGGACTAAGAAGTATAAAATAATTTAAATAAAAATATGTTTAAATAACGGACTAAAAAGTATAAAATAATTTTTCCTAGCCACGTACAGGTTCCTAACCCCATACAGATAGTCCTGAAAATTTGTGATTGTGAATTTTTAATAGCTACGAAAATACTTGTAAGATTTAAAACGAAAAACGTGGGGCGCATGCAATACATAGATAATTGATGCATGAATTGTTCAACTAAGTCACTAACAATTTTATTGCATTACAAATGACATGAACTGTTGTGTGTGTTTTCTCAACGGCAGCTACTCTCTACACTTCTTACTATTATCTTGCGCCCCACGTTTTTTGTTTTAAATCTTACAAGTATTTTCATAGCTATTAAAAATTCACAATCACAAATTTTCAGGACTATCTGTATGGGGTTAGGAACCTGTACGTGGCTAGGAAAAATTATTTTATACTTTTTAGTCCGTTATTTAAACATATTTTTATTTAAATTATTTTATACTTTTTAGTCTGTTTTAAAAACGTGGTATTTTTTAAAAAATTTATTTTTATTTAAATAATTATTTTTTCACTTTCTTCTTCCAGTATTATTATAGAGTCTTCTGCCCCTCCTTTCTCTTGTGGAAACAGCCCTTTCATTACTTTATCCGCGAATTCTTTGGAGAGGTTCGCCGGTGGATTTGCCTCATTTACTTTCATCATTATTTCTTTAAATGGCCTTCCCCATATATCTTGCTTGATGGTTTCACAAAATTCATTCCATTTATTTCTTTTTGACCTTTCCATCTGTTTTTTGAGCTCTTTTTTATATTTTTTATAGAGGATTTCAAATATTTCAGCTTCTTCCATCCTCTCTTTTCCCCTTAATCTTGTTATCTTTCTTCTTGCTTTTTGAATCCTTTTTCTGGCCTCGTTCAATTCCTCGCTCCACCATATGGCTGAATATTGATGCTTTTTTTTTCTTATTTGTTATCGGGAGTACTTCATTACACACATTAGGCAGTAGTTCCATAAATCTTTCAGCTTCATCTCTGTTATAGCTTTCCTTACCCTCTAGATTTTTATCTCTTATTTTGCGGTCCAATACTGGCCTTAATCTTAATAGTAATTCCGGCTTCACTTTCCACTTGTTAGAATTTGTCTAAATGCTTACTAAAATCCCTCTTATTGTCGAGTGTTACCCCTAGGTATTTTAGGTTTGTCGCTGGTTTAATCTCAGTATTTCCTATTTTAAAAGCGAAATCCTCTGGTACCCTCTTTCTGTTACATAGAAGTACCTCGGTCTTTTGCTCTGCCAGTTCTAGCCCTACAGAGTTAAGCCATACGTGAATAATCCTAGTAGCTTCTTCGCTTCTGTCTTTGAGTAGCTTACTCGAGATTCCTTGGACCATGATGAGAATGTCATCTGCGAACGCCTTTATTTCACAGCCTGCCGGGAGTTTTTTTCTAAGGAGACCATCATAGACGAGGTTCCACAGGAAGGGGCCCAGAACCGATCCCTGTGGAACCCCCCTTCTCATATTTAGCGCTACTTGCTCCCCAATTGCGAAGTACTTGTGTTCAGGATTGAGCGAGCGGGTCGGCAGCGTCAGATGGACGAGAGCGAGACAGGCAAACGCTCGTCTCCGTAGAGGTACAGTGTAGGCCAGTGATGGGCAGCTATGACTGCGGCAGTCAAGAAGCTTCCCCCACCAACTACTCTTTCGTACGAGGGGGGAAACGGAGAGCGCGGGGCACCGCTCCGCGGCTAAGGTGCGCGCTGCACGAAAGAGTAGTTGGTGGGGGAAGCCAGCACCTCAGGGGCCCCTACCGTGCCCATCGCTGCCCTACGGTGACCTTCCTAAGCGTCAGGGGGGTGGCCAGGAACTCGTGGACGAACAACTACTGGACCACCCCCCCGCTGTGGCGGCGCGCCGCCGCCCCAATCTCGGGGGGGGAGTATATATCCCCCCCTTTAACTGCATCTATAAGGGCATTGCGCAGGTCACCCACGCAATGCCCCCCCACCCGGGGGCCGCCGGAACGGACGACACGTCCCCCAGGACGTGCCGTCCGCGACCCCTGGGGGGACCCAGAACGGATCACGATGGATGCCGTAGGAACATGGGTCCCCCCACTACGCGACAGGGAGGGAACCCTATGGGCCCTCCCCGACCGGGCCGGGGTACCGGGTAGAGGGTAAGAGGGTTCTCTACCGCGGCACCCCATCCCGATATAAACCCCGGGGGGCGGGAGGTGCCTTCTCTACCACTCCCCCCCCCCACCCCCCACTACTCCGACAGTGGGCAACCCCCAATGCCCACCGCCGGAGAAAACAAACCCCCCATTTCAAACCCGTGACTAAGGGGGGGAGCCCCCCCCCATCGTCATGGAGGCGGAGCAGTGGCGCGCACAACTGTACTTGCAGCCGTGCCCGCCACCGCCCGCCTCCATACGTTTCTTGCGGAGAGGGGGTCGGCCTCCCTCTCCCTCTCCTGGGCCTCCTTCTGCGAGATAACATCCTCGCAGAAGGAGGCCACTGCTTTCCAGGGACCCGAGCCACCGGCCATGTGGTCGACCACGACCGGCAGCGACAGGTCCCACCCTATCTGACCTCTAAGGACACGCCGCTGCGCCGACCACGCTGGGCATTGCTCCAGCGTATGCAGCGACGTGTCCAGGCCCTCGCCACAATGGTGGCACTGCGTCGTCGGCTCCTTCCGGATCCAGTGCAGGTACTCACCGAAACACCCATGTCCGGTAAGCACCTGCGTGATCCGGAAGGTTAGCCGCACTCGCCTCCCGCACCATTCATTAAGAATGGGCAGGAGGGCCCGGGTAATGGGCCGGCCCGAGTTGGCGTCAGCCACTTGCTGACGCCATCGGGCCAGCATCTGTTCCCGGGCCTGGTGCTTCAACACTTCAAACTCCTCACCGTCTATTTCCCCCCTCCTGGCGGAGAAAACGGTGCCATAATTGGCTGCCCGTTCCTCCGCCAAAAGATGGAGGGGGGGAAAACCGGCAAGGAGCTGTGCCGCTTCCGCGGAGATGGTGCGGTACCCCCGGGTTCTTACAGAGCCGGGGCAAGGACGTTCACTAGGCTTGCCAGGATAAGCCCGGGGACACCATCGGGACCGGGGGCTTTATTGCCCCCCTCCCGTATCCTCCGGACTGCCTGGGAGATTTCCCAATCTTGGACCCCGAGTGTGTCGACATCAAACGTCGACACCAGGGGCGGAGTCACTGAAACGCCCCTCCCCCCATCAGGGGGGAAGAGCGCAGACGTGACCCGCCCTAATAACTCGGGGTCCAAGAGCTCCGTAATCGGGGGCGTCCAAGGGCGGAGCTTACGCAACACCACCCTATAAGGACGCCCCCAGGGATCGTCATCCAACGATCCCAGGAGCTCCTCCCAGGCCCTGGCCTTGGCGGCCTTCATGGCCCTCTGCAGGGCCATCTGGGCCTCCCTGTACGTTATGTATAGGGAGTCGACCCTTGCACTATCGCCGCCCCTAAAGTGACGGCGACGAGCGCGGGTGTACTGGCGTCGGGCGCGGACACAGTCGCCACGAAGGTCTGCAATCTCGCCCGTCCACCAGTACGCGGACTTCCTCCGGGGACAATTACCAGTCCGGGGCATCGCAGCATCGCATGCTGCTTGCATGATGCCCCGGAGCCACATTGCCCCTTCGTCCGCCCCGCGCTCACTGGCCTCAGAGGGCCAAGTGAGTGCAAGGGCCGCCGCCAAGAGCGCGTCCCTGTTTAGTCGCTTCAGCGCCCATCTCACAGGGGGCGCTGAATGGCTGCCATGCCTCATCTCAGGGGGCAGGTCCGCCCGACAAGTGGGGACCACCTCCATAGTGACATGGAGGTGGTCCGACAGAGTCTCCCACTCTGTCGCCACTCGCCAGGCGGACACACGGCGTACAGCAGATGGAGTGGCCCAGACCAAGTCTATAATGGACCACCCGTTCCACCGCACGCACGTGGGTTCGGACCCCCGGTTTAATAACCGGAGGTCCATGCCCCCCGCCCATTCCTCTAGGGCCCCGCCGCGGAGGTTGGTCCTGGGGTTACCCCACATAGTGGATTTCGAATTGAAATCCCCCAGGACCAACATTGGACCAGCCAAATGGGGCCTAATACAGGCCCCAAGCCGGTCCAAATACTCTTCAAATGCGACGAGGCCACAATTGGGCGAGACATAACAGCCAGCGACTAGAAGTCTTCCCCATTTGCATACCACAATCCCCCTACTCCGTTCGACCACGGAGCAGGGGGGATACCCATGGCCCTGACAGGCCCATATGGCCACGGAGCCCTCAAGGTCCCCAACCCAAGGGGGGGTTTCTGGGACCCTGTAGCGCTCCGTGACCACAGCCAATGCAACCTCTCGCTCCGCTAGGCCCTGGAAAAGCAAGTCCAGGGCCCTGCGCGAGCGGCCGAGGTTGACCGTAGTGACGAGGAACCTCCGGAGCATTGCGCCCCCAAGGCTCCCCGCCATGCAGCCCCCGACCGCGATGGGGAGGGGGGTGAACGTGACCCTAAGGCCGCTCGGCAGCCCCTGGCTGCAATGGAGATGGAGGCAAGCTCACAATCGCCTCCATCTCCATACCCGCCTCCACCGTATCGGAGGGGGGGGGGGGAGTTGGCCCTTGGGCGTTTCCTCCCCCCTACACCAGACATTTCTCCAATCGAACGAGGGGCGGGAGTGGGAGGGGGCTTCTCACCTCCCTTCTCCACTCCGCCACCTTTGGGGGCCCCCTTACCCCCTACACCCTTAGGGCCCCTCTTTGGGAGGGGCGGACAGGCCCGACTGCCGGCTTTGTGGCCAGAAGGGCGCCCGAGATCCGCGCATATCGCACATCTCACGGGCGCCCCACAGTCCTTTGCGCGGTGGCCGGAACCACCGCAGCGGTAGCACTGACCGCTGCGGTCCACCGCACTAGTGCACCGCTGCCTGACGTGACCTACGCCAAGGCAGCGGAAACACTGCAGTGGCCGCGCGGCCAGTGCCTCTATCCGCGCGGTAGACCAGCCTACCCGCAACCTTGACGGCAATAGCTGGGCACCCCGTGGATGCCGCCACCGCAGCCCGGACCTCCGATGGGGTGACGGAGTCGTCCAGGCCGCGAAGTCGCAATTCCGCGACCTTCGCGGGCCTGGCAACCCGCACTCCCATCGGTTGGAGGACCTCAGCCATCTTAGTGGCCAAGTTGTCCGCCCTAGCCTCAGCATCCTTACCGGGGATCTCTAAAAGGTGACCCCCGGTGATGGTGCGGCGGACGGACAACCCGGTTATGCCGAGGTCCTCCAGCCTGATGGCCGCCTTAACGGCGGCCATAGCACTCGCGAGGGTGGCCTTGCACCCCTCAGGGACTGTCATAGAGATGGCAGCAGTCCTGGGGGGTGCAGGTACCCTCACACGCTCAGGCTTTTTAGGCCCGGGCTTCTCCTTCACGGGAGGGCGAGCGGGGGGCTGGGAAGCCTTCTGCCTCCTATTCCTCCCCTTTCCTCCTCTCCGGAACCCCCCCGGGGGACGGTACTCTGTTCGAGTTCACAACCAGTTAACTCTATATACACTATGTACAATAAATTACTTAACTATCATATAATAATAATATAACTTAACCAATATCTTATGAAGAGTACAAAAACTATACAATTAGCTTATTGTATCATATTATACCATATAATATATACATATACAGGGTGTCCCAAAATGTCTTAAGAATCTCGAAATGGGAGGTTCCTGAGGTCATTTCAAGCGCCATTTTCCTTTTCAAAAATGTTGTCCGAGGCTTCGTTTGGGAGTTATTAACGAAAAACACGGACCAATGAGAGCGCTCCCTGTCGCTCGGTGGCACGGTCAGCGCGGCGAGCCGGGGGGGAAGATAGTGTTGTCGGTACGGCGCGATGTAGTAAGAAGTAGCAGTTTCTCGATTATGTCCCGATTTCGATGAGCTTTGGATATGTTGTTAAGACAATGATTCTGAACAACATTTCCCTTTAGACTTTTTGCCTAGAGGCTTTAGTTTACGAGATATTTGTAAAAACTGCCCGAAATCGGAGAGGAGATAGTAGTATGAACATCGATCGATTTTCAATTACAAGTTTTTACAAATATCTCGAAAACTAAAGCCTCGAGGCAAAAAGTCTAAAGGGAAATGTTGTTCAGAATCATTGTCTTAACAACATATCCAAAGCTCATCGAAATCGGAGAGGAGATAGTAGTATGAACATCGATCGATTTCCAATTACAAGTTTTTACAAATATCTCGTAAACTAAAGCCTCGAGGCAAAAAGTCTAAAGGGAAATGTTGTTCAGAATCATTGTCTTAACAACATATCCAAAGCTCATCGAAATCGGGACATAATCGAGAAACTGCTACTTCTTACTACATCGCGCCGTACCGACAACACTATCTTCCCCCCCGGCTCGCCGCGCTGACCGTGTCACCGAGCGACAGGGAGCGCTCTCATTGGTCCGTGTTTGTCGTTAATAACTCCCAAACGAAGCCTCGGACAACATTTTTGAAAAGGAAAATGGCGCTTGAAATGACCTCAGGAACCTCCCATTTCGAGATTCTTAAGACATTTTGGGACACCCTGTATACAGGGTGAATTCGATAAAGCAGGACACCTAAATATCTCCGTTACTTTTCGTTGTACAAAAAAACTTCGTAGGACAAAGTTACACTGTTTGAAGGGCCACATATAACGGTGTAAGGGAAAAAAAAATTTCAAGGTCATTTTTATGAGATTTCAAGGTTATCGATGTTTTTTTAAATAGAATGATATATTTTCGTTAACGTAATGTTGTAGCTGACAAAATAACGAATTCATGAATGTAACACAATATGACCTTCAAATGACCTTCAACCCAGAAAAATGGTATAAATAAAATTCAACGTGTAAGATTCATTTGATGTATTTCTGTTACGCCAAATGTTCAAAAATATTTCCTTGAGCTGCTATACATTCAAATGTATCGCAATACACAATATAATAACAGATTCGGTGTTGACAGGGAGACAATTATGATATACCTTCACCTATACGTTCGTACAGAATCGTGTTTTCCACTACTAATTACTCAGAAGACCTTCTTGCTATCAGATTTCCACAGTTTCTAAGATTTCTCGATCAGTTTATCGATGAACGTTTCACAATGCGTTACTCGAAGGAAGATAAGATTGATATGATTTTCATTTATGGAGAAAGTCGACAGTGTTTAAGAGAATCCGTGCAGTTGTACAAGGGCCGATTTCCTAATCGTAATTGTCCATCAGTTTCCGTTTACTCCAATTTGTTAAATAAATTCCGTGAAACTGGTAGTGTCGAAAATAAAAAACGTACAAAGGTGAGGACTGTAAGGAATGAAGCAAACACAATTAATGTTCTGGCAGCAGTGAATACAAACCCTCATGCTAGTACGAGGCAAATCGCACGAGGAAGTGGCATTAGTCAAAAATGTGTAGTGCAAATACTCCAGGAACACAAATTTCACCCCTTTCACCTATCAATTCATCAAGAACTTCATGGTAGAGACTTTGTAAATCGTGTAAAATTTTGCCAGTGGGGATTGAGACAATTGATAAACGATGGAGCATTTTTTAATAATGTATTATTTACCGATGAAGCTTCGTTTACAAATCACGGGCAAATGAATTTTAAAAACCTGCATTATTGGTCATCTGAAAATCCGCGGTGGTTACGGACAGTCGACAAACAAAGACCATGATCCGTCAATGTTTGGTGCGGAATTTTAGATAACCAAATAATTGGGCCTCACTTTATTACCGGAACATTAAATGCAGAAAAATACATTGCATTTTTACGAGAATCGTTACCAATTCTCCTGGAAAATACACCCTTGAACATTGGTGAAAATATGTGGTATCAACATGACGGATGTCCGGCCCATTCTTCCCGTGTCGTAACACAATTCTTAAATAACAAGTTTCCAAATCGTTGGATTGGACGTAACGGACCCGTATTATTGCCAGCTCGCTTACCAGAACTTACACCCCTTGATTTTTATCTATAGGGAAAACTGAAAGACGATGTTTATAGTGAACCACCAACAACTATAGACAACATGAAAGAAAGAATCGTCCAGGCTTGTGCGTCGATTTCCTCAGAAATGAATTACGCAGCAGTACGTTCTGTAACTTCACGGCAGAATGAATGTATAGCAGCTCAAGGGAATATTTTTGAACATTTGGCGTAACAGAAATACATCAACTGAATCTTACACGTTGAATTTTATTTATACCATTTTTCTGGGTTGAAGGTCATATTGTGTTACATGCATGAATTCGTTATTTTGTTAGCTACAACATTACGTTAACGAAAATATATCATTCTATTTAAAAAAACATCGATAACCTTGAAATCTCATAAAAATGACCTTGAAATTTTTTTTTCCCTTACACCGTTATATGTGGCCCTTCAAACAGTGTAACTTTGTCCTACGAAGGTTTTTTGTACAACGAAAAGTAACGGAGATATTTAGGTGTCCTGCTTTATCGAATTCACCCTGTATGTCTAGGTACAGTATTTTATCGCTAAATGTCTCAAATGTCTGGCGGATAAATGTCGCTGAACTGTCCCCACTCCTGCGGGGTATACCCCGTGAGGGGCCGCGAAGCTCCAGCGGTCTCGGCCGCCGAGAAATGTAAACATGATACGGGTCGAGTATATCGGTGTGAGACCAGGAGACCACTACTAATCCAATGACAAAACTTCTTTATTTTTCATTATTTTTTTATGGGACTTTGACCAAATTATTCGGGGCATTTTTCTAATGAAAATGATACCAAATATGATATAATTCCGATTATATTTACTTGTGTAATGGGCGATCAAAGTGTCGAGCGCAAGGATCGATGGCGTATGGGAAAGAAAGAGACGCGGAGAGTAGCGGTCGCCGGCACAGTCCAAAGGCCCGCCGGCACAGTTCAAAGGCCCGCCGCGTCCTCACAATGTAATCTCAATAAAAAACTTTTTTATTATTACTTATTTTTGTATGGGACTTTCACGAATATATTTGTGGCATTTTTCTAATTAAAATGATACCAAACACGATATAATTCGGATCATATTAATGGACATTAATGGTCAGGTACATCGGTGAGGCAACTTGTCCCTGCAAGACAATCTCTAGACTAGGACATTTCGCGACTTTTAAACTTAGAAAACGGGTAGAAGCTCAGCTGCAGTAGTCATCCACATTAATATTCTTGACGAATTTATGGTGGTGAACGTTTGAAGACAGTCAGGAACGTGATTTTTTAGGAGTTTCTTCGTGATTTATTAGGAGGCATAATTCGGGTGCTAGAATTTAGGCACGTAGATGCAATTTGCGACGGACTGTTGTACGATGAATTTATTTGACCGGACACAATTTATAAACATTATTCATATTATCAAATACATTTTCAACGAGACGATGCGACTTGTCGTGTCTCTTTCTTTATCAGTGACTCTCTTTGTCTGTCACCAAAACTTACTCCATCGTCATTTAAAAAAATAGATATGTATGTATGTATAATCAGAAAAATTTTAATCGGAGAAATATCTATATAAATAATGATAGTAGTCCCATAAAAGACTAATAAGAAATGTAAAAGTGTCGTCATTAAATTACTATTGGTTCACCGATGTACATACCTGCCTTTTATATTTATATTATTATACAATATGATCCGAATTATATCGTGTTTGGTATCATTTTAATTAGAAAAATGCCACAAATATATTCGTGAAAGTCCCATACAAAAATAAGTAATAATAAAAAAGTTTTTTATTGAGATTACATTGTGAGGACGCGGCGGGCCTTTGAACTGTGCCGGTGACCGCTACTCTCCGCGTCTCTTTCTTTCCTATACGCCATCGATCCTTGCGCTCGACACTTTGATCGCCCATTACACAAGTAAATATAATCGGAATTATATCATATTTGGTATCATTTTCATTAGAAAAATGCCCCGAATAATTTGGTCAAAGTCCCATAAAAAAATAATGAAAAATGAAAAAGTTTTGTCATTGGATTAGTAGTGGTCTCACACCGATATACCCGACCCGTATCATGTTTACATTTCTCGGCGACCGAGGTCCCTCGAGGTTCCCATTCCATTTCTACGTTCGGCACGTCCTGACGGATAAACGTCGCTGGCTGGACCCGTGGTTGCGACAGTTAACGATAAAATACTATAACAACTTCCTTTCTTCCTTTTCAGGTACCAATCAAAATCATCACGAGGTGATCCTCTCCAGGGATTTTAAAGCAATCTCACCACTGAGAAATCATATTACAATGCCGGGAAATCATCTTCATCGAAGAATGCGTCTTCATCGACGTAATCATCATCGCTATCCATGAAAACATCATTATATTCATCGTCCCGCTAAGCATCATCCTCTACCTCCATGGCTCCTAATTCACTCTGCCGTTTCATAGCACTCGACCCACTGTTCTTTGCCCGTGCTTCAGCCAACATCGCGGCCAGTTTCCTATTCTGTCTTCTCCGTGCTATCATTCTCTCCACAGCTCTGATCTCTACCCACTACTTTCACATATTCCTGGCTACTATCCATCTTCTTCTCCATCTTTCCTTTCGTTTTCTTTTTCTCTTTCTTTTCATCTACCTCCATCCGAACCTTGTCCTCTGTCGACCGAGTCCTTTCCTGCACCAATTCTTTTCTCTTCTCGACGTTCGGGTGATACTGAATATATCTGCTTTTCATTACACGGACCAACTCCCTGTATTCCGGACAAGCCATAGTGGCTATCGCATGCGTAGAAGGCGCATTTCTGTCTCGACATGTTCGACAATTCCATGCCGACACACATTCCTTCTGAATGTGACCATCCATTCCACATTTCCTACAGCGGCAGCAATCAATCTCCTCCTTACAATTCATTGCAAAATGACCTGTATCATGACAACGGAAACATTTCAAAATCCTTGGGCATGCCTGTAAATGAGCATACGTAAAGCCAACTAAAATGTGGGGTCTCTTCATAACCTCCTCAATATACTTACTTAGTCGGTGTATTTATCACCGCAATCTTCGTTCCTTCGTTAGTCGACCTATGTACCTTCATTACCAGATCTTCTTTATCCACACTCAAATGAGCCGAAACCGCGTCCATAATCATATCTTTTTCAATACAAGAGTCCAAATCTTTGACTTCTAACTCAAATGTCTTATGCAGAGATCTTACCTTCACTCCTTTCTTCACTATATCTGTGATTTGACGTTTCACCATTCCACTTTCCACATTACTGTCTATCTCCAATATCAGATGTCCCTGCCTAGATGTCTTAACCTTTTTATGGCACCTGTCTTACCTACACCTTTCGCAATCTTTGCGTAAGTTTCTTGATTCTCCTCTATCGTAGTTACCGGAATCATAATTGCATCCGTCCTATTTGTCGCCCATCTTGGTCGACTAACCAAGGGGGGCTGTTGAAAACTCTAGCTTTAAAGGTGAAGGTGAAAGAAAGGTGGTACAATGGGTAACTAAATAATCTATATTGTTCAGAAAAATGATACAGAATGGTGTATGAACGACAAAATGATGAATGATCACGGTCAGAGAGAATGCGCACGGATGGCGGATCGGTCGCTGGGCGTGATACGGAAATTTGGATTAGGAGTGTCGACTGTTCGGAAACTGGTCTGAGAGAGGACGAGAGCGATGCGATCGCTCTATTTATATGAGAGTGGGCCAGTGAGTTGGAAAGGATCGGGGAGTAGGAGATTTGAAAATTTGAGAACAGGCGACACCGAATAATTGTTAGCACACCTTGACGACGTCCTAACGATCGGTGCCGCTAGGGAAAGAAAGAAAGGAAAACAGGGTAACGGATTTGACATGAGGAAGATTTGAAGGATGGCCCACGCGGTAAACGCGATGCTCGACGGTACAGCTCGGTGGCCACGGTGTTGACGTTGGTTGTCATCTGAGTTTAATAATCCGCACGCAAGAAATGTACACTCGATAGTTCTTACGATCAGGCATTGTTCCCGGACACGGTTTGACGAGCACGCGCGATAATTGGATTATATCTTGCAACGGTAATCCTACGGTGTCTAAATTTAGCTCACAAGGGAACATATTCAGATGAGAATGGCCGATTTTGATGAAACTAATGTGAGCTATAGTTCTTCGAAAAATATTTGACACGTATTTTTTTTATCGGCGGACATCCACTTTGAAGGGGTGAAAACAGCCCTCAAAGTTGGGAGTCAAAACCATATTTTTTGAGATATCTCGGAAACCAGAGGTCGAAAAAATTTGAATTTTTTTTTAAATTGTGTGTTTTTCAATGGGAAATGTAGTCGTGCAAGAAAATTTTAACAAAAGTTTATTGTTTAAACAATATATTAAAAATTGTATTTTTTTTGCAGTTTCTCTTATTTATTGTTAGTTCATTTTAATGTAAACTCGGGTGTGTTATCTTTGATCCAAAATAGGGGATACGTGTTTCAGGATTTTCTTTTTTTTTCCATTTAACATGTTGCACCTGGCGTGCGGAGGAAGGAATTCTGGCTTGTTTTATCGAAATATAAGCATTTAGTATAAACGTGTATAGTATTTTAAACAATACCACTTGGTTATATGTCGTTTATTATTGTATCAGTGGCTAAAGAAGGTGGCGCAGGTAGCAGCGTGACGCGGTGCTAATTACCGCGGCGGAGTAAGGGTACCTGTCTTCTGTAGCCAATTCGCCTGTGAATTTCTGCGGACGTTGGACCTTCGGTCAAATTATACCTGGAACCTTCATAAACTGTGAATACTTAAAGTAATCGAAGCAGAAGTTTTTCTCGTCGTTTATGGTAGCCCTGAAAACAGCCGGTGGCAAATGCCCCACATCAGTTTTTCCTCGGTCATTTATAGCATTTCAGAAGAACACGAATATTTTCAAACATTTCTATTGGTTATTAGGGTGAAAGAGAGGGAAACGTAAAGTAGTCTTAAGAATGTATAAATATGGGCACTTCGCTTCGTGTGCTATTAGTCTTTCTGCATTACGGTTTGTAAAGCAACGTGCATATTAAGAAGTTAAGGCTACTTATTTTAGATTTAGGCGAATTGGCTACAGAAGACAGGTACCCTTACTCCGCCGCGGTAATTAGCACCGCGTCACGCTGCTACCTGCGCCACCTTCTTTAGCCACTGATACAATAATAAACGACATATAACCAAGTGGTATTGTTTAAAATACTATACACGTTTATATTAAATGCTTATATTTCGATAAAACAAGCCAGAATTCCTTCCTCCGCACGCCAGGTGCAACACTATCTTTCATTATGCATTATTATTGTTAAATGGAAAAAAAAAGAAAATCCTGAAACACGTATCCCCTATTTTGGATCAAAGATAACACACCCGAGTTTACATTAAAATGAACTAACAATAAATAAGAGAAACTGCAAAAAAAAATACAATTTTTAATATATTGTTTAAACAATAAACTTTTGTTAAAATTTTCTTGCACGACTACATTTCCCATTGAAAAACACACTATTTAAAAAAAAATTCAAATTTTTTCGACCTCTGGTTTCCGAGATATCTCAAAAAATATGGTTTTGACTCCCAACTTTGAGGGCTGTTTTCACCCCTTCAAAGTGGATGTCCGCCGATAAAAAAAATACGTGTCAAATATTTTTCGAAGAACTATAGCTCACATTAGTTTCATCAAAATCGGCCATTCTCATCTGAATATGTTCCCTTGTTAGATTATCGGGCATATGCTCTTCCGAGAGTATCACATTTAGCGGTTTGCGTAACAAAATTAATCTCTTGAACATTCCATACGTTGAATTCCAACGTATGTCTACTTCCTGTATTAATTGGAGTGGTATTGTGGTGGTATCAAGCGATTTTTGAATTTGTGTAAATTTTTCCCTCGCTGTCGTTGATTTTGCAAAATATGTTATTACAGCTCTGCATTTTTTTCTGACTTCTTCGTATTCCTTAAACTGTTTCATCCCTGATTTTATAACCCACTGCAGGTAGTGTCCAAAGCACGGTATCCTTGTCCCATTTTTGTAAGCATTTATTGCTTTTGCAATATTTCGCCCATTATCGGTAGTAAAATAAGCAGGTTTATCAATATCTATTGTCGCGTTGTCTAGAATTTCGCCGTCGCCAAGAGGGCGGACATTCTAGCGGCACCGGGTATTTACAAGCCAGGAGGCCGGGCCGCGTTCGGCCGCACGAAACGCGGTCCACCCGGCACAAAAGTTGTTCGCAGGCACGTCACTTCTCGAAATCTGAGCCTAGATATTGGGGCTCCAAGCACGGACGGTGCCACGCTAAGCTGTTACAGCGTTTCGAGAAGCGTTCGGACGCGCCTGCGACAACCGATATTATATCGCGATTTTCCGCGAACGGGCGCAGGGTACTACGCGGGGCGAACACGAGGCGTTCCCCGCGGCGGGAAGGTTTCTCACGGAATAAGAACTCTCGGAATTTCGGCTAACAAATCTTTATTCGTGCACGTTGACATTTGCACTGCCGGCAGCGACCGGCAGCGTTTTTAGGTTAGCCGGCGCGTGACAGGAGATCGGTACGCGCGCGAGTTGCCCTTTTCGGACCCTTCCGAGATGCGTCGAATCCGGCAGCAACGCGATGCTGGCGTTGGCGTACGCGATACTCGCGTTCTACGCCCGAACTCATTGTCAGATGGAAAACGCGTAACAATTAGCTCCTCGTCGGCGGAACAAGTCGCGAAAATACGGCGAGAGCACGTGGCGGCGTCGCACCTTGGAACGAGCCGAGATTCGCGTGAAAACAACAACGACGCGCGGATCCTCGCAAAATAAGAAATAGGGCATGGCCCCCGCAAAATAATATTCCCCGCGCGTTCGTTGCCCGACGGTTTCGCGAATACCGGCAGCCTCGAAACCGCTTCGGGGTTTCGGCGACGCGATCGCGACCGCGACACGCTTACCGAGCCAACGCGAGAAAAATCACTCTATCGAAATTGAATCTGACGAAAGCTTACCCGGCAACGGCAACGTTCGATCTGCTCGTCCCTCTCTCCGGCAGCTGGTCGCACTAATTAAGACTGTTTTCGGCAATTAATCGCGACTGTTCTACAGTAGAGCCAACGAAGAAGTGATTTTCCGGCGCGATGACTCGGGAACGCGGAAGCGGAGCGTCCCCCCCTTTCCGCGCTCTTTCCCCGCAGGCGATTCGATCTATCGCAAATAGATTTTCGACCGGGGCCTAGCCCCGGCGCGACGGTCCCTGGCGATCGGCGATTCCTCGGCTCCCCGGCAGCGGCGTACGATGATTGGTCGCTTCATCTTGCAGCGATCGACGCGAGCCTATCCGGAAACTGGCCAGGTTTTCCTCCGGACGAGGCGACGGCGAGACAGCGGAGATTCCGGTTTCGGCACCGCATGCCCTCATCGGCGCCTCCAGGTTGTCCATTCTGGGCCGCGTTGATCCCTCGATTTCCGGTGCCGGAGTTTTCGCCGGAGCCGACCTCGTTCCTCTCCTTCGGGGGAAACAGCGTTTCAGGTCCCCACCGGGACCTGACTACGGTCCTGCGAAATCGCGTCGCGCAAATTGGCGCGACGCTCAAAAGTATGAGTACTCGCCCATGGGTCTCGCTCCTGCCCAGGGAGAGCGCTCGCCACGGCCTATCTCGCATTAATATTGCCAGAGGGTGAACCGGTCTTTCGATATACGGTTTCGGAGGACGATGGCAAATCTGCCACGTCACACTATATTCCATATTTGCATACATTTTAAAATTTAGCATGTAATGCTTCAATTGAAAATCTGGATTAATGTAGTGAATTGTCAACGATATGAAACTTTGCACTGCCCGCGACGTCCAGCCGTCCGTAGTGAATGCAAACACTGTGTTGCCTGCCAGTGCTAATATAAATTTAACAAAATATAGTATTAAAGTGTGTAGTATTGTTTCGGATTTTGTTCAAATTTAAATACAATATGTTGTAGTCTTTAGTGACCTATCAACCAAATTTCTCGATCCATCCCACTGTGTGCGGCTGTCCGAGATAACATTTTTAGTAGACACTCTTATGTATTCATTATAAGCTCCTAAAAACTCATTTTCATCGCCGTGATAGTTCTAGTCTTATTATTTAATGAAAAGAAAGGGTGACACATTTTTTTCCGCGTCTGCAAAGTCAACAATTTTTAAGATGTCGAAAAATCCTATGAGATTCGTTCATAGGTCACTGAAGACTACAACATATTTTTGAATGACAATCATAAAAAAATATTAAAAAATTATATACCTGTAGATATCTCGTTGTTTATCTTTGTTTGTAACTCTTCATACATTTTCGGTATGATCCTCCGCGAAAATGTGGTCCGTGAAGGAATCAGTTTTCAAGAAGCACAATGTAATATTTGTCACAAGAAATTTAAAATAAAATACGGCAATACAACTTCACTATTGCGCCATTTGAGAGGTGTGCATGGTAGTGTTATTAATTGGCCCACGACCACGCGAACCGAAGCTGCTAGAGATGAAAGTGTTACGTACTTGGACAAAAATTCAACAAGATCAAAGCAGTTCACGGAAAGTATTACACGTATGATTGCATTAGATTTGGAACCGTACTCTATGGTCGACGACATAGGATTTCGGTCCTTCGTTAATATCGCAGAACCGAAAATGTATGAAGAGTTACAAACAAAGATAAACAACGAGATATCTACAGGTATATATTACATTTAATTTTTTAATATTTTTTTATGATTGTCATTCAAATTTGAATATGTTGTAGTCTTCAGTGACCTATGAACGAATCTCATAGGATTTTTCGACATCTTAAAAATTGTTGACTTTGCAGACGCGGAAAAAAATGTGTCACCCTTTCTTTTCATTAAATAATAAGACTAGAACTAACATGGGATGGAATTCAACGTATGGAATGTTCAAGAGGTTAATTTTGTTACACACACCGCTAAATGTGATACTCTCGGAAGAGCATATGCCCGATAATAATCTAAGCAGCCAGGAATGGAAATTTATAGAGTCATTGACAAACGTCCTGGAACCGATGTATGATGCCACAGTCATCATGAGTGGAGAATTATATCCTACAATATCGCAATATTATCCCATGTTTATTGCATTAATGCATGTATTGCAAGAAGCAGATGCCCCTGAAAACATTTTATATATAGATATTTGCAACAAAGTGCGAAACGCATTAAAGGTAATTTAAATTATTTATTTGAGTATTGGAATGAAACAATTTAAAAAAAGGATTGAATTAAATACAATATTTAACTTACAGGAACGTTTTGAACCGATTATAGAAACATAGCTACTCGTGGCGTGCCTGCGGCCACCCTCCGGGCGGGTTGCCCTTGCGGGTGGCGCACAATGCGCGTACGAATGACGTCACAACTTTTGAACGACTGGACTTACGCATGGACAGAATTTCATGTCAACCAAATGATTTATTTTCTTGTATTAACTTTGAAATCACCTTAAATCTCGAGGTGTTTTATTTACATTTCGATTTCGATTGCAAGATCGATGTTAATGTACACAATCAAAACAAAGAAATGCTTTATTTCAATTGGTTTTCTGTGATATCAACATTTTTTTTTCATCTGTCTCTCTCTTGCGCGTTCCGTTTAATCCCTTCGGAAATTGATATTTTTTCTCCATAAAACCTTTTAATTCACCCCTATTGAGTTTTAATTTTATGTCATGTTGCCATTTTCGTAATTAACGTCCTAAGAAACCTCAATAGCGACACCCATACCGATTTTAGGCTTATTTACACCATTTCGCCGCATTTGTTGAATATAAGTTTGAATTAAATTTATAAGGAGTTGATTCTTGAAAAACCACGACGTACCTAAGGATTATGATTATACTTAAAGTACCTCCTTATATACTACATTAGAGGTTTTGCCTTCATATGCTAACACGACCAGGCTGGTAGGTGAGCTCACTCTCGAGCAGGCCACGTAAAACTGGCCGTGCGAGAAACAATCTTTCGTAAGATCAATTCCTGCTGTTTTCAGCGACTGACCCTGAGACTTATTAATCGTCATTGCGAAACAGACCTTAAGGGGGAACTGCAGCCTTTTAAACTCGAATGGGTACTCCGACGGTATGAGTGGTATCCGCGGTATATACACCGATTCACCTCGAGCACAGCCAGTAAATACAATGGCCTCTACCACGTTTCTATGCAAGGCTTTCACACGCAACCGGGTCCCATTGCACAACTTGGGCGGATTGAGCAGGTGGGTTGAGTGTATTTAGGAACTCCACAGGATAGTGTATAGCATTATCTGTGTGCATTACAGTGTCCACAGATTTGTATTGGTGTTCTGCACCTGCGAACGACTTCAATAAAGTGTCATTAATGATTGAAGCCTGATCGTTCTTAGGTGTCAGAATCGCACGTTCCTCCAGCCACTCCGTTGACTTGCTGTGTAGGTTGTGGACATCTGGATATATTCGGGCTCTTAAGTCGTCAACTGTCGACACAACTGACGCAAGATTTGGTGGAATTTAAATCTTGCCCTCAGTTTCCGGATATTCTCCGTTTCCTATTTTAAGAAGGAGATTGGAGAAGTCTCCAGCGAAAACATCGCCCTTTAAGTGCACCCGCATGTTTTTCTTAAGGTGGAGTTTTTTTATTAATGGCCAAAGATTTGAGGCCTTAATGCAAGCCTTCACTTCGTCTGCTTGAGTTCCCCTCGGCACTATTGGCAGAGTCTGACGAAAGTCTCCAGCTAACAACACGGCGACTCCACCCATCATGTCATCGTTCCCTCTGATATCTTTTAGAGTTCTGTTTAGTGCTTCGAAACCCCCTTTATGCGCCATTGTGCTTTCGTCCCAAACTATAAGTTTACAATCGCGCAGCACTTGAGCCGCATTACTCTGTTTTGAAATGTTGCAGAGTGGAGTTTCGACATAGATGAGATTTAACGGCAGCTTGAAGGCAGCGTGAGCTGTCTTGCCTCCCTCTAACATGGCGATCCTACGATTACTCCTTACTTTCGCCAATAGCAAATTGATAAGGAAGGTTTTTCCAGTGTCACCAGGAGCATCCAGAAAAAATATTTTGCCAATTCCTTTCTCAATATTGCTAAGGATCTGCTGATAAACGTAAAGCTGTTCATCCGTCAGTAACTCCTCATTAGACGACACCACCTCTCTCAGCACACCGGGGTCATAATTGATCTCCCTCAGATATTCTAGATTACCAAAAGTTGCTGCAGATCTTTTTGGCTGAGGCAATCCGTACTGTGTCAAGTTTTGTCCTGCTTGAGCTAACACTGCATCCTCGATCAATATCAAGCATCTGTTATACACCTCGTCTATGAGCAGTTGCGCATTATCTTGCAATTCTCTCTCCAGTTGTCATTTAATGTCTTCCGACAGACTCTCTTTGTATTTCTCCCAAAGGCTTAAAGGATCAGAGAGTTGACAGAAAACTAACATTATTGTAAATAGCTCTCGCAGCTTCAAAGGAGAATCGCACAATGCAGCTTCCTCTAAAGTAGTGTCCCAATGCTTGTCGTCTTCAAGCAATCCAACAGCCTTGCATGCAGACTGAAATGTTGGATGGAGGATACCATTCACAGGCTTTAAGTCCTCAAAAGATGTCGGTCCTCTAACCTCATGGAGCAACAGGCGTAAGTGGTAGCACTCGGTATTGTTTGGATGAATGGTATAGACCCTACCCAGAACGTGCTCTTTTTTCACTCCGGGCCAACCCTCTACAACTTTCCCCCTTTTTCTTCTGGAAAATTTTTTGTTGTTCCAGACAAAGTAAGAAGATATTTCAGAGTACAGCAGCGTTCTAGCATAATTGTCCGTTTTGCAGATATCAAAAAAGGCTAACAGCGTTGTCTGAGGTGGACTGCTTATTTTATCTGACAGGTTTCTGGGGTTGAAGTATACACGCTGGCCATTTTCAAGATGAACAGCGAGATGTAACACGGGGGGGAACCTTTCATGAATTGGAAAGCTTAAGATCCTCCAAACTGCTTCGGAACTGCTTATGTACCGGCCGCTTTCGTAGATTTTCACCTCATCTTTCTAATTCTCTATAGTAAAGGCCGCTTGATCACTACCCTTGTTCACGTACTTACAAATATATTTGATGGCCTTAACAGAGTTGCAGTACTCCACAGTAATATGAGCATTGAAAGTACGTAACAGGACAGGATTGTAAGGCACCACCCAGCAGCTGTCCAACTCAATTTCTTTATTTTTTATTGTGTAACCACCGTCAGCTGGAGACCTCCTCCTATATTGCGGATATCCATCGTCTCCTGTCTGTGTGTCCTTGATAAGTGGTCGAGGATACCTCTTACTGCAACGACCATCTTTCATGCAGGGCGATTTGTGGTTTAAACTACCGCAAGGGCCATGTATCATGTTGGACTTTACAATATCATAGAGAAGAGGGTCTTGCTCAGGATCAGGTATTTCACCTCTAATAACATTGTCGATCTTATCTGGCGTGATACGCTGCTGTAGCCATAGCAAGATGTGAATGTGGGGGAGACCCCGTTTTTGCCAGTCCACGGAGTATATGAAGCATTGCATCGCTCCAAACAGATTGCCTTTGGTTAGAAGAACCATCATCTTTTTCACCTTAAGGTGGAATACTCTGGCTATAATGTCATGGCGATCATGTGACTTTTGACCAGGTAAAAGCATATCTGTGATGTCTTTCCATCTGGGGTTACACGTAAATGTGATAAAGAGGTCAGGACGGCCGTATTGACGCACGTATGTCATAGCGTCTTGTGTACGTTCGTGCATATAACGTGGTCCCCCGGTAAAAGATGACGGGAGCACCACCTTTTGACCCAGCTGCTCAACATCAACGTCCTGTCTTCCTATAGCATCCCGCAAGTGTATGTAACTGTCAGCCCTCAGCTGCGCCTGGTTTTTTCTGATATACATCAACCTTTCCGTTTCTATTTTGGCATACATGTCTACTAAAAACTGACTAAAAAGCGAACGAAAATACACCAGGTGATTATCTTCTCCTTCTCTAATCATTATACGAAAAGAATAGAAACTCGCAGCGGAGACTGTCTTTTTAAGTGTTTGATTGGTCTGAGGATCACGCTGAGGTAAAGAAATGGAGTACCCATCCTCGCCACGGCAAAACAAAAGCGGATACTGCAGGGCGTCGTATGAACGGTGGATTTCACTAATGCGTTTTAATGAGTTTTCGTGGCTCTCAAGGATAATGTCTCGTTTCTCAAATTGCTGACCAACCATTACTAAGGCCACCTCATTTGACGTAGGTACATTGAAGCGACTCCTGTGGCTGTCCGGTGGCTTCCTCTCAGCATTAATAGCTACTTTGAATGTTTTAGACGTTGCAGGCACCTTGTCTAGGGCGACTTTCAAATCTCTTACATAAGCATTAATTGTTCCCGTTACTGTCGTGGGACATAATGGCAAACTCGTCCCAGTTGGCCACCACATGGCTAACGATTTCATCGCGTACTTCTCTGGCCATCACCTGTATGTCATCATACAATATGTAGGAGATGGCCCGAAACAAACAGGTCCCATCTCCAATTATAGGAACTACGGTGTGAGGCACCATAGTAGTACCATTAATACCATTATTAATACCATTAATTTTCAATAATTCAACAGTCATTGTGTATGGATAACTGTGAAGCAACGGTGTGAAGCAACGGTTTGGTCGAGTAAGAATAATAAGTCTTAGTCTTAGTAGGAATAAGAAAAATAGCTACGCATATTAATACATCCCGCGCAACACTTTGCTTGCGAGAAACTCGCTACGTCGTCACGGTCCTCTCGCGGCGGAAGATGGCTGTATCTCTGGAACGGTTAGCCCGCGCAACACTGCTTGCGAGAAACTCGCTACGTCGTCACGGCCCTCTCGCGGCGGAAAATGGCTGTATCTCGGGAAAGGTGTACCTATCGCAAAAAGGCTCAACCGAAAGCATGTAGGGTATGCACCCCCTTAGGGGTCGAATTTTTAAAAACGCCGAAATAGGTGTTTGATTAATTATATCAAAGAGCATTAAGACCAAGTATTAAGCAAATCCGACAACAAATAAAATATTCCTCATACAAATGTTGCAACCCCTTTTCACCCTCTTAGGGGTTGAATTTCGAAATATCCTGTCTTATCTCTTGTATAGATCATAAAGGAAACCTCTGTGCAAAATTTCAGCTTTCTAGGGTCAACGGTTTAGCCTGGGCGTTGATAGGTGAGTCAGCACTTCATTTTTATATATAATTAAATAGAAGATAGATAATTCTATATATACCTACGCCATGCTATTGGACCCCCGGTTCAAGGATCAGCTTTTAACATCGGACAAAAGACACTGTTCGGGATCCGGAACGAATATTTGAGGAGTGGACTGTATTGGGAAATCGAAAGGATCGGGTGCGGAACACACAAGGGAGTTCGGATGGGGAAATCGTGTGGGAAGCGTGAGGAGACGGCGGTGAAAGAAAGGCGGTTAAAAGACGGTGCACGTTGACGATATAACTGTGATTTATTAATTTAAATCGCGTAAACGAGATAGGGCGGCGCGATCGGGTCGATGGATATCGATCACGATTGGCAGTACGAAAAAGCGTAAAAGTAACTGGGCGCGATATAAAGCGTGCAAAGCGTTTGGATGGTAGAACGAATCTGATCGGCGAGGACGTGAGAGCGATTAACGGTCGTTCTTTATTGCTCACGTGATCACGCATCGCGAGCGCGTTACCGGGAATCGCCAAAACCACGGCTTCGCTTACCGCTAATTGGCAGGCGCGTCAATCCTTGGTACGGGTAACGCGGGGGGGGTTTACAAAGACCGTGTCGCTCGACCTCAATATCTTAAAACTAACTTATTTCTGCGCTTAATCCTAAACAGACACAATACACGAAAAGTTTAGTTTACAAATTTCAGAACTACACAACGAACCAAATACTAGTAATCAAGAGAACATTAATATCCACGATAATACCAGCGGTAAGATTCTAAAATTATAATTTTTCATTTTTAATTCCATAAATTTCAAAATTGACCGTTATATTTTATTTTTTTCAGTGGGTAAGACACAATCTAAAATAATAGATTTCTTTAATAAGACATTAAGCAATCGAGAGGATGGAGCAGAAACGTTCGCAACCAAAAAAAGCAGCGAAATTAAAATTTATTTTAATGAAAACGTTGTATCAAGAGATACTAATATTATAGAGTGGTGGGGCCGTCATCGTACAAGATTTCCAATTTTGTCATTAGCAACCCAATTTTATTTAGCTGTACCCGCGACGTAAGTCACGAGTGAGCGATTATTCTCCAGTTCGGCAAATATAGTAACCCAAACGCGGTCGCAATTAATAACAGAAAATGTTGAACAATTGAGTTTTCTCCACTTTAAAAACAAGATAAGTTAATTTATAAAGTAAGTTAAGTGACGATTAAAGTATATATTAATAAAATGACAAAATGGAAATTGTTGTGCCCCGATCAAATGTGGAAAAAATGGCAGTTGTGAATATAATATAAAATACATAGTGAATTGAATTTGTGAAGTTAACCGGGCACTCAGTCCTATGGGACTATTGTACCCGGGCCCGGTGAAGGTTGGGCTACCAACTCATATAAGGCGCTCGAGCTGGGCGGCCTCTCTGGCAAAATCCAGGAGTGCATCTACCCCGTCTGCCTTAAGACAAAGGACACCTTGGTTTGAGAGCCCCAAGAGTTTACTTCTTAGGGCCTCAGTACCTTTGCAGTGCCATAGTACGTGGAGGGGGGTTTCATCCTCCTCCCCGCATCTTGGGCAGGTAGATTCCATCTGGATACCAAGCCTGGCCAAGTGCTTACCGGTGTACCAGTGGCCCGTGGTGATTCCCACGAGCCGCCGCACCTTTAGACGGTCCATGTGACACAGCTTGTTGGCGAGGTCTTTACTAGGCCCTTCCACCAGAGCTTTCGTGTGTCGCATGCCTGGTTCGGAATTCCATAAATGGCCAAGTTGGTTTCTCGTCCATTCTTTATTCCAGTTTTTAATTACACTGGGTGCCAGTTTTGGAGATCTGTAGATAGCTGCGTTCTGGCAACGGGAGCCTTCACGCGCTAATCTGTTTGCCCCCTCATTTCCTTTGATTCCAGAGTGACCTGGAACCCACAGAAGGCTAACATGATTACATTCAGCTAGCTCTGTTATGGTTGTAACACAGTCACGGACGAGCTTAGATCTGGTCATAATTTTTCCCAATGATCTAATTGCCGCGCGGCTGTCGCTACATATATATATGTGTTTATTCTTGTAGCCTTTGCTGAGGTTGAGTTCAGCGCAGGCCAAGATAGCACATACTTCAGCTTGAAAGACCGAAGCGTGTTGCCCAAGTGCTAGAGATAAGCTAGTCCTTGGGCTGACACCGCAGACACCTGCACCTGCTCCGGTTCTATTCTTTGCGCCGTCTGTAAACCAGACCAGGACTTGCGTACAGAGAAGCTCTCCAGCATTTGACTCCCAATCACACCTATTAGGCCTCTGTTCATAATCTCCAGATTATGAGCAGATAGATATTCTAGAAGGGCTATGCCCCCCCTGTTGCAGTCTGAGCTGCCCCAAAGGGTGTTGTGCGAGTTTGCGTCGCAGCCGATAACCAACTGAAGTCCCTGGGCTCTGCAATCATCCACGAGCGCTCTGAGTTCCCTAGATGGTGGTGGTTCCTCGGCGTCGTACGGCAGATATGCCGAGCAGACTACCAGTTTGGTCATGTGGCCATTAAGCTTTATTTTTATGAGGGCGGGCGCTAGATCCCTTGAACAGTGGCTTCTTAGGCCCACGGCATTCAGCTTATTGTTGACTAATAAGCAGGCCCTGGGCCCGGCCGCTGTGGTATCTTGTATCACGGTGCCCCAGTTTGATTTTAGTCCTCCTACATGCCCCATGTGTATCCATGGTTCTTGTATGAGGATATTATCTGTGTGCATCACTGTTATGCGGCGTCGGAGCAGGTCCGTAGCCGCTTTACAGTGTTGCAAGTTGATCTGCGAAAATACGGTTCCGCCGGAAGCCAAAGGGGCTTCCGACATGTGCCTTTTTGCGCGATTGGGATTACGAGAAAGCTCCGTGAAGGCGCTTAATCGTCTAACCCCTGCTTGGGGGGAGCCAGTCCCGGATTTACTCCGGGTCTGCTCCCTGCGCCCTTGGCTCGATGGATTTCGAGGGAGACCGGCAGGGTTTTTTGTTTGCCCCTGCGAGTCTCATCGGTCCCCATTCTATATGTGACGGTAGCCCCAGTAGGTCTACCCCTGCTAATGCCTCTATTGGAGGGCCTCCGAGTATTGGTGGCCCCCCGTCCTTGGGGCAGTGGGCCAGCCGCTGCGCGGTCCCCCTCTCGAACAGATGGGTTACACGCAGCCGCTGGCGCCGGCCGAATCTTGAGGCTGGCATTAGTCCCCTCTGAAGAGGTGGCTTCAGAGGAGACATCGGTTATCGTAGCAGTGCCAGCGGGCCTGGAGGGCGGGGTTGACTTGATAGTCACGTCGTCACTCCTGGTTGCCACAGCAGCAGCTGTGTCCCCCTGTCCACTGCTGGTTTGGTCAGGGTTGTGGCCTTCCCGGGGGCGGGTAGTTCCCTCTTTAAAGAGTGCCCTTACCATGTCCACGTGGGCCACGTAACCCCTAGAGTTCAGGACTTTCAGGGAGTCCGCATCAATGCCCGTGACAAGGTGCGTCCCCCCATCCGCGTCCCTCCGGTCCCACACCCTCCAAAGGTTGGTGCGGAGGCCCGGATTTTGCCTGGCTAGCCTTTGCAGCAGGACCTCACTCTTTGTAGTGGGGCCTGGTACAAAGGTAGTGACCCTTTTCAGCCTTGGTAGGCAGTGCCTCTCCTTAAGGTATAGGGACGCACCCACGGCCTGATCTTGGCCACCGTAGTACCCAGCCAGGTTTTAGATTCAGGGTTCGTACAGGTGACCCAGATGATACCCTGTACTGCCCTACATTCGTCAAACAGGGGGGGGGGGGGGGTGACTGGCTCTCGGGTACGGCGTCAATCTCCGTCCCCAGGTCCCGGATCACCAGATCCCCCTGTTCCGTTGACAGCAGCTCGTCCGGGTAGCCGGGCAGCGTGATAGCTACCCTTCTGCCGGCCGCGACTGCCTCGCTGACACTGGTGGGGCCCGGTACCAGGCCCCCCCTCTTTTTTGGAGGCTGCTCGGGGGTGTCGCCCGCAGGTTGCCGGTTCCTTTTAAGGCCCCGGCCCTCTGGCACGATCTCGCCCTTGGCCTCGTTTGAGATCAACGCCGGGCCAGGGGTCGGGCCTGCCAGAGCCATTCTGGCTCTGCGGGCCCTTTTCCTGGCCGCACCACTACTCTTCGATTTAAGCGTGGAAGCCACCGCGGTTTGCAGGGGCTGCCCGGCTCCAAGACCGGTATCCGCCTCTGCCTCCGCGGCGGGAGCCGCCGTTGTGGTTGCTGTAGCAAGCACGGGATCGGTTGCCTCCATTTCCATGGAGACATCCTCCGCCAGTCTCACAACTTCAGCAACGGAGCAGGCTGGTGGCGTTCCCCCTGCTGGGGGTCCTACCGCCGCCTCCTCCACCTCTGCAATTTTAAGTTTTTTTAAGTTTTCCAAATCCATAAGAGATCCCACGAGATGACAAGAAGGGTTGCGCCGCCCCCTCAGAGCCTAACTTGCGAGGGTAAGGCTAAAATACCACGGGGGGTCGCCCGGTACCCCGTGGGCATCGTTTAAGACACCATACAACCCCTGGTGCCATGCAGCCCTCGGCACGATAGCTCCCTCCTTGGCTTGGGTGAGTTGGTCCGCAGCAGGGCTTTCGTTCGCCCACTTACGGTTTTTAGGCCGCTGGGGGTCCCTATGGCACCTACTAACCTGGGCTACCGCCGGGGTCGTCCCACGCAGGCCTGGTGATGCTGGAAGCGAACACCGGCCTACGTGGTCCAGGCCCCGGGCGGCCCAGGCTGACTCTCCTATCCGCCACCTGGAGACGCGCTCGGTTGGCACTCAACCCTCCTGGGGGGTCTCGCGCGCAGGGCCCGAGGTATACACCCTTTCATTCACCCATTCGTGCGTCAGATACACTCACACATTCATACTGCCAAGACACGGTGGGCCCTCCAGGCCAAGATATAAAATACATAGTATATATTATATATTATCTTTTAAGAATTTATGTAAGTTTAATCTTCATTAATAAATTTATATAACAAGATTTTAAGTATATAAGGTTGGACATTTATAATGTAAGGATATTGTAATGATATTATCGATACATATGAAAGTTCATTCGGAACAAATTCGTCAGAATGCCAGAAATATTGTCTTTTAAATTTTTCACATGTAACGTGCGTTATTTCAAAATTGAATACAATTAAAGATTATGCACATGTTCCCCAAATACATCTAGTGTAATTATAAAAAGAAACCAAGTATATAAAGTTCTCTATGAGTCTCGGGTATCGCGATAACTCGCTCGCCCGAACTTGTCCGATTCTTTCCGAACCCGCCCGACGAAGTCGAGTCACTGTCTCGGGCGGCCCGAAACTCTCGGGTAGCCTGAAACTAGGTCCGCGACCCGACCCGAGCTCGAATATCGGACGGCCCGCACATGCCTAGTGGCCAGTGATTTGGAATTTATTAGTAAGAAGTGTGCACTTTTTCCAGTCAAATGTCCGAAGAATGTGTGGTGGAAGCATTGAAGCTTCCTTGGGACTCAAGAGGACTGGGCTGTGATCTGTTGGAAGCTGATCAATTACCGCACAGTCGAAGTCACACGAAATATCAGTGAGGAAAAGGTCAAGGTAGGATATTGCATTGTTCCAGCGATACGTAGGTACTTGGGAGGAAAAAAGTCTATATTTTGATCTGGATAAGTGATCCTGTAGGGATCTACCATTTCGGTTAGAGCGCCGGTCACCCCAATCAGGGTGTTTAGCATTAAAGTCACCGCCGATGATGAAGGGATATCTGAGGCAAGATAAGAAATCGAGGATCACAGAGGTCAAGACGGTTGTAGGGTGAATGTAGATTGGGGCCAAGGTAAGCGCTGGAGAGGTGATCCTGACACAGGCAGTCTCAATGCCATCCAAGACTGACATTTCAATAATATTATATTCCAGGGTGTTTTGGATGCGAATGGCAACACCGCCGCCACGCCCGAGAGTACTATTGCAGGGTCGATCAGAGCGAACAAGCTTGTAACCGGGTAAGTAAAAATCAAGATCAGGTCTGAGCCACGTCTCAGTTAGAATTGCAATGTTGACAATATTTTGTTGTAGGTATATTGCGATGTCAGTCTGTTTATTTAAAATGGATTTAACATTCCCGAGTAAAACTTTTGGGTAGTGCCCACCTATGAAAGGGTTGCCGAAACCTGCATGAATGCAGCGAATTTCTCGGAATCCGAACTGCAGAGTCTCAATTTGGCTAACAAAATTTTGGCAGCAGCAAGGATTTTTCCAACGTTGCAGACTGCGGCGATCTCTTTAAAAACCTGCATAGTCTCCTCAATCGGTGAGATAGACGCGTTAGTTGAATGCGCCTGATGGTCAGGGGCAGTGGTGAGAGTATTTGCTTGCTTCTCCAGAAGGTGCAGTTTCTTTGGTGCCAGAGCATTACTGTATAACACATTGGGACGCAACAAGGCTGTTTCAGTTGACCTGTGAGGGCCAGGCGAGAAAGAGACTCGCTGCGAAGAAGCAGGTGGAGGGTAACGCTTTGCCCGCTTCTCCAGGTAATTACCCAGAGCAGGGCATTTGGAGTAATTAGCCGTGTGTTCACCATTGCAGTTAACGCACAGTGGTTTCTCTACCGTAGGGGTAGGACAGTCCGAAGAAAGGTGGGGACCAGCGCATTTCACGCATTTAGGCTGGTACCCGCAGTTGGAAGAGGAATGACCGAAGGCCTGGCATTTAAAACACTGAGAGTAATTGGTACGAGATAGGAATTTGTCCCAATAAACTCGCCTGTAAAAAAGATGGGCAACCTTGCGTATGCTGTTTAAAGTAACACCGTTTGGGAAGGTTACTTTGTAAACACAATAAAGCGAGTTTTTGGAGTGCCTGCTTCCGAGGGGGATGCAGGTAACCGGGTTCAGGTTGTGGAGTTTCATCTCCTCAATAAGCTCGCCGACATCCATACGAAGAAGGCCCTTCAGTGTGGCTGAGAGGACCTTTTCGGAGTTAATAGTAAAGGTGTGAAATGGAAGGTTTGCCTTTTCAAACTTTCCCTTGAGGTCGAGGAAGTGCTCAACGGTGTTCAGCTGGACACGGACTCTAGAGCCCAGAAATTTCAATTTAAAGTCACGGCCATATGATTCGGCTAGTGATTTAGGTAACCGTGGCATATTGCCGTCAAAATTTGAGATATAAAGAGGAGGCGGTTTGGAGATAGCTTTCCTAGGTACGGGGCTTGGAGAGGTGACGTTGTTTGAGTTCACCTTTTGTCTGTTTAAGTTTGAAGTCGGAGGGGATAAGCCTCGAAGAGAAGGACCAGCTCGGTGCATGTTTACGGACAGAGCAGGAAAGTCGTTTGGGGCTCCGACGAACGAGCCGAGCACATCGAATCTATTCACATAGATACATAGCCCCGAGGTGGGTCACCTCAGCCATGTTGACCAAGGTAAAGAATTGTCGATAGGAAGACTATTGATAATTGTCTTCTGTTTTTTGGCTAGGGGTGACAACCTTAGCTGTTTATCCGACGGCACGTCGAAGGTCGACGGCGTGGATGCGATAAACGAAGAGCCAAACGGAACCTCGGCAGGGACGTTCGAATTTAAATTTGAATTTTGGGGTACAAGCTTACTCCAATTATCGTTGTGAGTCAACCCAGGGGGGTCAACGACTTCAAGGGTGGCCGGTGGCTCCGTGTCTAAATTCCCGAAATCAACAAGGTTTAAATGATAACATTAATTGTTCACAGACGCAATTACATTAAATTTTCTTGAAGATGGTCTAAATTTCAGACCGAAACGTCGAAAACTAGTTGATGTAACAATTTGCAAAATTGCTTAATTTGTAATTAATGATCGTACCCGTTGCGCCAATAACATCAATTTGAATTATTCAACAAGGGAAAGTTCATCAAGGATGGTGGACGCATCCCCATGCACGGAATTTACCGGGGAGACGGGCTCCGGTATTTGAAAAATGGCGAGCCGATCGACAAAGGGTTCAGAAAACGAACGAACGTGAGTTAACGGATCGACACTAACGCGATGTTCGTTTAAATCCGTGGCTGACCTGGACGTTTCCAGTGCTAGGGCCTCAGCATCCTGTGGAGTACTACTGTTCGCGGAAGTAGGGCACGACCCTAAAGAAGAAACAAGGACCCGACGGGTGACACTCGAACCTTTTTTCCTCTTTGCTGTGGCCGACGTTACTAGGTCCGGCGAGAATTTGCGGACCACTCCGCGGTTTTCTGTCGCGAGAATTTTAAATTCGTTGGCTTTGCGCCGCACATTGGGGCGCTTGGATAAAAATCCAGTGGGACGACTGGACGCCACTCACCCGGAAAGACGGGCAATTTTGCCCTGGAGAAGGGAAAACGCTTCGGGGCAACCGACACGTTAACACGACAAACAGAGAAGAATGGAAGATGAAATACTTACACAGCAGAAGAGAGGTAGAGAAGAGAAGAGACGAGAAGAGAAGAGAAGATGAGAGAAGAAGAGAAAGAACAGTAATCACATCAATCATATAAAAGAGACCAGACAAGCTGAAACGAAATCGAAATCAAAAACACCGAGTGGCAGAGGCACGTCCGCATACGACGGACGCTAACAACCGAATGAATATTTATAAACTTGTGCGTGCACGGTCCCGCGCCAATCACGGCCGAGCCCGTGCGCGCACCAGTCAGGGCTTTTTTATTTTAATGTAACATAAAACGGATGGCCTGTACCTAGTGGCGTAAGTGCCACTTTACCAGGGTGGAAGAAAATTTGTTAAAAGAGAGTGGTGTTACCTTGATAAAGATATGAGTTGCAATATAGCAAGCGTATGTTGATTATTTAGGTGTGGATATTCGCGTATTGGAATAAAACCCAGATATATTTTAGAAAAATATAACAATAGAATATAATATATTTTGATATTGTTAACACAGGTACAAACAATAATTGCGCCACGACTGTGCTTTACACGGATGCAAATGGATCTTACTGAAACACGTTTTCAACCACGTTTTACTTTTTCTTACTCTTTAGACTCTTAAGGCAGGCCGCGCAGTCGCGCGAGAGTGTGTGCCACAACTCACACATCGCTAGATCCGCATATACGTATACGCAAATGCAAGGGTCAAAATTTCGACGTATTGACGCTTCAATATCGCAATGAGGAGTTCAGAAGTGGTCAATTGTGTTTCCTAAAAGTCCAATCTGTATCCCTATGGTATCGAAAATGCTGATTTTTACGTTATCGAGGAGTTATTTGTAATATTCGGCAGCATACTGTCTGTCACGAGCTTCCGAAGCAAGCGTGACGTCACGAGATGGCTGCCGCTGACATATTTTCTTAAAGATATAGAGATTTAGCTTTTATGTAGAGAAAATAATACCATACGGCTGAAACCAGGACATGTACAAAGACGGTGGTGAGTATTTTTAGTTTATTATTTACTTAATTAACAAGAAAAACGAATAAATTCTGAAAAAGCACCTCACGGTTCCGACATTTTTCACTGCTAACGCCACTGTCTCTTTCCCAGCAAATACTGCACGTTCCAAAGTTCCAATAGAATAAGGTCGATAATGCAGGTCGATAACATAGGTTATCAATTCTCTCAGTTTCCTTTTCTCTCTTCCGCTACAGTTCAATTGTCTTCCTCAGTGAACCTTTCATATACTATTTTTGAAACAGAAAATTAGATCCGCACAATCTATCGGCCAAAAATCGTACTAATCAGCTTCGTCTACTGACCATTCGCACGACTATAGCGTGACGATCAACTCCGTCAAGGCCAAATATACGCGAGCCCCCTTAACTCTACGAAGCGTGTTTCTCGACTGTGACTCGCTTCACTTACGCGCTCAGCAACTCTCATTTTCAGTTTTGCCACTGCACACTTTTCTTAGTTGCCAACCTTGGGAATTATTCCTCCAACAGCGTAAATAGGTGGGGAGTAAAATTTTCAAAATAGCTCCGAAGTGGATTCGCTTGAAGAGCGACAGTAAAAGAGCTATTGAGAGACAAGCTCTCATGGGAGTAACAACAGCGGCACGTCGGAAATATTCCGTCGTGTAGTAGTATGTGTTTTAACAAGATAATTTACACACAGAGGTGTGAAGAGGAAATTAGTATAGGCGGGTTGATGTCGTTGGGCATGCCACAGAGAGGTAAGAATTTAGAAGTAAAGCGCATGCGGTGTAGGCATGCAGGTAGAGCAATAAGGGGTCGGGCAGGCGTGCCACAATGCAGTGTAGGCAGGGATGCCGACGGGGTGACAGGCAGGATAGATACTCGAAGATATCAAGGTGGGCGGAGATGGTAGTAGTGTAGCGGAAATCTTTTCTTGATACGGTATGGTTACTGGTGAGGACCGTATTCTCCGATGAGACGTACGAGCTGATTCAGGTGTAAATTGACCTCGTATCTGTCAATGATATTAGCACAGAATTCCAAGAGACTCGGTATATTAAGAAGTTCGTTTATTACGCAAGTGGGGGTGCGTGTAGGAAAGCCAGTAATAATTTTCAATATGCGGGTTTGGGCACGACTCGCAATTGTAAAGTTGGAGACCGAGGCGGCTGTCCACAAATGCAAGCCATACGTAAGGACTGAGCGCAGGCAGACCTTGTATAAGGATAGTCTCAGACTGCGATTCAGAGGTGAGACTTGGGAAATCAATTTCTGGATGGCCCCGGCAGCAGAACGAGTTTTTGACACCCGGTCGAGAATAGCCTCCCTCCAGGTGAGTTTGCTGTCCATTACGACACCTAGGTATTTGATTTTCTTTTCCCACGGTATGGCAACGTTTTTTACAGTAAGCGGGATGACATTTAGTTTCCTCCGCAAGATGAAGTAAATTGCCTGGGTCTTGGCAGGGTTGACGACTAGCTTCCAAGTTTCCAAGAAGCTTATAATTTTATCGAGATACCTTTGCAGATTGCTTACAGCAATGTGAGGTACCTTGTGAAGACAGAAGAGCAAGGTATCGTCCGCGTACATGGCAAGTTGAGATCTGTCATCCTTGGGGATGTCATTTACAGAGATGTTAAAAAGTACTGGGCCGAGGATAGAGCCCTGCGGGACACCAGCAAGTATACTATGTGTTGGAGAGTCGTATCCATTAATTGAAACAAAGAGTTTCCTGTCAGTGAGATAGTTCAATATGAACTTCTGCAGGAGTAGGTCGAGGCCTGCGCTACCAAGTTTATAAATTAAAGCCCCATGCCAGACCGTATCGAAGGCTGTGGTGAGATCAAGAAAGAATGCGGGGACCGATCTTCCAACATTTAATTGATGTGTGACCAGCTGGTGGGTAGTTGAATGTGCTGACCTAAAGCCAAATTGCTGGTCAATGATAAAATCCTTTCTTCTTAGAAAATCCGAGAGAAGTCTGAGGATACATTTCTCTAGAAGTTTTCCCAGGGTCGGAAGCAAACTAATCGGGCGATAGTTGTCTGGTAATTTATGGTCCTTACCTTTTTGTAGATTGACTGTTGTTGTAACGGAGGACCATGCAGGATAACTTTTCTTCTTCTCCGGGAGGCTGCTCTTTCACATCTTAGATGAGTATGGTGGCTTCTGACTGCATTTAGGCCCTGGGTCCGCTAATACCGCCTTGCGCAGGAACCTTAAGCGCCATCCACAGCCGCCAACATCTACTGGTCTGGAGCAGTCCATTTTTTGAAGAGGATATATTATCTGCCATCCTTCGCCGGATAGTCAATCTTGTTCATACTATTAGAAACATGTATACCACAACATGGCATATAATATACAGTTTATCTTTTTTCTTTTTCAGGAAACGACGGGAAATAACTAAGTGTTATTTCAATCAAGGAGAGTACATTAAGTAGGAAGATATCAGGAAAGAGCCAGATAAGGTAAGTAAAGGTAAGTTTAACTTCTCTCTTTTTCCCTTTCTACTATCTCTTTCTTTTTCATAACGATGGTGCAGAAACTCGAAAACGCCTGCCAGTTCGCAGCGTTTACCAGGATCTTCTCCATTACCAGCGAATGCGTACAAGTTCTCCATGGAATGTTAATTTTGTCGCACATCTCCCTCCTTTCGTTAGCCCATTTGTCACACTCGAAGATCGTGTGGCACGCCGAGTCCTCCTTGTCCTCATGGTACCAGCATTTGTCCGAATGTGCCTTACCTATTCTATACAGATATTCATTAAATACCCCATGACCTGACAAAACCTGAGTTAGATAGAAATTTAGGTTTCCTTTATTTGTGCACCATTTCTGAATGTTCGGAATTAGAGCAAATGTCCATCTACCCACTTTGGCCTTTTCCCATTCTTCCTGCCATTCTTTCAGAGCAATTTCCCTACCCTTTCCTTCACCCATCTCTTCGTAGCTTTTTTTCTCCTAACTTCGTAATTTGGAGCTGAAATCTCTTCATCATCCCAGGTCAGCGTCGGACATTGCTCCCATTCCTTGTCCAGCTCGATGTCCCTTTCATTCAAAAGTTCAGGATCAATTCTTACCCAGATTTCCTGTCTTTCTGGAGGCAGAAGAATCTTTCTTTCCCACTCTAGCATACGTTTCCTCTTAGTGATTTTCACTTTCCATATCATTGTTCCAGTGAGGACGGCTAGAGTGTCCACTGGCACCGTACAGTATGCAGCCGCAACCCTCGCCAAGCCCAGTCTCTGTGTGTTCCTGAGGACCTTTTCGTTTTTTATTCTGGCTGCTGCATCTGCCCATATCGCGGAGCCATAGAGCATAATTGCTCACTCGCGCTATTTAAATTGGGGAGGAGCCTAGACAGTGCAAACATAATCCTCACTCCTTTGCTCGACGTTTCTTCAAGGTGCTGAACGAAATCACCCCCGGAGTCAAACCATACTCCAAGATATTTTAGGAATTTGGCAGGTTTAATCTGCTCGTTCCCAATTTTGAAACTCGTACCTCCTATAATATGTTTTCTATTCGTGAACATGATTTCAATCTTATGGACTGCCAACTCAAGACCTGCTTCGAATAGCCAACTCATGATGGTTTTCATGTTTTTTTCTACTTTGTCTTTCAGGTTTTCCAGTGTTGTACTGCTGACTTCCAGGAGGACGTCGTCCGCAAAATCCGTCATAGAACTATCCTTTTCTGATTTAACTCTAAGTAAGTCATCGTACACGATGTTCCACAAAAATGGTCCAAGGACAGAGCCCTGCGGCACACCCATCTCCATTTTCATTTTGATGTTATCCTCATTTGCGTCGTACAGAATGGTTCTATCGTTAAAATAGTCTATAATTATATTTATTAGAGCAGCTGGGATTTGTCTTTTCTTCAACTCTTCGATAATGACGTCCCATCTCAAGGAATTAAAAGCATTTCTTATATCCAGTGCTATGATGACCGCAAATCTCTGTCTCTTGATATTTTTTCTAATGGAACATCTGACCTCCGCCATTGCGTCCACGATGGATCTTCCCTCGCAGAAGCCATATTGATTAGCTTCAAACGGACTAAAGTTTAAAAAATTTAGCAACTTGTCCTTTATCGAATATTCAAAAAGCTTTGACAGGCTATTTAGAATACATATGGGTCGGTACGCGGAGGGTTCTGCTGCGTTTTTACCAGGTTTGCGCAACAGAACAACCCTTTTTTTTGTGAGGAAATGCGTTGCGCATACCTCGTCTCCCGGGGGGAGACCGAGGTTATGTGGGACTACCACCGGGGAGGGGGCGTTGAAGGCGACCCGTCCCCAGTGGCTACCCACTAAAACCCCACACCCGCCTAAGCTAAATGGGAAGTGCCTGGATCACGCGAGTATTCAACAGGACACTTCCCAGCTATCATGAAATCCCGGGGGAGGGGTTAACCTCTCCCACTGCCTATGCTATAAGACCCCGGGCGGAGGGACCCGCCCGGTGTCCCCATCTCTGGGGCCGTCGGAATGGGCTTTCCGAGCCCCGCTCGGTCCACCCACGGCCCCCGGCGTCTTCGTGCCCTGCCGGTCCGGGTGACCCGACGGTACCCGCCTCAGGCTAGGGCAAGAAGACGCCGCCACCGGTAAGGAAGGGTCGTCGGAGGCGTGGGGGACTCCCCGCGCCGAACCCCTCTCTTCTACCTCCTCCTCCGAAGAGGAGGAACTACCCCGTCGCGGGGTGACCCCCCAGGCGACCCCATCTCCACCCCCCCTCGTGGGAGCACAAGTTGGCGCGGGGACGACCCCGACACCCTCCCGTCCACAACTGCGCCCCTCCTGCGCCAAACAGGAGGGGTTCTTCGGCGCGAGGGTCGTCCCCGCGCCCATTCCCTCCTCGCAGAGCCCGGGTCCGCCTCCCGTGCTCACTAGGCGGCCTCCTTCTCCGACATAACAGCCTCGGAGAAGGAGACCACCGCCTTCCACGACCTCTCGTGTTCGACCACCTGATCGCCAGCGAGAGGTCCCACCCTCCCACTGTGGCTCTCAAGACTCGGCGCGGCCTTGCCCACGCAGGGCATTCCTGTAAGGTATGCCGCGCAGTGTCCTCCTCCTCGCCGCAGTGATGACACTGCGCTGCCGGCTCCCGCCCCATCCGGTGCAGGTACTCACCGAAGCACCCATGCCCGGTAAGCACCTGCGTGAGGCGGAAGGTCAAGCTGAACCGACCCCTGCACCATCTCTCAAAGATGGGCAGGAGTGCCCGGACTACCGGGCGCGGCGACGAGGCAAGCGACTGCCTCCACCGCGCCAGGGTATTTGCCCGGGCCTGACGCCTAGCGGCATCGACCTCCTCCATCTCCGTGACCGAGAGTTCCTCCCCCCACGGACGGCGGAAGGAGCAGGCGACGCCGTAGTTGATCGCCCGCTCCTCCGCCTCCAAATGTAAGGAAGGAATCCCGGCCAGGAGTCCCACCACCTCACCGGAGATGGTGCGGTACCCCCGTATGGTCCGGAGTGCCAGCCGGCGCCGTACTCTTTCCAAGAGCACTTGGCAATGCCGGCTGGCCTCGAGCGACCGGAACCACACGGGGGCCCCATATAGGGCTATCGACCGCACCACCCCCATATAGAGGTGACGGACTCCTCGCTGAGGTCCCCCGATATTGGGCAGCAGCCGCGCTAACGCGGCCGCTGTCCTCTCCAATCGGGGGACCAGGAGGTCAAAATGCCTATCAAAACGCCAGCGGCTGTCGATAGTTAGGCCCAAGTATCTCATACTGGGCCCAACGTTGACAGTTACCTCAGCGACCCGGATCCGCAGGTCCTGACCAAGCGCAGGCCGCCGCGACCGAAACGGTTGGCCATACAGCCAAATTGCCTCGGTCTTTGCGGCGGCCACAGTCAGGCCCATTGCACGGATCCGTCCAACAACGCGGTCCAGGGCGGACTCCACCAGCCGCCCGGTTCTCCTCCAATCCTCCCCCTCTGCATGAACCAGGGTGTCATCCGCATAGCAGATGACACCCGTGTCAGGGGGGAGGTCTACCCGCAGTACCGCATCAAATCCGAGGTTCCACAGGAGTGGTCCCAGGACCGACCCCTGCGGAACCCCGCGGTATATCTCCCTCCGATGTATGACATCATACCGGCCGGTATACACCACCTCCCTGCCGCGGAGGTAGTCCCGAATGACTTCCCGGAGATAAAGGGGGAAACGGAAATATTCCAGTGCCCCCTCTATCTCCTTCCAGGGCAGGGTGTTGAAAGCGTTGGAAATGTCCAGCGACACAGCGATCAACACCCCGCCCCGAGCGACAGCCGACTCCCGGAGCGACCCCTCCGGAGAAGGCTATCAATGCCTACTGGGCCTGCAAGTCGACGTTTGCCAGGACCTGGGGCCTAAAACCGCATGTGGTAAAATGGATCTATACTGCGATCATGGTACCACAGATGACGTACGCCTCCCTTGTCTGGTGGACCTCCATGAAGAAGGCCACACACAGAAGACTATTGGGAAGAGCCTACCGTCTGGCGCTAAGGGTGCTTTCCACACCACGCCCACCCTGGCGCTGGGAGTTCTCCTTAATCTCGCACCCCCACACATAGTGGCGGAGAGCTTAGCGAGAAGTTCCGCCTTAAGACTCCATCTGGAAAACAGATGGATCAAATCAAGGTACGGCCACTCGACCCTACTGGACGCACAGGACCTTCAATGGATCATGTTGCGTGGGGGGGATAGATGTGAGCCGCACTATAACTTTACGGTCAAACACCAAACTCGCCTCCCTAATAGGTGTGATTGGGAGTCAAATGCTGGAAGCTTCTCTCTCCGCAAGGCCTGGTCTGGTTTACAGACGGCGCAAAGAATAGAACCGGAGCAGGTGCAGGTGTCTGCGGTGTCAGCCCGAGGACTAGCTTATCTCTAGCATTTGGGCAACACGCTTCGGTCTTTCAAGCGGAAGTATGTGCTATCTTGGCCTTTTTTTTTTTTTTTTTCTTTTTTTATTGTAGGGAAATGCATTACGCATACCTCGGCCCCCAGGGGGGGAACCGAGGTTATGTGGGACTACCACCGCCGAAGGCGCCGAAGGCGCGCCCGTCCCCAATGGCTACCCACTAAAACCCCACACCCACCTAAGCTAAATGGGAAGTGCCTGGATCACGCGAGTACTCAACAGGACACTTCCCAGCTATCATGAGATCCCGGGGGGAGGGGTCAGCCTCCCCCACTACCTACTCTATAAGACCCCGGGCGGAGGGACCCGCCCGGTGTCCCATCCCAATCCCTAGGGCCGTCGACCGGGCTTCCCGAGCCCCCGCTCGGTCCACCCACGGCCCCCCGGCGTCTTCGTGCCCCGCCCGGTCCGGGTGACCCGAAGGCACCCGCCTCAGGCTAGGGCAAGAAGACGCCGTCACCGGTAAGGAAGGGTCGTCGGAGGCGTGATCCGGCACGCCCCGACCCTCCCCACCCCACCCCCCACGCGCCCCGATCGACCCGGTGGTCTAAACGGGGCGGGTGCTATCTTGGCCTGCGCTGAACTCAACCTCAGCAAAGGCTACAAGAATAAACACATATATATATGTAGCGACAGCCGCGCGGCAATTAGATCATTGGGAAAAGTTATGACCAGATCTAAGCTCGTCCGTGACTGTGTTACAACCATAACAGAGCTAGCTGAATATAATCATATTAGCCTTCTGTAGGTTCCAGGTCACTCTGGAATCAAAGGAAACGAGGAGGCAAACAGATTAGCGCGGGAAGGCTCCCGTTGCCAGAACGCAGCTATCTACAATAGGCCTGCAAACAAGCTCGCATATGCGAGCCGAGTTCGAGTCGAGTCGAGTCGGGACTCGCATTTCGAGTCGAGTCGAGTACTCGCACGAAGCGAGCGGCTCGATCGATGCGAGCTACTCGCACCGATGCGAGCCGCCCTGCTCGAGCGCCTTATATGAGTTGGTAGCCCAACCTTCACCGGGCCGGGGTACAATGGTCCCATAGGACTGAGTGCCCGGTTAACTTCACAAATTCAATTCAACAGCTAAACAACTTTAAATATTATTTTAAGACAATAAAATTTAAACAATCAATTAAAAAATTATTGCAAAAATATATATTTATTACCATAATTTTCAGTAGATAGAAATAATTTTTTAATGAATTGTAGTGCGAATTTCATCCCCGTATGTCTTACGGGTCAGGAGTTCTAGTAAAAGACCACCTTTCTCGATCCAGCCCACCGTGTGCGCAGAGTTGGGCAAAATGTTTATCTAAATAAAAATTTCGAATAACGAATGAAAGATAAAATAATTTTTATTCGTTATACGGTGGTTCGAATACAAAATGTATCTTTAGTCAACGCATATCGAATAAATAGTTTCCGAGATCCGTCGGATAAAGATAATTTTTTTATTCGAAGACTTCGAATAACTCTAATGACAAAACCATTAGATACAGTCCAAATTATATCGTGTTTAGTGTCATTGTAATCGGAAAAACGCCAAGAATCAGCAGGTGCAACTTCTATAAGAAGATTATGAAAAATAAAGAAGTTTTGCAACTGAATTAGCAATGGTTTCACACCGATGTACCTGACCCTGTGTCGGGTTACCCGGCCGTGTTTATTGCACTACTCTGCGACCGAGGCAGCTCGTGCTACTGGGCCTAGGCAGTCGGTGCTCGTCGCAGTTTTTTCGATCTGGCAGAAAATGTCGGAATGTTTAATAATACATAATATATTTTTAAGGTTCCTGAAAGATTGGGTTTCATTCTTTCCAACAATAACAATTATTTCTATCTACTGACAATTATCGTAATAAATATATATTTTTTGTAATCATTTTTTAATTAATTAAAATAAAATTTGAAATTGTTTATTTCTTACTCATTCAGTACTTTTCCTGATAATTCAAATCACAGATGGCTTTGATTATACCTTTCTCTGTATTTATTCGTCATATCCTGAATATTTCAAGAAATACTCCGTTTCCGACTAACAAAGTATGCGAAGAAATGCTGATCTGTTTCTCATTATTGGACTAGTTTAAATCACCGATGTCGTTGGTTATAAAGTCTGTATTTCATGAAATATTCATGATATGTCAAGAAATAGCCGGATAAGATGGTCAAAAATGCCCCTGATCCGAATAATATCGGGGATGGGCCATTTGATAGGGGATAAAAAAAACATACTGTGTAAAATTGTAACCCTTTATCTCGATCGGGAGGTTAGTTATGGGGTAAATTTGAAAAATCAGCTTTTGGCCTATTTCCCCTAGTTAACGATAATGAAAACGAATCTGCATTTTTTCGATTTTTTTGAGGTTTTTGATTTTTTACAAGCAGGATTTTCAGTTTAAAAATCTGAAACGAATTGCAGAGTATGTATTCGAGTGCTTGACATGTGTCAGATTTTTTTCAGAATTTCTAAACATCGTTAACTAGGGGAAATAGGCCAAAAGCTGATTTTTCAATTTCACCCCATAACTAACCTCCCGATCGAGATAGAGGGTTACAATTTAATAGGTAACAACTACATAAATTTAATAAGACAATAATTTGTATATATATTTGTATATATATGGAGCTGCCGCCGCCGCCGCCACCCCTGCCGTCGCCATTTCCACCCCAACCGCCACGGTCACCCCTCTTCTTATAGCTGCGGCGTCTTCCATATAGAAGTTGGCGCATAATTTTCTTGAGCTGCGCCTGTAACATATGAAAATTTGGCGTTATTACATAATTTAGATATTAACATACTATAAGGTACGGTGCTGCGAGGGAGACATAGGAAATAGTCAACGGATTTTTCTTATGAAAGGTAGGATACGGTGGCTCACGCAACGAGTTCAACCTTTCAGTTGAACCTCTGTTTACAAACGGTTGAGCTCGCTGGTGAGCAAAAACTCCCAAAACCGATCAAGCGTAAAAGAAACCTAAATATCGGGTTATCGCCCGGATTATAATCGCGGCCGGACGACAATTAACGGATTTTTATAGATTCTTAACCCTTTACTTACATTCGATATTCCGGGATGTTCATCAACTTGCTGCGAGGGGCCCGCCTCGTCAGCTCGAGTTTGTGGCGGGACCGCGGTTGGTGTGGCGTTTTCTTCCTGTAACATACAAATATTTATTACGATCATCTAAACACTTTTTTACAAATATTGCAATATTAATATTTTTTTACAAATAATTTACTTACGTTTGGGACAAACACCCCATGCCCCGTGTGGTTCGGTGTTCCCGGCGGTCGCGATTCTTGCTGCGCCGGAGACGCTGGCGTTGCCGCGGATGGCTCCTCGTCATCCACCCGTAGGTCCTCCAGTTTTTGTAGCGCTTTCTCCATTGTCTGGAAAAAAAGAAGAAATATTACTCCATGGAGGATTTGCGACACCTCGAAAATATCTGGTTAGGACTCTCGAGTAAAGATTGCGAGTTTCTGCAGGTGTGCAATAATTCGAATGAATGAATGGTGTACCCAATTGTTGGGATAGGATAGTGGTACGCGACTCTTTCGAATTACTGCACACCTCACAATAGTCACAATCTGTGTTCGAGAATCTGATACGATCCCGAGAAAAACGTTTTCACACACTTTTACATTATACACTTTCACATATGGTACACATCACCATATAACACATATAACACCATATATCACCATATAACGCGTCCAACGAATCAAGTGAATAGAATGCAAATAAGCTTCATGTATTTTCGCGTAATACAATAGACTCCCGTATAACGCTACGGAAAACTTATTTTAAAAAACTGTATATATGTATTTTATGTGGCAGTAAATGTACAGTACATGTACGAAACATTGTGTAAGAAGAATGTACATTTACTGCCACAAAAAATACATATATACACTAATTTTAAACAATTTTTTCATCGCGTTATATGGGAGTCTACTGTAAATAAGAAAGAATGAACTATGAATTTGACTCGACGCACAGCAATACTAGCATTGTATGTGGTACTTACATGTTCGAGGTCGAAATGAGCTCTCGGCACTCAGGCGGGCCGTGTCGGGTCAAGCAGCGCCGTGCACGGAGGATCCAACGAATTTTGAATTTGACTGATGTTCGTCTTTGGAACTTCTCGCGACCGTTCGTCGCGGCACGAGAGTCAGAAATAAAGTTATCATCAGCGATGAGAATATTAATTGTTTATTATTCTTGTATACAAATTTTTTGTATTTCGTTACTTACCTAATAATACTTAAATGTTTTTTCACCATTCACTCTGAAATTGTTTGAAACAAATGCAATGGTTTCGTAGCAGGGAACTTTTTAAAAATTTGGAAATAAATGAAGATGTGGTCTCAACCCAATGTTCTCTTCACCAACCTGGTTTTATAAAGATGGATACTTTAAAATTGACGAAAATAAAATTATTTGCAGTGTTTTATCAAATTATATTGTGTCACTATCTAAATATTGCTTCTAAAAGAATTCTAAAAAAATATCAATGATTATGATACAGTCAGAACTTAAGAATTGCTCATATTGTATAAAAACAGTTAATTATTTATATTATCGGTCTGGGTTAGGATTACGTTAGATTTAAAAATGCAGTTTTTAGTTCGCGTGCTCGTGGCTGGGTTTTTGCTAGTCAGGCCGCGTCGAAACAACAATGCCCTGCCAGCGTCGAGTTTGGATTTTTGCGCCCATCACCGAAATCAGCTGTCGAGCTCGGCGCTCCAACATCAACACCGAAATTTCAGATTTCATTCTATCGTTTCAATCAATTGCCAATTTTGACAAATTTATTACATTGTCCTGCTAATGTTCTCAAGAATTGAAGAGCTTTAGTCTACTGTTTCAATTATCGCACGCTACCTTATATGAACAAAGTTTATGCCGGTTCCTCTATAGGCGACAATAGATGAGCGAATGATCAGGTAATAAAATAAATTACATTTTACCTTTTTACCTGTACAATGACCGCGATGAATGTTTTCAAAGATTTTATTGCCTAGAGTCAATTAGGACGACACTGATTGTTTTATTGGTAGCCGAAGGGTGACGCGGCGCTCATCGACGCCGTGCTGTATGGGTATTGTCTTTTATTGCCATTTTCATAGCCAATATGCTTGGGGATTTCCGAGATCGTTGGACCTGTGGTAAAAATATTTTTAGTACAATAATGGGAAACACACCAGCATTTCTTCGTTTAGCCGAAGACCGAGTATTTCTTGAAATATTCAGGATGTGAAGAATAAATACAGAGAAAGTTATAATCAAAGCCATCTGTGATTTGAATTATCTGGAAAACTACTGAATGAGTAACAAATAAACAATTTCAAATTTTATTTTAATTAATTAAAAAATGATTACAAAAAATATATATTTATCATATTTGATATCATTTTCATTAGAAAAATGCCACGAATATTTTGGTCAAAGTCCCATAAAAAAATAATGAAAAATAAAGAAGTTTTGTCATTGGATTAGTAGTGGTCTCCTGGTCTCACACCGATGTACTCGACCACTTCTCGGCGGCCGAGGCCTCTCGAGCTTCGGTGTCGAGTTTCTACGTTCGGCAAAAGTCAAAGAATAGTATCCCTGTTGGATAATTGTCCCTGGCCGGACCCGTGGTTGGGACAATTATCGATAAAATACTGTACATGAAAACATTTCGAAGATAGTTTCAACGGTATTGGTTGGTGTACCGGCTATGGTCAACGATTGCGGAACCGCTCTTGACTTTTTGGCCCATGTTCGAATCCCGCCCAGGTCAATTTTTTTCAGATGTTTTGTCGCTTCCAAACCATATAATTGTTGTTAAACCATTGTAAAAACATTTTTTAACTATGTTTAAACTATTTTTTAATAACATTTCGGAAAAATATTTTTGGAGTACTAACAATATTATTATTTTCTTCTAAATAACGGAACCTAAATGTAATACTAGAGTTTACAACGGAAAAATCTGAAAATGATACCTACTATGTGGCTTGGTATCCGAAACGTGTCAGAATTTTTTCATAATTTTGAATTGTCAATAAATGGGGAAAATGGGCCGAAAACTGATTTTTCAATTTTCCTCAATAACTACCCGTACAGGTGGGATGTGAGGCTACAATCTGGCAGAAAGGAGTATTTTTGGGTAGTCTCTCGAATGGCCAAAGGTCGATTAAAAACCCGTCGGGGGCGAATGTCACCACTGAACGCGAGTTTACGGCCTTTGTATAAATTTCGAGCAGTACTCCAAAAGTCGCCGATTTCGATTGGAATGACTCAATTTTGTGGTAATATTATTTTATTAGTTTATAATCCTAGAGAACGTTATTGAAATGAAAATTGCACATAAATTCTGAAATTTCTAAGAACGTAACGAAGCAACACTCTTAGGCCCTCCAGTAGCCGGAGCACCCCCACTACCTGCGCGCGGCGGTTCCCCCACTCCCGGTGGCGAACCGCCGGTGTTGCCTTTTTGACATTTATCGAAAACAGTTTAGTGCATAGATTACTGACGGACAGAGACGCATTCAGTCGTGATTGCTTCTCTAACAGTAATCACACAAAACGCGATTTGTATTCAACATTAGTTTATATTATTTGTAGTCTATTTCATTCTATTTTATTCTTATTTTATTCTATTTTATTCTTATTTTATTCTATTTTATTCTATTTTATTCTATTTTATTCTATTTTATTCAATTTTATTCAATTTTATTCAATTTTATTCAATTTTATTCAATTTTATTCAATTTTATTCAATTTTATTCTATTTTATTCTATTTTATTCTTATTTTATTCTATTTTGTGAAATAAAATGACGAAAATTGCGGGAAACAGTGCGGAAGATTTGGTACCATCCGTGTCGACACTGCATGTGAAGCAACATGCAGTAAGAAAACCTCGACATGGCGGATGGAGACTCAGCGCAAAGAAAATTATGAAAGAGAGGTAGTGTACATTTTCATTGCTACTAATAAACTGTACAGCTTGTACAGTGTTTTATCGATAATTGTCCAAAACACGGATCCGGCCAGATACAATTATCGGCCAGAGATACTATTCTTTGACTTCAGTCTAACGTTGAAAATGACAGTGAAACTCGAGGGCCTCGGTTGCCGAGAAGTGTAAACATAACTAATCCAATAACAAAACTTTATTTTTCATTATTTTTTTATGTAACTGTCACCAACATATTCGTGGTATTTTGCCAATGAAAATGATACCAAATATGATACAATTACGATGATATTTACTTGTGTAAAGAATAACGAAAGTCTCGGACAGAAAGTAGGATTGCGTATGGGAAATAAAGAGACGCGGAGAGTCGTGGCGCGCCGGCACAGTTCAAAGGCTTTCCCATAGGCTGTTCTTCCGTGCGTCCGAAACATTCATCGTTCATTACTCTTTACACAATCATCGGAATTATATCGTATTTGGTATTATTTTCATTGGGAAAATACCAGGAATATGTTAGTCAAAGCACCATCAAAAAATAATGAAACATAAAGTAGTTTTGTTATTGGATTAGTGTGGTCTCCTGGTCTAACATCGATGTACCCGACCCGTATTGTCTTACACTTCTCTGCGACCGAGGCCTCTCGAGCTTCCCGGCCCCTCATGGGGTTTACCCAACAACAAGAAAAGCAAGTGCGTCTAAACTTCCGATACGCACTGTAGTTCTGGGGTAGTTATAGCCTACATATTTGCGACAATTATCGACAAAACACTGTATTGTGGTAATATGCTTGTGGTAATATCCCTTCGATGGAAGTAAAATCTGAAGGGCAAAATTTTTGGTCTTTCACCCTTCTAACATGTACGAGGAGGATTGTTGTGGTGGATATTCCCCGCGAAATCGGACACTTTTGGGAATACTCCTTACTCTTGGTGTGTTTAGTCGTAGACGAAACGAAGAAAAGCTTCTTTGTCCCCCTTTATTGCACTCAAAAGGTTCCATTTATATTTTTGACCGAGGGCCCAACGACCGTGGAAATCCCCAAGCATATTGGCCATAAAAGACAGTACCCTAACAGCGCGGCGTTGATGAGCTCCGCGTCACGACGTTTGGCTACTAATAAAACAATTAGTATCATCGCTGAGAACACTATAAACGTTTATACTAAATGCTTATACTTCCACAACAAAAATCTGAAGAAGACAAATTTCGAAAAATCCTTTGAGATTCGTTCGTGGTCACCCATATAAAAATGACTACATGTTATCAACGTCTTTTTATGTTTCGTACTTTTAGAAGGATGCAAGCTTCAGCAAAAAGGGTTGCAGCGCCAAGAGTCGACGAAGAAGCAGCTCGGCAAAAAATGGTCGACCAATTAACGATAGATGTTGGCGATAAGTCCGAAGAGTGTGAACCAATGGTCACCGACACAGAGCGTGCAACAGCAGAAGGGGTTGCCAAGCCACGGGTCGACGAAGAAGGAGCTCAGCAAGAAATACTCGACAAATCGATGGAAGATGTTTGCGAGAGACTCGAAGAGTCCCAACCCATGGACACCGACACAGACTCTTTCGTCATCGAGTCAGCAACGCGAGAGGAAACTCGTCAAAAATTCACCATCGCGGGATTGTACATCGTCGATGTACAGCACGTCTTCGAGGAGATAAAAAAGATTGGGAACCATTCAAGGACCTTTGAATGTTCAACGGCCCATTTGGAGATCATCGGCACGAGGCGATCGGGCCTGAGGACAACAATGCTGGTGCAATGCAAGATGTGCAACTACAAAGCGGAGATAAATAGCCAATCCGCAGAAAGAAAAGGAATGGACTTAAATTCCAGTGCGGTCGCCGGTACGCTGACCACTGGAGGTGGTTACATGCAAATGAAGGAAATGCTCTCAGCAAAGAGCATTCCATGCATGTCGAAGGACTATTACCGGAAGCATCACGACAACATTGCGGAAGACTTCGTCAATGTTGCAGAAGCAGAGATGCTAGCAGCGGCTGAAGAGGAGAAACGATTAGCCATTGAAAGAGGCGATGTTTTGCCTTCCGGGATTCCATTTATCCCCGTCGTGGCTGACGGTAGTTGGATGAAGAGATCCTACCGTACGGGAAAATACGACTCCATGTCCGGTTTCGGTGTAATAGCTGGATTCCACACGAAGAAAGTTTTATTTATTGGAGTGCGAAACAAGATGTGCAAAATCTGCCACTGTGCGTTCGAAAGGAAGGAAAAGCCAAAAAGTCATGCGTGCTTCAAGAACTGGAGACGAAATCAAACGTCGACGAAAATGGAGAGCGACGAAAATGGAGAGCGACGCAATTGCTGAGGGCTTCGAGACCAGCGTAGCAACAAGAGGTCTTGTCTACGCGACTCTAATTGCTGATGGGGACAGCAGCGTGTATAAAAGGATTTTGGATTGTGATCCATACAAAGCGGAGCTGGTTCGTGTGAAAAAAATTGAATGCACGAACCATTTGCTACGAAACTTCTGCCAAAAGATGAAAGACGTTGTGAAGAAAATTTAACCCGGCAGACACAGAAAAGCAGTGGAAATAAGTATTCGCAGAATGCGCACGGATGTTCTGAAAGCTGCAGATTACAGATCGCAGGAAAAGGTTCGGATTATCAGCAAAATCAACAATTTAAAAAAGGACATGCTGAATATTCCCAGCCACGTCTTCGGGAAGCATAAAGAGTGCCGAAGACTGGGATATTTCTGCAACCGCACCGCAAATCAGGACAAGGAAAACATGGTGCCGCATCTGAAGGAAGTCGGAACGTATGCTCAGATGGAAGAGATCTTCCGTCCATTGATGGCTCACGCTGAAAGTCTGTTATATAACAGCAATAACAACTCAGTGGAGAGCTTCAATTGCGGTCATTGCCAAATATACTGGCGGAAAGAGAATCAACTGGAGTCAGAGGGGATCGTACACCGCGAGATGTGCCGCTGCTGTCGTCCAGTACAACACGAAGGAAGCATTATCCCGCCTAATGATGGCCAAGGGAAAGGAGCCGCCGAAATGTCTGGAACAACTGGAGAAGCAAAGGAAAGAAAAGTGCGAGAAAAGCAACAAACAGCGAAGATGTCTACCCAAGAGCGAACGAGAGCCAATTTCCGAGACGAAGGACAAGGATTACGGACCCAGCGCAGAGAAACCGGACATGGAAGAACATGTGTTCAATGCAGAAAAGGAGAGGCACATGGAGATTCTGCAGGATTGGCAGCAGACTAGACAAATCATTGAAAAGGAGACTACAGATCAAGCAAAGAGCCAGAAGTGGCAATTGCATAGATCAAAATTACTCACGGCATCCAACTTCGGGATTGTGTGCCGCCGACTGAAGAAAACGCCGTGTGGTAAATTGGTAACGACACTGCTATATCCAAAAGTGCTGAATCTGCCCAGCGTTGAATATGGCCGGCAGTGTGAAGAAATTGCCCGAGAACAACTCGCGAAGAAGGAAGGATTACAAATAAGGAAATGTGGCCTCTTCATTGATGCCTCAATCCCATTTTTGGGAGCAACTCCAGACGGTGTGATCGACGATAACGACGGTATCGTCGAAATAAAATGCCCAAAAACGGCAGAAAAGTTATCGCCAGAGGAAGCGATAAAAACAGTTCCGCGAATAAGGAAAATGTTTGAGGATGATGCAGGTACTGCGCTGCGCAGAACGCATCCATATTTTTATCAAGTGCAGGGACAACTGCACATAACAGGTAAAAAGTATTGCCTGTTTTGTCTCTGGACACCCAAAGGCTTGAAATCGATAAGAATAGACAGAGATGACGAATTTTGGCAGCATGAAATGCAGTCAAAATTGTCGAGATTTTATATTCAATGTATGCTGCCAGAAATAGTGGACAGCCGATACAAGAGAAGTATGGCTATTCGAGAGCCCTCTCGTCTTCAACAATCAAGACCAATAGTAATCAGCTCGCGAATCATTAGAATCGCTGGAGCTTCCCGAAGCAATGTCGGTCCTCACACTGCAAAATAGTGTGCGCAATCGCTGATTATTTCAGCGATTGAAAATTGTCAAATTGTTGATTTCTCAGCTCTCGCGAGTCATTAGAATCGCTGGAGCTTGCCGACGCAATGTCGGTCCTCACACTGCAAAATAGTGTGCGCAATCGCTGATTATTTCAGCGATTGAAAATTGTATTATTTCCAGATTCGCCTTCCTTTAATGCATCAGCCAGGATTTATCAGATCGACGGAGAGTACCAGGCCATCCGACCGCACATCTCAAACCCGGTATGTACACACAATTATACGAATTTATGTATTATATGTTGCAACAGTTTATTCATTTTTACTTTTGTCACGTTACAGATGAGATTCATGCGGATTAGGTGGAACGTCGAGCTGCGTCGGTGTTTCGACAAAATAATATAAATATACTTTTTGTTTTGTGTACGAATGTTGGTATTCTTTGCTTCTGCCAAATAAAATATTTAATTTTTTCAATACATATTTTGCAGTTATTTTACTATCCTTCCGTTCCTCATCCCCAAAATGGAGAATAAGTATCGCGTATATAACACTTTAGGGGCAGATAGTCAATAGTTTATATTTGATTATTATATCATCAAGGATTGAACCAATGGCCAACGTCATACTATTCCGGTACTCTACCGCCACACCACAAAGGCACATGGGAAAACTGTATTCATGGTAATGAAAAACCTAAAAACTATTGAGTAACTGCCCTTATAATGATAAACAGGATCATTCTGAAAACTCGGTCAAGTCACTGCTCTTTTTTAATTAAATACAAATTTTAAAAAATTATAGAGGAAGAAATCATATGTCACAATACGTCCTACACGCAGCAGGGTAACCCGACAACGGGTCAGGTACGTGGATGTGAATCCACTACCAATCCACTTCCAAAACTTCTTTATTTTCAATTGTTTTTTTATAAGACCTACATCAACTAATTCGTGGAATTCTCATGATCAAAATGACACTAAACACGATATAATTTGGACTGTATATAGTATAGAACAATTTTCTGCCAGATCGAAAAAACTGCGACGAGCACCGACTGCTTAGGCCCAGTAGCACGAGTTGCTTCGGTCGCCGAGTGGTGCAATAAATACAGCAGGGTAACTCGACAACGGGTCAGGCATATCGGTGTGAATTCACCACCATTCAATTCCAAAACTTCTGTATTTTCCATTGTTTTTTTTATGGGAATTGCATCAACTAATTCGTGGCATTCTCCTTATTAAAATGACACTAAACACGATATATTATTGGTATGTATCTAGACGTTTTATCTGTGGGGCTATTCGGTAGTGTAGCATCGAAGCCTTTTAATAAATCCGTTTCGAATAAAAAAATTATCCTTATACGTCGGATAAATATCTTGTCGAATAAAATTATTTATCCGACACTCGTCGAATAAAGATACTTTCTTCATTCGATACTCGTCGAATAAAGAAACTTTTCTTATTCTAACCTTCGAATAACGAATAAAGATAAAGTATCTTTTATTCGAATCGCTATTTAAATAATTTTCTATTTTAATAATGCCCAAACCTAATTTTGGGGATGGAGAACGGAAGGGTGGTAAAAAAACTGCAAAATACATACTAAAAACATAAGACATCTGAAGTAAGCGCGCCGCGGCTTGGTGAGTCGCGTATACTCAAATGCAAGGGTTCACGACCAAAGAAACTGACGCCTCAATATTGCAATGAGAAGTTCAGAACTGGTTGATTATGATTCCTAAAAGTCCAATCTAGGGTGCTCCAGAGCCCAAATTTCATATTTTTACGTTGTTGAAGAGTAATTTGCAATAATCGGCAGAATACTGCTTGTCACGTAGCGGCTTCTGAAAAACCCTACCTAATTGTAGCTCGTCACAGAAAATTAGACACACCACCTATCGGGCGAAATTCTTACTAATCAGCTTCGTCTATCCCATCTATCGGTCGAAAATCGTACTACTCAGCTTCGTCTAATCTCCGTTCGTACAAATTTAGCGTGACAATCAACCCCGCAAGGTCAAATCTGCGCGCTGCCCCTTAAATAGGGGTAGTTAGCACTAAAATAAGAAATAGACCCACCGAGTGGGTACTCGAACGACGCGGCGAGACCCAAGGAGGTCGTTTTTAAATAAATTAGTACCCCTTTATTAGGGTCTTTTCGTTTTTAACTTTAATTAGTGTATAGAGTTAGTTAAATTCTATGTAAAGATTGCGTAGTGGCCTTATTTGTCTGTTCTGTCCTTGTTATATTGCGAATAGCTAATAAATAGCTTATTTTTTGGTTTTTCCTCCGAAATTCGGTGTTTTTTCATTTAGTACCACCCAACTATTCCGTGTGAAAAGTAATTAGGTACCTAGAATGAAAGAATTTTGGTGCTGAAAGAAAAAGGTAAAGTAAGCAAGGCTGGGAAGCCTTGCCAACGTGCTAGAAGATAGGGCCCGAGGCTGGGTAGCCTTGGTCCCCTTTTATATAAGGTAAAAATATTATTAATCAATTAATTAGGAGCTGAAAATAAAGGTTTATAGTAAAGGGCCCGAGGCTGGGTAGCCTAGGTTCCTGTTTAATTAATAATAGATAGTTAAAATAGATTAGAACAAATACATTTTTAAATCTAATAGGCGAGGCTGGGTAGTCTCATCTATTGTTATTATTTTTTATTTAAGTAATACGTACCTATCCAATCTCCCTCCAGTAGATGGTGGGGGATAGCGACGACAACGTAATGTTCCTTACACCAAGATCCTCCGGTGTCAGTGGTTAATAGGGAGCAGGAACAGGAAAAGGAAATGGAAAAAGACGGGAATCAAGGGAAAGGGAAAAGGACTAGGGGAGACATGGAGCCCATAGTCAAAAAACTAGGATATGCTAGTGACTCGGATTCTGCTACGTCAAATGGGAACAAAAAATCCAAGATTGCGGAAGTACTGACAGGGGGAGTAACCCTGGGCAATGTAACTGTCACCAGGGTTAATCCACCTCCCGGTGCTGAAACAGAAAAAAAACAATTTAAACGAAACTGTTCAAGTATTTGATAATGAAAGCGAGGGAAGGTTAGGTGAATCTGAGGAAGATGAATTGAAAAGAATGTGTGAGATTGCGGAAGATATGTATGATATTATATACAAAACTAGAATTATGAATAAAAATGTAACGAATTATTTTAAGAGACCGACGGCAGAGAACGTGGGGAAAGCGAAACCAGCGGCCACACAGGTAGAGAGGCAGCTTAAGCTGTTAGACTCAATGATCAACCAGGTGCATCTTCTCGCGAAATATAGAAGACTAAAAATAAAAACGGCCAACACGGGAATTCAGATGACTCCTACACTGATAGAACAGCAAAAGAAGGAGACGATCAGAGCCTGGCTGGCAGAAAACGAAGGAGGAAATTACGCTAATCAAACTACGAATAGCAAAAATAAAAAGAAAATCGGGAAGAAGAAAATACAAGGCAAACGGATTCTAGGAAGCGAGGGCCCTACGGAAAGAGAGGAAGATGATTCCTGCTCGCAATCAGAGAGGGTCAAGAGTAGAGTGGACAACAACGAAGAATGGGCCATTGTGGAAAGAAAGAAGAGAGAAGAAGAGAAGAAAGAGAAAAAGAGGAAAGAAAAAGAAGCCGATGAGAGGAAAAAGCAAGAAGAAGAAATGCTTAGAAAGATTAGGAAGCCGCCACCTTTGCCTAAAACGGAGGCTATTATAGTTAAAGCCATTGCAAATTTTTCTTATGCTGATCTCTTCAAAAGAATGAAGACGGAAGCCCCTGATAAAATGGGAGGGATCCAGAAGGTAAAGAGGGCAAGAAACAGTGACCTAATCATTGAGCTTGAAAAAGATTCCAAATCTGAGACCCTAGCTAAAACTATTAGAGAAGTGGTCGGCAAGGACCACGAGGTAAGGAAACTCTCACCAAAAATTACATACGAAATCAAGGATGTAGATCCGACTGTTGAGAAGGATGAGCTCCATGCATACCTGGTAAGTGTCCTAGAGATGGAGGCCAGCTGTATTGAGGTTAAAACTGTGAGGATTGGATATGGAGGTTCAAAGACCGCCATAATATCTCTGCCAGCAGACAAGTGTGAGAAACTAAAAAATATTAACAAAATTAAACTAGGTTATACAATCTGTAGAATCAGTACTTCTCTCAATATAATAAGGTGTTTCAGATGCCACGCGTTTGGAAATATGTCTTACACGTGCCAGGCGAAATTAAACGGTAACGAATTATGCAGAAAATGCGGAATTGAAGGACATCAAATCAATGCATGCAATAATGCACTTAAGTGCTGTATTTTGTGCATAAGGGAGGGTGTCCCATTGGTAAATGCTGCGCATATAGCAGGGGCTGTCAACTGCCCACAATACAGAAAGTACACCGCACTGGCGAGCAGGAGTAACGCGGCGCCTTCAATTTGAAAATCTTACAGCTAAATTTTAATCACTGCAGATTGGCACACAACCTTATCCTGCAGACTGTGAACGAGAGGAAGGTGGACGTTGTCCTGGCGTCCGATCCATTGATGAACCCGGGAAACTGGATCTTCAGCAATAATAACACTGCGGCAATCTGGAACACCGAACTACAAGGCGTAAAACGATACGAGGACGGTGATAAAATTGGAGATAATTTCGTAGCAATACGTATTGCCAATTTTATCATTATCAGCTTATATACAGGGTGGGGCATTTTAAACAGGTCACCTGAATAACTCGCTTCTTTTTGAAGATAGGAGAAAATGCATTAGACCAAACTTACTTGGTATCGGGGGGCTCATAATCTGGTATTACCAATTTTTCTGTAGGTGGAGGCGTCAAGGTGATATAAAGGTCAACTCTGTTTTTTTAAACGGAACAGTATATTTTTTTGCTTACATTCTGATAGAGTGTTTCAAGACGAATACAATGACCTATTATGAAGGTCATTCAAGGTCACCCAAAGTCAACTGCAATAGAAAATAAAATGTCTGAAAGCACTCTTCAAATACTTTTGTGTCTTCTCTGGTTGTTGGCATACCGTTCTTGTAAGTATTGATAAGGATCACAGAACGTAAATAAACATACAATCACATTGTATGCTTACCCCGGTATCCAGAAATGTTATTAGTAGTTTGACTACCGACTAGACTACAGCTTCGTAATATTTATTGAGTCTGTGTTCAGTTTTCTAAAATGCGTTACACGATAGCAGAGAAAGTGGAAATGGTTATCATTTATGGTGAATGTCATAGAATTATGAGGAAAGCGGTACGTGTGTATGGTGAAAGAAGTACCGCGAAAAACCAACAACCAAACTTGACATGCAAGAACGTATAAGAAGAGCTTGCTCTGTAATAGATACAAATGAAATTTGCGAGGCAGTGTCATCAGTATTGCAACGATTTAGACTATGTATCCATGTTCAAGGTCGCCATTTTGAACACCTGCAGTAGCAGTATCAAAGTATCCATGTATTCGAAGTGTGCTTTGAGATAATCAGTTTTCTCTTTCAGTTGACCATGAGTGAATGAAGTCTCGAAACACTCTATCAGAATGTAAGCAAAAAAATATACTGTTCCGTTTAAAAAATCAGAGTTGACCTTTATATCACCTTGACGCCTCCACCTACAGAAAAATTGGTAATACCAGATTATGAGCCCCCCGATACCAAGTAAGTTTGGTCTATGCATTTTCTCCTATCTTCAAAAACAAGCGAGTTATTCAGGTGACCTGTTTAAAATGCCCCACCCTGTATATCTCCAAATATTTCGATCACGACCTTTGGAAATATCATCGATAACATTATGGACTTTATTACAGAACAGAAAAGCAGAGGAAGAGACATAATTATTGGAGGCGATTTCAATGCCAAAAGTCCACTATGGAACTCCAAGACGACTGATCCAAGAGGCGATATTCTTATCGAGGAATTCCTGAAACTGGGACTAGCACCAGTACCGCCGGAGGGGGGAGCTACTTTCGTAAAGGGGAACAAGAAATCTAATATTGATTTTCTTGCCATTTCAGATTTCCAAAGTGACTCGATTAGAACCCTCGTACTGAAGCAGGAAGCAGCCTCGGACCACAGGTATCTCGAAACGACTATAAAGTTTGACGAGAATACTATCAAGAAAGCTAAGAGACAGGATCAAGGTAGATACAAGACGAACAAAGATAAAATAGAAAGATGCGCTGAAGAGCTCAAGATAAGTATATATAACAATAATTTGAATGACAAGGAAAGCTATAATAAAGCCGAAATTAACGAAATGTTACAACTAATTGAAACAGCGCTGAACAACAACTTGGACAAACACGAAGGCGACATTAGCTTCAAACCTTCGAACATATGGTGGAATCCGAGGCTGACGATGCTCAGGACGAGGGTTCGTAGGTGTAAAAGGAAAATTTCCAGACTCCGGAAGAATCAGAATAGAGCAAAAGAACTGGAAATTACTGAGTTACTATACAAAATCAAAATCAGAGAACTGAAAAAAGAAATCGGCAGAAGCAAAGCGAGAAAATGGCAAGAGATGTGCGATATGGTAAACGGCGATGTTTGGGGACGCCCCTACAAAGCAATTATGAAAATCGCCAGGAAAGCCACCCCTCCGGCAAATATCTCGCCTGGATTCGCTCGACAAGTATTAGAGGGTCTTTTCCCCAGAGACACAAACTCTGACAGGAGGAGTAGAAGTAGTGAGAGTAACACTGCAAACGAGGACAGTATTATAAATGATACTTTTCAATGGTTAACAGGAGATGATATCTGGAGACTCGCCGATAAAATCAGGGTAGGGAAGGCTGCCGGCCTTGACGGAGTACCTCCTGATATTACAAAAATTCTAGCTAAAGCAAACCCTAAAGATGGCGAGAGTCGTCTTACTGAGGAAGCCAGGAAAGGATCCACTGATGACGTCAGCGTATCGACCGATCTGTATACTTAATAGCGTATCAAAACTCTTCGAATATTGTGTTAAAGACATACTAATGACTATTTTAAATTTTAGCCGCTTCCAAGGAAATCAATACGGTTTCTGCGAGGGAAAGTCCACTACAGACGCGCTCGCGGAGGTCAGGAGACTAATAAGAAATAATATTAAAAAACAAAGATTTTCAGTTATAATAGCTCTTGACATCAAAAACGCTTTTAACTCCCTTAGATGGGACAGAATCATACGTAAATTTGAAAAAAAGAAAGATACCGAGGAAAATCATTAATCTAATCACTGAATACTTCAAGGGCAGTTCCACAAGGATCAGTCCTTGGACCCTTCCTTTGGAATGTTGTGTACGATGATCTCCTGAGAATGAAACTAGAAAAAGATTGCTCCATTACAGCTTTTCCCGATGACATCTTAATAGAGGTCAGCAGCACAACGCTCCCGAATTTAAGATCAAAAGCAGAAAGCACGATAATTTTAGTAACAAATTGGCTTCAAAAAGTCGGCTTAGAACTGGCGGTAACCAAAGCCGAGATCATGTTTACTAACAGGAAACATATAGTAGGTGGAACGGCCTTTGAAGTGGTTGGTAAAAAGATTAAGCCTAAGGACACCCTAAAATACCTCGGAGTCTGGCTAGACACTAAGAGTGACTTTGTAAAACACATTGAGGAAGTCACAAATAAGGGAGTTAAAATAATGTTTACGCTTCCGAGGTTAATGCCTAACATTAACAGTGTTAACGAATAGTCTAGAAAGCTATACTATCTGGTCCTAGAATCCATAGTACTGTACGGTGCAGCTATCTGGGCAGACGCTGCAGAAAAAGTAAAAAATTGTAACATCTTACGAAGAGCTCAAAGAATGGGGCCCGCCAGAGTTGTGTCTGCGTACAGAACAGTATCGGTCGATGCGCTGGCGGTCCTCAGTGGAATCATGATATGGAAAACCAAAATCAAGGAGAGAAAAAGAGCTGTCGTCGGGAAAGGAGGCTCCTACTTCCTCCCGAAAAGCAGGTCTTTTGGCCTATCCCGGAGGAAGCGCTAATGTCGGAATCCTACATTGAGAAAGGTAGAGGATGGGAAGACTATCCTTCACTTACACATAAAGAGGAGGAAGAAGAAAGACAACTCCCGAACTATGAAAATAGAAAGAAAAAGGCAGTTAAAAAATGGATCAAAAACAGGGTAAAGGAAATAGCTGCAGAAGAATGGCAGGTGTCCAGTGGCCATGACCAAGGTCGGCAGATGGACTCACAAACTAATTCCTAATATAGAAAAATGGAGAAGTAAGAAAGGTATTCTGAATTTCTACATGACACAGGCACTTACCGGGCATGGAGTCTTCAACGAGTTCAGGCATAGAATTGGTAAGGCTGACAGCGATAAGTGCTGGTACCAACCGGTGCAGGTGGATACAGCAAAGCACACAGTTTTCGAATGTGACAAATGGCAGGACGAAAGACTCGAACTAGCTGCAAAACTAAATTGTAATTACCATGCAATAAACGAAGTATTCGTTATGGAGAAAATCCTGGAAAAAAAAGAATATTGGACAGCTTTCTCCGAATTTTGTACAAAAATTCTTAAGGACAAAGAAGAAGAAGAAAGAAGAAGAAAGAGAAACAATACTCGATGAATTAAAATTAAATGAAAAAGGAATACTATACCTTTGGATTTATACATATATGTATGTGTATGGTTGCGAATGCGTATGAAAGAATCTGTAAACCTGATACAATTCTGAATGTTACTTACTGTACGCTTTGTCTAGGAAATAAGGAAATTTATAAGGGAAGGCGGGGTATTGTGAGCCACTTTTTTTTATTGCCAAAAAACTGCTATTAAATTAAGTTTTTCATCAAATTCCAACGCTAAATGTTGTAGTATGAAGATTTACCTTTCTTTTTAGACACAATAGTTTAATCGAATATCTGCAAATTAGATGATTTTGAGACTAATCGTGAGCCACTTTCAAAATCAAATCCAAATTACAATTTCCGTTATGAAATGTTTATTCATGTATCTGAATGACAAAATAATTTTTTAATAATACGAAAAAAAGTTAAAAATAACCACAATTAATCTGAAATGCAAAGCTCACAAGTCCAATTTCTTGCGGTCATTCCGGCGCATTCCAAGTGGATGGCACGATCGCAGACGTTGCAATGAATGGTAACTAAAAGAATTGAATCAGACAAAATATCTATTAGATATTGCCAAAAAATTTATATCGTGCTCGAATATTGCATAAACAATCATTGAGAAACATCAAACACGTGAGGTTAGCTCGTTAAATGTCAAAAATCGAGTGGCTCACAATTCCCCGAGAAAAGTGGCTCATAATTCCCCGAACCCTCATTTTTACAACTTGGCCACAAACAAATAACGCAAACCTAACCTAGTTCAAATTTCTTTATTTATTTCGAAAGCTTGAAGTCACACGAGTATTATAAACACAGTTACCTGCTTAGATCCACAGAAAAGTGTAACAATAATAGACCAAACACGAAATGAAAATAATACTTCGAGCGCAGCGAATTTGTATCTGCTAACAGAGCAAATGATGCGGGTGCGTACTTCAACTGATCGTGGAAATATTACCTTATTATGAGACAACTCAAAAACAGTTGTTCGCAGCTGTCAATATTTACCAGTAAAACAAAGATGGCGCTGGCTCACGATTCCCCGCCTTCCCCTACTATTATTAACTTAAATGTATGTATTATCTTTATAAAAATTGACAGCTCAATGAGAAAGCAAATACGAGAAGAACAAACTGACAAGATAATGGCTATCACTACTTACCAAATTTATGCTGGGAAATAAAACGAAGGAGTCCGTATCCATTCTGCGAAAGACGCTTGCGGGGAACCAGGAGGAGAAAGACGCCAATTCGATAAAACATCCCGGCAGTGATGCCAGATTCGTGGACGGTGGACTTTTTCCCCTCCGCTCGCTGAGCCGACTCGACCCCCCACTCCGACGTACCATCGTCGCCTTACGTTGCTTCTACTGCGCACGCGCTACACGAACGTACCCCTACTCTGCCAGTGTGAGTGCCTGTTCGGTTGCACGCGCGCTACAGACCCAAGCATACCTCTACTCTGTTCATGTGAGCTGCCTATCCGACCGGATGCGTTCTTCCAAAATTCGAAGTTTCGGACGCACGAGTCGCAATCTGGAGGTAGCGCATTCCCAGCATGGCGCGGCGCGGCACACATTTTGCTATAACTTTTGATCTAGAAAAGATATTGAAGCGAAATTTAGACTAAAATTTTCTTTTAAAATCCAAGTTTAATTATATTTGCTTAAATATGTTTAGTATCTTTCAAATAATTTTTTTTGTTGACTTTTAAAGTATAAACAGATAAGATGGTCCAAAGGGCCTCTAAACTAAATTGATTTTTAGTTAAACCATCCTCAACAAACAATTATGAAAAAATTCATGAATATTCTACCTAATAGCACACATGACTGGGATTTTTTCAGATTTTTCGGTTTATGCAAACATGTTGAAAAAAATTGGAAATCTCCAACAATTCGAAGAAAATGCACATTTCCATGCCTCTTTACCTTTTTATAGGTGTACTATGTAATATATAAGCGTTCTTATATATTAGAGAAAAATAATGTACACATCAAAAACTGCATATAAAATGTTTTATTTGTGTTCTCAAATACATGTGTTCTGATATATTTTTAAAGTTTTTCAAACATTTTTTATACAATAAGTATCTGTGGTTACGCAAATCGATTTTGAATGGTGCTCTGCCTTTCTAAAACAAAAAAAACAAACAATTAGTTAAATTCATGATCACAAAGTACAGAATAAAATATCAATGTAATTATACACTTATCTTTGTTTTGAAGTCATCCTTGTATCTGCTAACAATGCTGTTGCATTGTCAACAAATTCTATTCTTGCTGGCACACTGTTTTGAATGATCCCCTGCCTTTCTAAAACAAAAAACAAACAAACAATTAGTTAAATCCATGATCCCAAAGTACAGAATAAAATATCAATGTAACTATACACTTATCTTTGTTTTGAAGTCATCCTTGTATCTGCTAACAATGCTGTTGCATTGTCAACAAATTCTATTCTTGCTGGCACACTGTTTTGAATGATCCCCTGCCTTTCTAAAACAAAAAACAAACAAACAATTAGTTAAATCCATGATCACCAAGTACAGAATAAAATATCAATGTAACTATACACTTATCTTTGTTTTGAAGTCATCCTTGTATCTGCTAACAATGCTGTTGCATTGTCAACAAATTCTATTCTTGCTGGCACACTGTTTTGAATGATCCCCTGCCTTTCTAAAACAAAAAACAAACAAACAATTAGTTAAATCCATGATCACCAAGTACAGAATAAAATATCAATGTAACTATACACTTATCTTTGTTTTAAAGTCATCCTTGTATCTGCTAACAATGCTGTTGCATTGTCAACAAATTCTATCCTTGCTGGCACACTGTTTTGAATGATCCCCTGCCTTTCTAAAACAAAAAACAAACAAACAATTAGTTAAATTCATGATCACAAAGTACAGAATAAAATATCAATGTAACTATACACTTATCTTTGTTTTAAAGTCATCCTTGTATCTGCTAACAATGCTGTTGCATTGTCAACAAATTCTATCCTTGCTGGCACACTGTTTTGAATGATCCCCTGCCTTTCTAAAACAAAAAACAAACAAACAATTAGTTAAAGTCATGATCAAAAAGTACAGAATAAATTATTAATGTAACTATACACTTATCTTTGTTTTGAAGTCATCCTTGTATCTGCTAACATTGATTTTACATTGTCCAAAAATTTCGATACCGCTGACACCCACGCGGCTTTATATGCTGCTCTGCGTTGCTATATTCAAAGAAAAATTAGACATAATTAAAACCGTAATTCTAATTGCAATTTTATCGGACAATATAAATAGTAACGTATACTTATCTATTTTTGTTGATGAATATGACTCCTAACTAAAACAAATTCCTAATAACATAAAAAAATTTTTTAAAAAATGTTCAAAGAAGGGATTGCGGCTGTTTTTTATACAATTTTAAAATGTACCCACCAAGGTGCAATAAACTAATTATAATCAATGAAAACTACTAATAAAATGACCTCACAAGTTCGCAAACGCGTGCAAAGTTAATTGTTTATAACTTTGCGAGCGCGACGAACTTGCGTATAATTGCTTTGCCGACATAAGGGATAAATGCCTATCATCGATAGACATGGTGCGACTAGATTCTCGTCTAGCTTTCAGGGATGTGCGCACCACACACATGGAATTTATTAGGTCAGAACCTAGTTTATTCCTTTTTTTAGATTTTATGTCGGGAAGCAATGAAAAAATCCTCTCTGCCTCGGCATTCGAGTGTGGGTGACATCGTACTGTATTAACTATAGAGGCGAGAAGGGGGAAACGAAGAATTTTACTCGGGTCTTTTTGACTACAGATGTCTACCCACATATTGTCAAAAGTCATAACTGACCATTGGTCCCTCTGCGACTGGGAAGTGCCGTAGTACAAAAAGTCCCACTCTTTTTGTAGATCTACGGCACTCCAATTCCCTAATTTATCAGCGACAGCTACGAGATTTTTAAAAGTTAAATCTCTGTCACTGTTAAATAGGGAATCGGGTGGTTTAAAAACTGTCAATTGGGTTAAGAAAATATCGTCATGAGGAAGACGATTTTTTAATTGATTGCTTAAGGTCACATAAAACCTTAAGCAATTTTGCCGGAAGGAGTGCACCTCAACTTCCGACATTCCATCATTAGTTGCCTCTTCCAAAAAATCGTGACATTCGGAACCAAGATCCACTTGATTTAGTGGAATTTAAAAAAAATCTAAAAGGGAATTTAAAAAAAATCTAAAAGGGGTGGTTTTAAAAACCTTCGCAAAAAAAATTTAAGCAACCTTGCAGAAGACGGTTGCAACTCCTGAACCAATGTTTCCCTACTTTGGAAGAAGGCATTGAAACGATTTAGAATATCAAGGACATATTCCAAAAAGTGGAAATATCCTTTGATATCTTGTCTGCTCAGGAAGGAAGAAAATTTCCGTGCAGTTTCCGAGCTTTCCGAAAAGGTATGCTCGTTGAAAAATCGGACTAAATCGTCCCAAACGCGTAAAAAATCGGACTAAATCGTCCCAAACGCGTAAAAATCGTTTGATACACTGATGCCTGGCAAGCCAGCGTGTATCAGATAATTTTAAAAGTTTCACAGGAGAGTTCTCATAACTCTCCTGAAATTGGCGGAAAATAGCAGCCCGTTTAGGGCTGCTATTGATAAATGAAGCGACTCCACGTAACAATTCGTCACATTCTTGTGGAATAGTAGCACAAGCAGCAGTTGCCGCCAGTGCTACAGAATGGCAAATACACGGGACTGTAATTACATTTGGATTCTTCTCAAGCAGCTTAGTCTTGAACGACGAAAATTTCCCTGTCATAACTGAAGCGTTGTCGCAACTGAGAGCCGCGATATTGTTCAGCGGAATTTGCTTTTTCAGCAATTCATTTTCAAACCTTTGGAAAATCTTTCCTGCTGAACAATCGATGGCATCAAGATGAATCAATTGCAACAATTCCGTGGTAACAGACAAACGACATGGCTCAACATATCTCACCGCTAATGTGAGCCACTTGTCGTTTGTCGAATCTGAGGTTTCATCCTCATGTACAGAAAATTTACAATTTTGCACGTTTTCGATTATGCGTTCCGTCTCGCGAACGCATAAGACATTGGAAATAATTTGGCTGCACTTTGTGCGGCCAACCTGCATGCCCTGCAAGACTTGAGGCTCATTGCCTATATCTTGCACAAGGGCGAGGAGATTAGAGGCAATCGAGAGAGGGATATTATTTTCGGCGAAGAAAGCCGCATATCTAATTTCGGCGATTTTAATTTTATCGCCGAGTGAAGAACTTCTGACCTCGTCAAACTCTTTGGTTTGATCGTGTGCTTCTGCAGGCTCCTCAAGATCGACGATGTTGTCTTGAGTTTCATTATTATTATGAAGCAATTGCTTCATATTTTTGATATGAGCCTGCACGATCGAATGCCTTTTTATGTTTGAAAGTCCGCACTCGAAGAACTTGTTGCAGACTTTGCAGAAACATTTCGAACTGTCCGAAACAACTTCCTCTAACCAAACCTTCAAAGATTCGTCAGCGTCATACCAATGACGCTGAAATCTCTTTCTGCTCCGTTTAATGGGTACACTTGTCATTATGTATAAACAACAGCTACAGACCCTTTAAAAAACCCGTAATAAGATATTAATATTAAAATGAAAAAAAGTTCCTAATTAATTGCTGTACTTATCCCACACACACACACACACACATACACACACAAACACTTATTATAAAATATTAAAATCACTGTTTTAACGTAGAAATAAACTTTGTCACCACGTTGCGACCGTTGCATTGACTAAGGTCAAGATCGCGCGGGATATTAGTCACGTCGCGCTGTCTCGCGCATCATCAATACGCAACCGATACACTTGTCTCATGACGTAAGAGGTCTATTATACGCAGGTGCATAGAAAATAGGCGGGATAAATAGGATATTTGACGCATCTCGTCGGGCAACATGTCTGTCGATGACAGATATTGTGTCTCAGTATTTTATCGATAAATGTCCCAAATGTCTGGCAAATAAGTGTCCTTGAACTATCCCCACTCCTGCGGGGTATACCCCATGATACCGCCGAGAACTGTAATATGATACGGGTCGTGTATATCGGTGTGAGACCAGGAGACCACTACCAATCCAATGACAAAACTTCTTTATTTCTCATTATTTTTTTATGGGACTTTGACCAAAATATTCGTGGCATTTTTCTAATGAAAATGATACCAAATATGATATAATTCCGATGATATTTACTTGTGTAATCATGTTACACTTCTCAGCGGCCGAGGTCTCTCGAGCTTCGGTGTCAAGTTTCTACGTTCGGCAAAAGTCAAAGAATAGTATCCCTGTCGGATAATTATCCCTGGCCGGACCCGTGGTTGGAACAATTATCGATAAAATACTGTATTTATAATTTAAACAAGCTTTAAATAAATAAATTCTTATGATTTATTTCTACATTCACTATTTGAATTATTATTTCAATAATTTATTGTTAAAATAATTGTTTCACTAAACATTATTATAGAAATAATAATTCAAATAATAACTATAGACATTAATTATAAAAATTTATTTATTTAAACAATTTTTTTAACAATAAATTTTTATTGAAATAATGTATATAGAAACAATTTATAAAAATTTATTTATTTAAAAATTGTTTACATTATAAATAACAATAAATAATTACTTAAATAATAAATTTATAAGATCGAACACAATACAGAATACAGAATTATAGAACCGTAACCATAACCGATATAATCCAGAACCGGTATTCTCGTAATAGTTATAACTTCATTTCGGTTCTTCACATACATATAACAGTTTGAAACAATTAATTTCAGAACCGTTTCAATCCCTGATTTATACACAAGTTCGTCGCGCTCGCAAAGATATAAACAATTAACTTTGCACGCGTTTGCGAACTTGTGAGGTCGTTTTATTAGTAGTTGTCATTGCTTATAATTAGTTGATTGCACCTTGGTGGGTACATTTTAAAATTATATAAAAAACAGCCGCAATCCCTTCTTTGAACATTTTAAAAAAAATTTTTTTGTTATTAGGAATGTAAGGGTTTGCCGCTGACGACATGTCTGTGCACGTGTGCCTTCGACAATCAAGGCACATTGCCGCTACGAGTGTTCGAGCCGCTGCGCTCTTTTCGGCGTCGTACCGATGCCGCTGCGCTCTTTTCGGCGTCGTACCGATGCCGCTGCGCTCTTTTCGGCGTGGTACCGATGCCGCTGCGGTCCTTGCGGCGTGGTACCGATGCCGCTGCGGTCGTTGCGGCGTGGTACCACAAAACAGCGTCGTGGCGATGAGCGGCATCTTTTTACTTCTGCCTATAAAAGCGGGTCTCGGTAACCAGAGCACGCCATTTGTCGTACGATCGCGAACGAGTCGACATCTTTCAGTGTAAATGGGCCTTACAGGAATTTGTTTTAGTTAGGAGTCATATTCATCAACAAAAATAGATAAGTATACGTTACTATTTATATTGTCCGATAAAATTGCAATTAGAATTACGGTTTTAATTATGTCTAATTTTTCTTTGAATATAGCAACGCAGAGCAGCATATAAAGCCGCGTGGGTGTCAGCGGTATCGAAATTTTTGGACAATGTAAAATCAATATTAGCAGATACAAGGATGACTTCAAAACAAAGATAAGTGTATAGTTACATTAATAATTTATTCTGTACTTTTTGATCATGACTTTAACTAATTGTTTGTTTGTTTTTTGTTTTAGAAAGGCAGGGGATCATTCAAAACAGTGTGCCAGCAAGGATAGAATTTGTTGACAATGCAACAGCATTGTTAGCAGATACAAGGATGACTTTAAAACAAAGATAAGTGTATAGTTACATTGATATTTTATTCTGTACTTGGTGATCATGAATTTAACTAATTGTTTGTTTGTTTTTTGTTTTAGAAAGGCAGGGGATCATTCAAAACAGTGTGCCAGCAAGGATAGAATTTGTTGACAATGCAACAGCATTGTTAGCAGATACAAGGATGACTTTAAAACAAAGATAAGTGTATAGTTACATTGATATTTTATTCTGTACTTTGTGATCATGGATTTAACTAATTGTTTGTTTGTTTTTTGTTTTAGAAAGGCAGGGGATCATTCAAAACAGTGTGCCAGCAAGGATAGAATTTGTTGACAATGCAACAGCATTGTTAGCAGATACAAGGATGACTTTAAAACAAAGATAAGTGTATAGTTACATTGATATTTTATTCTGTACTTTGTGATCATGAATTTAACTAATTGTTTGTTTGTTTTTTGTTTTAGAAAGGCAGGGGATCATTCAAAACAGTGTGCCAGCAAGGATAGAATTTGTTGACAATGCAACAGCATTGTTAGCAGATACAAGGATGACTTCAAAACAAAGATAAGTGTATAGTTACATTGATATTTTATTCTGTACTTTGTGATCATGAATTTAACTAATTGTTTGTTTTTTTTGTTTTAGAAAGGCAGAGCACCATTCAAAATCGATTTGCGTAACCACAGATACTTATTGTATAAAAAATGTTTGAAAAACTTTAAAAATATATCAGAACACATGTATTTCAGAACACAAATAAAACATTTTATATGCAGTTTTTGATCTGTACATTATTTTTCTCTAATATATAAGAACGCTTATATATTACATAGTACACCTATAAAAAGGTAAAGAAGCATGGAAATGTGCATTTTCTTCGAATTGTTGGAGATTTCCAATTTTTTTCAACATGTTTGCATAAACCGAAAAATCTGAAAAAATCCCAGTCATGTGTGCTATTAGGTAGAATATTCATGAATTTTTTCATAATTGTTTGTTGAGGATGGTTTAACTAAAAATCAATTTAGTTTAGAGGCCCTTTGGACCATCTTATCTGTTTATACTTTAAAAGTCAACAAAAAAAATTATTTGAAAGATACTAAACATATTTAAGCAAATATAATTAAACTTGGATTTTAAAAGAAAATTTTAGTCTAAATTTCGCTTCAATATCTTTTCTAGATCAAAAGTTATAGCAAAATGTGTGCCGCGCCGCGCCATGCTGGGAATGCGCTACCTCCAGATTGCGACTCGTGCGTCCGAAACTTCGAATTTTGGAAGAACGCATCCGGTCGGATAGGCAGCTCACACGAACAGAGTAGAGGTATGCTTGTGTCTGTAGCGCGCGTGCAACCGAACAGGCACTCACACTGGCAGAGTAGGGGTACGTTCGTGTAGCGCGTGCGCAGTAGAAGCAACTTAAGGCGACGATGGTACGTCGGAGTGGGGGGTCGAGTCGGCTCAGCGAGCGGAGGGGAAAAAGTCCACCGTCCACGAATCTGGCATCACTGCATCCCGGTGATAGACGAGAGAAGATGGTGCCATCCCGACTGACGGCCATCTTGTCGGCAGATGCGAAAATTGAGTACATTTTCACGTATTATCAATAATACATCTATAAATATGTTTATTTTTACCCGTGATAATATTGAGATTAAATTATGTTATTGTTTTTAAAAAAGCCACGCGTAATCTTAGGGGGCAACCACGTGACTTTGGCAGACACAGCAGGTCGGTAACTGCCGATAACTGCTGCGTTGTAGAAATGATATTTCCGACGAGACATCTGGTCGGCGATTGTATTAACTACAGATGTGTAGCTCTGCCTGATGAATACGAGATGGAGCCATCGGCGTGTGCTATGTAGGGAGTTTGTCGCTAGTGCGCCATTCCCCTAGGCCGCGCCTAGGGAGAGCGCACGTTCGAGGTTCGTCTCCCTGCTCCCACGCCTGGGAGAGGAGACGCTTTTGAAAAGATGCTCACTTGTGCATCAACTGTTAGCAAAACTCGAGCTCGCTGTCGAGACACTTTGTAATAGCAACGACGAGATATAGAATAGACCTATCATCTTATGGGACTTCGTGTCTCATGTTCTGAAATACCGACTGTTCAAAAAACCGGAGGTTTTGGTATGCCCTCTACGATTTAGAGTGGTGAGTTTAGGAATTATGTCGAATTTCAGATTTCGAAGGCGCAGTTGCCAAATCACATCCGAAAATATTTGTCGCGTGGTTGCCAATTTACTGTTACTGCCGTGTAATGCACAGCGCGCATTTCTGCTATTTTCCATGTTACAGTCACAATTCTGGAAAAGTAAACGAAACGAGTCGAGTCAGTCAATACATGATTAATTCCACCTGAATATTTCATCTCTGTTTAAATATAATGCTTCCTGTTTCTCTAATCATTTTAAAGCTGAATAAATGCTTTTTTGATTTATATAAATAAACTATTATTTATTGATAGCAAACAAAATAATTATTGATATCAAAAATAGTGTTGAAAATAGAATTACCTATTTAACGCTATTTTTATCTTAAAATTTATTCATATAAACTGTTGTTGGTTTCTTTGAACCTTCTGCTATAAAATACATAATTTTGAAAAGGACGGAAAAATATTCAGAAGATCAGTTAATAAAAAATTTTAAGGACATGTTATGTTATTGTTAAGTTGGTTTCGTTACAAGTTGTAGCGTGTCTGTCATCATATGCGTTAATATTAAATATACAATTAATTGAGCCGCTCAGTGCACACATCGATTAACTCCATAAAACGAAAAGTTGAGAAACGCGATGATGTAATGTATATTGTTTTTAAAAATTCCTCTGATAATATGAATTCAAATATATAATGTAGAATGCATAATTGCAGATATAGCTTTCATCTAACGGTACATAAAATTAATAAGAAAGAATAGCCAACAAACAATCGTCAGTAATGTTACAGTTTTTATGTGACTGGTGGAGTTAATCGATTTGGCAACTGAAAAAAGTAATAAAGTTAAATTTAGTCTTTACATTTTTAAGTTTTTTATTACAGAAAAAGTTAGTTATTATACATTTTTATCACAGCTTTTCCATAAAAATGAATGTTGGCAGTTCGGTTATAATATAATTTTTGTAATTAATTCATAGCAGCTTTATGTTAGTGGCATTATTCTTTGGGATGATTCAGCAATATTATAAATAATGTCTTCTTCATCAGCTGTATGCGAGGATTCGTCACTTCGATTTGTTGACAAGTTCTTATAGTAATCGTGTTTAACAGGAGGAATGAATTTTAGCAGGTCCATTATTATTGTCTAATGTAACAGTAGACAAATTATACATATATTATATTTAAAGTAACAAAAGGGAGACTCGATGTATACTGTTACAAATATAATCAAAATTTTATTAGACATTAGAGTATGGAGTTAATCGAAATGGCTTCTGAAATAAATTACTTATTATTCAATGGCCAACAAAATTTGCCATTTAACGGTGCTAATCTTTATTATTCAGGGAAGTTATTATAAATATAAAAAGTTATGACTATACCAAGGGCTTTGACACTTAAATTTAAGATTTTTCAAAAAGTGGAGTTAATCGATGTGTGCATTGAGCGGCTCAATTATTAGTCCTTTTTCAAATATTTTCATAAGTTATGCAAGAATTTACATTAATTATAAACAATAATTAAATGTGTAATAAATATGTATTAAATTCTGTCTATGTATAGTATTGATCTGACTTGTCATTATATTGCAAAAGCATAGAGGAGTTCAGATTTATATAGTTGATCTTTTACCATTATTTTTATCAGTTTTGAAACAATAATCACTGTATTATTTTGTGGAATTAGCAATTACATTTTTATTCGTTGTCTGCAATTAGAAGATCACTAACTAATATGAAACAGGGGATGAAATAAATAGTACCATTTTATGTATAAAACATATTTATTAAATAAAGTAATATGTAGGATTCAAAAACTAGAGACAGTGTCAAGGAAAGAAATAATATATTGATACATATGTACTATTTATGTACATATATGTATACATACACATTAGGGTGGCTTTTATTTGCTCTTGTCAAAAATTTTTTCAAAATTTCTTTTACACGGCACCCCACAGAGTTATTCCGAATAATTAAAACAAAATCTGTGCAAAGTTTGAGCTCGATCGGATACGGGGAAAACGTACCCCAACTGGATTAAACATTAAAATAATTAATTTAAGGTTCATAAAATCGTTTTTCTCGAATATCTTCTAAACTATATATTTACTGCGTCCAAAAAAATGTTCAACAAAACATGTTGATCTGGACAGGCTGCGTATTTTATATCGTTTTACTTTTTTTCGTAAAACACACGGTTTCCGAAAAATTGAAAAAAACCTTGGACCCAAATCCAACAATTTTTTCTGAAAGGAATCGGAAGAACATCTCATAAACAAAATAAAACAGATTGACCCGGGCGGGATTCGAACATGGTCCAAAAAGTCATCAGCGGTTCCGCAGTCCGAGACCATAGCCGCTGCACCAACCAGCGCCGTTGAAATTATCATCGAAATATTCGAATATAACGACATGTATTATTTTCTCTTTTTGTACTACGCAAGTTTTAAAGTCTGGAAAATATTTCTCTGAACGTAGGATTGTTTAATATTACATAATATATTTTTTAAATTCAGAGAAAAGAGGTATAACTTAGGAAAAACGCTGAAAAAAGTGATTTTTATTTTTTTCTCGTATGACGCACCACACTCAGGGATTTGAAAAAATTGAGCATAATACTTATGATAATATCTCATTTCTAAATTAAATCTGTAGCAGTGCTCTTTCGATTTCTATATGAAATCTGCATTTTTTCGTGTTTTTCGCGTTTTACAACCAGAGTTTGCAACGGAAAAATCTGAAAATGATACCTAATATGTGGCTTAGTAACCAAAATGTGTCAGAATTTTTTCAGAATTTTTAACTATCAATAAATCGGGAAAATGGGCCCAAAACTGGTTTTTCGACTTTCCTCAATGACTACCCTTACAGATGAGATACGGGGCTGTAACTTGGCAGAGCGGGGTCTTTTTAGGTAGGCTATCGAATGGCCAAAACTCGATTAAAAATTTGTCGGGGTCGAATTTCACCACCAAACCCGCGGGTACATATGGCATTTGAAAATTGAAGTGTGGTTTTATTATCTTTTATCAATTAACATTAGCGACAAATGTATTCTTTTTAACTTGCGGAACTTACTTTTGTTTAATTGCAGATTTTTTTGCTGGATATTCTATATATATTATATATTTTTTTAAAAGTGTAGGGACCAGTCGAGGAAACTCGAAGTCCTAAGTGTGCGAAACAGCTGAACGCGATTTATGGTGTACGTGACTAGACAAAGCTATTTTTGAGAGAACTGTTTAGTTTCAGAACCTAGCATGATTTTAGTTTTCGTTAGTCACAGTCTCAATAGCGGCATACGGGTACCATAAATCGTGGAGTGCCGAAGGACCTTCGACGAGAGGGCAGCGGTCGTCCGCGTCCGGAAAAACCCCACGTGCGTAAGGTCTGGAGGAAAACAGCGTTTTGGAAGGGATTTTTCTACCTTCCATTGGAAAGAGAAGGACAGAAGGAATAGGTTAAGTAGACGGGACAACGAGGACTCGAGGCCAGTTCTTAGCCAAGAGTCTTCCGTGTACCGAGTTAATTTTCTCCTGTAGAAAGTCTTTTGGGAAATATATTCCATATCTTACAAACAAATATCGTGTCATATATTAAATACATATACCCATAAATTGGTGACTTCCGACGTGTCGCGAGTTTGTTTAATAGTGACGTTAAGGAGAAAATCAAGGCAACGACGTTGAAGCAGCTACTACCACACTTTCGATAATGGAAGGAAATATGGATGTTATTCCAACACTGACTCAAGAAGTCAATCGTGTGGGAATCCGCGTGCCGAAATTTTGGCCGGAACAGCCAGAACTGTGGTTTAACCAGTTGGAAGCACAATTCGTGCTTAATGGAATAACTGTGGATGCAACAAAATTTTATTATATCATGTCACAGTTGGAACCGAAGTACGCGCTTGAGGTACAGGATATTCTTAAAGCGCCACCAGCGACCGACAAATACGGAACATTGAAACGTGAGTTGATTGTTCGACTGTCAGCATCACAGAGTCAGCGGATACGGCAACTCCTGGAGCAAGAAGAAATGGGTGATAGGACGCCTTCGCAGTTTCTTCGACATATGCGTAATCTGGCGGGTGCGACAGTGAATGAGGATTTCTTGCGGACTTTGTGGGCAAGTAGACTGCCAAATATGACTCGCGCGATCGTTACGGCACAGACTGATATCCAATTGAATAAGTTGGCGGAAAGTGCTGACCAGATTCATGAAGGAACGAGCCGACCGCAGGTCGCGAGTGTGGTGCCGGAAAGTGCGATGGATGTGTTGTTAAAAAGGCTCGAAACTATGGAATTACACATAGCGGAATTGACGAAATCGCGAGAACGATCTACCGAAAGACAATATCGTCCGCGGTCTCGGTCTCGTGGTAGTTCAAGGCGTGCGAGGTCACCTTCAGGTGCAAGGTCCTGTTGGTATCACTATCGGTTCGGGGATAAGTGTCGGCCAGAAAAGTGTACACCTCCTTGCAGCTATAGTTCGGGAAACGACAACACACGTCACTGAACGCGGCTATCGGTGATGGGAGTAAAACAAGCCGCCTTTTCATCGTCGATCGTGTAGCTAAAGACGAATTTTTAGTAGACACGGGCTCGGATCTGTGTGTATATCCGCGTACGCGTGTGAAAGACCGAGTTACAAAGACAAGCTATGAATTGTTTGCGGCCAATGGGTCCACAATAGCGACGTATGGAGTGCGTACGTTCAACTTGGATTTCGGGTTACGTCGTGCATTTCAATGGAAATTTGTGCTCGCTGATGTATCGAAACCGATAATTGGAGCAGATTTTCTCGGACATTACGGTCTTCTGGTAGATCTAAGAAACCGGAAGCTATGGGACCAGATGACATCGTTGTCTTCCAGCGGAAGGGTTGCAGTGAATTCCATCACATCCGTGAAGACCATAATGGGAACTTCGCCTTACGATCAGCTACTCGCAGAATTCCCAGGTATCGCGAATCTGACAACCACACCTCGCGAGGTAAAGCACGATGTCGTTCACATTATAAACACAACTCCTGGACAACCAACTTTTAGTAGACCGCGTAGATTATCGCCGGAATTGTTTAAAATAGCTAAAGCGGAATTTGAGAGTCTCTTGAGTCAAGGCTACATTCGTCCTTCAAAAAGCCAATGGGCTACACCATTACATATGGTACCTAAGAAAGGTAACGAATGGAGACCTTGTGGGGATTATAGAGCTCTCAATGCCCGTACAGTACCGGATCGTTATCCCATACCTTACATAGAGGATTTTTCGCGAATGTTAGCGGGAAAAAAGATATTTTCAACTATAGATTTGATTAGAGCGTATCATCAAATTCCCGTTAACCCAAGCGATATTCCAAAGACAGCAATAACTACGCCATTTGGGTTATTTGAATATATTGCGATGCCTTTTGGATTAAGGAATGCAGCGCAAACTTTCCAAAGGTTCATCGATACTGTTTTAAGAGGATTAGAATTTTGTTATGCATATTTGGATGACATTTTAGTAGCCTCCAGTAATGAACAACAACATATGGAACACTTGCGTCAGTTATTTGCTCGTCTGGATAAGTATGGGATAATAATAAATCCGGCTAAATGCGTTTTCGCGAAGAGCGAGGTTAAATTTTTAGGATATACCGTAGATGGACAAGGTACGAGCCCATTGAGAGAAAAGGTTCAGGCAATATTAGATTTTCCACAACCTCAACAGATCAGACAATTACGTAGATTCTTAGGAATGATTAATTTTTATCGCCGTTTTATATCTAACGCAGCTGAGTTACAATCACCATTGAATAAGTTATTGAAAGGAAGCAAGTTAAAAGGAGATGCTCCTGTAAATTGGTCTGAGGAAGCAAAAGAAGCTTTTGAAAATTTAAAAACTGCATTGAGTAATGCAACTCTTTTAGCACATCCTGTGAATAGTTCGATCCTTTCTCTCATGGTCGATGCCTCCGATTACGCACTAGGTGCAACGTTACAGCAACGTGAAGGAGATTTGTGGAGACCTTTGGCCTTTTATACAAAATCCTTGACGAGTGCACAACGGAAGTACAGCGCATATGACCGCGAGTTGCTTGCGATCTATGCTGCGATCAAAAGATTCCGCCACGCGTTAGAAGGTCGTTCATTTACTATATTTACTGATCATAAACCTATCATTTTCGCATTTAAACAGAAATTGGAAAAATGTACTCCTCGTCAGTTTCGTTATTTAGATTTCATAGCTCAATTCACAACCGATATTAAACATATTAAAGGGGTAGAAAACGAAGTCGCAGACGCATTGTCGCGAATAGAATCGATTACCGAAGCAGTTGATTATCGAGAATTAGCTAAGTCGCAGGAAACTGACGAGGAATTAAAAGAATTCCTAACATCCGAAAACAGCGCATTGCAATTGAAACGCCTCAGTATGACATCTGAGACCATGGTTTATTGCGATATCGCGAAAGGTAGGATTAGACCGTTCGTTACGAGACCATACCGACGCCAAGTATTTGACTCGATTCACGGGTTAGCTCATCCTGGTATTAAGACTACGGTTAAGCTAATAAAAGAGCGTTTTGTATGGCCAGCAATGGATAAAGATTGTCGAGAATGGGCTCGCGGGTGTATTAACTGCCAACGGGCGAAGGTAACCAGGCACGTGGCTAGCCCGATAGGAAATTTTGCGTTACCTGCGGAAAGGTTCGAACACGTGCACATCGACCTGGTAGGACCCTTACCGGTCTCGCGAAATTACAGGTATTGTTTAACTTGTATTGACCGTTTTACGCGTTGGCCTGAAGTTTTTCCATTGGAAAACATAGAGGCTGAGACGGTCGCGCGAGAATTTATGATGGGTTGGGTAGCAAGGTTTGGTACGCCGGTTCGAATTACTACCGACCAAGGTCGTCAATTCGAAAGTAGTCTTTTTAAACAATTAAATAATATGTTAGGAACTAAACATCTGAGAACTACGGCTTATCATCCTGCAGCGAATGGTTTAGTTGAGCGTTTGCATCGACAATTGAAAGGTGCAATAAAGTGTCATGGTGATGAACGTTGGACGGACGCATTACCAATAGTTTTATTAGGGTTGCGAGCAGCGTTTAGACCGGATTTAGACGCGTCAGTAGCAGAATTAGTTTATGGTAGAAACCTTCGTTTGCCTGCGGAATTTTTTGTTAAAACTACAGAAACCAATAGTGAACCAATAGGATTAATTAGAGAACTTAAAAAACAATTTGAAAATTTACAACCAGTAGCAGGGTCACGTCATGGAAATAGAAAAATATTTGTGTTTAAAGATTTGAAAACAGCATCGCATGTGTTCTTGCGTGTTGATAAAACAAAAAGCGCATTACAAAATTCTTATGAAGGTCCGTTCTCAGTAGTCTCTCGTAGCGATAAGACTTTTGTTATTTCTATTAAAGGTAAAAATACAACTGTATCAATCGATAGACTTAAGCCAGCTTATATAGTAAATGATGGAATTACGGATAATCTAGTAACTCAACAATTACCAGTTAGAAACGACATTGCGTTAGACCCGGAATCAGATCAAGTACCTGTGCGGACGCGTTCGGGTAGGCATGTTAGATTTCCGGATCGTCTACAACTCGGTAGTTAGTCGTAACTTTAGTAATAAGTAGTGTAAGTTGTAAATAGTAAGTTTAAGCGATATTATGTTAGTTTATTACTTTTAAGAGTACTACCGATGCACATAAGTAAAATAACGTTTACACTGGTAAGGGGGTGAATGTAGGGACCAGTCGAGGAAACTCGAAGTCCTAAGTGTGCGAAACAGCTGAACGCGATTTATGGTGTACGTGACTAGACAAAGCTATTTTTGAGAGAACTGTTTAGTTTCAGAACCTAGCATGATTTTAGTTTTCGTTAGTCACAGTCTCAATAGCGGCATACGGGTACCATAAATCGTGGAGTGCCGAAGGACCTTCGACGAGAGGGCAGCGGTCGTCCGCGTCCGGAAAAACCCCACGTGCGTAAGGTCTGGAGGAAAACAGCGTTTTGGAAGGGATTTTTCTACCTTCCATTGGAAAGAGAAGGACAGAAGGAATAGGTTAAGTAGACGGGACAACGAGGACTCGAGGCCAGTTCTTAGCCAAGAGTCTTCCGTGTACCGAGTTAATTTTCTCCTGTAGAAAGTCTTTTGGGAAATATATTCCATATCTTACAAACAAATATCGTGTCATATATTAAATACATATACCCATAAAAGTCTTAATTTTTGAGTTCCACTTTCTTAAGGGTCAAGGTCTTATAACGAGAACTGTGTTTAGAAAAAAATTAACTACTAACTATTTAGTCGTTGCCATTCGTATTTATACTTTTCACACACATAATGCATATGTACACTGTTGTACACTTGTTTATAATTTTCTTTACTTATTTTACTTTTATTTAGTGTTTTAAATTAGTTATAATATTTAAAAGTTGGTTATTATTACAAAAAAAGAGGGGTTCTACAAACTCTCAGATGGACGCGTACCCTAAGAAAGCTGTCAGCACAAACGAGATATAGGAATCCTATTCGTATATCTCGTTTGTGCTGTCAGCCTATTTTAGTTCCAGCAGTACCGACGAGACCCTGCCTGGGGCCCCAAAACCGAGTTCGGAAATGGGGTACGTAACCCTAGCAATGATGGCCGCCAAAATACATTGGATGATAGGTCTATTCTATACCTAGTCGGTGGTAATAGCTACATCTCCTTCGCCTCACACGAGGTTGTTGTTAAAGGGGCTAGATCCCGCACTAGAATTCCCCTAGAATACCCTAGAAATCTGGCCGAAACATGGGTTACGCGGTACCACTTTTCGCCCTTATACGAGCATATTTCTTGCTGAACAAGGGCTCATTCGATAGAGGAAGGTTAAATGAACGGGGCTCAGCCCACGATAGCATCCAGAAAATTCATCCAATGGCATAAAAATGGTTTGGATTACATGGCTGAACATCATCAATTTTGGTTTACTTCTAACACTTATATTACAAAATATATGCATAATTTCATATAACAGAGGGGCAGAGACCCGTTCATTTAACTTTCCTCTATCGAATGAGCCATTGTCCAGCAAGAAATATGCTCGTATAAGGGCGAAAAGTGGTACCGCGTAACCCATGTTTCGGCCACATTTCTAGGGTATTCCAGGGGAATTCTAGTGCGGGATCTAAAATTTATAAAATTAATTCTCAATAATATTAAATTTTCCTATATAATTAATTTCTTCATATAAATTCATACCCATCAGAAGTAACTAGAAAGGAACTAGAATCTCACTAGATTTTGGGTCGAATCATGGGTATGCGGAAAAAGATTTTTCGTCCTTATTTGGGCAGATTTTGGGCTGTGTAAGGGCTCATTCTAAAGAGGAAGGTTAAACGCGGATCGCTCTACTCATTATGTGACGAGATTATGTTTATATCTAATAATATGAGTGTCCAAAGTAGAGGAAAACATCGAGAAAAAGAACCGCACATTCCAATGTATTTTTCTGTCTCTAAGAGATTTTTTTGACTGATTTGAGGAGTAGAGCGATCTGCGGTGGACTTTCCTGTATCAAATGAACCTTTGTGCAGCTCAAAATATGCCCATATAAGGACAAAAAATCTTTTGGCGTGATTGCATTCACATTAGCATAAATTTCCCCATGATGACAGAGGTCCTGGGTTAGGTCTCTGATGCAGAGCCAGTCTAGAGCCAATTTTAGTTCAGCTAGTTTAGGCGAGATGGCGCCTAACTAAGATTCTAGTTCCTTTCTAGTTACTTCTGATGGGTATACTTCGCCCTTAAATAAAGTTATTGTTATTGTTGGTGTTATAATCGCGAGTCATTTCATTCCTCCTAACACGAATTCAAATCAAATATAGTCGGGAAAGCGGGAAGCTTCGTCATTGGTCCACAGTAACGAACTACAGTAAATGCTCGTTCGTTGCGAAGAATCGTCTATGCGCTCGTTGCGACGTGCCTACTCATTCCACTGCCTGTCAACGCCGAGTCGGCCGAGTCGCTCCGCACGGCGGCAACGATTGATGTCGGCTCGGGTATATCGGTGTGAACACCACAACATTGACTCGAGTGAATCGAGTACTCAAACTTCTTAATTTCCATTAGGCTTTTATGGGACTTTCACCAACTTATTTCTGGCATTTTTCTGATTAAAATGATACCAAACACGATATAATTTCAACTTTATTTACTGGTTTCATTGACGGTATGGAGTACTGTAGGACATGGAAGAGGATAGCGAGTGAAAAAAAAGAAAAACTGTAATGTTTACAACACCAATGTGATGCTAACACTTTTATTAATAAGTTTCTAGTGATTATTTTTCTTATTCTTTTTTGATTATGTATAATTAGTCGTTTAAAATTTGTTACGGAGTTTTCTAAAGCCAGACAGTTGACTGCTTTTGACTGCGAATGCTTTTCTTTGTCATTTAACTAGCCGTTTCACTAAAGTCTAATTGAATCGAAAATGAATTAATAAAAATGCAAAACTAGCCGTCGTCTTGCTTTAACGGAGGCATCTTGTACGAAGAGGCCAAATTCATGTCAAATCATAGGCGCTGGACAACGATCGTGCCCACAGCACAGGTCGCGCTGTGCTCCTACGGGCTGTAACTCCGTTAATTTGCAAAATTCAAGTCTAATTCTTTGAGAACATATTTTTAAGATGTTAAGTTGTTTATTTAAACATATGCTATATATAGTATGTGGTAAATGTATGATAAATTATTAATTATGCTTCACATGTAGAGTAAATATGGGACAAATTATATCGTGTTTGGTATCATTTTAATTAGAAAAATGCCAGAAATGAATTAGTGAAAGTCTCATAAGCCTAATGGAAAATGAACAATTCCATCATTGCCATTACATACATTGTAAGAACTCGTGGGCCTTTAAACTGTGCCGGCGACGGCGACACGCTTCGGTCACGCGATCCGTATTTCACTCTGAACCTTCTCTATGTTCGGCACTCTATTGAAGTCTCGCTCGGCGCGCTCGGCGTGTATCTCGACGCAGTCATAAATCAAAAATAGCGTCCCTATTCGCTCGTTGCGAACTCAAACCTCCGGCCTTTTCGCAACGAACGAGCATTTACTGTACCAATTTCCTACATTGGTGACCCCGACGTGATTCGTCGCCGCCGCATCTTCAGCACGCAGTCTGGGACTTCCCCGAGATAACAACCTCCTCTGGAACGCATCGCTTCAGAGGAACTTGCTGCAGCCGAGCCGAAACCAGCGTCACGCCGACGCCTTACAAGTGGAGGACGCCTTCCAGCAGCCATTGTTGCTGTCTCGCCACCTACGCCGTTCCGAAGCCGCTTGTTCCTGGACGCTGTCGTTCGGGAGGACATTGGTTCGCAGGCATATTTTTTTATTTTTTTTATTTGTGTTAAAAAAGGACTAGTAAGCGCGCGCGTTGTATATAATTAAATATAATCTTCGCGTCTATCAGCGTTCCGGTCGCGATATTTCTTAGTTTACGATAGGTTTAGTTCGCGTCTCTACTCGCCAGTAGACGAAATGGCCTCGCAAGACCCATCCTTGGGGCAGGACGATTTCCTGCAGTCTTTACTTGCAAAACATGTGGACTCGTATCGCGTTCCGAAGGTTCCGAAGTTCTTCCGGGAGGATCCTCAGCTATGGTTTATTCAAGTCGAATCGTCGTTGGCATCGTCTAGAATAACCACCCAAAAGACGATGGCCGATGTCGTCATCGCCGCGTTGTCTTTTGAGGAGGTTACCGCGATAAAAGATATTCTGATCGCGAACCCACAACCCGCCGATCTTTATGATCAAATCAAGGCGCGTATTATTTCAAATTTTTCTACGTCGGCTGAGGCGCGTCTGCGCCAGTTGCTTAAGGGGGAGGTTCTATCCGAGGGAAAACCCTCTCAGATATTGATGAGATTACGGAATCTCAACGACGGCTCATGCAGCGATGAGGTCATACGTGCATTGTTCTTGGAACAGCTTCCTGCACAGATTAGGGTTGTCTTGGCCATGTCTAATGTAATCGATCTACAGAAGTTCGCTGAAATGGCCGACAAAGTCGTCGAAGCATCGGGCTCATGCGCGCCCGCGATATCTTCCGTTTCTCCCCGTGACTCAGCTATTCGCGAGCTCGAGTTGAAGATTGACCGCCTCGCGAAGCAAGTTGCGGAATTGGCGAGCTTTGGAATTAGGAATTCTCGCGATCAGTATCGCGGAACTACTTCTCGTCGAGCATCGCGCGCGCGTTCCAAGAGCCAGGAAGTATCCATGTGCCGTTTGCTCAAGAAGTACGGCAAAGATGCACGTTATTGTATCAAGCCGTGTTCGTGGAAAGCGGAAAACTAATCCGTACTGGCCGCGTGGAGGCGAGTGCGCTAGGTACGGAATCTTATCGTCTCCTTATCCGTGACCGCGACCTTGGTCTGACTTTCCTTATTGATACGGGCGCGGACATTTCTTTGCTACCGGTCACTAGGGCTGCCAAAAGTCACGCGTCTGATCTTAAGCTGTATGCAGCTAACGAGTCTACCATCGAGACGTACGGCGAAAAGCGTCTTTCGCTTAATCTTAACCTTCGTCGCGTTTTTACGTGGAATTTTTGTGTCGCCGCTGTGCCGTATCCGATCATAGGCGCAGATTTTATAACGCACTTCGGTCTCTTAGTCGACCTGCGTAACCATAAATTAATCGACCCGATGACGCGGATTTCTACCGTCGGTACGGTAAAACCGTCGCCGGTGCTGAACGTGAAGTCGGTAAACCCCGCTTCTCCTTTCTCGGGGATTCTCTCCGAGTTTCCGGGAGTTTTAGGACCGTCACAGTCTAATTGCAACTCGCCGCGCGATGTATTGCATCACATTGTTACTGAGGGTCCCCCCCATAGCTGACCGCGCGCGTCGGTTGACTTACGAGAAGTTGCAGGTAGCAAAAGCCGAATTTCAGAAAATCGTTTCTGACGGAACTTGTCGGCCGTCCAACAGTCCATGGGCTAGTCCCATCCATCTGGTACCTAAGAAGGACGGGGGTTGGCGGATATGCGGTGATTACCGTCGCCTGAATGCGGCGACCGTTCCCGACAAATATCCGGTCCCTCATCTTCACGATTATTCCACAAGTCTGTTCAATAAAACGATATTTTCCAAACTCGATCTGCATCGGGCATACCAGCAGATTCCCGTCGCGCCTTCTCACGTTGCAAAAACGGCAGTAATAACCCCTTTCGGATTATTCGAATATACAGTCATGCCTTACGGTCTTCGAAACGCCGGGCAAACATTCCAGCGATATATTCACCGTGCTCTCGGTGATCTGGAATTTGTCTTTGCGTACATCGATGATATCCTTATTGCTTCCTCGAGTCGTGAGGAGCATGAGGGTCATCTCCGCACTGTTCTGCAACGGTTGCAGGACCATTCACTGCGTTTGAACCTGACCAAATGCGAATTTGACAGGTCTGAACTTGAATTTTTGGGGCATGTGGTGGATCGGAACGGGTCGTCGCCCGTCCCCGATAAAGTCAGGGCTGTACAGGACTTTCCTAAGCCCACAACGGTGTCAGATCTCCGTAGATTTTTAGGCATCGCCAATTTTTATCGACGCAGTCTTCGTCACGCCGCAGACGTGCAGGCACCCCTGCACGAGTACCTCTGCGATCCTAAGAAAAATGATAAACGAGAGATAGTTTGGTCTTCACGAGCCGAGAAAGCATTTGCTCGAGTTAAATCCGATCTCGCTAATGCGACCTTATTAACTCACCCCGCTCCCGATGCTGTAACGCCTCTCGTTACCGACGCATCTGATTTTGGGATGGGCGCGTCTCTTGAACAAAAGTTTAAAGAAAATTGGAAGCCATTAGCATTCTTCTCTAGAAAATTCACTCCATCTCAACGCAATTACAGCGCGTATGATCGTGAATTGACCGCTGTATATGAATCTCTGAAATACTTCAGACATTTTCTAGAAGGTCGTAATTTCATAATTGTGACTGATCACAAACCATTGATCTATGCCTTCCAACAGCGCGCTGACAAGGCATCACAGCGTCAGCTGCGTCAGTTATCATTAATTTCACAATTCACCACAAATATCGAACACCTCCCTGGCTCTGAGAATGTAGTAGCTGACTCATTGTCGCGTGTGGATACGTTGCACTTAGCTGCTGATATCTCCTTGGAAGAACTCGCGAAACTTCAGGAATCCGACGACGAATTAAAAAAGCTCTTGAACTCTTCCGATCATTCGCTGTCGTTACGGCATCCATCTTCCAAGGAGATATCAGCAGAAGTTTCGCGAGTTTTCACTTTTTGCGGTCACCATCTTCGATTTTATTCTAATTGAAATATGTTGTAGTCCATGTGAAATTAGGGGGGAGTTTACGTCAACATTTTGCCGATTTCGAATTTTTTTAGAAATGGCAGGCCTTCAAAGTTTGTGATTTTTACCCATTTTTGCGAAAGTAGGCTTCACTTACAAATTTTTATCTCAGGAACTGGTTGTCCGATTGACCTATACTTTTTTTTGTTTTATTCCGGAAGGATTGGGCTATTGTAAAATAATTTTTTCATCCTCGATAATTGTTAGACTTTATTATATAATTAGAGCGCGTTTCGCTCTGAGTGTATTGAAGAAGATACAATTACGCGCGCGGAACAGAGCGTGATACCAGATAACAAAATGCGTGTTGCCACAACGAAAGCTACGAAAAGAATAACGTAAAACAAAAATCCGTAAATAGCAACGAACAAATTACGACAGACAAACAAGCAAATTTCCACGAGTCGGCGCGGTGCCCTCTCAATGCGCACTTGCGCGTTGACCCTGGGATTAACGCCAAATTTCAACACTCCCCCTTAATCCTGGGGTTAATGCGCTCACAATAATTTTCGCAACCCTAGTCGCTCCACGCATTCATCATGCTTAATCTTAGATATCGCTTTCGTTAGTATATCCGCAGTCATCTCGCTGGTAGGGACATACTTTACAATTATATCGCCTCGCTCTTGGGCTTCTCTCGAAAAATGATACCTAATATCGATATGCTTACTTCGCGCATGATACACACTATTTTTGCACAATTGTATGGCACTTTGATTATCACAGTAAATATCAGTCGCTCCTTTTAATACATTGTGGTGTCGCATATGTTTCAACAAGTCTCTTATATATATTATTTCTTTGGTTGCATCTGAGAGAGCCATATACTCGGCTTCCATAGTAGAAAGTGCAACCGATTTTTGTTTTCTACTGTTCCAGCTAATCGGCCCCCCAGACAAGTATGTCACGTATCCCGTATTCGAACGTCTATTTGTCGTATCTCCTCCCCAGTCGGAGTCTACGTATGCCGTTAAGCAGTCCTTTTCCTTAGTGTATTCTATTCTGTAATTTAATGTCCCTTTCAAATATCGCAATACCCGCTTTGCCATTTTCCAATAAATTAATTTCGGACTGTTGTAGAAACGACTCAAAAAGCTTGCTGCAAATGCTATGTCCGGTCTCGACGCGTTAGCAAGATAAATCAGACATCCCACAAGTTCCCTGTATGGTACATCTACTATTTCTTCTTCATCCTTTTCGCTTACGCTCTCTATCGCGGCGGTGTTAATATTTGTTTCCAAAGGGGTGCTTATCGGCTTACAATCACTCATCTCGAATCTTTTCAACGTATTTTCGATATATCTTTGCTGCGTTATCGTTATATTTCCAAGATCGCCTTGTCTTTCTACACGCATACCTAATATTTCCTTAACGTTACCGAGATCCTTCATTTTGAATTCACGCCCTAACTTTTGTTTAATTTCTATTATATTTGTTAAATTAGCTGACGCGATTAGTAAATCATCGACATAAACAACGATTACAGTGTCACGATTTTCCCTCGAATCTATATACACGCACGGATTTACTACAGTATTTTTAAATCCTAACCTAACTAAGTAGTCGTCTAATCGTCGATACCATTCACGACCTGATTGTTTTAACCCGTACAATGGCCTGTTTAGCTTGCAAACCTTTTCTTCTTGACCCGGTTTCACGAACATCTCAGGTTGCTACCTCCTAGAAGTTAGCCCCCACTTGTTGAATTAAACAATTTCAACAGTTGTGCTGAATTGTGCTAGGTTTGTGCTACATTGTGCTCGAATATTATCACTACAATATGAAAAATAAGAAGAAAAATTGAGAAAAACGATTTTTTGAGTAGCCCCCCACTTTTCATTTTTTTCAATTTTCTCAATTCTGCTAAGTTGTGCTAGGTTGTGCTAAGATTGTGCTAAAGTATTACTTTAAAAAAATTATAAATAAAGAAGTTATAGTGAAAAAACGTTTTCGACATCTAATTAACTTCTAAGTAAGAAACAGTTATCCAAACAGCATATAATCATATATCTGAGTTGTGCTAGCCTAGCACAAGTCAGCACAACTTTTAGATTCCCCAGCACAACGATATAAAGGGCACTTTACTCTTGTACGCGGCCCTTCGCGCTAAAACTATATATCATTTTCCGACTTTCTCGTCATCCGACACGGATCATATCGCATATCTGAGTTGTGCTAGCATAGCACAAGTCAGCACAACTTTTAGATTCCCCAGCACAACGATATAAAGGGCACTTTACTCTTGTACGCGGCCCTTCGCGCTAAGACTGTATATCATTTTCCGACTTTCTCGTCATCCGACAAGGATCATATCGCATATCTGAGTTGTGCTAGCCTAGCACAAGTCAGCACAACTTTTAGATTCCCCAGCACAACGATATAAAGGGCACTTTACTCTTGTACGCGACCCTTTGCGCTAAAACTGTATATCATTTTCCGACTTTCTCGTCATCAGTCAAGGATCATATCGCATATCTGAGTTGTGCTAGCATAGCACAAGTCAGCACACCTTTTAGATTCCCCAGCACAACGACATAAAGGGCACTTTACTCTTGTACGCGGCCCTTCGCGCTAAGACTGTATATCATTTTCCGACTTTCTGGTCATCCGACAAGGATCATATCGCATATCTGAGTTGTGCTAGCATAGCACAAGTCAGCACAACTTTTAGATTCCCCAGCACAACGATATAAAGGGCACTTTACTCTTGTACGCGGCCCTTCGCGCTAAGACTGTATATCATTTTCCGACTTTCTCGTCATCCGTCAAGGATCATATCGCATATCTGAGTTGTGCTAGCATAGCACAAGTCAGCACACCTTTTAGATTCCCCAGCACAACGATATAAAGGGCACTTTACTCTTGTACGCGTCCCTTCGCGCTAAGACTGTGTATCATTTTCCGACTTTCTCGTCATCCGACAAGGCTCAAATCGCATATCTGAGTTGTGCTAGCCTAGCACAAGTCAGCACAACTTTATGATTCCCCAGCACAACGATATAAAGGGCACTTTACTCTTGTACGCGGCCCTTCGCGCTAAAACTGTATATCATTTTCCGACTTTCTCGTCATCCGTCAAGGATCATATCGCATATCTGAGTTGTGCTAGCATAGCACAAGTCAGCACAACTTTTAGATTCCCCAGCACAACGATATAAAGGGCACTATACTCTTGTACGCGACCCTTCGCGCTAAAACTGTATATCATTTTCCGAGTTTCTGGTCATCCGACAAGGATCAAATCGCATATCTGAGTTGTGCTAGCCTAGCACAAGTCAGCACAACTTTTAGATTCCCCAGCACAACGATATAAAGGGCACTTTACTCTTGTAGGCGGCCCTTCGCGCTAAGACTGTATATCATTTTCCGAGTTTCTGGTCATCCGACAAGGATCAAATCGCATATCTGAGTTGTGCTAGCCTAGCACAAGTCAGCACAACTTTTAGATTCCCCAGCACAACGATATAAAGGGCACTTTACTCTTGTACGCCACCCTTCGCGCTAAAACTGTATATCATTTTCCGACTTTCTGGTCATCCGACAAGGATCATATCGCATATCTGAGTTGTGCTGGCCTAGCACAAGTCAGCACAACTTTTAGATTCCCCAGCACAACGGTATAAAGGGCACTTTACTCTTGTACGCGGCCCTTCGCGCTAAAACTGTATATCATTTTCCGACTTTCTGGTCATCCGACAAGGATCATATCGCATATCTGAGTTGTGCTGGCCTAGCACAAGTCAGCACAACTTTTAGATTCCCCAGCACAACGATATAAAGGGCACTTTACTCTTGTACGCGGCCCTTCGCGCTAAGACTGTATATCATTTTCCGACTTTCTGGTCATCCGACAAGGATCAAATCGCATATCTGAGTTGTGCTAGCCTAGGATTTAGAGACAGCGTCTATTCAGCAAGTGGCTGCAATCTACAAGGTAAATGTCAAGACAATTCGCCGCATTAAGAACAATGCTGCTAGCATTCGTCGCCTAGCAGAGGTAAGGACCAGAGGAAACGCCGAAGAATGAAAGAACCCGTATATCCAGAGTTGGAGCAACAACTGTATGCGTGGTTTGTTGAACGAAGAACATTGGGGGATCGTTTAACCGATGCGCTACTTTTAGAAAAAGCCCGTCAATTAATGGAGAGTATGCCATCAAATTCAGCATGCAAGATGAGCGTGGGATGGCTAGCGAACTTTAAAAAGAGGAACAATATACGTTTGGTGCGGTTATATGGCGAAAAAGCTAGCGCCGATGAAAACGCAGCGCAGAGATTCATTGCCGAATTCAAACAACAAATTGAGGAAGAAGACATAAACTTGGACTGTATCTACAATATGGATGAGAGTGGCTTGTTGTGGAAGGCTCTACCGTCAAAAACCCTGGTGAGCAATCAAGAGGGCTGCGTGAGCGGTCATAAGGATAGAAAAGATAGGGTTTCCATTGCTTTTTGCGCAAACGCAAGTGGAACGCATAAAATTAAACCCTTTTTTATTCATAAATATAAGAAGCCAAGAGCTTTGAAGCATTGTTTGGATCAACTCCCAGTAGATTATGCATCTCAGTGGTTCAATTTTTTTAAAAAGAGTGTCCAGAATTATCAATTGGAACAAGGAATTTGCAGCAAAATAATTTTACTCCTGGATAATTGCAGTGCACATAAGTTTCCTGCTAATTATGTGGATAATAATATTATAATTAAATATCTACCACCGAATACCACGTCCTTAATACAACCGATGGATCAAGGCGTGATTGAAAAAACTAAGCGACGTTTCCGACACAATTTACTGCAGCGTGTCGTAACGTATGCAGGTGGAATCACAGAATTCTATAAAAATTATACAATTAAAGATTGTATTGAAATGACGGCAAGTGCTTGGGAATCTGTAACGCGGGACAATTTAAAAAATTCGTGGAACAATCTTCTTCCGGACATACGAAACAGAGAAGGCGCAAGAGAAGGAGAAGGAGAAGAAGACGAATACGAATACGAAGAAGAAGAAGCAGAAGCCAGTATAATTGATGAAATGCACGAAATGATGTTGCTTTCCGTACACAATGCATCAATAGAAGACGTCACAAATTTTTTATCCACGTGCAGTGAAAAAGAAAGGAGATCTTCAGGAACAGAACAAGATAGGGACGAAGATAGGGACGAAGATAGGGACGAAGATAGGAACGAAGATAGGAACGAAGAAAGGAACGAAAACACAGGGGAAAACAGGGTTCAGGGCGAAGGTGTTATTCAAAATCCGCAAGTTTCCGGACTTGCATTAAATCCGGAAGAACGGAAAGATATTGAAAATATTTTCAAGGAATTGGAGAAATACGACGACCGGGCACCGTATCCGTTGCGTATGCATGTGCAACTGGTAAAATTATATTATTTAGGTAAAGTATTTGAATAAAAGTAATTAGCTTTTAATTATTTCATGTCATTTTAAGGTCTAGAATAACAATTAATTTCTTCTAGGTGATAATCCAATGTATGATAGACCCATTCGAAGAAGACAATCATAGACGGGCAATGTGGATGAGGATCATCGCCATAAGACAAATTGAAAATGAAAAAGTGTCGTCATTGTATTACTATTGTCTCACTGATGTACCTGACCCCGCGTTATTTCTCATTAAAATTATATGAACGGAAAATGATTGTAAATATGCTGCAAATTATATCGTGTTTGGTATCATTATAATCAGAAAAATGTCACAAATATATTGGTGAAAGTCTCATAAAATAATAAGTAATAATAAAAAAGTTTTTTATTGGGATTACATTGTGAGGACGCGGCGGGCCTTTGAACTGTGCCGGCGGGCCTTTGGACTGTGCCGGCGACCGCTACTCTCCGCGTCACTTTCTTTCCCATACGCCATCGATCCTTGCGCTCGACACTTTGATCGCCCATTACACAAGTAAATATAATCGGAATTATATCATATTTGGTATCATTTTCATTAGAAAAATGCCCCGAATAATTTGGTCAAAGTCCCATAAAAAAATAATGAAAAATAAAGAAGTTTTGTCATCGGGTTAGTAGTGGTCTCCTGGTCTCACACCGATATACTCGACCCGTATCATGTTTACATTTCTCGGCGGCCGAGACCGCTCGAGCTTCGAGGCCCCTCACGGGGTATACCCCGCAGGAGTGGGGATAGTTCAGGGACACTTATCCTAGAGACTTTTGGGACAATTATCGCGAGAATACTGTATCATTTTCCGACTTTCTCGTCATCCGACAAGGATCATATCGCATATCTGAGTTGTGCTAGCCTAGCACAAGGGTCGTTCAGAGCCCAAATTTCATATTTTTACGTTGTTGAAGAGTAATTTGCAATTATCGGCAGCGCTGACTTGTGACAAAAAGTATTCTGCCGATTATTGCAAATTACTCTTCAACAACGTAAAAATATGAAATTTGGGCTCTGAACGACCCTGGCCAGAACTCTTAGGAAACATAATCGACCGGGTCTGAACTTGTAATTGCAATATTGAGGCGTCAGTTTCTTTTTCCGTAAACCCTTGCATTTCGTATACGTATATGCGGATCTATCGATGTGTGAGTGGGAAGGGTGGTGGTGGTAGTTGGGTACGCACAGCCCCTTAAGGGGCCGTGATGCTCGAGAGGCCTCGGTCGCCGAGAAATGTGACACCATGCGGTTCGGGTATATTGGTGAGACCACACTAATCGGAAATTCGAACTTCTTTATTTTTCATTATTTTTTGATGGTACTTCGCTGACCATATTTTTTTTATGAATAAAAAATATTCCATATGGATTTCTTGTAATAGCTGAGCAATTCTCTCAAAACTATGAGTACCTAAATAATTAAATCTAAGGAACTGCTAATCTAATTTTATCTAACTAGATTTGCCTAATGGGAACCGTCCCTAGATTTTGAGCACATTTTATTTCGAATAACAAATAAAAATAATAAATAAAATATGAGGATTTATTCGTGAATGTAATAATGATTTCATACGGTAAACAATTATTTAGTAGTAGATTATTCAAAATAATGCTTAGTGGTGAGCAATCCTAGGACCGGGACCGGGACCTTCGTTATCTTTACACACACATTTGTTGCCACGATTTTTCGCTTCACAGTCTAGACTGCACTCACACATTTATTCATACACATACACGTCGCTGTTGCGTGCCGCGTGCGATGTCGATGACGCGATGTCATTCGACACCATTATTCGCTGGGTTATTCGAATAAATTTTTATTCGCTGGGTTATTGGAATAAATTTTAAAAATTCATTCGAATAAAAATTCATTCGAATAAAAATGTATTCGAATAACCCAGCGAATAAAAATTTATTCGCAATTTTTATTCGCTGGATTATTCGAATGAAATTTCATTCGAATAACGCCCAACTCTGATGTCAGGTAATGCACTTGGTGCTTTGATGTTCGCTGCACGACACAATGTGATACAATGTTTAGGCGGCAGCGATGAAACTTCGGACAAAGTAACGATCGCGTGATTCTCCGTTCTGTGTGAACAAACAGGCAGTCTACGTCTATTTTTTCTTTGTTACTTTGTCTTTAAAAACAAAGTTATGTACATATTGGACAGGAATAAACATTGAGTTAAAGTTTTTTGCGCTTTCGATAAATATTATCAACGATATTCCAAATATCATAAGTTTTCCAAAATTTTTATTTATTTCATTAAAAATATAGCCTTAATTCTCATTTCTCGAGAAATGAAAAATGTTAAGAAATCAGGAACACTAGCTCTACTAGTAATGTCCAACATAATCTTTTTACGTGTTGGAATGGAAAGTTTGCTATCTAAAAATAATAATAAAAATGGCAGATGATCAAAATCGCAAAGCAAATAAGGGCCTAGCCGGAGAACATGGTCCAAATTGCCCTGGGTGATTTTTCAACCTGCGTCCATTTTTTTTCTTATTTGGACTAAACGCACTTTTTCAAAAATTTTCATTACACATCGTGTAGTAAACGAATTCATCTCGCTTGGCACAAAAAACTGAGGTCGTTTGGTTCATTTATAAAAAAGTTCTTTTAATTAAATTATGGGACTGACTATCTATTTCACAAATGTATAGGGTAAATTTCACCGATTTTAATGAAACCATACATGTTACCGCCACTCATCACCTAGTTTCCAAGGTATTCGCGGAAAACTGATGAAACAGTGACTGTGCACCCCATTCGGCCCTCTCCGCCCCCTCACCGAGCTAATCTAATTTTTGTCGTCTTTCACGACCTATGAACAAATCTCAAAGGATTTGTTGATATCTTAAAAATTGTTGATTTTGCAGACATGTAAAAAACGTGTCACCTTTTTAAATCATAAGTGAAGAACTATAGAACCGATAAAAATGAGTTTTTGGGAGCTTATGGTGGAAACAGAAGGGTATCTACTAAAAATTATTTAATTTGGAAAAAATGTGTTTTCATAGCAGTCCACTCTGTGGACGTGATGTAATCGTTCACTTACTTATCGTGGTATTTAGAAAATATTGAAATAGTTCGTTACAGTGAACTTTTTTTTGTTACCTTGAAGAAATAATCTTTGTATACATTCCTAAGGTTTTCAGTTATGTTCCCATGTGTCTGCGATGTGCGTGCAAGTAAAAAGAATGTAATTTCTCAAAAAGTGTAAAAAAAGTTGCAACTTCATCTTTTTAGCATTTTGCAAAAAAAAAAAAATTGTTTCGGACGCACTGGGAACATAACTGAAACCTTACCAATGTATGCAATTTTGATTGTTTTCTAAATACCACGATATGTAATCCTTCTCTTTCCACTTACACCCACTACACGAACAAGCCATTTGATAAATATTGTCGCGTACTTACAAAAATATACTTATTAGAACATTTACTTTTCACTCTGTAACTAAACTGAATAGCAATGACCAATTATGAACTGAAATGACACCGAATTTAGCCTTTGTCGAATTTTCATATTTTGAGTTTCTATCAGGTGCCGCGGCCCCACTGCGCGTCTCAACGATTAGGCACCCGACTCTTTAGAATTATTGCACACCTACAAATACATTCTCGCGCACTTGTAAATTGAAAAAAAATAGATTTTATTTCATAACTTCTCAAAAACGATTCTTTACATTTGTCATTCATGTGTTCTTGACATAATATTAAATTATTTTACAGAAAAATGGAACAAACAATAGCAAAACTTGGGGCTCTTGTTGTATATAAGGACAGGATAAGTCCTGCCCCCTCGGGCGAAGCTGTAATAAATACAATCATAGGACATGGAACGACTCATCCTCCGAATCGCGAGAAAGTACTCCCAAAATGGATGGCCCGGCAAGAACATTGCAAGAAGAAAAGGCAGAAAACATTTCTTATGTAAGTAGAAAAATTTTATGTAATGTAGAATAATAATTCAGAAATGCTTTCGGTACATAATAATATACAATGTTTTTATGTTACAGTCACAAATTAAAAAATTAATGAAAAAAATGATATACCGCAAACGACACCGCGGGCAGCGGAGAGGCCAGCGCGCGACCCAACACAACCGATACCGCGGAGGCCGCCGCGAAGAACCCCGCGGAGGCTACCGCGGAGGCTACCGCGGAGGGTACCGCGGAGGGTACCGCGGTGGGCACCGCGACTCGAAAATTCGCGAGCGCGGCAGTACCACAATAAATGTTTATAACTAATTTTTTTCTTATCAAGTTTTTAATAAATATATTTATAACCAATATATAAAACATGCATTTTCCCGTTATTTTAAACCTAAAATGATAAAAATAAATTACTTTTTAAAAATAAATTTTTCCTTTTCCAATTTGTGTTCTTGGGTTTCAATCAAATCAATTTCTTTTTCTTCACTCTTCTTTTCTATTTTATTTTCTATATTTTTAGATTCAATTTCAGATTTAGGTGTTTATCGATGCGCATCGGTCGTGTAGTATTTTTTAATAGTCGATGTTTACAGTCGTTAAATTCCGCTTCCACTGCGGAAGATGTTGCAGTTGAAGACCCATAAGTAAAAATAGGCTCCATAACTTTCGAATATAGCGGGAAATATAATAACAACGATATTATTCTCTTTCCTATTCCTATGGAATAATACGGGTTTACATTCTGTCCCGGATTTTTCACTGCATTATCTCTTGCCATTGCTACACATTCAGCAGAGAATTTTTTCCACCATGCAGTAACATCGGATGCGCTCGTAGTTTCTTCCATTTCCGTATCATCAAAATCATCTATACTACGTTCCGTCTCATGTTCTTCATCCTCTACGATTTCAGGTGGAACTATATTATGGGTAACAACTTTCTGTAATTTTTTGAAACATTTCTCTGCATAAGACGGATTATTATTTGATGTATTACCAAACATTTCGCTATTTGAATGAGCAAATAGCACATTTTGTGACTTCTTGAAATTCTGTAAACTCTGATATTTTCGTCAGAAATGCCACAACTGTAACATAAAATATACGCACTTGAGGATGAACACCTTTCAATTCCTTCCATCTTGCAACCATGTGGATAAAGTGAGATACATCTAAGCGCAAAAATGTAGTTGGCAGATTTTTCGATTTTTCAATTAAACATACGAAACACTGTGACAAGTAGTGTTGCAAATTTTTGCATTGTCCAAATGCTCTTACAATGGCTCCTGTCAAAGCTCGATCGAAATCACAAACTACTTGCTTTGGTAATTCGTATTATTTCTAGCAGCCAAAAATGTATCGTGTTCGTATTCTGTGATGCACTCAACATTTGAAACACTGGCATATGTGAGGTTTCAGTTTTTGTGACAATTTGATATAAATAAATGTGCGAAGATAATTCTCCTGAAGGCTCTTTAAATTTTTTTTATCAAAGATCCTGTTCCGTCTATACAGATATATTTCGAATTTTGCACGAAAATTGAAGCTTGCTCCTGTGTCCAATAGTGCACATAAAATGGATCTAATCCAATCCCGTGTATTTGACCTGCATGCTGATTGTATTTCATGAACTGTAAATTTTGAAGTGGATCTGAAGCTGTAATCGCTAGATTGATGTTCTGGCGTTCTTGTTTCGCCTTTGATAATATTTCATTTTTAGGTAAATGCGCTGGTTCTGGATCACCGAATTTCATTAATTTATCAGCTTCATTTCGACGCCAAATGCAAGGTAAAATATTTGCGTCTAACATTTTTTTCGATACCTCGATTCTGCGATATCCTTTTAAGTGTCGCTTTTTTTTGTGTGTTATGGAAGCATCGAAATTTTCGATGATGCATTCCATGATGACATCTTTTCCTGATTCTGGTTTATTTACTACCATCCCCGAAAAGTTGCAATTACACTCCGAGCAAGCGGCCACGATTCTTAAAAAAATTCCTGCCTCCGACATTTTACATCGTTTAAATGATAAGGCACATGGTATCCGTATCTGTTGCCATAATTGGTCAAATAAAACATCAGTCCAAATATTTCTCAATAATACATTATATGTTCTCTCTGATAATTTTCTATCTACGTATTCTACTCCTACAGGACCCATTACTAGCCATGTTTTGAATGGCAAAACCAATTGTAATTCAATTTTTTCATCACTGCGAGAGTCATACAAACTATTTTCCGATTCATTTAACACAGAATTTGAAAGCTTTTCAATACCGTGATATGTAAGAAATTTATTCCAAAGATCATATCTATTTCCCTGAAGGATGGTGTAAATATATTTTGGCAATAATTTTTTGCCACATTTCTTTTCAAAATCCGCACAAACACATTCGTATACTTCTGCACTTAGAACAACAGGTTTTCCGCACGGATCCGAAAGAATCTTATATTTTTGAAAAACTTTAAAATTAGATGCAATAGTTCCACTGCGTACTTTGCCATATTAATAATACAACAATTTTATTGCACCTGACACAATTATTCACACCGTTAAGACCGTGATTGATTTAAGACCAGATATTAATCGATCTTCTCACTTCTAAAGCTACGTTTAGACTGACTGAGTTCGGCATTCGAACCGATTCATTTGTCGATTCATACGAAACGACAGAACATCGGCCTCCTTCGAATACATTGTTGCTGCGATAGCAGTGCTTTCCCGCCGAGCGCAGATTTATTTCGACGAATGTCCCTTTAAACTTCGTTTGCCACGAGGCACGCACACGATCATGCTCTGTCTCATCGACACGGTCGGCTGGACTGTAGTAGTAGGCTTTTGTCAAAAAATTTTGAAGTTTTTCAAAAATATAAGATTCTTTCGGATCCGTGCGGAAAACCTGTTGTTCCAAGTGCAGAAGTATACGAATGTGTTTGTGCGGATTTTGAAAAGAAATGTGGCAAAAAATTATTGCCAAAATATATTTACACCATCCTTCAGGGAAATAGATATGATCTTTGGAATAAATTTCTTACATATCACGGTATTGAAAAGCTTTCAAATTCTGTGTTAAATGAATCGGAAAATAGTTTGTATGACTCTCGCAGTGATGAAAAAATTGAATTACAATTGGTTTTGCCATTCAAAACATGGCTAGTAATGGGTCCTGTAGGAGTAGAATACGTAGATAGAAAATTATCAGAGAGAACATATAATGTATTATTGAGAAATATTTGGACTGATGTTTTATTTGACCAATTATGGCAACAGATACGGATACCATGTGCCTTATCATTTAAACGATGTAAAATGTCGGAGGCAGGAATTTTTTTAAGAATCGTGGCCGCTTGCTCGGAGTGTAATTGCAACTTTTCGGGGATGGTAGTAAATAAACCAGAATCAGGAAAAGATGTCATCATGGAATGCATCATCGAAAATTTCGATGCTTCCATAACACACAAAAAAAAGCGACACTTAAAAGGATATCGCAGAATCGAGGTATCGAAAAAAATGTTAGACGCAAATATTTTACCTTGCATTTGGCGTCGAAATGAAGCTGATAAATTAATGAAATTCGGTGATCCAGAACCAGCGCATTTACCTAAAAATGAAATATTATCAAAGGCGAAACAAGAACGCCAGAACATCAATCTAGCGATTACAGCTTCAGATCCACTTCAAAATTTACAGTTCATGAAATACAATCAGCATGCAGGTCAAATACACGGGATTGGATTAGATCCATTTTATGTGCACTATTGGACACAGGAGCAAGCTTCAATTTTCGTGCAAAATTCGAAATATATCTGTATAGACGGAACAGGATCTTTGATAAAAAAAATTTAAAAAGCCTTCAGGAGAATTATCTTCGCACATTTATTTATATCAAATTGTCACAAAAACTGAAACCTCACATATGCCAGTGTTTCAAATGTTGAGTGCATCACAGAATACGAACACGATACATTTTTGGCTGCTAGAAATAATACGAATTGGTATGGAACACAAATCAAATTTTCCATTACCAAAGCAAGTAGTTTGTGATTTCGATCGAGCTTTGACAGGAGCCATTGTAAGAGCATTTGGACAATGCAAAAATTTGCAACACTACTTGTCACAGTGTTTCGTATGTTTAATTGAAAAATCGAAAAATCTGCCAACTACATTTTTGCGCTTAGATGTATCTCACTTTATCCACATGGTTGCAAGATGGAAGGAATTGAAAGGTGTTCATCCTCAAGTGCGTATATTTTATATTACAGTTGTGGCATTTCTGACGAAAATTTCAAGAAGTCACAAAATGTGCTATTGCTCATTCAAATAGCGAAATGTTTGGTAATACATCAAATAATAATCCGTCTTATGCAGAGAAATGTTTCAAAAAATTACAGAAAGTTGTTACCCATAATATAGTTCCACCTGAAATCGTAGAGGATGAAGAACATGAGACGAAACGTAGTATAGATGATTTTGATGATACGGAAATGGAAGAAACTACGAGCGCATCCGATGTTACTGCATGGTGGAAAAAATTCTCTGCTGAATGTGTAGCAATGGCAAGAGATAATGCAGTGAAAAATCCGGGACAGAATGTAAACCCGTATTATTCCATAGGAATAGGAAAGAGAATAATATCGTTGTTATTATATTTCCCGCTATATTCGAAAGTTATGGAGCCTATTTTTACTTATGGGTCTTCAACTGCAACATCTTCCGCAGTGGAAGCGGAATTTAACGACTGTAAACATCGACTATTAAAAAATACTACACGACCGATGCGCATCGATAAGTTTGTCACATTACACCTGCAATCATTTTCTGGACGTGCAAAATTAGCCGCAGCGGAGCAAACACCTAAATCTGAAATTGAATCTAAAAATATAGAAAATAAAATAGAAAAGAAGAGTGAAGAAAAAGAAATTGATTTGATCGAAACCAAAGACACAAATATAAGTTATGAATGCGCTCCCACATTAACGAGCGAACCATCAGAAAACGAATACGCTGATTTAAGCAATGAACATAATTGGAGAAATAAAAACGACAAAAAAATATATAAAAGAAGTTACCTCCAACCTCGACCCGATTTTGCAGGAGTTTGCAAAAAAAGAAAAATTGATATCGCAATGTTACACAACGGAAATATTTGCGAATCTTTTAAAGATGGAAAAAATAGACTAGTTGTTCTAAACACGTGCGGGTTCGATAGTGTTATCCAATTATTTGCTGCTGCATGCATGCACGAAGCATTCTATGACACTGTACAGAATGCAACATCGGACACATTTATATTTATAAAAAATTTTATAAATAAAGGTGCAGTTAAATCGATTTATCGACAAAGGGCATCAATATTAAGAAACATTGGATATTTTGTTACTAAAAACGAGTTCAATGTAACCACAATCGATGCAATTTCGAATGTGTGCAACTTGTGCGAGTATCTCCTCAAGAATCAGTCAAGTTGTACATTGCAAAAAGAATGCAATAATTGTAACACAACCGTAACAAAAAATTTAACACTCCTAAACCTCGATTTTGAAACTATTGAGTTGCATGGATACCGAGCTGTTGCACAAGCGATACAGGAATATATAAATAGGAACTATAAAACGTGTAAAAAATGTAGAGAAGACTTAAACATAACACTAAATTTTAATTCTCATTTACTTGTGGAGTGCATTGGGGATAGAAATGCAGAAATAGAATTAAAAACATTTCCAAGAACGATTACGATTGGTACTACGTCATTCTCGTTGGTTGGCATTATACATTACAGCGGTGGAGCCAGTGCAACATCACTAGGCCATTACACCGCTTATGCCATTTATGGAGATAGATGGATGCTATTTAATGACTTATTAAAAAAATGTCAAGCCGTTAACGAAGAAAGTACAGTAAATCCTGTAGCTTGTTTGCTCATCAAAATGAATTAAAAAGCAAGCTTGCTCAATGTCGGGCCGCACACTATTTCATAGTGTGCGGAATCGCTGATTATTTCAGCGATTGAAAATTGTTGATCTTTCAGCTCGCGAATCATTAGAATCGCTGGAGCTTCCCGACTCAATGTCGGGCCGCACACTATTTCATAGTGTGCGGAATCGCTGATTATTTCAGCGATTGAAAATTGTTGATCTTTCAGCTCGCGAATCATTAGAATCGCTGGAGCTTCCCGACTCAATGTCGGGCCGCACACTATTTCATAGTGTGCGGAATCGCTGATTATTTCAGCGGTTACAATTTCATTATTTTCAGATTCGTCTTCCTTTGATGCTGTATGGATTTATCAGATCGACGAGGAGTCCAAGAACATACGACTACACATCTCAGACCCGGTATGTATACACAATTATACGAATTTATATATTATATGTTTCAACAGTTTATTAATTTTTTATGTCACGTTACAGATGAGATTCATGCGGACTCTTCGGATTTATAAGATCTACTGACCATTCGCACGACTATAGCGTGACGATCAACTCCGTCAAGGCCAACTATACGCGACCCCTCTGGGGGCGCAGGCGGGGGAGTCCCACACACCCCGGGGTTGCGATGATCCCGGGGCATGTCATCAAGATTTGACACCCTATACGTTAAAGAATAAAAAAAAAAAAAAAAAAAAATATACCTATACTCTCTAATATAAAATTTAACTTTTACATGCATATTAATATTACAACTTCTTACAGTTTCGAGGTAGCCGAGGAGAAGTAGAGAAGTGAAGACAACTTTTGATAGGAGCTCATATACCTACCCAGATAGCACGACTGGCTGCCTAGCCCAGCTTCGAGAGCACCGCTTCGAGCGGCTCTAGGCCGAGTCGGCTCGATTTTGGACGGGCCACTGTGCACGCCAATGCGCGCAATCTACCTGCAGAAACTCGAGCCCAGGGCCGGCCGGCCGGGCCGGTATTCTGCACATTTGCAAGGATGCGGTATTCGCGTTCTTATTTCGTGATAATACAAACACGGGTTTTTTCAATAGTCAAAAACGCTAGATAAAAGATCAATCTAGGCCTCAAGCGCTTTGAAAACTCATATTTTTTCCGTATGCAAGGGTAATTTGCATTATTCGACAGCATATATGTCATGAAAATATAGCTATGTGCGCAGTTGTATGCTTCCGAATGATGCACATTGCGACTCGTAAACGTACAAATAGGACTTTCGAGAGAGATCGCGGCCTAGATCGATCTTTTATCTAGCGTTTTTGACTACTGAAAAATCAAATTATTGTATTATCGAGAAATGAGAACGCGAATCCTGCATATATGCTCTCTAATATAACTATGTATATATAAATTAAAATTCAGAATAATGATGTTACGAAAAATAATATTAATAATAGCATTAAATAGTACATTATAAATATATACACCACGTACACATATATTTGCATTATTTATTTGCCGTTATATGTATTCATGCTATTGTATACTTACATAAGTAAAACAATCTAATGTATTTGTATTACCGATTTGGAAAAGAAACATTATTATTGCTATAGTGTATTAAAATATGCTGTATAAGTCACACACACATAAAAGGCCAAAATTTCAATTATCACCCCGAATTTTCCTATGCACAACTCACTGATCGTCCTAACGAACACACGCTGCTGTTTCCTTCTCGTACAAATTAAATATTCCCACTTTCAATTCCTTCCGAAACCGATGATCCACAATTGTAAGTACAGTATTTTATCGATGTAAGTCCTCAACACGGGTCTGCACAGAGAATGTATTCGGCGCACCGATTCGCACGCAATGGCCACCAGATGGCCGCGTCTTCAGCCTCAGTAACAGAAAAATGGGGTACCTTGAGTACCCCGCAGAATTCTAAAAACTTATTAGTATATACATATGAAAAGGCAAGGGGTTAAGCTACCCTTAAAACGTTAGCAATTAAGTTTCAAGATAGAACACTCGTCCCGCCAATAATACGTTTTTCACGCCATCTGGTGGTCATCGCGTGCGAATCGGTGCGCCGAATACATTCTCTGGGTCTGTGCAGGGTCATTTATACGCCAGGGATACTATTCTTTGAGTTATTGAGATATTACACGAGTAAATATCATCGGAATTATATCATACTTGGTATGATTTTATTAGAAAAATTCCACAAATATGGTCAGCGAAGTACCATCAAAAAATAATGAAAAATAAAGAAGTTCGAATTTCCGATTAGTGTGGTCTCACCAATATACCCGAACCGCATGGTGTCACATTTCTCGGCGACCGAGGCCTCTCGAGCATCACGGCCCCTTAAGGGCAAATTTCATATTTTTACGTTGTTGAAGAGTAATTTGCAATAATCGGCAGAATATTTTTTGTCACAAGTCAGCGCTGCCGATAATTGCAAATTACTTGTGCTAGGCTAGCACAACTCAGATATGCGATATGATCCTTGTGGGATGACGAGAAAGTCGGAAAATGATACACAGTCTTAGCGCGAAGGGTCGCGTACAAGAGTAAAGTGCCCTTTATATCGTTGTGCTGGGGAATCTAAAAGTTGTGCTGACTTGTGCTAGGCTAGCACAACTCAGATATGCGATATGATCCTTGTCGGATGACGACAAAGTCGGAAAATGATACACTGTCTTAGCGTGAAGGGTCGCGTACAAGAGTAAAGTGCCCTTTATATCGTTGTGCTGGGGAATCTAAAAGTTGTGCTGACTTGTGCTAGGCTAGCACAACTCAGATATGCGATTTGATCCTTGTCGGATGACCAGAAAGTCGGAAAATGATATACAGTCTTCGCGCGAAGGGTCGCGTACAAGAGTAAAGTGCCCTATATCGTTGTGCTGGGGAATCTAACAGTTGTGTTGACTTGTGCTAGGCTAGCACAACTCAGATATGCGATATGATCCTTGTGGGATGACCAGAAAGTCGCAAAATGATATACAGTCTTAGCGCGAAGGGTCGCGTACAAGAGTAAAGTGCCCTTTATATCGTTGTGCTGGGGAATCTAAAAGTTGTGCTGACTTGTGCTAGGCTAGCACAACTCAGATATGCGATATGATCCTTGTCGGATGACGACAAAGTCGGAAAATGATACACTGTCTTAGCGCGAAGGGTCGCGTACAAGAGTAAAGTGCCCTTTATATCGTTGTGCTGGGGAATCTAAAAGTTGTGCTGACTTGTGCTAGGCTAGCACAACTCAGATATGCGATTTGATCCTTGTCGGATGACGAGAAAGTCGGAAAATGATACACAGTCTTAGCGTGAAGGGTCGCGTACAAGAGTAAAGTGCCCTTTATATCGTTGTGCTGGGGAATCTAAAAGTTGTGCTGACTTGTGCTAGGCTAGCACAACTCAGATATGCGATTTGATCCTTGTCGGATGACGAGAAAGTCGGAAAATGATACACTGTCTTAGCGCGAAGGGTCGCGTACAAGAGTAAAGTGCCTTTTATATCATTGTGCTGGGGAATCTAAAAGTTGTGCGGACTTGTGCTAGGGTAGCACAACTCAGATATGCGATATGATCCTTGTGGGATGACGACAAAGTCGGAAAATGATACACTGTCTTAGCGCGAAGGGTCGCGTACAAGAGTAAAGTGCCCTTTATATCGTTGTGCTGGGGAATCTAAAAGTTGTGCTGACTTGTGCTAGGCTAGCACAACTCAGATATGCGATTATATGCTGTTTGGATAACTGTTTCTTACTTAAAAGTTAATTAGATGTCGAAAACGTTTTTTCACTATAACTTCTTTATTTATAATTTTTTTAAAGTAATACTTTAGCACAATCTTAGCACAACCTAGCACAACTTAGCACAATTGATAAAATTGAAGAAAATGAAAAGTGGGGGGCTACTCAAAAAATCGTATTTCTTAATTTTTCTTCTTATTTTTCATATTGTAGTGATAATATTCGAGCACAATGTAGCACAAACCTAGCACAATTCAGCACAACTGTTGAAATTGTTTAATTCAACAAGTGGGGGGCTAACTTCTAGGAGGTCAGGTTGCTCCATGTATATTTCGTCGTGTAAGTCTCCCTGGACGTAAGCAGTCACTACATCCATTTGGTGAACGTGCATTCTCCTGGCGACACTCGACGCAAGTAGGGTGCGTATCGTCTCCAGTCTCGTTACTGGTGCGAAGGCCTCGTCGAAGTCGACCCCTTCTGTCTGTTGATCGCCTCTAGCAACCAATCTAGCCTTGTACTTTTCAATGGAGCCGTCCTGGTGTCTTTTAACCTTAAAAACCCATTTACACTTTATTAATTTTTTGTCTTTTGGTCTACTTACCAAGGTCCAAGTATTGTTCTCCATTAGGCCATTGTATTCCGTGCGAATAGCCTCTAGTCAGTCCTCTCGTTCTGACGTACTCATGGCTTCTGTTATTGAACTTGGTTCCTCATGTACATGCTCTTCTTTGGGGTGCATGTGGAATATTTTTCTTGGTCTGCCTCTTTTCCCAGTTCTTTCTATTCTGGGACGGCCAGGACCTCTGCGTGTCGTTGGTGTTTCTGGTGTCACTGGGAGTTCTTCTTGTTCTGGACCTCTGCGTGTCGTTGGTGTTTCCGTTGTCGCTGGAAGTTCTTCTTGTTCTGGTCCATCTTCTTGTTGTTGGACATTCTGTTCGTAGTGGCTCTCGTTCGGGGTTGATTGATACAGGGGCATTTCGAAAAACGTCTCCTCGTTGTCTGGTGATTCTATCTCTTGATCTTCCAGGAATCTTACGTCTCTGCATTTCTCCACAGTTCTGCTCCCTCTCTCCCATAGCCTATATGCTTTGGATTCTTCCGAGTAACCTACTAATACGAACTCCTTTCCCTTAGGTGCGAATTTGTTGTGTCTATGTCTTTTGTTTAACGCGATGACACGACTACCAAATATTCGCATAAATCCGATGTACGGTTTCTTTCCCGTCCATCCTTCGTACGGTGTGTATTCATCCAAGGCCTTCGTTGGGCACCTGTTTCTAATATATGCTGCTGCGTTAACAGCTTCTGCCCATAAGAAGAATGGTGCTTTGGCCTGTAGGAGCATGCATCTTGCCATTTCAACCAATGTTCTATTTGATCTCTCGGCCACTCCGTTTTGTTGCGGCGTGTATGCAACTGATAGTTCCCTTGTTATCCCTTCTCTTTTCAAATAGCTTGTAAATTCTTTTGACAAATACTCTTTGGCATTGTCAGTGCGGAGCTTCGTTATTGATTGTCCTGTAAATTTCTCTGCTTTGGATTTATATTCCTGGAATGCCTTGAATACATCTGACTTGTTCTTTAGCATGACGACTTCAGTGTATCTCGTTTTGTCGTCAATGAAAGAAACGAAATATCTCGCTCCCCCTAGCGAGGCTACATGCATCGGACCACATATGTCACTGTGCACAAGGCCTAGGACTCTCTTTTCCCTTCTCGTTGATGATCTAAAAGGTAATTGGTGAATTTTGCATTTATCGCATACCTCACACTTCTCAATTTGACCATCCATGTTCTCGTTCATTCCTAGTACCATATTTTTCATCCTTTTGAGATCATTGAAGTTGAGATGTCCTAACATATTGTGCCATTTTGTCAAATTGTTATTGTGAATTTTTGACATACCTGCGTACTCGGAAAGGTTCTCGTTGACTATATACAACCCATTTGTCATAGTAGCCCTCAGCGCTACAGATCCATCCTTTCTGGTTACAACAGCATATTCTTTTTGAAATGTTACCTTGTAACCATACTTCGTGATACTTGACACCGATAATAGGTTACTTTTGAATTTTGGTACTAGCATTGCATCTTCTAACCTAATATCGTTTGGTTTGTTACCTTCCGCTTGCACTTTAATATTTACTTCTCCCTTTCCTTCTGACTTGACGCAATCCTCCGCAGCTGTATATATCTTTGTTGTTTCTTTTCTATTCAACCGGGAGACCGGTGTTCAAGGCAACTGCTGTCATCGCATCATCTCTCCTTTCCATGTTCTTTCCTCTTGGATTGGATCTGCAATTCTTGGCCAAGTGGCCTGTCTTTCCGCAGTTAAAACATTTAAACAACTTTTTACCTTGTGGAGGTTTTGTGTGGTCCTTTGATGATATGTTCTTGTACCCTCCTTTCCCCTTCATCAGTAGAGCTCCTTCTTCTTTTTCTGCTTCTTGATCCCGTGTATTCTCTAGTTTTCTGGCTTCCTCCTCGAGCAGCCATGTCTTGAGTTCTTCCAGTGTCGGCATCCCATCTCTGGACTGTATTGCTATGCTGATGGTTTCATACTCGCTTGGTAGTGAATTTAGAAGCCAAACGGATAGCAGGTTTTCTGGTAATTTCATGTCACACTCCTCCAATTGTTCTGCTATTCTTACAAACTCATTAATATATTGAGACATGTTCTGCTCTGTGGACTTCTTTAAACGATAGAACTGATTGAAGAGTACGCATTGCCTCATGGGCCTTCTAGATTCATAAATACCTTTCAGCATTTCCCACGCTTCCATTGAAGTATTCGCGCTTTTGATATAATTGTATTGATCCGATTGTATGCTTAGGGTGATTACGTCTAGAGCCTTCTCGTCCCTCATAGTCCAGTCACCATCGTTTTCTTCGGGTTTCGGAACGGTTCCAATAACGTAACACGTAGCGCGCGATTCTAATCTCACTTTTCACTCAGTCTGTCTATTATATGTCTTATAGGCGCTCTGGGCCCATAACCTGTTAGACTTTATTATATAATTAGAGCGCGTTTCGCTCTGAGTGTATTGAAGAAGATACAATTAGAAATTACCAAATTACGGGTACAAAACGCGGTACGCTACGCGCGCGGAACAGAGCGTGATACCAGATAACAAAATGCGTGTTGCCACAACGAAAGCTACGAAAAGAATAACGTAAAACAAAAATCCGTAAATAGCAACGAACAAATTACGACAGACAAACAAGCCAATTTCCACGAGTCGGCGCGGTGCCCTCTCAATGCGCACTTGCGCATTGACCCTGGGATTAACGCCAAATTTCAACAATAATTAACTTTATAATGTCAAACAATTTAAACAAATTCTTTTTTTATATTTTTTTCAATTTTGGACAGTAATGTAAATTTTGAAAAAAATATGGTTATATTCCTTGAAGTTTCCTCTTCAAAATAAGACCTTTTACAAAATGGCGTTTTTTCTGTAATCGTCACAATATCCTGGAAAAGGACGCGGTGTACCCGCGTTTCAGGTAAAGGCGAGTCGAGCGCACCGCTATTATGTTCAGTTTTCTTTTCCGGTGGTCTCTATTTGTACCTCGAGAACAATATTAGTAACCACTCTTGGCCAACGACACCTTTCTAATCATAACTTCATTTATAGATATGTAGTTTCTATACGAATTGTATATGTTTTACAAGAAAGGTGTCGTTGCTCAATGGAAACCACGAGAAGGTGGCGGTTATCTTCCATCAGGAAGGGATAAGGAAGTGTCAGAAGTATGTATTGGTAGGATCACTGAAAACTATTTCATTACACTGAAAACAGAGCCACGAGCAAGTTTTACATAGCAGTTCTTTATTTGATAATGGGGTAAAGCTATGAAAGCTTCTAGTGCCTATAATAGGTAATGCTGTTGCAAAGCGAGCTTGTAAACAATCAGCATGTTAAAAAAATTCGAAATCGGCAGAACGATGACTTAAACCCCCCCCCCCCCCCCCCCCCTCTAATTTCACACAGACTACAACATATTTCAATTAGAACAAAATCGAAGAAGCAAAATTTTAATAATATAAACTCAGTTTTAAAATGTAATATAAAATAGAATGTTTGGATATGTCATAGAAATCTACATCAACAGTACCAATACCTAAATTGAATATTGTCTGTGCGTACATGCTCAGGAGAACATATAATGCTAGAAAAGAAAATATTTATATGTATATATTAATAAATAATTATATTACAGATATAATAAAATAATTAATTATATATTAATTAAATATATATATTGTTACGAGCCAGGGCCGCGAGTAGCGCGTGTGGCTGGCGAAGGGTTATTACCCTTAGAATAAGGTTACAATTTGTTAGTTTGAGGAATAGAATCAAACGTAGACGAACCTGAACAGTAGTTACTAGGTGAACAGGGAGCTACTAGGATACCACATGGTCTCGAGCGAGGGGTCGTGGAAGGCGGCGGTCTCCTTCTGTGAAGATGTGATCTCGCAGAAGGAGGCCGCCGAGCGAGCCCGGGAGAGGGACCCGGGCTCGGCGAGGAGGGTCTGGGGGCGTCCCTCGCGCCGACGTGTGCCCCCCCCCCCCCCCTCCACGGAGGAGCGGGGCGGAGCCGGATGGTGAAGCGGCGCGGGGGTCGTCCCCGCGCGGTGGATCGAGCCCCCCCCGAACGGGGAGAGCGATCGACGTGGATGGCGCGGGGGGTTCGTCCCCCGCGTCCGTTCGTGCCCCCGTAGGGGGGGGGGGTGTGGGGGGGAGGGCGCGGGGAGTGTTCCCCTCTCCGCGCCAATTGATGCCCCCTCCATGTGGGGGGGGGCGGGTGTTCCCTTGGCGGTGCGGCGGGTTCTCCCCTCGCGCCGCAGTGTGCCCCCACCCCGGGGCTAGGCTCGGTTCCCCCCCGGGGGCCGAGGTATGCGTAATGCATTTCCCCACAAAAAAAAAAGGGAGCTACTAGGATGGTGTAGGAAAGACGTGCAGACGAACCTGATGCATAATTGCGTAATCAGGGAGCTGCTAGGAGGTTGTAGAAGGGTGCGGATAAACCCAATACAAGATTAGGTAGCCGCTAGGAGGTTGGATAAAGCGCAGACGAACCTGATGCGAAATCGCGTAAACAGGGAGCTGCTAGGATGCGAACGAACCTGGTGCATAACCAGGGAGCCGCAAGGATAGTATAGTTTTCGTGGACGAACCCAGTGCGAAAGTGGGGAGCCACTAGGTTGGATAAATCTTTGTTTGGACTATTGGTTTGGCGCGAACGAACCTGATGCGTAATCAGGGAGTCGCTAGGATTGTTAGTAGGCCTCGTAACTAGTATAATTTAATTGATACAATCTGAACAGTAAGATTGTATCGTGTGGGAACGTTCAATTACTAGATTAGGATTTTGGTCAATAATTAAGGGTTTAAGAAAGTTGCACGATGTACCAAAATAACACAAGTATATTCTAATAAGGAATGTGTATGTACAATGGTGGTGTCGCGACTGAATTGAATAATGTTATTGTAATGTATGTATAATATTATTACCTAAGATGCTCGGTGTTGACGCACTGGCATTGCGGGGCCTGATAGTACTAATAATGCCAAATAGACTTTAAACCGAACTCGCGCAGTCTTTAAGGTTAACTTTGATCGAAGGGGAACTTTAGCCCGATCTCACTAGACGTGGATTCTAACGACTGCAACACGACGTGACACTACTCGTGTCTAGAATAGTACTAACCAACGAGAGTAAAAATGCAAGGGTTTATATACCCCAAAACTGGAGGGGTAGTCTGATTTTAATCTGCAGTTACATGCGACTGCACTCTCGTTTTTTGTGGTTTTCCATTAAATCGGGCCAGAGCTCGATCTTCGTCAAGATGGTAGGTTCTAGAAGGGCCTGTTATCTAGGACGTTTCCTGCCAGAGACGATCTTGAAGAGGTTCCCGTGAGAAAGTCAACGGAATTTCTTCTCATACCGTAACAATATAAATAATTAATACATTTTATTTATATGTACATATGTATATGAAGAACCGAAATGAAGTTATAACTATTACGAGAATACCGGTTCTGGATTATATCGGTTATGGTTACGGTTCTATAATTCTGTATTCTGTATTGTGTTCGGTCTTATAAATTTATTATTTAAGTAGTTATTTATTGTTATTTATAATTTAACCCTCCGATGCCCGACAAGGTCCCTAGGGACCTTTGCCGTTTTCAATGATGCGGCATTTCAATACGGTTCGTCCGAACAGCCGCAGCCTGTGTGACTTTTATAAATGGAATGTCTAGAAGCGATTACAATCGGTTTCGACACGATTCCGTGAATTTTTTTATCACAATCTCGGGTTGAAGTCATTTATGGCGTCGATGACCGACAAGGTCCGCAGGGACCTTGTAGGGATTACTATGTAATTTGCTTGCTTTTTGGTCATGCAGGTATTTTCATGTAATTTGTTCGTGTTTTATGGTTTGGACGATTGTCGATAAAGTGCTGTACTGCGAAAAAATTACTGCGAAATGTGGTTGTGTAGGGATACGCATGTGCACGATCGGCACAGCGCGCCGCTTCCGTGCGGAACATAGTTGCCGACCTAAGGATCGCCGCCGATTTTTATTTTATTCTTATCTGCCGAAATACATATCCATACACATTCTGCAATACTACAACAAACATAGGAACACATGAAAATTGAAATAACACCATTAGGGTTAACAAAAAAAACTATTATACGCATCAGAAGCAATATTAATACAGAAAGTCCCTGGGGACCTTGTCGGGCTTTGACCGTTTAAAAAATTGTCGGGCATCGGAGGGTTAAACAATTTTTAAATAAATAAATTTTTATAAATTTTTTCTATATTCATTATTTCAATAAAAATTTATTGTTAAAAAAATTGTTACAATTGTTAAATTGTAACGTCGTACCGACGCGACGTCCCCTCGACTTTGAACCTTCCCGCGCGTGCAATCGAAACGTTCAAATTCGCGCCGCGCCGACCGCCAGCCTAAGAACATATCCATATATATACAGGGTGTCCCAAAACGACTGCGTAAGCGGGAAATGGGAGGTTCCTTGGGTCATTTGAAGCGACATTTTCCTTAGCAAAAATGGCGTCCGCGGCTTTGTTTAGGAGTTATTAACGAAAAACACGGATCAACCAGAGCGCGCCTAGTCGCTCGGTGGCACGGTCAGCGCGGCGAGCCAGGGGGAGGAGAGTGTTGTCGGTACGCCGCGATGTAACAGACAACAGTTTCTCGATTTGTCCCGATTTCGATGAGCTTTGGATATGTTGTAAAGACCACGATTCTGAACAACATTTCCCTTTAGACTTTTTGCCTCGCGTCTTTAGTTTACGAGATATTTGTAAAAACTTGTAATTGAAAATGCTTCGAAATGTGTGTCACTGTCACTGGGTCATTCGGTGACGAATTGCACAGATGTCTTCAGGTGTACGACAATACCGAAAGCTAAGGGTTGTACGGTCAAGTCAACGAACAGTACAGCTGATGGTAGATAGCAGGTATACGACAATCACATGTTTCGGTTTTCCTGCAGATTTGTACGCAGAGTCGATGGGTTACTGTTTGAAAACGTCGTCCGTCTTTCTTTTAGAAAGTTTCTTAAGGGAGGCATAGGACAATAGGGACCCTAAAACGCCACGCCGACCTGACATTTCTACCTCTTGCTGGGTGAAAGAACGGACGACCTTTTCGAACAGTAACCCATCGACTCTGCGTACAAATCTGCAGGAAAACCGAAACATGTGATTGTCGTATTCCTGCTATCTACCATCAGCTGTACAGTTCGTTGACCTGACCGTACAACCCTTAGCTTTCGGTACTGGTTTTACAAATATCTCATAAACTAAAGACGCGAGGCAAAAAGTCTAAAGGGAAATGTTGTTCAGAATCGTGGTCTTTACAACATATCCAAAGCTCATCGAAATCGGGACAAATCGAGAAACTGTTGTCTGTTACATCGCGGCGTACCGACAACACTCTCCTCCCCCCGGCTCGCCGCGCTGACCGTGCCACCGAGCGACTAGGCGCGCTCTGGTTGGTCCGTGGTTTCGTTAATAACTCCTAAACAAAGCCGCGGACGCCATTTTTGCTAAGGAAAATGTCGCTTCAAATGTCCCAAGGAACCTCCCATTTTCCGCTTACGCAGTCGTTTTGGGACACCCTGTATGTACACCGCGAGCGCCGTGGCGGACGATGGCCACCGGTTCGTACCGCGGCCTAGCAACAGTGTCCTACCAAAAACAACGCGCGTTCGACATTGTCAAAAACAATTCGGAAAACAGTCGTGACCCACGCGACTAACTACACGCGTTTTTTCGGATTTCGATGGTCCGCGCTCCTTGTATAAATAGGGCAAGGAACAAGGCTCTCTTTCCAAGGTTTGTTCTCGGCGAAAACAGTCCATATAGCGTCTTACAATTCGATTCTTACCTATTCCTTGCTTTATTATAATACTAATTCTTATCTTGCGTCATTATATTCATTCTTTGCGTTGTTATATTGCTTTATTCTTATCTTGCGTTATTTTATTCATTCTTTGCGTTATTATATTGCTTTATTCTTATCTTGCGTTATTTTATTCATTCTTTGCGTTGTTATATTGCTTTATTCTTATCTTGCGTTATTTTATTCATTCTTTGCCTTATTATTCTTATATTACTAATTCTTGTCTTGCGTTCATTACATTCATCCTTTGCCTTATTATATTAATGTATTACTAATTCTTGTATTGTGTCTATTACCTTATTATATTATATTGCTATTTTAAACCTCATTTCGTTCTAGCATCGTAGGCCAGGCATCAGTGTATCAAACGATTTTTACGCGTTTGGGATGATTTAGTCCGATTTTTCAACGAGCATACCTTTGCGGAAAGCTCGGAAACTGCTCGGAAATTTTCTTCCTACCTGTGCAGACACGATATCAAAGGATATTTCCTCTTTTTGGAATATGTCCTTGATATTCTAAATCGTTTCAATGCCTTCTTCCAAAGTAGGGAAACATTGGTGCAGGAGTTGCAACCGCCTTCTGCAAGGTTGCTTAAATTTTTTTGCGAAGGTTTTTAAAACCACCTCTTATAGATTTTTTTCATTTAGTGAGGCAGATCGATTTCTCATTGAAATCAAACCAAATTCCACTAAATCAAGTGGATCTTGGTTCCGAATGCCACGATGTTTTGGAAGAGGCAATTAATGATGGAATGTCGGAAGTTGAGGTGCACTCCTTCTGGCAAAATTCCTTAAGGTTTTATGCGACTTTAAGCAATCAATTAAAAAATCGTCTTCCTCATGACGATATTTTCCTAGCCCAATTGACGGTTTTTAAACCACTCGATTCCCTATTTAACAGTGACAGAGATTTAACTTTTAAAAATCTCGTAGCTGTCGCTGGTAAATTAGGGAATTGGAGTGCCGTAGATCTACAAAAAGAGTGGGACTTTTTGTACTACGGCACTTCCCGGTCACAGAGGGACCAATGGTCAGCTATGTCTTTTGACAATATGTGGGTAGACAATAGTAGACATCTGTAGTCAAAAAGACCCGAATAAAATTTTTCGTTTCCCCCTTCTCACCTCTATAATTAACACAGTACGATGTCTCCCACACTTCCCACACTCGAATGCCGAGACAGAGAGAATTTTTTCATTGCTTCCCGACATCAAATCTAAGAAAAGGAATACAATTTTTTTAAAAAATACCACGTTTTTAAAACGGACTAAAAAGTATAAAATAATTTTTCCTAGCCCGGTACAGGTTCCTAACCCCATACAGATAGTCCTGAAAGTTTGTGATTGTAAATTTTTAATAGCTATGAAAATACTTGTAAGATTTAAAACGAAAAACGTGGGGCGCAAGATAATAGTAAGGAGTGTAGAGAGTAGCTGCCGTTGAGAAAACACACACAACAGTTTATGTCATTTGTAATGCAATAAAATTGTTAGTGACTTAGTTGAACAATTCATGCATCAATTATCTATGTATTGCATGCGCCCCACGTTTTTCGTTTTAAATCTTACAAGTATTTTCATAGCTATTAAAAATTCACAATCACAAATTTTCAGGACTATCTGTATGGGGTTAGGAACCTGTACGGGGCTAGGAAAAATTATTTTATACTTTTTAGTCCGTTTTAAAAACGTGGTATTTTTTAAAAAATGTATTTTTATTTAAATAATTATTTTCAGCTTTTTAGTCTTGTGTGTGTGAAATTTTTCTATCGATTAAAAGGGTAATCTTTCTCTTCGGAACTCAGAAATTTTCGATTATTGTATGTCTTACCTTGTTCATTTCGGCGAGAAAACTCTTATATCGAAATCCCAGACCGCGGAAACCACTCGTTAAAAAGTTATGAGCATGTAAAGTTGAGTAATTTTATAGTAATTTTCATTGTTTCACCTCAGAAAGTGACAGATATGGTCGCCGCCATATTTGTGTATACCAATATTATTCAATAAAGGTTCGACGGAGAATCTCGGTGTAAACACCGCACGGAGCTCGAACGCACACTGACGCACACTGAGCTCCTTCGGTGCGAAACGGGTCAGTGGAGTGGGGATGAGTCAGAGTGGGAACACGTAGTAGAGTGGGGACGTACAGGTAGTGCGATGGGGTATAACGGTTAGATTTATTCATAATAATTTATATATCCTAAACGCATAGGCTTTTTAAAAAAATTTTTTTTAAATATTGCATTGTCATCCAGTTCTGAGCTATGTTTAAAATTTCAAGTCTCTAGCTCATCGGGAAGTTAGTTTAAAATCAATTGCAAAATTTGTACCGAACAGACAGACAGACAGACGGACAGACAGACGGACAGACGGACGGACGGATGGACGGACGGACGGACAAGAAAGCGAGCTAATAAAAACGTGGTAAAATAGGTTCTGACCTATTAAATTTTATGTGTGTGGTGCGCACATCCCTGAAAGCTAGACGAGAATCTAGTCGCACCATGTCTATCGATAATAAGCATTTATCCCTTATGTCGCGAAAGCAATTATACGCAAGTTCATCGCGCTCGCAAAGTGTTCAGGATTGAGCGAGCGGGTCGATAGCGTCAAAAGGACGAGAGCGAGACAAGCAAACGCTCGTCTCCGTAGAGGTACAGCGTAGGCCATCTACCACCGAAATTACTTATTTCGGTGCGTGACGTCACGCCGAATCGGCGATTCCTCTGCAGCGACGGGCCGTTGCTTCGCGCTCGCTCCCACCTGTTCCGAACTAATCGTCACCGCGCTCGGTCACGCATCAGCAGTAGTTCTCTCTCTCGCGCTCGTTACCGTGCTCGGTACGAACGTCTTTCTCAAACCCTTTTCACGAGACCGCGCTCGGTCTAAAGATAAACTCGCGATCTCGCGCAAGACTAGACCGGCGGACTAGTCTTATAGTTTATTTAGTGATTAAGGATAATTAAGTACATAACCGTTAGTTCATAAGTTAGTATTAGATCGTTTATTTTGTGCGTGTTGTACATACCGTCGACATTGCGGAGGTCGCAGCAACGGCCACGTTTAAAATAAAACTCTCTTTACGTTAAAACCGAAATACGGCGTGCTCGCGTATTTCGCGATACATGTTTGCTAAACATTTTGGTCCTTCGAGCCGGATACTTAAAACTATCGTTATAAACTATCGGTACAGTGTGGTTCGTTACACGCGTCTAAAACCGGTACCGTTAATTTCGTGCACGTGGAAGTGAACGTTAGAATGGAAGAAATCGCGGCAGCTCTTCCGACAATAGCCCATCGCATCTCGCGGATCGTGGCGAATCTAAAAAAGAAGGGCATCGCCTCTATAACAGAAGCCGCCGTAAAAAACAGGCTTCAGATGCTCGAAGATCAGTGGAAGGCTTACGCGGCTGGTGATAGAGCTTTACGCGATGCCGCTGTTAAGGACATCAGAGTTCGAGCGTTTCCACACATCGTCGAGGATCATTACGATGCGGTGGAAGAGAGATACCTCGAACAGGCGGACGAGCTACAGGCTCTCCTAACATCCTTGACGCGGGAGGCTCTAACGGCCGACGATTCGAATACCGCGAGAATAACAACCAGAGTCGCGGAAGGTCGTAAGCGGGCCGTGTTGCCGAAGATTCCGTTGCCGACCTTCAGTGGTCTCTACAACGAATGGCTAGCCTTCCAGGATACATTTACGACTTTGATAATGAAGGACACCGCTCTCGATAACGTCGAGAAACTTCATTATTTGAAGAGTTGCCTGCAGGGAGAGGCAGCGTCTCTTCTGCGCAATGTGCAAACAACGGCACAGAATTTCGAACGAGCCTGGGACACGTTGAAACGGCGATACGAGAACAGGCAAGTTCTGGTGCGCGAACAGCTGGCTGCTTTATGGGAGATGCCGGCCGTTACCAAGGAGTCCTCCGCGGAATTGAAGAAGCTGGTCTATGAGACGAGCGAAGCAGTCGAAGCGCTGGAGGGACTCGGCCGACCGATTTCGAGGTCGGAAGACTGGATAGTCTACCTCACTGTCGAAAAACTGGACCGACAGACCCACCGCGAATGGGAGAACGCAATGAGGGAGGCCGAAGATCTACCGAACTTCGCCGAGCTGCGTAGTTTCCTCGAAAAGCGGATCGTGACCGTCGAAGCCCTCGAACGACGCCGAGGAGTAGATCCTGCAAACAAACAAAAGGTAGCCATTATGGAGGTGAAATCGGCAAAGATACACCAAGTATCAAAACCCGGCGTCTCGGCGAAGAGCGCGAAGGCCTGTCCCATTTGCCGAGGGTCGCATTATGTACTTTATTGCGACCAATACCAAAAAAAGAGCGCGGGCGAGCGCATGGCGGCAGTGCGCTCACTGCGCTTATGTTTCAACTGCCTGGGCAAACACACTCTGGCAGAATGCACGAACGCGGGGCGTTGCCAGGTTTGCGCCGACAACCACCACAGCTCATTGCACGAGGCTTACCAGCTGTCTAAGGAGTCCACGGTGCATCACGCAGCTCTGAGGTGTCAAAGAGTGATGTCGGTGTTACTGAGTACCGCGCGCGTACGGGTGAGCGGGCCAGGATGCCGCCCGGAGGCGGTTCGTGCGTTGATCGACTCGGGCAGTGAAGTTTCGTTGGTATCGGAGTCCCTGGTGCAGCGACTCGGGCTCCGTCGTCAGCATGCGAGGACCCCGTTACTGGGCGTGGGCGGCGCGAAGTTGCGCGTCACACGAGGGCGCTCCGACCTCATCGTCGCGTCCTGCTACGACCTACAAACGGAACACAAAATTGAGGCGCTCATTTTGGCAGAACTCTCCTGCTATCGACCGCGAGACTTACCTGAGGCTAGTCAGTGGCCTCACCTGGAGGAGATACCACTCGCCGACACACGCTACAGGGAGACGGACCCGGTGGACCTGCTTTTGGGAGCGGATGTGTATCACAGGATCCTGAGATGCGGCGTGATTCCCGGCGGCCCGGACAGACCAGCAGCCCAGGAGACCGACTTCGGCTGGATCCTGAACGGAGCTGTCACAGCGGCGAATCAGGATGCTCCGCTGCTCACCCACCATTGTTCCGTCGACAGGGAATTGGTGAGTGCACTCTCCAGGTTTTGGGAGCAGGAGGAGGTGACCACGACCGTACCACTGAGTGGTGAGGACCAAGCCTGCGAAGACCATTTCGCGGCGACACACCGCCGCGCTCGTGATGGTCGCTTCGTGGTCCGGCTACCATTCAGGGAAGCCCCGCAGCTGGGCGACTCCCGCGGGAAGGCGCTCCAGGTACTCCGTTCTATGCAGCGTCGGTTTCAACGGGATGAGTCGTTGAGGAACGCGTACCAACATTTCATGCAGGAGTACGAGCAGCTGGGGCACATGCAGAGGACGAAACTGACCACCTCGGAACCAGTCTGCTTCTTGCCGCACCATGGAGTCATAAAAGAATCGAGCACGACAACGAAGTTACGGGTTGTCTTTAACGGCTCCATGACGACATCTTCGGGTAAGTCGCTTAATGACTACCTCTATACCGGTCAGAATCTCCTCCCCCCGCTGTTCGATGTGCTGCTCCGGTGGCGACGACACGCAGTAGCCTTTACTGCGGACGTCGAAAAGATGTTTCGCCAGATCCAGATCCATCCTGAGGACCGGCGTTGGCAACAGATCCTGTGGAGCTGTAACGAAGGGGGAGCAATTGTTACGTATCAGCTTAATACGTTAACGTATGGGATGGTCTGTGCACCGTACCTGGCCACACGATGCATTAAGCAACTGGCAATCGATGAAGTACTGCACCTCCCAGCAGCTTCAGCTGTCCTGATGCGGGACATATACATGGACGACGTCTTGACAGGAGCATCCACCGTTGAGGGAGCACGCCGGTTGCAGCAGGAGCTAAACGAACTCCTCACGGCGGGCGGGTTCATCCTCAGGAAATGGGCATGCAACATCCACGATCTCGTAGATGGTATCGAGGGTCCGGGCAGTCCCATAACGTTGGAAGCCGAGTCCTCCCACGGCGTACTCGGACTACAGTGGCTGCCCAGCACTGTTTTCAGGTGACTGTGGCAGCGTCACCGCACCTAGCCACCACTCGACGTTCGGTGCTCAGCAGGACAGCGCAGTTGTTCGACCCGATGGGATGGCTGGCTCCCGTTACAGTGGCCGCGAAGATCCGGATCCAGGCACTGTGGCTTCTCAAGGCTGACTGGGACTCACCACTTCCGGCCCGGGAGGAGGCGCAATGGCGCCGGTTCATGGAGGCGCTGCCAGAGCTGGACGGCGTGAGGATACCTCGGTGGCTCCACGGGTTCGCAGACGCTTCTCAGCTCGCCTACGCTGCCGTGGTGTATGTGCGCACCGTCAACGCTGAAGGAGAGGGTCGAGTCATCCTGGGTGCAGCCAAAACCAAAGTGGCACCCCTGAAGAAGGTCACGCTGCCTCGGTTGGAGCTCAGCGCTGCGTGCCTGCTCGCGCGGCTGACCCACCACATGACCAAGGTACTGGAGTGGGACGACATCAAGGTGCACCTCTGGACGGACTCGTTGGTCACCCTCAGCTGGATCAGAGGTCATCCGAGTCAGTGGAGGACCTACGTCGCCAATCGCGTAGCGGAGATCCAGGGATTACTGCCGCAGGCGAGGTGGCACTACGTGAAGGGCGTAGAAAATCCGGCAGACTGCGCTTCTCGTGGTCTGGCCCCGGAGGAGCTGCGTGACTTCTCCCTTTGGTGGACTGGCCCTCGCTGGTTAGCTCCTGACGGCTCCTGGCCGTCGGCCGACCCCGGTCTGGAGGAAGGCACCCAGGAGGAGAGAGTGCGGAGCCACCACAGCCAGAAGACGCCTACATCGGAGATAACAGCGTACTGCCTGAGGTTCTCCAAATTTCAGCGGCTATGCAGGGTCACGGCTTGGTGTTTCCGCTGGCTGCGGTCATCGATTGGACGAGGATCTCCTCATCTGACCGCTGAGGAAGTGCTGACTGCGAGGACGAGACTCGTACGAGCAGTGCAGTTGGCCGCTTTTCCGTCGGAGATCAGCTGCTTACGCCAGAAAAGGAGGCTCCCCGCCAAGAGCCGGCTGATCAAATTCGCTCCTTTTTTAGATGGTCCTGGAGTCCTACGACTAGGGGGCCGTCTCCAGCGTGCGGCACTTCCCTACGAACGAACTCATCCTCTGATCCTGCCGGACGAGGCACCTATGGCGCTGCTGTGGGCTGAGGATGTGCATCGAAGGACGCTGCATGGAGGAGTCCAGCTCACGTTGGCCACACTACGCCAAGAATGTTGGATCCTTCGAGGTCGTGCCGTCGTCAAGGGTTGCATCAACCGTTGCCACCGTTGCGTCCGCTGGAGAGGACGTACGCTGGAGCAGCTGATGGGCAGCCTTCCACCAGCCAGGGTCACGCCAACGCGGCCGTTCCTAAAAACAGGGGTGGATTACGCAGGGCCAATCTTGGTTCGCACCGGTCGAGGGCGGGAAAAGAATGCGAAAAGGGGTATATCGCGCTCTTCGTTTGCCTTGCGACGCGAGCCCTTCACCTTGAGCTGGTGTCCGACGGTAGCACCACAACTTTTTTAGCCGCTCTGACGCGGTTCACATCACGTCGCGGCGTATGCGCGGAATTGTACAGCGATTGCGGCACGGTTTTCGTCGGGGCGGATCGCGAACTACGCGACCTTGTATGTACCGCCGATACGAATAACCGCGACATTTTCGACGCGATCACCGCCAAGGGAATTGAATGGAAATTCAATCCCCCCTCAGCCCCCCATTTCGGCGGAATATGGGAGGCTGCGGTAAAATCTGTAAAGCACCACCTCCGTAGGCAGATAGGTGAGCAACGACTCACCTTTGAAGAGCTGACCACACTCTTGGCAGGCATCGAGGCTTGCCTGAACTCTCGGCCACTCCAGCCACTGACGGACGACCCCGATGATCTGGAAGCGCTGACACCGGGTCACTTCCTCGTAGGCGGCCCCATCACTGCACTACCTGAGGCCGTTCTAGACGAACTTCCGGTCAACCGGTTGTCGCGATGGCAACTGGTGCAACAGCTCCAGCAGCACTTCTGGCGTCGGTGGTCGAAAGAATACCTCAACACGTTGCAGACGCGAGGCAAGTGGCACGAACCACGAGTCACTGTCGAGGTCGGTGCGTTGTGTCTCATTAAAAGCGAACTATTGCCGCCCAACCGCTGGCCATTGGCTAGGGTTGTTGAGATACACGCCGGCCCCGACGGTCTCGTAAGAGTGGTCACGCTTAAGACCACCAGCTCGCGACTGCAACGACCAATAAACAAGGTTGTAGTGCTACCTAACCAACAAACCGCACGTTGAGGTCAAAATTTTATAATTATGTATTATAGGCACTCTATTAAGTTATTATTCTGTTTCGTTTTGACCGCGTTTAATTATAAGATTTTTCTTACCTGCGTTGCATTGCGTAGGTCAGTGTACTAATACCACATTCTTGCAGAGGTTATCCGACTTCACCGACGCACGTACACTGACACACTCCGCGGCAAAACATCTGACGTCGACGGTTCGCTCTCTCACTACTACCTGCTACGCACTTCGCCCGGCGACCGACACATTGCGTCGCAATAACCGCTTTCGTTGTACCTTCGTCAATTACACTGACGAGGCGGGCGGGAATGTTCAGGATAGAGCGAGCGGGTCGACAGCGTCAAAAGGACGAGAGCGAGACAAGCAAACGCTCGTCTCCGTAGAGGTACAGCGTAGGCCATCTACCACCGAAATTACTTATTTCGGTGCGTGACGTCACGCCGAATCGGCGATTCCTCTGCGGCGACGGGCCGTTGCTTCGCGCTCGCTCCCACCTGTTCCGAACTAATCGTCACCGCGCTCGGTCACGCATCAGCAGTAGTTCTCTCTCTCGCGCTCGTTACCGTGCTCGGTACGAACGTCTTTCTCAAACCCTTTTCACGAGACCGCGCTCGGTCTAAAGATAAACTCGCGATCTCGCGCAAGACTAGACCGGCGGACTAGTCTTATAGTTTATTTAGTGATTAAGGATAATTAAGTACATAACCGTTAGTTCATAAGTTAGTATTAGATCGTTTATTTTGTGCGTGTTGTACATACCGTCGACATTGCGGAGGTCGCAGCAACGGCCACGTTTAAAATAAAACTCTCTTTACGTTAAAACCGAAATACGGCGTGCTCGCGTATTTCGCGATACATGTTTGCTTAAACACAAAGTTATAAACAATTAACTTTGCACGCGTTTGTGAACTTTTGAGGTCGTTTTATTAGTAGTTTTCTTTGCTTACAATTAGTTGATTGCACCTTGGTGGGTACATTTTAAAATTATATAAAAAACAGCCGCAACTCCTTCTTTTAACATTTTTAAAAAAATTTTTTTATCTTATTAGGAATTTGTTTTAGTTAGGAGTCACATTCATCAACAAAAATAGATAAGTATACGTTACTATTTATATTTTCCCATATAATTGCAATTAGAATTACGGTTTTAATTATGTCTAATTTTTCTTTGAATATAGCAACGCAGAGCAGCATATAAAGCCGCGTGGGTGTCAGCGGCATCGAAATTTTTGGACAATGTAAAATCAATATTAGCAGATACAAGGATGACTTCAAAACAAAGATAAGTGTATAGTTACATTGATATTTTATTCTGTACTTTGTGATCATGACTTTAACTAATTGTTTGTTATTTTTTGTTTTAGAAAGGCAGGGGATCATTCCAAACCGTGTGCCAGCAAGGATAGAATTTTTCGACAATGCAACAGCATTGGTAACAGATTCAAGAATAACTTAAAACAAAGATAAGTGTGTAGGTGCATTATTATTTTATTCTGTACTTTGTGAACATGACTTTAACTAATTGTATGTTTTTTTTTGTTTTAGAAAGGCAGGTGATCATTCAAAACCGTGTGTGTGCCAGCAAGGATAGAATTTTTCGACAATGCAACAGCATTGTTAACAGATTCAAGAATAACTTAAAACAAAAGATAAGTGTGTAGGTGCATTATTATTTTATTCTGTACTTTGTGATCATGACTTTAACTAATTGTTTGTTTTTTTTTTGTTTTAGAAAGGCAGAGGACCATTCAAAATCGATTTGCGTAACCACAGATACTTATTGTATAAAAAATGTTTGAGAAACTTTTAAAATATATCAGAACACATGTATTTCAGAACACAAATAAAACATTTTATATTGCAGTTTCAGATCTGTACATTATTTTTCTCAATATAAGAACGCTTATATATTACATAGTACATGTTCGGGAATCCGTTACCGTTACGTTCAAAATCAAAACGCGACCGTTTACTAGCAAACGAACGTCCCGCGCTCCCCTTGCTTCTCTACCTCGCACCCGCTAGCGCGAAGGTGAGAATCGGCAAGGTGAGCTCAGTTCGAATTGAGCCTTTCATACGTGAAACACATCATGTCGTTAACCACTCGCCATCAGATTCGAGCTCATTAACCATTACCTCCACGAGGCCGCAGTAAACGGTTATACATTGCGAAACCGTTACAATTAAAAGTCGCTATTAGGTATTAGGAATTTCCTGGAACCCTTCCACGTAAACAAGCTCCATGGAACACGGGTTTCGAAGCGCGGCGTAATGTCAATAATCGCTCGTTTGTTCGATCCATTGGGATTAGTCTCGCCAGTCGTAGTCAGAGCAAAGATATTATTGCAAAAATTATGGCTCGCAAAAGTCGAATGGGACGAACCCTTGTCTATCGAAATGCAGAGCGAATGGGAAAAATATTACGCGTCCTTACCTTCATTAAACGAAGTCTCGATTCCGCGCTGGACCTTCCAAAGTTCAGATACGATGCAATACTCCTTGCATGGGTTTGCCGACGCCTCGATGCATGCGTACGCCGCCGTTGTATACAGCCGCATAGTCTCCGTAGACGGTGTTGTCTCCATCTCCTTGCTCATGGCGAAAACCAAAGTCGCACCCGTCAAAACAATGAGCATACCGCGGTTGGAATTATCGGCTGCTCTCCTCCTGGCTCGATTAATGTCTTCCGTCCGAACAAGTCTCGCCCGGCCCGAAGCTGAATGCCACTGCTGGACTGACTCCACTATTGCACTCGCGTGGTTAAGCAAATCACCGTCCCAATGGCAAACGTTCGTCGCCAATCGCGTTGCCAAAGTACAAGAATTGCTACCCGACGCCGCATGGCAACACGTTTCCACAATGGAAAATCCAGCAGACTGCGCGTCACGCGGTTTAGAGTACGCGCACAGTGGATCCGTTTTCGTCCGATTCGGCCGGCGTTCGACGTTGTGTCTCTTTTTCGCACGCTTGGAAAAAGAGACAGATGCGTCGGACGTCGACCGAATCGGACGAAAACGGATCCACTGTGCGCGTACCCTTAAGCAGTGCGCATACCGAGTTTTTGCCTGTCAGACTTCTAATATAGTATTGGGCTTTTGTATCTTACGCGCATACCGAGCTTTCCGGCAAGTTCCCTTTAGCATACTTGGTTTTGGTAGGATCCGGAGTTTCAGCTCGAATTTCGACCTGGCTTTTCGAGAGAGGGTCGAGAGTCCCTGCTGTGCATGGCACAAAAAAAAAGGTTGCAGGAGGGAGCTCCACAGCTCCTTACGTAAACTATCGTTATCTCTCTTCTACAACATCATGGAGATAGGAAACGTTCCTGCCACTTGGTGAAACAGCATCACACATCCTTATATTTTATACATAAATTATACATATAAAATTCTTCTTAAATAATTTATCATTTCATACGCAAATGTAATTTCTTAATGAAAACATATTAGAAATATCTTTGTTCAGCAAATTTTACCACCGGTTGAAGTGTGAAAAAATAAAAAAAAAATGTGGTCGTATTCTACGATTTCTTCCTGTTTAAAATTCCGTTTTTTAATTCACGGAGCCTCAAAAATTTAAAAAAATTTCAGTTTGTCGGAATTGTAGAGAAAATACTAAAAGTTCCATTTTACAATTTTTTTTTATGTGGGCTTATACTGAAAATGTAGAAGACACTTTTCGTAGATCAGTATCAATTAAACATATTCTGAAAATTTCATCAAAATCGGTGAACGTTGCAATGAGGTAAAAATATGCAGCGTTCAGCAAGACCAATCAGCGCATTTCTTCTGCATGGAAATGGAAGTGTCCAGCCGAACTTCCAAAAAAGGGAAACGCGAACGGTTCAATCCGGGCCTTACAACATCGGAAGGGTTTTATCAATCGAACCCGCTTGTTTAGATAATTCAGTCGCATCGTAACAATAGCTATTTTAAATAAACAAAGCCATTTGCCTGACAGAAAACTAGTGTTGAGGCTTACTTGCCAGGCACTTGTCCGGCTCTAGCAAAGGCATCTCGGATTTTGGGAACCCCTAGGGTTTGGGTAGCAGACGTCACGCTGTGCCTTTCTTCGTCGAGCATCTCGAACCCTCTTAATTGACGTTCCGGCTCCAAAAACTCGGTATGCACTAGCAAAACGGTGTCAGGTATCTCCGGCTTGCCGGAGACTCCGGTATGCGCAGTCCTTTAGACGGCGCCGAATTGTTGTCACACAAATTGTGGTGGGGAGGACCAGCGTGGCTCCGGCTTCCGCGAACGCATTGGCCCGTGCAGCCAGCGATCCGAGACACAACTCACGCGCCAGAAAAACGCCAGCATAACACTATGCACCTCTGTGTTGACACGGTGAAACGACCGTGCCCGATCGCCTCTCGGTTTTCCTCGTGGCCTAAGATGTTACGCGTCACTGCGTACATAAAACGGTGGCCCACGATGCTCTCCAACCCCAGGAAATCCGCGCAGCCAAGACCTGCTGGATACGCAAAATGCAGCGCGATGCATTTCAGCCGGAGATTGATTCCCTCTCAAAAGAGCGTCGCGTAGCGAGCTCCAGCGCGATCGCGTCTCTTAATCCGTTTCTGGACAGCGAAGGAGTGCTTCGCGTCGGCGGCCGCCTCGGCAAATCCAATCTCCCGGAAAAAACCAAGCACCCAGTGCTCCTGAAATCGCACCCTATCCTCGCGCTCATTATCTCGTACCACCACCTGATAACCTTGCACGGTGGATCGTCCCTAACGTTAATGTCCATGCGAGATGAGTATTGGATCCTGCGGGCACGAACAACGATCCGCGCGGTACTGCACCGTTGCGTGGCGTGCGCGCGCGAAAACGCGATCGTACCGACGGAGCTCATGGGCGAGTTACCAAGTATCCGCACAAATCGTACGGCCCGCGCCTTTGTACACACCGGCGTGGACTACGCGGGTCCCATACTCGTGCGCAATGCCTCTGGCCGCGGTCAAAAATCGCATAAGGCCTACATTGCAATATTTATCTGCATGACTACCAAAGCGATACATATAGAGCTGGTGCACGACTATGGGTCCGCTGCCTTTATCGCGGCCTTCCAACGATTCTCGTCAAGAAGAGGCCTCCCCTCAAACATGTACTCTGATAACGGCACGACATTTCAAGGAGCCGAGCGAGAATTGTCTACCGCCCACCGTCGGGCTGTGCGCTCTAGCCACCGCCGCCATAGAATGGCATTTCATCCCCCCCGCCGCTCCCCATTTCGGAGGATTATGGGAAGCTGGGGTACGCAGCGTGAAGCACCACTTAAAGAGATGCATTGGACGACATACGTTGACCGCTGAGGAATTAACAACGGCCCTATGCCGGATCGAGGCATGCCTAAATTCCCGTTAATCGGCGCCCCATTAATTGCAACACCGGAGCCGAGCGTCTTAGAATTGAACGAGCATCGATTGTCTCGATGGCAGCTCATCCAACGAATAACGGAGGCATTCTGGCGATCGTGGAAGCAGAATTACCTCCAGACCCTCCAACAGCGCCCTAAATGGCGCAGCGCGCAACGCCTCGCGAAAGTTGGACAAATAGTCCTGTTGCGCCGCGACCAAGCGCCCCCTTGTCAGTGGGAATTGGGACGCATCACCGCCTGTCATCCGGGCGACGACGGGCTCACCCGCGTCGTGACCGTCCAAACCAGCCGAGCATCTTACCGGCGCGGCGCGCGCTCAGCAAAATTTGTTTTCTCCCGGTGGACATAAACCGGGAAAATTAACAGCACTGCGTCACGGCGGGCGGCGACTCTGCGTGAATCACGAGCGGAGCCCTCGGCTCACGTTAGGTTAAGTTAGGTTAAGTTAGGTTACGAACAAATGTACATAGCGTCACAATTTATGCGTTAAGATTTTTTTTTTTTCGAAGACACTCTTCGAGGCGGGCGGAATGTTCGGGAATCCGTTACCGTTACGTTCAAAATCAAAACGCGACCGTTTACTAGCAAACGAACGTCCCGCGCTCCCCTTGCTTCTCTACCTCGCACCCGCTAGCGCGAAGGTGAGAATCGGCAAGGTGAGCTCAGTTCGAATTGAGCCTTCCATACGTGAAACACATCATATCGTTAACCACTCGCCATCAGATTCGAGCTCATTAACCATTACCTCTGTTGTATTTGTAATAAACTGGTTTATTGCACTTAATAAAAATAGATATTCAATAACCTATTTGTAACGTGGTGGTATAAAGGATTAACTTATATAATTGTAACGGTGGTGTATTCGACCATTACCGGCCATGTTCTATGCGGATCTGCGGCGTCGGTCTCGATCTAAGCGCGTGGTCGCGGGACATCGGTAGATGGCGGCGGCGGCGCAGTACGCAAGCGCGCAGTCTAACTGCCGATTCGAACTACATTAAACACGGACATAACAACCTCCACGAGGCCGCAGTAAACGGTTATACATTGCGAAACCGTTACAATTAAAAGTCGCTGACAATAACGAATAAATTTGTGACAATCAAAGCAGTGTTCAGTGTCCGTTTATTTGGGCTCCGGTGGTTTGGGACAGTTATCTTTTCCACACGTCCGCTAACCAGCAACCGAAACAGTACACCTATAAAAAGGTAAAGAGGCATGGAAATGTGCATTTTCTTCGAATTGTTGGAGATTTCCAATTTTTTTCAACATGTTTGCATAAACCGAAAAATCTGAAAAAAATCCCAGTCATGTGTGCCATTAGGTAGAATATTCATGAATTTTTTCATAATTGTTTGTTGAGGATGGTTTGACTAAAAATCAATTTAGTTTAGAGGCCCTTTGGACCATCTTATCTGTTTATACTTTAAAAGTCAACAAAAAAAATTATTTGAAAAATACTAAACATATTTAAGCAAACATAATTAAACTTGGGTTTTAAAAGAAAATTTTAGTCTAAATTTCGCTTCAATATCTTCTTTAGATCAAAAGTTATAGCAAAATGTGTGCCGCGCCGCGCCGCGCCGTGTTTTGAATGCGCGACCTCCAGATTGCGACTCGTGCGTCCGAAACTTCGAATTTCGGAAGAACACATCGAGTCGAATAGGCAGCTCATATGAACAGAGTAGAGGTATGCTTGTGTGTGTAGCGCGCGTGCAACCGAACAGGCACTCACACTGGCAGAGTAGGGGTCCGTTCGTGTAGCGCGTGCGCAGTAGAAGCAACGTAAGACGACGATAGTACGTCGGAGTGGGGGGCCGGAGTCGGCTCAGCGAGCGGAGGGGAAAAAACCCACGGCCCACGATTCTGACATCACTGGAATCAGGGAATCTCACTGCCGTGTAGCCTCGGAGGTATCGGAAGGTGGAGCAGCCTTGAAATGGTTCGGAGAGCAAACTTCTGTAAAACGATTCTGCTCGTTGCCGAACAGCCTCGAGTGGCCTCGAGTCGGTGTCGAACTGGCGACTTATGTCCGCTCCCACTGCTTTTCACCTGCGAGAGCGCGCCTCAACGCGGTGGCCGCCTAGCGATGGTGGCGCGAAGCTGCGTGTAGCAAGTTGGAGCGGTGCGGCGGGATCGGCGGGGAAGTCTCGCGTCAGAGGCGTATGTAACCGTCACAACTTTAAACACACGAACATTCGCGCGCATTAATTCATTTAACACAATACACTGAATACACTGATAAATTTATTATTTCGAACTGGTAAATATTTCTAACAATTCCTTTTACCAACGATGTCGACAAGCACTCCATTGACTATCTTACCACCTAATTTTTTACAGTGTAGTCTTGATCTACACGGATCCCCTCGGGTCCGTTCTCCGACATAGATCGTGTAGGGCACTGATGGGCACGGTAGGGACCCCTGAGTCAGTGCAGTGTGATGTCGCCCTAATCGAAACGGTCGCCATCTTGTTAATTACTAGACATGGTACCGCGCGTATTCGAACAAGCACACATTCTACAAAGATAATTTTTTTCACTCGAGGAGGGAAAATAACATGAAAGGAAGACCATCTGCAACCCATAAAGGAACGGGAACAGTTTGACGGGATTAAGACCCCTTAAATTTAAATGAAAAACAGCAAAGGAAAGCAGACCCGAGGACAACTCTCCAGCTCCCTTCAAGGACTTCGAGTCGTAAATTTGTCGTCCTAAACAAGGGACCTTTTTAGGAGGAATCGAAGACGCGAGGACAGCTCTCCAACTCTCGTCAAGGACATTGACTCATAAATTTTCCGTCCCAAACAAAGGACCTTTTTAGAAGGAATCGAGCAGCGACGGTCAAGTACGCGTCACGTTGAGTACACGTGCACACTCCGGGACAGTTTCCCTTTGGGCCACCCCTACGAGGCCTTACGCACTGAGCGTGGGAAATTTGGGACGCCCACGACATCTTCCCCCGCAAGACTGCTACGCGACATCGACTTAGGGGAGGAGACTACCCTCTTGATTGGACCTCACGACGCACAGTGGTGCCATTCGGCCAAAAAGCGGAAAAAAATCCGTAAAAACCAAACTACTCAACAAAACTGAATGAAAATTTGTGGAAAGCATGTTACAGGTACAACGCTTATTTGGCAAAAAAAAAATTTTGAAAAAGTTGGTAAACATTAACTAAAATGGGCTAATTGGAAACCTCTGCATTACGCTCATTATTTATTTCTGGAGGCATACAACAAATTCTTTAATAGATTTTGTTCTGGCAGTGATCGTTTTGGTAATGTGTAATATTGAACTAACAGTGTTTAAAAAATCTCGGCCACCTTCGGCCAATTTTCGCTGCAATTGCAGCAATAACTTTCCTTGTCATAGATGTTTGAACTAGCCCAATCTAGGGAAAAATATGATAGCATCAATATGATTGGTTCTATTTGCGTAAATATTTATACTCCAGGGTTTTTGAGGTCGTTAATTATAAATTTGAAGTGAAAATTTCGAGAAACAAAATGGTTGATCCAATAATTAACAATACAACAAGATAAAAAAATTTTTTTTGTTTGCGATAGTAATTTTAAACTATGCGTTTTGTAGATCTATATTATTTATACGTGCTGAAAATTTCATTGAAATCGGTTAACGCAGAAAAAAACGAGACGGATCGAAAGATGTACCGTAAAAGACGCAAATACTGTGGATTTTAGGCAGACTACGATTTTAACCACTTTTAACCGCTGTAGCTCGTATGTATGTCAATTGATTTCGATGAAATTTCCGCATGTATATATAGAGTATATAGGTATATATACATATATCTAACATAGATCTACAAAACGCATATATTTTTAATTTTCTTTACGGGTTCTAATAAAAAAAATTTTATTATTGCTATTTTTTTCAAAATTTTTTTGCACATTATTTAGTAAACAAATACTTCTAATTGCTCATAAAAAATCGGATCGTTTGGCAAAAATTTAAAAAAGTTATTCTGTTTTAAAGGGCGTACGAAGACTTACGCGACTGACTATCGTTAGAAAAAAATAGTCTCAGTGCCGAGTTCGCACGAGTTCGCGGCCGAAACTTGCAGGATATGTACTTGAAAGTATGTTGCACAATTACAAGAAGTTTCATCTTGACGGTTTTTAACGTAAAAAAGTTATGTCAAATTACACGTGAAGTCTCTTATTCAAAATACCTCTTTTTTCAATCTGTGTTTTAGGTAAACAAATGATTCTGACATTAACTTTATCTACGTTAAATAATTCGTCTATTATAAACATAATCAAATTATAATATTGTTCACGTGTTCTAATGTTTTAGATTCTTGTGGCTGCGTTTGTATGTAGACGCATTTATAAGCCCAAATCGCAGGTTTCCTGTTTCCTAACTTTTATGTCATAATATTCCAAGAAATAATTGGTATTTATAAAAAATTTTTGTTGGTTTAAATACTCCAACTATCTAATAAATGAAATTGTAATGAAAAATCTATATACCTAACATTCGAAAAATTGATTTTTTTCCGCGTTCGAACCACTGTGCGACGCCCCACCAAAGACGCATCCTGGAACCAGAGGTCCGATAAAAGGAACAAAGTAAAAGGCAGCAAGGACTCTCTCCCGTACATTTTCGTTGTCAACAGATCAACCTATTTGAAATACAGAGAAAGTTTTCTAACTAATTACATTTTAACATTTTTCTCATTAATTCCCTTCCCATATAGAGCCGCGTTCGGAGTTTAGTACCTTAGTACTTTAAGGCGTTTGAATCCCTGCCGCGAAATTGATAAATTTAACCGGTTGTGCCATCTGCAGGCAAGTTTCGTCATTTCGCGAATTAGACGTACATAACAGCAGAGATATTGTGCTCTTTTCACGCGCATGCGCGACCAAAGACAGGACCGTATCTACGACTTTTTGTAGGCAAAGTAGTGGGGAACTATTACTGGTACGAAAGTGCTATAACTATGTATTATATGTGTACATATGTATATATAAAATTTTAATATATATATATGTATATATATATATACACACACACACATACACATGTTATGCATTCATTTTTCAAAAATAAATCATAACAAAATTTGCGAAATTATGTGGGGTGACGAAGGTACTCCATTTTGGCCAAACGTTTTACGTTACTGACGCTAAAATCTTGGCGCATGCGCGTGAAAAGAGCACAATATCTCTGCACTGCTCTGAGTTGCCTGCTTCTCCCACCAACCTCGTCGGCTATGGAAGGACGTATGGGGGGGGGGGGGGGCGAAGGCACTGGGAGGCACGAGGCACCGCTGCGCAGCGAAGGTGCTCGCTGCACGAAAGAGTAGTTGATGGGGGCAGTGATGCCGAAATCGTGGTACTGCGGTACTAAGCCGTGGAACTAGACTCCCCCACTACGACCTACTGTTGCCCCTACAGCAGTGATGCCGAAATCGTGGTACTGTGGTACTAAGCCGTGGAACTAGACTCCCCCACTACGACCTACTGTTGCCCCTACAGTCTTTCTCCAACGCGCTCGCGCGCTACACGCGCTAGTATATAGTCTACTATATAGTAGAGGTACGCTAGTACGTGTAGCGCGCGAGCGCGTTGGAAAAGGACTGTAGGGGCAACAGTAGGTCGTAGTGGGGAGGTCTAGTTCCACGGCTTAGTACCACACTACCACGATTTGGCATCACTGGATGGGGGAAGCTCCGCGGATCCTTCTTGACTGCGGCAGTCAACAATGCCCATCGCTGGTGTAGGGCTACTATCTTATTTTTTGTGACCTCACCGACCGGCGCGGAACATACAAAAGGACAGCGCGGCCGAATACTTACCTGCATACCGTCAATTAAACCACTAAATACAGTTGTAAATTTGATCGTGTTTAGTGTAATTTTGCGGGATTTTTTGCGTTGCGGAGCTGCGGTAGGATCGAGGAAATGTAGAATTCGTTAGACTCGACGGAACGATAACGTGGAAAATGAACGTGTACCATCGTTTCAAAATTACTTCTTATATTTCAATAATCCGATCCGTTACTTAACGTACATCGAAAGAAACATCGAGTGCAAAGGGTTTGCTTATCATACTAGCCTCGTTATAGGACTGACTTGGTTTGCCACAGAACACCGAAAGCGTTACATACAACGTCCCCCCCCCCCCTCTCTCTCTCTCTCATTCTTTCTCTCTCTCGTCTCACATCTTCATTTCCGGTGAGGACGAGAGGCATCTCTTCGTCAACGGAACTGGCATTGTATTCCCGACGCATTTGCACGAAATTCACGACACGATCCATCGGTATACACTCGCACGCACACGTACACGCACACACTGAATCGCATCTCATTCTTTCCCCACGTACTTACACGTACATACATCAAAAGATTTCATCTTTTCCAACTCCCCCTCAACTCGTGTTAACCCTCGGACGGCTACTTTGAATCAGGATTTCGAGCAAAAAAAAAACAACAAAAAAAAACAGCAAATGCTTCACGTATCGCTGCGTCATGTACGGAAAGAAATGTGAACAGAAAAATACGGACGTGTGATCACGGCCAGCCGTGCGCGCTCGCAAGTTAATATGTAGTACTTTGAAGGATGCGGTCACGTGATAAGTGACTTCGTTCGCGTTGCCTCTTCCAGCACACCCTTGGCACAATATCTAGACGATTCGTAGAATTACTTCTTATACCCATCACTACGGTGTGACATATATATATATATATATATATATATATATATATATATTATATATATATATTATATATATATATATATTAATATACATAATTTTCGTTCGAATGTAATCATCGGAAGCGTTTTATGCCTCGATAAAGGAACAAGTTTCCTCGCATTTTTGGAATAGTCGATCGATGTCCAAGTGCGGAGATCCGGAATTTTCGTTCGACACTTCCCAACAAAAAATCGCATCGGTTCGATCCGAAAACTATATATTACCGAACCCAGTGTGAAGTAAACCCAAAAAAAAAATAATCAAAGGGATCGCTTTACAGATAAAACATCGCTTTATTATCCTTCAAGCAACGAACATGTTTACGTCTGTGGACACCGTACAAAAAGAAAGTTCAGGGAGAGTTTCGGCTGCGGGGAACCCGGCCGTGTCAAAGTGTTATGCAGCGTGGAAGAAAAGAAAATAAAATGGTTGTTGTCGGCCTGCCGAAGGTTAAAGTGTCGTGCCGAAATGTTTGCTCGAAAACACGTTTATACGATCGTGCGTGTTTATAATGCCCATCGGTAAACACGTTCCTCGTCGGAAGCGGTCGGGGAACATCGTCGGGGAGGAAAAAAAAGAAAAGAAAATCGGCTCTCATGTGACACACGTATATGTAATAGGAATGCTTTGAACGAAATGATTTATAAACGGAAACCCGGGGGATGCGGCGTGGCGGTGTGGGGCTTTTGTGCAAGCGCAAGTAAAACACAAATCGCAATCTCGTTCGGATAATACAAGATGCACCACAGCAACGAATCCTGACCACGGCATAAAACGATCGATAATACGCACGCTTTCGAATCGTGGATCGGCCAGCATTTTCGAACAGTTTACCGTTTCGCTCGTGTCGCTCCAAGTTTTTACCGTTAGTTTTGTGAAACTGTTTACGAAAATTGACGGACACGCGGCTTCCATTGCCGCGAGCTGATGACAGTGACGGTAGACTTCGAGCGGACACCTCGATCGAAGGATCGATAATGCGAAATAGTTTTTTGGAAGAACTGTTCTTTTCCCGACGCGACGCTGCGGTTGCTCTCCCGATCAAGCACGGTGATACGATCGAAGTCTGGCGGAGCTTTGCCACGCTAATCGGCAGTAGCAATTTTTGCACAGGAAATCGCCACTCCCCAAGCTGAAAGTAACAAAACCGCCTGGACGCTGCGACGTCGACGTTAATACCGAGTTTCACCGGGTGAACGAATTCTCTCGACGCGACGCGACGCGACGTGACGCCACGCCACGATTCGAGCCCGTCGACATACATTCAGCATCAGATAATAACACTTCCGTAAACTACTATTAAGACTCACTACCGTTAACGATATATAAATACAATCGAGAAATAAATAATGCTCATTTGTAACGTTCGCTAATACAGTTTTTTCTTTTTTTTGTTTTTTCTTTTTGGTCGCGCACGAGCAGGGAGAGGTTTCCCTAGGGAATTTACAATCAGATATACATACATGACCGTTCGCGGGATACCACTGCTCCTCTCGGATCGAGAAACGTATCTTCTGCCCATGCGCATCGCTATCACATTTATAAATTAGACTTCGGATCCCTTGGATCGGCAACAATCACTGGTTCACACATCGTCAACACGGAAACAGGCTTTTAACGCGCTGGCTACCTTTTTTCAGACGTTACTAATAGTCTAATTCTAATTTGTTCGATCACCTTCGAGGACGTTCCGATGCGTTTTCAAATTGTCTCTATGAAAAAATTATAGATGGTGAACCACGAATTGTGATCAGTATAGATGACTCTGTTATTAGTAGTCCGATCGAAAATATTTTTATCGGTTATAGCATGGTTTCAACTGAGATTTCACGTGATGATAGCAAATTTTTTGTCAACTCTTTTTTTTCCATGATTTTTCAAGGTCACTTTCAATGTTTCGCAAATACACCTATAATTGTTTTACACCTATCTGTTAGAGGGTTTCAAGACGAATTCGGCAAGTATCATAACATAACACGTTAAAATTCTAGGTGACCTTGAAAAATCACGAAAAAAAGTAGTTTACAAAAAATTTTCTATAATCACGTGAACTGCTAATAACAGTGTAATCTCTACTGGCCACGATTAACAGAGTGCAGTAACTTCTCGAGTTACGACCATTCGCACTTATACGACCAAAAAATTTCATAAACAAATTTTAAAAATGTATCAATTTTTTATAGTTTTCGTCAAATATATATCATATACCATATATATCATATTATTTGTGTATGCAATTATTTACTTATATGTAGTTGATAATTAAAAATCAGAAATAAAAGCGGAAACGAACCCCGTCGTAAGTCGAAAAGTGACTGTAATCTCTACTGGTCACGATTCGTGGTTCACCCTGTAGAACGGTAGAATATTATAATTAATTGATCGATGACACCACTGATATAGAGGGCGTGTTGCTTAACCCTTTGCGAACGAAAAGATTTTCTAGTGCGTTATACCTATTTTTCCTATATACATAGAACAAGATTACGATCTAAATGCAAGAGTCAAAACGAAGGAGAGCATGTTGCGTGTAATGAAAAGTTGTCCAGTGTTATGTGTTTGAGAGAATAACTGTTTTACAGCTTCGGTGGCAGCGTTCGTCCGCATAGGGTTAAACCTTGAGGGCACCGTTGAGGTTGAAACGTGGGTTCGGAGAGTAGCACACGAAGGTAGCGGGCGCGTTAAGAAAACGTCGAGTAGAATCGGCACGATCAACAACGGAATATAGACCACGTTGGAAGGTAACACGTGACTGGACGTATTTATGTATGTATTTTGTTCTCGTGAAGAGCCTATTCTCGCGAGCTCGTTACAATCATCGCGGCTGGCGGTCACCCGATCGACCGCCGCCGTCGACTTCGTCATTTATCTGGGTTTGATTCAGTACTCCCGCGTCCGACTCGCAGATTCAGCAAAATAATTATTAGCGCCTCCTCTCGATCCGGAACACCGACGACACAATTATTACGAAGAAAACACGTTAACGCCCTGTGCACCAAAATGGTCGCGTCGCATCCTGTACAATAGTCTCTTCAGCAGGGAGAACGATCGGAGAGATGGACAAGCATTTCACCATTATCGCGTGAAATATAGCTCGCAATAGCTATGGGAAAATGACGGTATCTATACATTTGCCATTGTGTGATATGAGAATTTTAATCTAAGGATCGCAGCGAACTCGTAGTCGCCGATCGTCGTCATCTTTGATTCGAATAAAATCTGTCTGGCATTCCCGTAAACGATATAGAACGGCCCGCGTCGGTACACGGTTCACAGGGTGTTAATTACAATGCGTCAATTAAATAGACTTCCTATTAATTCTCGTAAACATTCATAGATTTCTTTGTAACGCCACCTGCAAAACATAACCGGAAACAGCAAATTGCAGGGGTACCGGGGTATGGGTGGGGGGATATTGCGCGTTGCTGATACTATACAGTTCCCAACAATGCAATTAATTGGCGCGAAACAATATAATCGTTAAGCTTTTGGCCTATACGAGGTTCCCGAGCCCCTCGGTCACGGTTGTATAAATGTGTCCGACAAACGACCAGCTGGGGGCGTGGATATAAAAATAAATGTTTGTTCCCTAAGTTCGCCACGTTGGAACAGCGCGCAAAAGCATTGCGTTTTTCCACGTGTGCATATTTTTTTTCTCTTTTCACTGAAAGCAGCACATTTAACAACGAACGACGAACATATATGTACTCTTAACAAATATCTATTTATACATAGAAATTATATGTATACATATCCGATAAAATGAACGATTCGAAGAAAATTGTTTGAAAAATCGGGCAATCAATTAACACCGAATTATATTTACGTCTATTACTTTCAATGAAATATACAGTTGTGGATGCGAAATGCAACGCGATGTCGCGACCTTGTGCAATTTCCACGTTGTGTGCGCGCTTGTGTGTACGTTTATATACACGGTGTCCGTGCCCTCTTCTGTACAGATTACAAAAACAGTCGGAAGAAACTGAAACAGAAGCGCCTCTGCGTTCCTTTCGAGGATTCGTCTAAACAGGAAGGGCTCTGGCTCTATGATAGGTCGGAATTGTATCCGTTCTTGCAAAGCGAAACGACGGAGGCACGTTCCCAAAAACAGTCTTTAACGTGGCGTCTCTCTTCGAAAACAAAGTAATCTAATTTCGCTCGACCCCTCGACCGAGAACCGAACTGGAACTTTCCGAGAACGTGGCCCGCGTTGTTCCGACTTCCGCGGTTTTACGTATATATATATATACACGCTGCAGGTCCTCGCAAATGCTACGATCCGGTAACGACAATAATACGACGATAACAAATGTACAACCAACGAAAACTCACAGAATTGTGCTAGCCCTTCGCGCGTCGACATTTGACTGGCTCGCTCTCTCCTTTCACCATATATTTCTCTCTCTCTCTCTCTCTCTCTCTCTCTCTCTCACTCGGTTCTCAATCGTACGGACGGCTGCTCTCGTCGAAGAATTATATTATCGTTCTCTACGATTCACAGGTTCCGTCTGAAACGAGTCGCGGTGAAAATCAGTACATACTCAGCCCGACGATCGCATGGCATTATTCGTTTTTTTTTTTGTTATTTGTGAGCGCGGAGTGCCATGTGCTCTCTCAACGAAGTTATGTTTAAACGAGTCGCGGTATTGCGCGTGGTACGGCGTCGCGTACTTAAGCAGTGTCGAGTTATCGCGAAAACGATCCACCCCCCTCCTACAATCGCATCGAACGGAGCAAACTGATCTTTGAGGCTGTGAAACAAGTTGCTTCATTCTGATCGTACACACGTCACATTTTACCGGTTGAAAAAAAACCAGAGACGGGCGAATTCGCCGAACACGAATAAAAAATATACAAAACTACAAATAAATAAAACATTTTCTTTTTGTTTAATCGTTCGGCTATCGTACCGTTGTCGTTTCTTAAAATTCTCATATATATATTTATATATATATAAATTAACAATTTTCATTTAGTTTACTATTAACATTCGATTATATATATATGGTCTTTCGCTTATAATTTCTCTTACTTTAAATAAAATTATTTATATATATGTAAATAAAAATAAATATGTATAACAATGGATATATATAGGTACTGAAACAACCATAATCTAGGTAACAGGTTTCGTGCCCATCTCTGCCAGGTAACTGTCTCTCTGTCGCAGTGATAATAATACAAACGTGCCGGACGAGTCCTGTGCGTTGTGTAGTCGTGTGTCGAGAAACGAAGCGAAACATACGAAAATGATCGGTTAACTTCTAGTAAACGATTTTTGTCTCCTCGCATTCCTTAAACCCAATTTACATAAGTCTCTCTCTCATACACATACATACTCGGCGCGCGTATCAGCCAATGCTGATCTGTCATTATTACATAGAGTCCTGTTTTTCTTTTTCCCTAACGTCAACACGTTTCTCCGTTTTATCCTGTCTAATGTTATTCTCGTGCGGCTTTTACAACGTTACTAGGAATTATATTCATTACAAAGTATATTCATCATGGCCGACAGATATGACGATTGCTTCACACACGAAAGAGGAGCCGGTGACTGATCTCGCGATCTCGAGAAGGCCTTCGTGAAGCATTTATTTTCTTCCTTCTCTCTCTCGTCCCCCATTTAAAATATCTTTACCCAACACTGTGCACAGGCGTCTTTTACTTCACGACATGCAGAGCTTGTTTCGTCGTTACATGTTCTTCCTCCTCCTCCTCCTCCTCCTCCACCTCCACCTCCTTCTCTCCGCTCTATCACCCTTTTTTTGTGTGTAGCGACACACTTTTTTTTGTTAATTTTTCTCGCCGCCTCGTACGACCTCCCAACATCTGTTTCAGACCCAGGATAAATACCCGATGATCGTTCCTTTTCAGCGACGTTGGTCCCTTTTTGCGTGTGTACTCATTCGATATCGTTAATCTGCGAATTTATACGCAGCGATTTTGAAAAAGCAAACCAAGATCGTTGAGAACGGAAAGAAAGACAACGGATTTTAACGTAGGTCTGAACAAGCGTAAAGAATACGACGTACGCCTAATATATATATATGTATATATGTATATATATGTTTATAAATATTCTATATACATATATACGTATATTTATAAATATACACATTCTCATCTTTTTATTTTGTAATATTCATGTATATATATGTATATATATATATATATATATATATATATATATATATGTATATATATATATATATGTATATATATATATATATATATATATATATATGTATATATTTTAAAAAAAACACGATGATATATATATATGGCGAAGTTTCCGTTTACGTCCATGCTCAGAATTCGATGAAATTTTAAAAATAGATTCTTTTTTTACTAAAATGACGATTGCCAAAAGGATTTTTGGCGACTCGAAAAAAAATTTTGTCACTCTCTATCTTACCAACAAAGTGGCACGATTACGATTTCCGTGGCCCCTCGTTTTGAAGTTATATTTGTGTTCTTGGGGTTATTTCAAGAAAAAAATGTATATATAACATGGTGTCAAATCGGCGTGGTTTAGCCGGTAAAGTAGATTTCCTGTTTTTTATAAACCTCCAAATATCTCGGAAACTATGCGAAATATGGCAAAATATCAAGAGACCTTTTTTGTAGGAAATTAAATTTCCTATAAAAAACGCTAAAATGATGTTAAAATTCCATTTTTTACGACAAACATACTAAAAATAAAATAATTTTTTTTAAAGTACTACTAGACTACTCTTGGCTACTAACGGCCGGGCCTCTCCACCCCCTCTAACGATCTAACCAAGACTCACTCTGCAAGGTAGGGAGCGAAATTGAAATGATAAAAAATTTTTTTTCGAGTCGCCAAAAATCCTTCTGGCAATCGTCATTTTAGTAAAAAAAGAACCTATTTTCAAAATTTCATCGAATTCTGAGCATGGACGTAAACGGAAACACAGCCATATATATATATATATATATATATATATATATATATATATATATATATATATAATTTTTTTTGTCTTGTTAAATGTATATATACCACTTCTTCACCTATTTACTTTACAGCATTGACGCGAGACGTCGATAGCAAGCATTTTTTTCCTTCTTCGTTTTATAACGGACAGGTGTCACGTGACATCCGGTGTACGCATAGGCGAACAACGAAACGCGTCTTAACGAATTCCTATTAACACGACTGACTAGTCATTACAAAAATCTCACGGCGAATGTTTGTTTCAGTTTGGCGGATGGGGAAGGGTCGACGCATGATAAGCAGACCTGGGCTTAGCTCGAATTCGATAGCAATTTTCCGATAAACAAGTAAAAAAAAGAAAACGTTGTGTTACCCTCGAGCCATATAATTGCGTGTGCCACTTTCCCTTTTAAACTTGCAATTCGGAAACATCCACGCTCGATTTCAAAGTTGTCGATCTTAAAGACGTCTTAAAGATGTCTGTTGTTGCACGTTGTGACGTCTTGGAGACGTCTCCGAACGGCTTCGGAACGGCTACCAAACGTCGCCTGAACGTCTTCTGTTACAAAACGGTACGTCTTTAAGACGTCTCTAGAACGTCTTTTTGACGTCTCCAAGATGTCTTTAAGACGTCTCCAAGACGTATCCAAGATGTCTCTAAGACGTATCCAAGAGGTCTCCAAGATTTTTTAAATATTTAACGTTGGTTTTAATGTTTTTTAATATTTAATGTTGGTTTTAAAAGTATTCTACAAAAGTAGCATTGATTATTACATAGCTAGGAATAAAAAAAAAGAATTAATTAAAAAAAAGTAGGTATATGATGGGGGGGCGCGAACCTAGTACTGTTGAGTGCTGACAAGAAGGTCCCCGGGGGGGGGGGGGGCACAGAGGCAAGAGGGGTCTCCAGCTAGCTCCGCCCATCCCCACCTCTGACGCTCCGGTAGTCGCCGCGTGATCACGCCGTTTCGACTGCTTACGTCACACGACTAGCTTGACTAGTGTGACTGCTTCGGCCAATAGAACGCTCTAGCCGAAATTGCGTGTGAGCCTAGCCGCGCCCCTTCCAAGCCAACCAATCGGGTGTGCATTCTTGCCTACGTCACCGCATTCCTGCCAGGGATCTTCTTGTCAGCACTCAACAGTGCACGCAGGTTGAGAGACGAGCGCCTCTCGCGCTGACCCAACTGGGCTGTTGGAAACAACGTTAATATTTTCTGATGTTATGCGCTGACGCAGTAGAATACTAATCAAGTCAACTTCATTTTCTAATTATTTCTGTGAAATGTTCAAGATTTATAACTTAGCTTTAACTTAGCTTCTCACGGAAAAAACGTCGAAAAAATCGGTTTTTATTTTTTTTAACAACGGCGCACCTCTCTTACAAATCTGAAAAAATTCATGAACGACACTTATAATAATATATCGGTAGTATAAAAATATAGAGGTGGTCAATTAAAAACTTCAATTTAAAAATCTGAAACGAATTGCAAAGTATGTATTTGGGTGCTTGACATGTGTCAGATTTTTTTCAGAATTTCTAAACATCGTTAACTAGGAAAAATAGACCAAAAACTGATTTTTCAATTTTACCCCATAGCTACCCTCCCGCTGGAGATAGAGGGTTAAAATTTTACCCAGTATGTTTTTTTTTTTTGATGCCCTATCGAATGGCCCATCACCGTTACTAGTCGGCTCAAGGGCATTTTTGACTATCTTATCCGGCTATACCCTTTTGAAACTAATTTTTTGTCATTCCAAATAATAGCAAAACTTAGAAGAAGTAGTTTAGTCATTGCACAGCAAAGTAGTCTCTTTCATAACATCTCCAAAAAATTCAAGTCATTTATTAGCCTTCAAAAACACGTCTTTAAGACGTCTAAAATGAGACGTCTCTGAGATGTATCGAAAAAGACGTCTTTATGACGTCTCACTTCAGACGTTCACACGACGTCTCCAGCAAGACGTCTAATATTAGACGTCTCTAAAACGTCAGAAAATGACGTCTTTAAGACGTCTCATTGGAGACGTTCAAACGACGTCTCCAGAAAGACGACTTTAAGACATCTTAAAGACGTCTATTCAGGACGTAAGACGTTCAGACGTAAAATAGCCGTAAAAAAGACGTCTTCAAGACGTCGCGTGCTATTTGGGATAAATGTTATTCTTAAGTGATGAATAGACAGCGCATATATTATGCATTTATGACAAAAACGAGTAGGTGTAATTTAAAATAGTGAAAACATTAGAAGAAATTACAAATACTGTTACATTATTTTCAATCTCATTAAATATATTAAGAAAGAAAATAAATTTCTATTTCTCTCCGGTTTGTTGTAAAAATCAGGTGAAAAATTTTTATTTCGCATAAACATCCGCTGTCTAGTGATGAAGTACCTGTTTGCCGCCACTTTCCCCTTATTTCATTTGTCCCAATAATTCGTGCCCAGGCCTGATAGTACTATCGTCCACAAAGAATTGATTTTTTTTTGTATATTCCTATGACGCTACCGTAAGTTTTGCTAAATATATACATTTTACTTCCTCGCGTTTTTCTTTGTACCCCTCTCTTGTCGATAAGCTTCCCCTTTCCCTCTTATTCAGCCGATCGTAAGTACAAGTTGGAAACACCACGGAATCGATGACGATAGTTCTCTTCGAGAATCGAAAGGAAACAACCGTTATTGGTTGACGGAAATTAATCTGAACGGACGCCCGTTGCGCGTGCGAACGTACACCGTAAACGTTCACAACGTACGTGTACGTATTCTGTATACAAAGATACCCTCCCGGATTTTTTACCCCCACCCCCTCTCTCATCCTAATAAAAAATATAAACAAATTACGTTGAAAATCGTATGTTGACAAAGCGCACGTTCGCTAGAGTATCTCACGCGTAATGTACGAAATAAAAATTCGTTAGAAAAAATGTTAGTCGACTTCCTATGATTAAAAAAAAAAGAGGAAATTAAAAAAAAAACGGATAAAAAACGAACGTTTACAAAAACCGGTTTTCGACCGACAACTAAAAAAATATACACATATATACACACGTAGAATCTATGTTTAAGTCGCGATCTTATCAGCAAAAGAAAAAATAAAAGAGACGCGAACACGGCCTGGCCGTCCGCGATGTCAATACTTGCACGAAATGCATAATAGATTATATATATATATATATAAACGGACTATATATAAATACTGTGGAACAACATAAACAACGTTACAATTAAACGAAACGTTGAACGTTCCTCTAGAAAATTGAAAGAGAATTAAAAGAATGCATAAAACGTTCTTTTTTCCGTTTTTGTCAGCCTCGATCGCCGTTTATTCTCTAATAACAATAAAAATGACCGCGCGTTCTTCTTTCGCAGAACCGGAAAAAATAAAAAAGAGAAGAAGAGAGAAAAACAAAGAAAGACGACGAGGTCGCATCGTCAATTGGATCGATATGCTCATACACAGTCCGCGGAACAAGTTCTTCCGTGCAATATCGACGGGACATGATCGAAACACGCGAATCGATTGATTACTTTCTTGTCGTAAAGCCGAAAGAAACCGATGTAGGATGTTCAATTTGATCTCGCTCGTCGTATCGATGTGTTCAGGACGGCAATCGTTACGTTCTCACATCTCTCACTTTTTTCCCGGATCGGCGTCGATTCTTGTTCTGACAAAAACGGATTTTTTTTACAACAACCGGGGTAACCGTCGCGCGTTACGATGATCGTTGACACACGGCGCGCGTTTCCTATTCGCACCGGGACGTAAGACTTAAAAATGAAACGTCGCGCTGCACCTATAGCGACGACGATAACGACGACGACGACTGACGACGAAATTCCTATTTCCTTTCTGTCTCGCTCGCACTGTTTTCATTTTTTTTTTTTGTTACTTTTTTCCATTAAACGTACGGTATAATTGTTATACACGGTAATCCTAGGTACGATAGGTACACACGGTACAGCGATAATTTCCGGTCGATATAACGCGCGCAACCGGTCATTTTTTTTTTGTTTTAAGCGTAGGCCGGACTAACTCATCTCCTTTGAATGTGAATAGAACCTTCATGGCTCGATACGCCGAGCCAATCCTCGTCTCCTCGGTATCCTCGCTCTGACTAGATTTATAATAAGTGCACGAAAGCGGATGAACAAATCGACTGTCGATCCTGATCGAACAGATAATTTATTCCGACATCGATGTCCCCACCGATTGAGAGACATTTCAATATAAGGAACGCTCGATTCTCTTCGAACGAAATTATCAACGACCAGGATGTAACAATCTGGATCCAGTACACGGAGAATATCGTTACACGATCCCGTCGATACATCGATTGAATACTATGGTTGCCGGTCAGTATTTAATTATTGCTATACAAGCAAAAGCTGTAAAAAGGTACGGATCAGCTACATTTACAAGCGAACGATTTATCGCTTACCAATGGATCGCGGATACGATACTGATTTCTCGCGGAAACAGTAATATGTATACATACGTGTATATATACTTTCAATGAAGAGCGTATACATATACAAATATGTATACCGATTAATTAAGATATTACCATAAGAGTATATATATTCATGTGTGTGTATATATTATATATACTCTTGTCCGATTCTCCCTGTACTGACCCTGATGATATTCATCCTCCGTATCGTTAACAACTAAAGATCGTGCGACGAATACACGAGATGCGTCGTAGCATGGAACATCATTTTGCTGTCGATTATTACTGTCCAGAGCTCGCATGGTTCGGGTCCTGCACAGGCTCGAACCATGCAGAGGACAGCACAGAGGTATTCCACCAGTGATCTCTTTTTTTATCCGACGTGTTTATGTGTGTGTATGTCTGTATGTGTGTGAGTGTTTTTTCCCCTTAAAACGGACCTAATATTTATATATATATACGGAGGACATAAAAATGTACGAGTACGACACGACGACAAGGATCACGACACCGATTTTTACGCGTCCCGTCGCGACGACCAGCCGCTAGACCACAATCTGGGGCTGATTTTTCTTATCTTGTTTTTGTCGTCCAGTGACCCGTCGCGCGTCGGACACGGGAAAATATTTTTTTCTTTTTTCTTGTGCTACTGTACGATTTCGCCGTACGGTCTCTCTCCTCTCAATATTTACCGATCGCTAAACCGCGTTATTACTCTCTCTATAGTCGTTACGTTTCTATTATTACTATATTATAATCAACTAAATCATCTCTTTAGATCTAATAACGACGCCGGACGGTTTACACCGAGGATTCGCATCGGACCGGAAACCGGAAACCGGGACCGGGACCGGGACCAGACGTGATTCATTCACAATATGGCGGCGTCGCGGTCGCGGATACTCTCTGGAAAGTCTGAATCAAAATGCTCAGTGCAAACTCGACCGCACAGGATGACGAGTAACATGTCTAAACTTATAGAGTATTTGTTTGTGTTGTTCTTCCTTATTCCTTATCTAACTCCCATCAGCCAGTCGAACCAGCATATTTACGCGTGTCCGACCAAGATAGGGTAACCTGTCAATCTCGGTGAATTCGCGTTTTCTTTACGCACTGCGGATAAGGCTTGATTACTTTATCACTTAATACTATACAGAGCTTTCAGCTTTTCTAATTCAAATACACCGGTTGATGCATCAAGCCTTAGAGACACCTAACTAGAGACAACATGTACGAAGATTCTGGAAGGTGCATCAATACCGCTAGGTGGACTTTCGCATCCTTAATTCTTAAGTTTCCATTGCCAAGAACTCAAAGATACACCGAGAATTACTCGCTCGGTTGAATGTCTGATCGTCTAGAAGTGAACATGATCGCGAGTCTCGTTTGTCCACAATATTTCCTTTTGTTTTTTAGGCGTACCGTTTAAGATAAGTTGATGCGTGTGTACACATACGTATATATCTCTTATACATATAATTTTGACGGTGACCACCAGTGGACACCGTCGCGTCTATGATCGCTTAAAACTCTATATTTAAGTATGAAACCGCATGGTCACCTGGTCAGATCGTATCCTGCTCGATCTACACCACGAGACCATGATACTTAGGTGTTTTTTGTGTATTCTTGTTTCGTTTATGGTAAATTTAGTTTAAATCCTATCGGAGAAGCGCTGCGAGATGCTCCTCTGGGTAAAGCTCGACGAAAAGTTCGACCGTTCGAAAATACCAGACTTTTTTTTTGCTCGAACTGGACCGCAACTTCTCAAGTTCGTTTTTTTTTCTCTCTTTTCTATGGTTATTTTATGCTATGTGCACAAGATTTTATACAGACTCGACATTTAGAATTGCGCCGGCTGTTCACTTAAAACTTAAGCCCATCTTACGTTCAGTCTTGATCACTAGTGACTCGACACTACACTAAAAACCTAAGACTCGACTTATTCTTTTAAGCAAGATTTATTGATCATCTGTTTTGTGTTTTGCTTCTATCGGAACGAAAAGAAATGATCTGTAATCAAAGAAAACTATCGTGTAGCACGTAAGCGCTAACCAGGAAAGAAAATCATGAAAGAAAAATGCATAATAAGTGCCAAGTCTTTAGACAAGATTTAACCATGAGTCTGTACACGTCTGAAAAGATTTCCTCCAGATTCATTTCAGTGGAATCGAATCTTCAATTTAAAAAAAGAAAAAAAAAAGGAGATGTCGGAACCATATACATGTTTTCCTTATTTTCCAGACTCAAGTTCCTGTGCAAATAATTTCACCTTTCTTTTCACTGGTATAAAATACTTTGTACCGAGGGATACATCCTCTAAAAGCGTTTAGAGAGGAAACGAAATGTACGACCAAGAAGTCGCTGGAAAATTCTTATCGATTCAAATCCTTCGTTCTCTTCTAATACTTCCGTAGAGTTTCTAATAGTGTTACGCATACTTTTTAAAGAGTATCAATTCAACGGAAAATGTCAGATCGCCCGGCGATCCTGTAACCCCAACAAAGAACATCTTTCTTTACTCGCTTTTCTTTTCTTTTTGTACTAATTCCTTTAACCAGAGTACTCAATTTTTTAAAAGTACGTTGTTTTCAATCACCGTCTCAAAAGGAATCACTCGTCTGGCGTTTCCTCTCGATCAACGCTTTGTCTCTGGCTTTTCATAAAAATGAAAAGAAATCCACGATCTGTCGCCACATCTTAAGACACTTACGATCAGATCAAAATCGCGCTTTTGTGCTTATGCTAAATAAACGCCACGGTATCCATACCAAAACACCACGTTTTGTGAGAGACAGACGTGTCGAAGGCTTGGCTGAAGTTTCCGAATTCTTCAATGATCTCCACCGCAATGTTTCCATGCTTGAAAGTTGCTTCTGGTAATAGATAAAATGATCCTCGGTGGAGACGAAATACAAAGGAGACCCCGAGCAGCTTCATAAACGCCGATGTTCAGCTTTGCAGATTGGCGTCTTCGCCAATTTTTTAAGCGAGAAGCGTTAAGATATTAACATCGTATCCTCTGCTTCGATCGTCGCTTCCTTACTGCGCAGTAAATCTTGCAGGGTTGAAGTCCTTGTTCACGTAAGAGAAGTCCTGGAATTCCTCTTGATTGATGCAGCTTACTTCTTCCGGATCCTCCGGCGTCAATACAGGATCTTCTCCTGTGAACTCTGCGTCGAAGTTCATAGTATCTTTATCATTTCTCTGGAAAACACAAGACCGATTATTCTATAATACCTTCAATCAATTACCATACCTGTTTAATTTATAATCGAGGTATCCGATTCTGACAAAGTAGTAGAAATATTTCTCTAGTTGCTAAAAAAAATGTTGAAATCATTTGTTAAAACTAAATTACCCCTTTAAGAGTTCTACCCAATAAAGGTCGAAACATACAAGACCGGTTTGGACGTCGGTCTTGTCCGTCCGCTAGATACGAGAACAGGGTTGTAGAAACTCTTCCCTCTTTACCGACAGAGTTTCTACAACCCTGTTCTCGTATCTAGCGGACGGACAAGACCGACGTCCAAACCGGTCTTGTATGTTTCGACCTTAAAGAGGATTGAAGTCATGCTTGTAATCCTGACAAGCTTCTATGTGAATTTTTCTTGTTTTGCAAGTATGCTAAATCTAAAAAAACCAGCACGGATCAAAAAGAAACTTACGATTCTAGGTCTGATGGGTGGCCTTACTTTACGCGCTTCAAGTGCCTCCCAATCGATTGATTGAAAAAATGGATGAGCCTTTATGGCGTCTTCACGGCCATTAACTGCAACACAACCTAACCTTTCATCGGGATTTTTCGTCATGAATCCTATTAAGATCGATATTGCTTCCTCGGAGATCCATACCGGATAAACTACTTTATCTTTCAAAATAGACTGGAACAACTCTTCCTCAGTCTCTGCTTCGAAGGGTGGTTGACCAACCATCATTTCATACATTAATACACCAAGTGCCCACCAATCGACGCTTGCACCGTACGATAATTCCTTCAGAATTTCTGGTGCAATGTAGTCTGGAGTACCGCAAAACGTTGCCGTAGTTGTTTCCCCCTCGATGATTCCCTCTTTGCACATTCCAAAATCAGCTAATTTACAGTGACCCTCCTGGTCGAGCAAAATATTGTCTAACTTTAAATCCCGATAAATAACGTGATGTTTGTGAAGAAACTGCAACGCCAATGTAACTTCCGCCGCATAGAAACGTGCTCTAGCTTCGTCGAATTTTCGAGCTTTCTGAATATGGAACATCAAGTCACCTGAAATTGCAAGAAATTGGTAAAACAACGAGTTGTTGCGACTCGACTTTATTAGGAAACAATATATACAGATTGAGTACATACCGCCGTTCACAAACTCCATAACAAAAAATAACCGGTCGCTTGTCTGGAAACAACTGTGAATAGCAGTCAGAAACGGATGTCTTGCTGCCAGCGTTAAAATTCGCTTCTCCGTCATTGTACAATCCACATCCTCGTCTTGTATGATCACATCCTTTCTCAAAATCTTCACTGCGTACACTTCGTCCGGATTGGTTTTCCGTTCCACCAACATTACTTTCCCGAAACTACCTTTACCGAGAACCTTGATGAAATTGAAATCGTCGATGCCTAATTTTCTAATTTGATTTTCACTAGCAGGTAATTTGGTTTTCCTGGGTATAATTTGCTTCTCTTCCTCTTTTATAACTGGTTGTAAATGATCTGTTGATAACAACGTGTCACTCACGGTAACGTTCGGAGGTCTTTGGGTTGATTGACCAGGTGTTGTTCTATAATTAATCTTTGAAATTTTTATGTGTTTGTCAGGCGATATATTCATCTCACTTAAAACATCAGCCATAGCCTTTGTATCTATACCACAGTCGTTTGCTACATTTTTCACACATCTTTTATGAACGTTCGTATTACAATCTATAAAAAGAGAAAGTAAATCAATTTTTTATAAAAATAATCAGCTCCTACAAGAGACATTAAAATCATGAAAATTTTACCTTCACAATGGTAGCCTTGCTTGACAAAGCCATACAAAAGAGAGCCGCAATGGTCGCAAAATGTTAAGCTCTTAAAATTGCGAAGAACAAAACGATGTGGCACGTCTATTTTGAACCGCGGACTTTCTGTATCACGAGTCGTCTAAAATTCAATAGCAATGTAATATTTATTCCGTTATCCAACGAATGAACTTTCGTATTGAATTGATTATATTTACCTCATCTCTCATACCATGACATCTCGTAATAACCAAATTGTGACATCTTTTGTGAACTACTAACGTGCAAACTGCAATATAATAATACATAATGTAGTATTCAGATTTCTCTTATACAATTAACATTTAGCATAGCATGACCAAAGCTGGCTGCATGCGTGATTAGACGCATTGACTTGAAATAATAAGCATAAATAAAATTTGGTGGATGTTGTGATAGTCTTGCCATAAGAATAATATAAGCTTCAACATTAAAGAGAGAATATGTTCTGGACTGTACGGATGCAATAAAAATGATATTTTTGGTACCTCTTCATGATTTGTTACATTTGTACTTAAGGACATGCAATGAAGGAATTCTTCCGCTTGTTACCATGTTAAATCAGAGCTAACATAATTTGCAGTGGGATATTGACCGATGTATTACAACCATTCTCTGAGAAATGTTATAGAAAGCACAGCATTGAGTATTGAGCCATGGGCAAAATCATAGACGTAAAGTTTTAGAGTTTTGAAACTAAACTGTGAAAAGTTTTTGAGCATCGTAAATCTTTTGAATCCCTTTACAAAAAATAACTAAGTACACATACACACACCTAGATAAACATATGTTCACACAAAGATAGAGCAAGCAAATATATAATTATAATATCTGTTAATAACGTGTATGTGTCTTCTCACCTTGACACTGATAGCCCTGCTTGCCCAAGCCCCTGAAATACAACAGACAAAACACATCACATCATCTCCTTGTATACCCTCATAAAACACATATGTATGTCTTCTTGGACCATAAACCATAGTAAGATGCTTACGATAGCCTTTCTAGGAAGATTAAGGAAATAATGGCTACTCAATGTGTATATATGCCTTAGATTTGTGTAATACATTTTGTAATTGTACTGTTAAATGTTTTTATGAAAAATTACAATGTCACGTTAACATGTTACCTACCACACATCAGATATATATGTGTGATTCTCTTGTGAAAGTATAATTTTTACTTTTTCCACATGTATGACGCATAGCGGTAGCGAACACGTTAACATGAAAATTGTTTCACCAAACAGTACATTTAATATGCGCTCGTAAAACCAATGCATGCAGCCGATTTCTGGTTGAACAATTGATCCCCAAACAATACACAAGAAATTATATGATTTCTACTGTGTTAGAGAGGAGGAAGATTGAAGAATTTTTAAGAGATTAAAATTGGATGTGCCTAATGCAACTATTAAATTCTCACTGTTGTGTTCCACTGTTACACCATAGTAAATTAACTGAAAATGATTAGTTATACATCCCTTATAACAATAAATTCAGGAATGTTCCAAGTAATATGCCTATAACATATCATGAAAAACCAAATACCCAACATGCAAACTCAACACTTTAGAAATTATCCAATGTACCCATATTTTGTATTAATTTGGTGTGTGCAAGATTATTCGATACCTGATGTTTACTATAATTTTTAATTATAATAAAAATATGTGGCTATACTTCAGAAAACGTCCATGCTTCGAATTGGATGAAATTTTGGAAATAGGTTCTTTGTGGACTAAAATTATGATTGTGAGAAGGATTTTTGGCGACTTGAAAAAACTTGAAAAACAAGTGGTCAGTATAGATATCTTCCATAATCAGCGTGTTTTACAACTTTAAAGCCAGCTCCAAATCTGCCTGGAGTATTCCCACGATTACTCAAATGATAAAAAATATTTTTCAAGTCATCAAAAATCCTACTTGAAATCATCATTTTGGTCGAAAAGAAACCTGTTTGTAAAATTTCATCCAATTCGGAACATGGACGTTTTTGGAAAGTTTTGCCAAATACATCTTGTAACACGTCAAACTATGTGTAATCATTAGACTGCGGATTTTATGCATTTGTGACAAACATGGGTTCCTAAATGGCTCCTGTTTCTTGCAACAGATGCAGGCAATTTTTATTTTGCATAAAGATCAATAGTCTAGCAATTATATTATGAAATCACTTAAATTAGTGGATGCCTTAAGTCAGAGTTAGAGTATGCTCATGAAATGGACCCTAAGCAAGTGTATTTCATGTTTGCCGAAACACGTACCATATGAATTTTTGGCAGTGAGAACAGAAAGTCGGTTGCCTCAGAAAGGTAGCCATAAATTTGTGACCGTTTGTTTGGTGAACCCTGCGTCGCATAGCACCCCTTCGCCGGTTGAACCCCTGTCGTTCTTTGAACTCCCTTTTGGATTCTTTCCTGGTAGTGATACTCCCGCCATCTCTGCTCCTGATTCCCTCTCCATTACTTGTACTACAACCTAGTTGTAAAACAACCCTATTAGTATAAAAACATAGTTTACACTTAATTTACTAATCATTAATCCTTTACCTTGGTCATTACACTTCAGATCGATTCTAACCCTTAACTTCCCTTGCGGCTCGAGGTCAACCTAAAATTATTACCCATAAAATTCATAACTGTGTTCGTAACTGTACACACGTGCATATAATATACAATTAACACATATAAGTAATGCCTATTGATGTAAAGAAGGCAGCCAGAAGGGATACGGGTCTGATTAGTTATTCAATACACATATTTCTACTGTGGTTCGAAGCAACAGTGTTGGTGAATCAAATTTGAACAGGTAGGGTCTTGTCTTGGTCCTGCATTATCCCTGCTGCCTTATTTGCAGCCACAGACAGTACAGAAACGTATATGCTATCTCACAAGTATGATATTACTATTATTAATTGCATACTCTTTCATCGACTTGTAACATTTTAAGGAGCCTGCTGACTTCCAGCGAATAATAATTGTGCATACGCGAAATATATATATATATGCTTCCTCAAAGACGCCAACCAATTTGTGCAATCTTATCACTACTCTAATCAGTTCCGTAACGTCATAGCAAACCAAGATAGATCGATGACATGTTGCTTTATCGTTGGATATGTCAACAATGACTGTATCGCAATGTCAATACCAGAAAAATGAATTGAAATCAACCAAGTTCAGTTATAAACAATTTCATAGAGGCGTATAGTTGTATACACGTAAAAGTGTAAAATAAGGGAGTAAATAGCATCAATAACAGAAAGTCGAGGCGAGAGCAGATACACGTGCGAATAGATAAATAAAACCTATAAAAATGTCAGTTTGGAAAGTAAATGTGTTCGTGGCTAACCCAGAAATCGGAGGTTTGGTCGTTCCTGCTGACAAGCTCTGCGAACGGTATACTGCAATTGGCGACGAAGTAATCCGGCAGTAATACCGCATCGTGGAAGACAGTGAGTCCCAGCATCACTGCGTTCTGGACTTCGTAGGTGAACGATTCGCTCCAGACCGGGTCGGAGGTTTTCGCCTTGGTGGTTGATCGATCGAGATGATTCTCGTCGACATTCAGCTGAACGTACGGGTCCAGTATAGGTTCATCCTGCCAAAATTTCCGTTGCTTGTCCGTGGCCCTCAGTCCGACTGCCTCGCAGATCTCGATCTTCACCGTTCCCGTGAACATCGTGTACCAGCCACACACACGTACACGCACACGCACGCACACGCACTGACACGAATCCGGTGTTACGAAGAAACTAGAGAGAGAGAGAGAGAGAGAGAGAGAGAGAGAGAGAGAGAGAGAGAGAGAGAGAGAGAGAGAGAGAGAGAGAGAGAAGACGGACAAGCCAGTCGACGTCGACGACGGGCTGTCACGTCTATCGACAAAGCTGACAGTTCGAGCCGCGAACCTGTTCTCGATCAGGTTATCTCGAATCGAATCTACTATACCCGGAGTCGAACTGAATCACCACCACAACCACCGGTGGCTCTCGCTGCCTCCCGACTATTTATTTAGTTCCGACCGCAACAATTCATCGGTTGTCCTGGTTCGACTTGTCAAGGATCGACAAAAAAAAATATTAATCGTAGACGGTCGAAAGTAAATTCCTGAATAGAGATATTCGCGCGGTAAAATAACGTCGTTCCGTTGAAAATGTGTGGCGCACCGCTTCGGATATCCTGTCGGACGACGACGACGACGAGGAGGACGACGAGGACGACGACGACGACGACGACGACGACGACGACGGGTCTTCGCCTCTCGTCGTTCTCTCTATCTCCTTTTCGTCGTCTCTTTTTCCACCTCGTTCCCCTGCACACGCGTATAAACTCTCGATTCTGCTCGTATATCCCATGTATGTGTGTGTCACACTGTTTCTCTTTATCTCTCCTTTAAGTTTCCTTCCTCTCTTCCCCGGTCTCCACCTCCCTTTTCCCCTTCGTCACCGTCACCAGAGAGCACCGTGCAGTTATAAACACTCTGCCCGCTTCACGGATAACAGACTACACGGAAACGGAAGCTGAATCCGCGACGACGACGACGACAACAACGACGACGACGACGACGGTGACGGCGACGGCGGCGACGATAGTAGCAACAGAGGTCCGTCGTTCAGAGGCGAATCAGACGGATAAGAAACAAGCAATCCGATGCTGCTGCTGTTACTTATTGCGAGGCGTACCGTACGCAAGCCCTGTCCTTGTGTTTCCGATCTCCTGAGAGCCATTAAAGCTCTCCTCTCTTTCTTCTCCTTCCCTCGATTATCCCCCCCCTATTCTTTCGATGCCTCTTGCTCTGCGACCGCCACCTCAATTATATCGTTGGCGTCGCATCACACGACCAGATTACGACACTTTCAGTTTTACGTTAGAACACGCGGGAGGATCGCTTGTCTCGCGATTACGAGGACGACGTATCCGCGATAATCGCACTCGTTTACCGTCCCTTCGTAGCCCCCACCAACCCGAACCGCTCGATTGGTCACTCCGTGCTTCTCGTCTAAAGGGCGACACGATCTCGGCCTCGGATCCCGTTCGGAATCTTTCGGACGTTCTCGTTGAAAGCTCAGGCTGCGTTCTCACCTGGCCTTCGAAACACTTTTTTCTGTTTTATTTTTATTCGTTCAGTACCAGTTTCGTATTTTTTCTTTTTCTGACAGATATCTCTCCCCGTGAAAATCATCGTTTCATCATTGTTTTAGATTTGTCGTATAATGCGTCGTGTAACGCACCGATTATTATATTATATGGGATGAGAGGTTTTTTTCTCTCCAATGCACGAAAACGTTTATCGTTGGTCACTCGTTCACGCGGCAAGCTTGCGGAGCAAGTAGAAACAACTAGGATGATGCGTTGTGATCTGATTGGTCGGACGTCTGGCTAAAAAAAGCGTGCTTCTACTTACGGCATCTCGGTTCCAGCCGTTGCTGCTGACAGAATCGTTGAATATTCGAACGATGCGTTTCATTTCGAATGCATCGCCGCCGGGTCGGAGATGATGTTTTAAGTTTTTGTATATTGCGGTAACTATTGCGATATCCTAGAACGGTTACGCGCAGGACAAATTGCTGTTCTTGGTTTAGGGAAACGGGTCTCTGATTGGACGAACGGCGTTTCGGGATGCGGTGAATATCGTACAGACTAGGACTATAATTAAATCTCGATTTGAAGTTCCAGCTTTGAATTGTACTGAATATTCCGAACTGTTCAAATATTGTATTTATTCGCAACTATCAACGATAATCTTTTTCGTATTGATTCTACATAGATACTCGCTTCAATTTTTTTCGATATCTTTTTACCGTTTCGTGGGAATATTATAACTTGATCTTCAAAGCTAAGACAAGTCGCGATCTTTTCTTATAAAAATAATATTTGAACAGTCAAAAATATTTGTTTTAAAGTCATTTTTAAATTTCCAGTAGTTATACTGAACGTGTAAAAAGGAAATGACGGGTGTCGGCGAATAGAGGAATTTTTCGTCTTTATTAAGCTATATAAATAAACGAACATAGTATGAATCTAGTATTTACACCTACGATACGCACAACGCAACGATATCCTCGCGTTACGTCACCGGGCCAGGACATTTTTGCGTTAGCGGTTCCGACGTAGAGACGGAAACCGAGAAACCCGCGAGAAAATCCGACCGTTCTAAATAAAGAACTACATTCTCGGCGATCGACCGAATCCTTTTACGTTTACTGACCGCCATTCCCCTCCCCCCTGGAAGTATCGCAAGCAATGCACGTCCTGTGCCGTGGATTTTACGGATTCTCGAAACCCGTCTTTTTTATTTTTTGTTTTTCTTTTATTTATCTTTTTTTTTCAGTTTCACGGAAGAAGGTGCCGCTTGCGAGCCGTTCGGTCGATCGTCGATTCGAGCAATCGCGATGCGTCTCGTAATCAAAGAATAAATATTTTGTGGAAATGAGGGAGACGGATTATGCAGGCGGTGACTTCAATTATGACTAGACTGCAGACGTTTATACAAGTGTACAGTAAATGCAGATTCGCAAAGTGTCTACAACGAGAAAAATATTTGAACGAATCAGATCGTCTTTGCGAAGAAATATTGCTTTTCGCCTAATTGCAAACAGACCAAGAACCGTGTACGTTCCTTGCGAAAGAGTTTGGAATATTCGAATCGATGCGTGTAATCAATTCCTGCGACGGAATTTCAATTCGCATAAACATCCGCAGTCTAATTGTGACTATATTTGGGTACAACGTAAGAACGATCCGCGCGTGGACGATCCTGCTGCAAATCGTTCTTATATACCGATCACGTCTATCGTGGACGCACTCTCCTGCACCTCGGCGGCTTCCTTTTTCTTTTCCTCCTGATCTACTCCCGATATCACATACACTGGCTGCTGGTACGCAAGAAAATGCTGGTCGGCCGCAAGTAATTTCGTTGGATCCTTCATTTTGATCTACAACGATAAATTAAATTAGTCCTTACCATCCCTGCACTATTAAATGCGTCATCACAGCATGCTTCGTAACAGATAATTAAACACTGTCTATAAAACTGAGAATTCATAGAAATATTTACAATGCTGCAAAATGCTTGTCAATCCAACTCTGTTACGAGACACCTCTGTGCAAGTTAGATTTCCAAGGAAGTACATACTTTCTTACGGTACAACATCAATAGAATTAGCAGACTGCTGATTATGAAAGCGCTTCCCGCCGCTAAAACCAGAGTGGCTGTTTGATAAACGGGCGTTTCCACTTCCGTCAGGATTTCCCGTTGCTCGAGCGCGACGATTCGACTCTGCATGGCCATCGGCGTCGCTCTGTGTGTGAAGCGTGACGTGGTCGCGTCCGCGAACGATCCGAGCAACGATAGTTTCTGTATTCTGGTCAACTCCTCCAGATGGAACGCTATGTCGACCTTATTGGGGCCTATTATCTCGAAGCTAAGTATAGCCGAATCTTGATTGATCTCCACTCGAATGTCGTTCCTCAGCCTGGCTCCCAAATCGCGGAGGAAATCCTCTGCTTGTCGGACGAAGGTGGCTTCGTCGTTCGCCAGAAATCGACCGGGGAAACGAAGGGTCACTTCGACAGCTTCCACTGGAGTCGGCACTAAAATACAGAGGAGAAACATGAACTTTATGCATAATCAAATTATTATACATAGAAATGTTGTTTCCACAATTAAATCTCGAATCAAGAAAGAAAATACATATCGGTCCTGCTTTTCCTTACAGATCAACGATCGTCTTAAATGGAAACATAAAGGGTGTCCACTTAATTTGGTCTCCGACTTTCAAATAGATTCGCCGATTACTTCAAGTAAATGAGAGCGTGATATTATTTATAGACGCGACCAAACCACGATCCTCTTTAACGAAGAGCGCGGCAACCCTTCGGAAATTGGAACTTACAGCAAATATTAGTTCCCTTGAGGAAAGGCTCGGAGCTAATGAGCTGATTGCCGGCCTCGTCGACGCACCAGCATGTGTCACCAGCGCACTGAGTCGGCTCGAATCTGCCCTGACGATCGCAGATGGCCGGAACGTGGCCTTTATCCTTCATCGCTTGGCACCTAGTTCCCAACACCTTCCCGATCTGCTTCTCGTCCGTCTCCAAGTTGATCAAAGCGTTCTCCATGAACGCCTGAATTTCACGGTCGATTTCTTGCATCGGCGGCCCCCTGCCGCCTCTCCTCGCTTGCCTGAAGTTACATTTGGGCTCCGGTCCCCTGGTAAGCGAACCCTTCACGGGTTGGCCCTTTCTATTGACACACCAGCAGACGCCGACGTGCTCCAAGCACTGCACCGACTCCCACATTCCCGTCTCTGGGTCGCATCTGGGCAGAAACGTCGGTTGCTTCAGCCTTTGAGAGGTTTTTAAATTTTTCTCCCGCAGCCTCTCGCACTGCGACAACACTGGGCATACAGTGTCGCAGACCAGCCGACTGGAGAAGTCGTTGTGTCCCAGGCTGCACTCGGTCTTTCGCCTGCACTCGTTGCGCTCCGGGTCGAAGTACCATCTTTCCGTGTCGTTGAAGCCCACGGCCGGGTTGCAGAGCACTTTTCTGGGTGGCTCGAAACAGACTTCCCGAGGCTTCGGGCAACAGACAGCGTACTCGTCCAGAGGAGAGAGCTCGCACTTGTGCGTCGATGGACAGTGATGACCGTGAGGTCCGCAGGTCGCTGGAGAACCATCTTGGTCCAAGAGCGGGGTACCATTCGGACAAGGATTGTCTTTTTTCGGCAGACATACCGGTACAGGGGGGCACGGTGGCACGCTGCAAGCCACCTCCACCATTCTACACGCCTCGTTCTCCCCTCTGCAGGTCACGGTTTTACAAGGATCCCTGCACGAGCAGGTAGGACATCCGCTGTCCGGATCCAGTTCGAATCCTTCCGGGCAGTTCAGCTTGCAGTCGATCTCTGGACACCTGAGCGGTGTGTTGCACTTCGGTATCACACCCTCGAGGACACGGGTACCCGCAGCTTCTCTGCCCTCTTCGTCCACGCACCAGCACATCGTGTTGTGACACTGAACCGGCTCGAATGTTCCGCCGGCATCGCATCTGGGTATGTAGATCCTCCTAGCAGGCTCACCAGATTCTCTGGCTGCGTGTTCCGCAACTGCTCGCGCGTGCTGACAAGCGGTGGCCATTACAGGAGCCACGCATTGTGTCCCGCAACCCGTCGAGCAACACTTCTCCGACGTCGAGCACTCCTGGTCGTTGCTGCATTGTAGCTCGCAGCTGGACGAGCTGGGCACCAGGTAAGGACACTGGCCTGGTTTCATGGCCAGACAGGCTGGCACCGCCGGACAATACTGTCCAGAACCGCAGTTCACGTCTACCATCGTGCAGGTCTCGTGAGGAGCACAGGTCACGTCCTTGCAAGGCTCGTGGCAACGACATTGCTCGCATCCGGCCGCGTCTACCTCGTACCCGTATGGACAGACCACATCGCAGGTTAGCAACCCGCACAGCTTCGCGAGGTCCGCGTTCGTATCTTTGCAGTCAGCGGTACGGTTCACATCGGTTTTCAAGATCACTCCGCGGTCGTTCACGCAAGAACAGGTGCCGTTGTGACATTGCAGGGGCTTGTAGCTGCCGTCCTTCTCGCACTGAGGTGCATGGATCGCAATGGACATGTCCTCCCTGGTACCCTCCATTCGGTCGTTGAATTCCCGCAAGTACTCGCACACTGTAACCAAGTTTCTATTAGACATCAAACGTAAAACTCCTCACGGTATTATAGCGTATCAAATTTTTATTAGTCAGTTACGTTTTACAAATATCTGATTTACGCCGGTGAATATGTAAGTGGTGTGTAATTTCAAAGAAATTGAAAAATAGTTTTTTGTCGAATCAGACGCAGAAATCTGAATATAGTGAGAAAACGAATAAAGTTACACGACTTTCAAAACGGGTTCAGGACGTGTTATAATTTGTCATACTAGTCTGCGGTTTCGTCGAGTTCGTCGACGCCATGCAGCACACTGACTGGCCAGCTTCCGGTACGGCAGAGCACTTGTAACCCCGTGGACAGGTATCGTTCCCGGAACAAGTCACTGCGTTTCGTTCATTGTCGATCAACGGAGTCCCATAGGCGCAGGGGCTTTTGTAAGCTTTCTTGGACTTGCATTCTGGTTTTGTCGGACAGAGGAAATCCGGGCAGCCGTCTTCTTTGCTTAGCATGCATTCCTCTTTCTCTGGACAGGAAAAACTGGAAGATAAAAGAAAACACGTTAAAATAACTCGAGATAGTCCATCAAGTACTCTAATTCTTCGTCGGAGTATACACTTGTTTGTATATTTTTATCAATGTAGTAGAATACTCGATGAAGCAAGTATAATTATTTAGTTTATTCTTGAAACTATCCTGTAGAATGTACTCGCGAACTTACCCTTCGCAGGGATTGTCGCATTCGCAAGTGGGACAGCCGGAAGCGTCGGTCTTGAACCCGTATTGGCAAACCTGAGCGCACTGCTGGGAAACGCACGATGCCGGAAGAGACCTTCCCTTCGTTATCGACTTGCAATCGACTTTCTCGGCCGGTCCCATAGAGCCAGATATCTTCCTGCCATTATTATCCACGCACCAACAGACCAAACTGTTTCTCGAGCATTGTCTCGACTCGTATCCACCGTCTAAAATGTGAAACTCGTCAGCGAACACGTGTCTCGCGTCGAGGGTCAAAGAACTTCCTATTCTTTCTCACACAGAGTTACATTTTCATGAAACTGTAGAACCATTTTATACCTCTCATTACTTTTTGTTCAGTTTTGTATCTACACTATTAATCTTTGGTAACCGTAAAGTTCATTTGCACACTATATGGACTGTCTACTCTCACCAAACTATTCCTCTTCCGTAGTTCCTCATGAAACTACTTCATCATTCGTTAACATTTTAGCTACCGACAGCCTACCAATAGGATTTTCAATAATTGCGCTGCACCAATAAAAGGAAGCTTAAAAATCTTCTTTCACATACGATAAACGAAATTATTTTTTACTTCCGACCTTAGTAAAATTATGGAAAAAAGGGAAAACGTTCCCAAGTGCCTTGTATAGTGAATAATGAATAAATGAATTTTATATTGGCGATCTCGAGGGTACCCACTTCTATTTTTGAACCCTCCACATGTCCTCCACAATCTGATATCTGATCTTACCGTCCGTGCACTGGGGAACGTATCCGCGTCCCTGTCGTTCGGAGATGCTGAGCATCTCGACGAGCACGCGATCCCGATGGCATGCGCTGAGACCCTGAGGAACCGTGCAGACACCGCTGCCGCAACGTTCGCTGACGCAGCACTTTTGCGGGCTCGGGCACTCTAGATCATGCTGGCAGGTGTTACCGCAGATCGCGGGCTCCTCTACGGGACAGGTTCCTGGTCTCTTCAGATTTATGCTGGACGGACAACAGACACCGTACTCCTGCTTCGGCTCGACCAGGCAGCTGTACATCGGCGGGCAGCTCGGTTTGCCAGGTGTGTCGCCGCAGAGGAACGGCCGTGGCGAGTCGGTGATTTGCAACGGCTCGCCTGCCGGACAGATCGTCGACAGGGACTTCGCTTTGCGACAGCTGGGGATCGGCGGGCAAGGTGGACGGGCGCACGTTACGTCGATCAGCTCGCATGTCTGGCTGGTACCGGGACAGGTGATCCCGCGGCAAGGATCGCGACACTCGCATTTAGCACAGCCTGTCCGTGCATCGATCTGTGAACACCGTAGTTCCCATATGTAAATCTCGACTAACAATAAGTTTTTCTCGTTAACGAATTAATTCTCCTATCTGACTGGAGACACCGTCCTTGCCTACCCAAGATCAATTTGTTCGGTTCTCTTGCCAAAAATGTCCAACAAATTGATGTTAGAGTTTGCAAAAAATTGTAATATACATAGATACATAGTCGGTTACCTCGAAGCCCAAAGGACACAGCATTCGGCAGCTGTGCGCCGGACATTCTCGAGGATGATCGCAATCGATGACATCCCTGGACGAGCCTCTGGTCCCTGGAAGTTCGACGCCGATCTCGTCGACGCACCAGCAGCTGTTCTCGCGGGGGTCGCACTGTATCCTTTCGAACTCGCCGGTCTGGTTGTTGCAACGCGGTATGAACTGCGAGGGTCCACGTGGGCCGAGTGCACGCGACCTCCTCACCGCAGCCTGCGCCATTTGTTCGCATCCTGTCAGCTCGCCGACCACGCATCTGAGACCGCAGGCTGTCTTGCAGCATAGCTCCCCGGACGCTTGGCACTGGAAGTCATTCTTGCAGGCTGGGGACCTGGCCGGACACACGTTCTGCTCCTCGAAGGATGGGCATCGACCTACCGCCTTCAACGGTGGCTCTGGAATGCGATAAACGGTTCGGTAGACCACAGATCTTCGTTATTCGATCCAGATCTGTCTGAACTTTACAAATGTGTGGCATCGCGAGACAGATATGACCTGGCAGAAAATATTTCTTTCTCCTAAGATCATTCTGTCTCTGTTTGTTTTTATATGTACTTTCGAGTGTCGTGCAAACGAACAAATCAAATTCAGTATTGTCGGAATGTCAAAAAAATCACTTCTTGTAAAAAGCGAGGATGCGATACACGTTATTGCTAGACTGCGGATCTTTATGCATTTATGAAGAAATTGGTCGAGTCAAAATAAAACAGCGAAAGTTCTGCACCCTGGTTTGCCCATTTAACACTTTCGAGAAGCTTAATTGTTACAGTCAACAGAATGCGTGCCGATCACAATAACCTAGCTGCTTCACTAGCGCGGGTAGGTAATATCAACGATAACCAGTGTAAATGCAATCAGGGTTGCGAAACCCTCGATCACATAGTATGGCAATGCGAATTGTATAATTCACAAAGACGCAAGCTAATAAATGTCCTACTTAGTATGCTCCTCCAACCACCTCTAAATGTAGACACACTCATAGCGAAGCCAAATTTTGTAGCTTTTCTTTGTATTCATTCTTTTTTCAAAGATTGTAATCTGCACATTTAGCGTTAACAGACATTGTAATTGTATTCACTTGTAGCTATTCCTGTAAAGCGAAATAAACCCAGAAAGGTTTAAAATACTTATAAATAAAAAAAATATATATATAAAACAGTAAAAGATTAATAAAATTTCAGAATATTGTAATGTTATTTTTAATGTGACAAAGACATTAAGGGATGAAATAAATTTTTATTTTATTCCTGCTTCCCACAATAATTGCAGAACATTTTTCAAACAGTCTAGTTATTACCAAGGTCGCGTCTATTCGGAATTTCATTGACGCAACCGTTTACTTGAACGGACCTTACTCTTTAACTCGAGAGAAGCATCGTCGCTAGCATTTTTTTTATCGTTAAACGTTTTCCGAAATATTACGGTTTCCAGCGTCAAGGAGGAGTGTGGACGCAGTGACGCAGTAAAAATGCCGCGGGCAGCAAGGCTTTGCTCGTGTTTCATCGAATTGGGAAAACTCGATGTACCGCGGAACGGCTCCGATCGGTTTTATAGGTCAGATCGACGTGGATGATCTCTCTCTCTCTCTCTCTCTCTCTCTCTCTCTGACCGTCCGCTTTCGTTCTCGAGTACGGATAAAGTATAACGCAACGACAATAATAATAATAAAAATAGCCGGTGCCGAGCTAACGGTTCCTCGCATCCTACTGCCACACTTACTCTATACTTATAGCTAACGTGCTGCGAGCATGTTTCCCAGCGATTTCCAGCGCGGGCGCGAGTTGTGAGTCGGACACTTGATCTCCGCTCCGCTCCCTCGTAGCCGGAACACCGGCGAACAAGAAGTTGAAGTAGAAGGAGAACAGAAGAAGGAGGAGGAGTAGAAATGCACGCGTCTCGAGAGTTTAGAAAAGTGTCACATAACTCCGAGTACCTTTGATCGTTTTTCCTTCCGATCATCCTGGCCCCTAAGTAGCTCAAGGCAGAGGTAGCACAACCTCTGAAAATCTTCTTTGATCTGGACGTCTACTTGAAAAACTTCCGAGTACGAACTAGAAAGAATTTTACACGTCGAAAAGTTTTACAAAGAGTCCGTGAAAGTTGAGAACTTTATGATTCTTCACAGAGGCAATGCGCTTTAGACGTTAATTTTCTCATTTTCAGAGTGGATTGATTTGTTAGCGTCAACATGTGTTAGGCAGAGTGGGGGGCTGGTATCAAGACGATCCTTAGGTCTAGACATATTTATGGTCGGGTTTTAGCCCACTCAAGGCCCTAAACGGGGATGAGTGCAATAAAAATGGCCTTCGATGGGCGACGACGGATTGACCACGTTGGGTCTTCTCGCCGCTGACCATCGAGAGGATGTTGTTGTAAACAGATGTGGAAAAACTAATAAGCTTATAAAATTGGGACTGTGTGCCTCAAGGATCTGGCCACGGAGTGAGGGAAGGCGAGGGTGCCTTCCCGGTAAGAGGACTGAGAGGAACAGCTCGGCACTTACCCCAGAACCGTCAAGGGACAACGTTTTTGCCAGTTTTCGATATCAAGTACTTCCGCGATTTCTAACAGATTAATTTGGTAAACGTGCATTTCGATGATGAAGATGAATTTGGTCGCAAAATTACGTCCGAAGAACCGTTTTAACGAGAATAGAATGACGTTTCTTGTTTTTCTGGGCAATGCTCTACAGCGGAGTATACGCGGAGCAAATTGGGTGTTTATACGAAGTCACGGTTTTGGATGCTGTGCTGGTTTGAAAAAAATGAAGAGCAGATAGAAATTCATAAGTCCGCACTAGATGTTCTACTGTGTTAACAATAAGGTACGGGTATCGTAAAATATTCTATGAATGCATAACCATGCGCGGTCTAATAATGGAAGAAACTCGAAGGTTTTTTTTTTGTTAGTTCACGGTCTACGATCTAGCTGAAGTTTCTAACGACGAGCAAAACAGAATATAAAAATGTAACGAACGAGTACGCGTATTCCTGTTGCAGAATATTGCACGGGAAATCGATGAGAAACAATATGATACCATCAATACATATTCTCGCTTGTCAGTAGAAAAAGTGAATACTTGACAGACACAGTAGCAACACGTTTTCGAGAGGGACTACATACATCGAAATCGCCAGCAGCGGTTTTACAGTGAAAAGTTAAAATAACTTTGAATACAGTACAGCTAGACAAGGGAGAAACTAATTTTATATAATTATGAAAATTTTATCCTTTAATCACGAAAATTTAATTATAAAAATTTTAATTATCCCTATTTTCTCGAGCTTTTATTTTCAAGTTATTATTATTTTTATGTTTCAGAAATATCTCGTGTCGTTACTATATACATACAGTGGGTGTAAAAAGTATTCGTACAATACTTTTAAAAACGAATAACTTTTTCAAAGTTCGACCCAACAGCTTTGAGTTTTTTTGTGACGTTAGAAGGATTAGTTTACTAGCTAATATGTAAATAATTTTTTTTTTAATTTTTATTGGTCGCAATTGCGAAGAAAAAAGTAAATGTCTCGATTTTTAAATTTTTTATCTGTGCTTGTAGTGAAAATTTATAAGGTGCATTTGGTAGGTATAAGTAAGTTATAAACATGTACAAAGTTTCATCGAAATCGATCATGGTTGTTATGAAATATAAATTATTGAAAATAGCAAAAATTGTAAGAATCCGCGATTTAAATGATTCGCAAATCCTAAATTCAAAGATATTTACATGTTACAATGCCCATAGCTTTTTTATGCGTCAACCGATTTCAATGAAACTTTGTACATGTATGTGTATAATTTACTTAGATTTACAAAATACATGTTTGACATTTTTACTACAGGCTCAGACAAAAAATTTAAAAATCGTGACCTTTACTTTTTCCTTCGCAATTGCGACCAATAACATAATTAGAAAAAAAAATTATTTACACATTAACTAGTAAACTAATCCTTCTAACGTCACAAAAAAAACTCAAGCTGTTGGATCGAATTTTGAAAAAGTTATTCGTTTTTAAAAGGTGTACGTATACTTTTTACACCCACTGTATGTACTGAACTCGTTATTGGAGTGAAACCACATATACGACGATCCACGACTAACAATAAGTAAACAAGATGTTCGCGGCCTCACGTCGAAAAAATTGAAGGTGACGACTGACAATAAGTCGAGGAAAGATCGGATGTCCTCGTTCGAACGAGGTCAAGTGCGCTCGTAAATTTTACGAGCGATTGAGCGACCGCGTGAGGCTCGTAAATATGACGCACGTATTGAATGAGCCACTACAAAGCGGAATCAAAGAAGCCGAGAAATGGGAAACGTACAATATTTATAGACTGACGTCACTTGTGTATTACTACAATCCCCGTATCGTTGACGAAAAATATTCGATGGAGGAAGAATAAAACAGTTCGTAAAACAGTACATTCGAAAGCGTACGAAATTTCGTAAAGAAAAGAAATCTATATTATGTCTACGTGTTATGTTCCGTATGTTATAAGTTACAGAAAAGAGTGTGTGTAACACTTTCTAGTCAATTATATAACTTTCCTCGTTACCAACAATCTTTTTCTTTCAAAGAAGTTCTAATCTACCGTACAAATTGGATAAATTAGAGACGAGAACGCCAGAACTGAATTTATAATACCGTCTAATATAATCTGGATGGAACTTGAAGGGAGCGATCAGTTCGCGTGAATTTGTAGTTGTGTACCAGCTATATCGCCGCGCCCAGCATTGCAACAGAAACGCGCGTGAATAGAGAGAACGGAATTTTCACAGTGAATTTTGCGAGTAATCATGCGCTGCGTGCCAATTGACTTTTTACTTTGACTTTGTGTGCGCCGCGATCTCGCACACCATTAACGGTTTCGTAAAAGTCCGGCGAAACTACCGACACATCCGATTACCCGAATTTCCAGTTCGTCGACCCGCCATACCCACACCCGGTTTTCTCGCTCTATTATGGCAATTTCGCGTTAATCCGCGCGCGAGTTTCCCTGTTGCCACATACAGTGAGTCACCAAAATAAATCATTTAATCCTTGAAAAAACGCAGTGATCCGCTAAACATTTCGACAAATCTTCACATTTTGGAAGCAACGATTAAACAAATTTTTACGGGATAAAACAATATAGCAACTTTATCTGTTGTAAATCTCTAAATTCTAAATCTCTTTTCCGGAAGTTTGTATTCTGACTGGAACCATGACGGCAACTAGTGCTGCGAGAATCGATGACGTTGAATCGGCTAGGACAGGTCCGAACAGGACTCGCGCAGGTCCGGCAGGGCACTTGAAGAATTTAAAAATACTGTCGCATTGTTTTCAACTCGATCAAACTTTTGAGGAAAGGAACAGGTGTCTATGCGACTCATTTCTCTTACAATTAATGTAGACAATTTTTACTTCGCATAAAAATCTGCAGTCTACTTATATTGCCGAAGCGAAAGTGTCTCGATCTCACATTTCTTGAACAACGAATATTCCGTTCGAAAGCGTCGAAATACTTTCGCGAGTCATTGTATACGAGCATGGGAGACGTGATTTCGTTCCTCGTTTCCGCGCAATTATTTTCCAACGCCAGTTACGAAACAGTGGAAACGTGAGTAGACCATGGGACTTCGCGCGTTCGCGGCAGCCACGGAGTCTCGTGAAATGTACTAAATGAAAAATTATATTCACAGGAAAAATTATGGTAATTTCGCCGTTTATCTCGTAAATTCTTCCAGAAAGCATGGCGCTTATTCTTTTACTGCTATGTATCTGGCACTCGCGTTATGGTCCGCGGAACTGGAGATTCACGCGAACATTCGCGAACCGTAGATAAACCTCGAGCAACATACATATATCAGATTTTTAGAAACGCTGCTAATTTGCGACCTCGTTAAGCGCCGGGCAATAATTTTCTTTATTTTTTCGTCCCTCGGCACAAAAACATCCCTTAACGCTTTTGCGTTGTAGCTATGTTTTCTGCAACAATTTTTATATTCTTGTGAAAATGTCGCGGAAAGTCCACATTTCTGGACATTACCGGGATCGTTTAGATTTTTCGGGTGAAAATTTATGCCAGAAAAATGTCCAAACGAATTGTCGAAGAAAGATTTCTAAGGGCTTCATTGTTTCATTGTTAATGTTTAAGTTTGGAATGTCCAAACTTACATGTTACTAACATAAAACATAACAATAAAAATCGATTAGTTCCTCAGAACCGGTAGTAGGGGGTCTTGAGAGCAGTCTCGCCGTAATGAAGAATGCAAATAAATAAACTTTCGAAGTCGACGTCCGCAGGAACTGTACGTCACAGCGCCGAGCTACTAAATACCTAGATTTTCGATCTGATTTTCGAGATGGCATCAACAACTGGGCCGACTCGTTGCATATCCGGCGTACCTGCTCTTTTATCCTGCGCGATAACTTGAATTCAAATTCAATCTCCTGCGGTCTGATTATTAGCGATCAATGCTAGCCGTCCCTAATATTCATGAAAAGGATCCGGCGGCGGCGCACTAAGGTCCAGGAGCCCGCTTTTCTTGGCCAAAACTATTGTAGCGTTATTTCAAGGTTTAATGTTATATTATTATAGGTCGTTGGATATGTCTTGACACCTGTTAGAATATTATGTGAAGTAAAAAATGTATGTTAATATTTAAAAAATTGAGGTGACCTTCATTTTTGATTAAAAATAAATTTTTTCTTTAATTTTTTATATTGAAATTTGTAGAAAAGTGAATACAGATCAACTTTCGTTTGAAACATTTTTTTGTCACATCATCGGAAATATTTGAAAAATCGTGTTAACAATGCTCACAGTGCTATGGTCCAGAAATCGCGAAAAAGTAGCCAAGATTCGATTTTTCATCAGAAGTATATGAAATCTAGTAATGAGGGGTTTTCGGGGTCTCTGATTACGAATCTGACATTAAAAATTCAAAATTCAAAATGGAACCAATATGGTTCTATGGTACCTAATCATTTTTGCTAGATTTGGTTTGTAAGCAAAATCATATAAAAGTACATTTATTTTAATTATTTTTTTTATTTCCTTGCTTAAGAAAGGATAATAGCTCGATGCTACAACAAAATAGACAGATTGAGAAAATGAAAATTCACAGATGTTGTCCGTACCATAAAGTTATTTGCGACGGACTTGTTGAAGGCGTCATTGTTCCGCGACGGAACAATAAACTATATACCTTATATAACTGCACTGATAAATAATAACTGTAGAAATTATATAAATTCTATAAACTATAATATAAACTGTAAACCATGCGTGTGTAAGTTTAAAATACGTGACGCGTTCAAAACGTAGCATCAGAGCGCGCACTTACTTCGAACGTCTGCTTGTTAAAATACACGTAGAATCAAAAACTGCAGGAAACTGCAGCTAAAATTTGCATGTGTATATGTTGAAGGTCTAAGGTTTCCAAAAAGTCAGGTCTAAAAGCTAGCATTCTTAAGCATTTTTTTTAAACTCTACCTAAAGTTTACATTGCACTTAACTTTATATCGATTGAAACATGCTTATTATAACCACTAAATAACTGAACTATCTGCTCACGCATAGGAAAACATAGCACAAATTTACATTTCAGCATTGTGTAAGGAATAATTACAATATTTAATTGTAACTTGTAACTCTAATTTCATAGTTTCGCACTTCCAACGCTATATCTGCTCGGAAAGTTATCTGAAAGATCTAATATGTTGAATTTCGAGGTTTCAAAGGGTTCTGAATTGAGAGAAGAAAAAATTTTGTTGAAATTTGAAAGTCGAAAAATTGAATTTTGCCGAAGAAAAGCGGTATCCTGGACAATAGTGCAGCGTCCCGGCGCATCGTAACGGGAATTGATTAACCCGGGGAAGCATCCGCGACTAGTAATTTAACCTCGTAATTAACGTCTCGTTAAGTGCGTGATTTATCCTCTGGCAGGACGCGGTTACCCGCCGTATAATCTCCCCGGCAAATAATTAACTCATTGATTAGAGATGCTGCACTGTCTCGCCCGTATCGATAGCGTCCCCGCCACCCACCATTCACCTGCTGAATTCAGAATGATTTAATGCTCGCAACGGCCGAGTGATTATTAACTGTACGCCGCGTCGCGTCGCCTCCACCGACGATATTCCAGCATTTCCCTCATTGCGAATTTTCCAAGCATTTGCTGTTTAAATATTACACGGTCAGACGGCCAGATGGTTCTCGAAACGGTCGCATGAAAATTTCAACTGTAAAAAGATGACTCGCGAGCCGCTAAAACATTAATACCCAGACCAAATTGGATAACGGAACATGTATGATATCATTCAAATTTTAAAACTTCTTTATTTTTTTATGGGACTTTCACCAACTGATCTGTGGCATTTTTCTGATTAAAATTACACTAAACACGATATAATTTGAACTGTATTTGGTGGTTTAATTCTGGCTTGGGCAACCTAGTGTTCCCAGAGTCGATGACGTAGAATCGGCTACTCCCACCCAGCTGGCCAGCGGGAGTCAGGTCTGGACCTGTCTCGTCGAGCGCGGGCGACCGGAGTGCTATAGTGGGGGTAACCGTGCTACGTCATCGACTCTGCACAACACCCCAGGGGGTGTTGCTCTGCGTGAGCGCGAGTCGGGGCCTGTCCGGACCTGTCTCGTAAAGTACATTGAAGTTTTCAATGGAAAAATGATGGCCCTGTAAACATGTACGAAATTATTACTTTGTCGTGATTTATCTGATATATGTCCCACTCCACGTTCTATCGACAACGTATGTATTGATATGCTGGAAATGTCGCTCCATTTAATCGTGAACTAGGCTTTGAATATTGTTTTATGATAGCCACGATTTTGCATGTGTTCGTATTTCATTCGTTGCTCGTGATATCTTCTGCGATATTTTAACTTTTATTCCCTTAAACAAGTAAAACCTATAAAGCTAGCGGTCTTTGAAGAGGTTCGAAGGAGATTAGTCCTCTCTAGGCTGCCCTTTAAATCTCATTCTACTTAACAGTTCTTTGACAGCTGTGTGGATAGTTATTAACTTGTAACAAATCCGGACAATGAAACATAATAAAATTAAAACTTCAATGGTGTCTCTACGTTATTTTCAGATTGGTAAAGGGCGTAATGGGATTTGATAGCTACATCAGTTCTTTAATGTAATCTTGGTCATTTACGGCGCTACAGTTCGGTATAGTTTAATAAAGTTGTCTATTCTAAAGAATCTTGATTTAAAAATCAATATCTGGCTTTAATTCGACTGGTCCAATGATCTCTATAACCAACAATTCCTGAAAACCTCAATTTCATCATCACCACTCAACTTCATAAGTCTATCTTCGATAGCCTAACTTCGGCTCCCACGAAAATTGACTGACACGCGCAAATTGCTCCAATTTCGATGGCGGCGATAATTATAACTTTGCTGCACGAGTGCTAGTCAAATAACAGAGCCGGTGATTTTACTCTCCCTCAAATTTTCGTCCCTTAACACGATAAATATAACACGCCGGGGGGTTGCCGATTAATTCACGAAGAGATTTCAGGGATGAGGAGAGTGTCTCGTCGTTGCCGTAGCATCAACCAACCATCAAATTGAATCTAAATTCAGTTGTTACTTTTTTCCGATTAAACATTATTTTTTGAAAAAGTGTAATCAAATAAAATATTTCAACTTTGCGTTAAACAGCATTTAAAATATTTCTTGACGATGAAAACGAGGCGTCGGATAAAAAAAAAATTTATTCCATATTTTCGACTTATTTTCCACTAGGACACCCTGTAGATATACATATGGAATAAACTAGCTTACGAAACATTAAGGTCGTTCTTCGAGAGAACGATTAATTTGCGATTTATGGTTCCTTTGAGACTTTTGCTCCTAGTCAGGAGTACTATACGACATTTTCAGAAATAATGATTCATCGTTACGAATAAGACGATAAATAAATTGAAATAAATAAGATATTTCGAACAAAATTTTCGCTGTTTTGGGAATACTTTAAATAAAATACTATTTTAATAACTGTTTCTAACAAATAACACCAAGCCTCCTGATAGAATTGCGTTAACGTCTACCGAATAAATGCGAGGTTAGTTTTATCATGTTCCACGGGAGATCACGCTACCAAATTGGTTACGCAGGACTAAAAACGAAAGAGCGGGTTCGCTGTTCGCCGCAGGAGTTGGCGAAACTTGTGGAACGCGTTATTCGCCGGAGGATTGATAGAGCGGCGTGCAAGAATGGGTTTTGCGGTAGGGAATTAGGCTTGCTGGTGATGCTCATGCTCGTCCGTGGTTCCTCGGCGGGCATCAAGGACGAATCTGTCCTCCGATTTCCGAAAACCGATCACGTCCGCCGTGGCGTCGCATTATATGCAGATGCACGTCCGTTTCGAGAGAGCCACGCTTTCCTTTTTTCTCTTTTCACCGGTGTCGGCGAACGTGAACGTGAACGTGTACGCGCTCCGTCGCTGGAGAGCTCCATTGTTTGCTAATGGCCGCTCTTTCAATAATTCGGGGCCAATCATTACGGGACGCGGCGCGGCACGGGGCGGCGCGGCGCGGCGGGTCGGGTCGGGTCGGGTCGGGTCGGGACGGGTACGAAAACGGCTCCGGCCACCGCTCGGTAATAAAAATAACAGGACGAGACAGCGGCGCAGGAGACGCGGAACCGACGGAAAAACGACGAAACAAGAAGCGAACGTACCTGCTGTGACTGATGACGACAGAGACAGTAGCAGCCAGGTCGATGACACCCACACAACGGCGCAGGCAAGCCCACCGTTGCAGAAATCACGGTGCATCCTCAGCGCATCAAGTGATTTTTTAATCGGCCGTTAGATCTGCAATTCATCGAAATCAAAATTATAGTGTAATCGCTCCAAATAGGCAGCCATTTCAGGCCAGTACTCGGCAATCTTGAGTGATGTCACTGCACGATTACGCGAGTCAGCCCCCACTCTTCCGCCAAAAGTCACTGTCTTGAGCTCGGCGAAACTACCTCGGTAGACAAGGATAAAGAATGAATAGAAGTAAGTAAACATGGAATAAAGAAAATTTGATTTTCAAATAAAGTTCTCGTCTTACGTCAATAGTTGACGTCACGATCCGTACTGTAGGATCCTGATAGGATTCCCACTCTCAGTTCGAATCGTGACGTCATTATCTGGGTTAGACCACACTATAGCTTCGTGACATCATTCAGGTTCTGACTATACCATTCCCCCACTATTTTTCCTTCAATTCCCTCGATCTGGTAACACTGCTCGCGAGCAAATCGGTTGGCCAGCTCTGATTCAACTGTAGGCTCTTGAACTGATGTAAATTTAACCGTGCACTGCTGCAGTCAGCCATTTAAGGCTAGTAGTCGGCCATCTTAAGCAATGTTATTATCTAAATGTTTCACTTGGGAACATGAAGTTACATGTGGGATGAGATAAAGCTCGTTTATCCAACACCCTTTACTTATTTAGTTCCATTTGACAGATGTGAGTGAAAATATCGTAATTATTACACGGAATTCCTAGCAATAATGAATTGATCGCTTGTCGACGTTGATTACAGAATTCGTCGGGTTTTTATTTATTCAAACAAAAGTGGATTGAACGGTGAACATATCACCGTCGTTCACACGACCGGTTTCAGATTTGTTATTTTATAATTATTGAAATCAGATGTTTCTACTGGAGATAATTATTGCGCACTTTCTTATTCACATCAGCATGCATTATAATGAAAAACGAGCAAAATAAATTCAGTCGTGTTATTTTAATATGACAACACGCACCGGCCGGTTTGCATGGTCGGTAGGTTTAACGTGTGCTGTTGGCTGTTTATACGACCGAATGAATAGGAATTTTTATTATTCTTGTTCGTAATTTTCTAACCGTGCATAGTTGGAAAGAGATGTTCTCTAGCGGTCAAGGAAAGTTAAACATTGGAGCCGCAGAAACGAACATTGGGTAGGTTCACCTGGTGTTTTTCAATCGGAACGATCCATTTCAAGGAGAAATGAAGAGCTGTTTGGTTTTGCGCTTTCGTGCCGACGACTTCTGGCTTTCAGCAGAAACTTTTTCCATTACGGATCCATAATCTTGGACTTTATTGCTTCGGAAAGCGCCGGCATACGGCGGCGTCGGGGAACTTTAATGGCGAATTCTGGCCGAATAGAAACAGGAAATGCGTTGCTACGAATATTGATTCGTTGTGTGCGGTAAACTTTCTCTCGCGGAACGTTTAAGGAGCTCGATTAATTACTTTGTGCAATCATTCCTCGCCCGCGATGCGGCGGCGATAGTAAAATAAGAACACTTTGAAAACTTCGAGAACCGTGAACACTTCGTGTCCGTCGGGTTACAATTCTTTGTAATCTCCTAATCGATTGCAAAGTATTGTTAATATCCCAAAATTGTAGGCATTTTTATTTTCATAATAAATTACTGAACAGTAAGAAACTAACTCATCCCATGCTAATAAAATTCTTAAAATTATTTATTGAAACTCTGACGGGACAGAAAAATAAAAGATCCTCTCTCGAAATTTATAAAATTTTGTGTAAACATCGACTTATTTGTTTCTCTCGGAAAGGTGTGGCGTGCAGCATATCACGCGATTAATTTCTTCATCTCGAGGCGTTCTAACAGCTCGAGGAATCGAGGCGGTCGGGTCTCCGGGTATCAATTACTCGGATATAAGTGGAATTAGATATTTCCGAGTAATAGCAGTGTAACGGCCGTGAATGTAATCTTAACGTGATTATCGATGTAATTACCAAGGGGGCTCGAGAGCGACCGGCAGCAGCCGCGTCACAGTCTTTCCCGATGCATTATTCATACGGCGGGCTGCACCCTAAATTCAAAGGCTTCCCAAAGGATGTAACCGTCGGTAATTTCGTCGGCGAACAGCTTCCCGTCCCATCCCGTCCCGTCCCGTCCCGTCCCGTCCCGTTTCGTCGCCGCTACAAGTATCCCGAAATATAGGGTGTAACATAATACACGGGACTCAGTTCCGGCGATCGATAGCCTCCATAATAATTAAAACGATGAGCACGCCAAAAATGCATTTCTATTTTTAAAAAATTGGAAGGAAAACCCGGACTTTTTCCAAGGAAGCGACGAGAAATTGATAAGATCTGAGTTGCCTGTAATTTTTATTCTACTTTCGTATTATATAATCATCTGTAATGATCACTCACAATTACGCGAGCCAGTGATTTATCGAAGACTTCCTTATACTTTCTTTAGGAACGTTGATTTCATTAAGCACACAATTAAGTAGTTAAAATGCTATGAAATTTCTTTCTATTTATAATTATTGATATTGTTTGTTCCGTTGGAGGAATCACGTTTCCTGTGACACCCTGCATTTTCCGCTGAAATTGTCCGTCGAATCCATTAACTCAAACTGGGAATAGCCAAAGGACGAGGAATCGTAGAATTGGATTTTCCCAAAGATATATTTTCAACATTTTCGAACAGGAATTTCGAGCTTTCCCGTAGCTTCTGTTGCACTTTGTGGTAGGTAAATCCTGTGCAACTTCGCACACGGCCCGCATAATCCTCGCGGGCAAAACAATCGTTGCGTATAATGGTCACCGTAGAAGGGATGGAAAAGCTTTTCGACGAGTACGTGATGGAGCCGCCATCAGGTTCAAATAAAATTTCCATGAAAATTTTTAGTCCTTCGTGTCTTCATTAATAGCAGCCTGCGGTCGCGCTAAAACAGCGACTCGTCGTATTTAATTTGAGTGGACAGTCTGGAACAACGCGTATTTACTAGCAGCTGGTTTTATCGATTACAATATCGTAATAAATATCGTTGACAAACGTCTCCGGATAAATTAATTCGTACCCTTCGCAATTAATCAATTGCTACTGTATTTTCAAGTCAAATCTATGAACCACGCATATTCATTAATTAAATGTAGGATAAAGAGATATATTCTGAATGTAAATAATTAACAAATTCGCGGAGATAGGGCTACGAATTAATTTGTACACTTATATTGTTAGTTTCAGTGGATCCTCGAACGACTATTTTACCCTTCTCCACAGTTCTTTGGCATAAAAGCAAAAATACACGCGTCCTATTTATAAAGAATAGCACGCCCTTAGACAGGTGAGTGGCTTCGATCGTTCTCATTCAGAAACATTAATCATGGGCGGAATGTATTCGACGATTATCATAAAGAGAGATGTCTCGGTGGGAGATTGAATCCGAATTTGTCTGTTCGCAGGCGAAAGGAAAACCGTGTCTCCGATTATTATTCTTTCTTTTTCATCGGGTCCCGATGAAAATATCCGTGGCGTCAATGGCGAAGGTGGGTAGGGCAACGAAAAAAGAACGAGAAAATGGCAGGAGGAGGAGGAGGAGGAGGAGGAGGAGGAAAGGAAAAGAAACGAACGAGACGGTTCTCTCCGTCGAAGTTGTAACGAGGAACAAAGGCAAAGAAAAGAAACGAAAGCGTCCCGACAATTCGTAGATCCAAAGCCGACTTCGCCTCATGAATAACGGAGAGGAACGCATTAGAATATTCCCGGCGGCATAACGAATAAGGAGACACAACTTCCATTGTTATTTCTCCTTTTAAAGGAAAGAATCCTAACCCGGGGCCCGAACGAGTCCCGAGAATACTTTTATCGAGGCTGCGACGCGGCGGCGCGGCGCGACGTTGAATTAAAAGAATTATTTGTTGACCGACGACGACCCAGCTTGGAAACTCGCCGGCAATATCGAGCTAAATTAATTAGTGCACTGATTCGTGCAACCACTTCCAGACGGTTAATCAAAATATCAAATTTTACTATTGCAACCTTGATCTCAGAAAAAACCGGGACTGTACGATCTAAGAAATACGAATATCCCCTCCACTGCGCGGTATCCCCATATAATTTGAACTGTATTTAGTGGTGTAATTCGGACCTGGGCAACGAGTGCTCCGGGAATCGATGACGTAGTCGGCTACCCCCACCAAGACGGCCAGTGCGAGTCCTGTACGGACCTGTCTGGAGGGGCGACCGCACCGCTATAGTGTCACGATCTGTGTCGGAACACGGACCCGTTACTGTTTGCCTTCGTTTAATACTCTTAAGAAGATTAATATAATATAATCGTATTTTTAATTGTTTTTAACATGTGTACAGATTTGTATTCCTACTAATCGTTTCTGTCATTTGTGCATAAAATCCACAGTCTACTAACTTATTACATTTTGTTTGAAAATCTTGATACAAGCCTGACTCTAATATACGATGCAACGGATTAACCTTAGACACCTGCATTGAATTTATTTTTACTTATGTGTATTTATAAAATAAGCAATAACTTATCGGATACTCTTACTGAAAATATCGTAACAGATTGAATTTCCTGGTCGGCTATTTTTCAAAGCTAAAAAGAACCTGTAGTAATTTATAATTAGTAGACTTGTAATTGTATATACAGAGAAAAGGAACAATTTACACAAAACTTTCCTCGGGACTTCTTTCACTGAAGGTACTAATCGAACGTTTCGGAACTTGCTGATTCCGAATGCTACTGAATGAACATGAGCAAGATAAAAGCCGCTGAACACAAAAATCCTCTTTAAATGCCAAGGACGTTCATCGATGTGACAAGACTCTCCTTAATTCCCGGATTCGTTAATTAGTGCCTCCTAAATACGCCTCTTAAATTATTGCATCTCGCAAACCTGAAGAAAGTGTGATTTCTAAGTATAAGAACTTCTGGACACGTTTTCACTAAAGCTCACAATTAGACTGCGGATTTTTTTATGTGGTTATACTTATTCGAAAATGATCTCCGCGACTCTGTTAAGGGGCTGTGCGTACCCAACTACCACCACCACCCTTCCCACTCACACATCGATAGATCCGCATATACGTATACGAAATGCAAGGGTTTACGGCAAAAGAAACTGACGCCTCAATATTGCAATTACAAGTTCAGACCCGGTCGATTATGTTTCCTAAGAGTTCAGCGCTGACTTGTGACAAAATGTATTCTGCCGATTATTGCAAATTACTCTTCAACAACGTAAAAATATGAAATTTGGGCTCTGAACGACCTTGGCCAGGACTCTTAGGAAACATAATCGACCGGGTCTGAACTTGTAATTACAATATTGAGGCGTCAGTTTCTTTTGCCGTAAACCCTTGCATTTCGTATACGTATATGCGGATCTATCGATGTGTGAGTGGGAAGGGTGGTGGTGGTAGTTGGGTACGCACAGCCCCTTAAGGAGTTATTAACGAAAAACACGTACCACCCAGAACGTGGCTACTGCGGACAGATTCCAGCTCGGCCAATGCCAACGCCGCGCTCAGCGGGGCCCGTGCTCTGATTGGTCCATGTTTTTCGTTAATAACTCCATAGCAGAGCCACGAAGAAGATTTTCGCAAAGGAAATAGTTACTTCAAATGACCTCAGCAATCAGCCCTTTCAAAAAAGTACAACATTTTTGGGACACCCTGTACAGCGAGTTAGGTTGTCCTTAATTTCTTTGTTTATATTTACCTCGGGTACTCGCAAAAAGTCCCATCGCGAAACACACGGAAGGTTGAACGTCCTTTCACCGAGGTCCTCGAGAGGATCCCGACGAATGATCTCGCCTACTCTTTCAAGGTTAATGCGCGTCAGATGTGGGTCACTTCGTCAGCGGAGTTCCTTCCGGGTCGAGAGCCCGAGCGACGGCCCTTGCCGCTCTCACGTAAACTTTCTATTGTCGCCGATCCTCGGGGCCGATCCTCGTCGATTCCACTTATGACGGGCCGAGGCGGCCTCGTGCGTCATCGACGGAACACTTTCGTGTTGGAAGCGGATTTTTTTTTGTCAAACGAGTTCCACCACGTTGGAATCATCTTCTCTGACGAGAGGTCATCGGCCGGGCCGCCCCGCAACGCCGCGCCGCGCCGTGCTCCGAACAACCGTGAATGAGAAACGCGACGACCAACGCCTCGAATAACAGAATCGAACGACGCGACGCGACGACGGTCTACTTACGAAAAAGAACAGCCACGAAATCTAGAGGGGAAAATGATCCATCGCACGCCCGATTACATCCTTGTTCGAGGCCCCGATAAGTGGCTCAGTGGTACGGCCGGGCCGCGGGCTCTCATGAAAATAGAAAGTGGCGAGTTTTCGCGTCGAGACTCATCGACCACGATCCGTTCGATCGAACAGCCATTTTTTTCATTTCCATTTGGTACGAACCTGTCGTTCGCCCTAACGGGTCAAATTGCTCGCGACAATTCGTGCCTTTTAGCTTATCGTACCTCGCCGCTAAAGGAAAATGGTGGCTAGGAAAGACCGAATATTGATCGCAGGGAATAATCTTTTTGACCATTTTCTTCGCGGTTACAGTGGGCAGAACACGTCTGCATCCCCAAAAATGTCACAACAGAAAATTTATACTTCTTGTATGGCTACATTTATTTAATTTATTTTTTCTGTTGTAACGTGCACATTATTCACAATATTATCGTAGACTACAGATCCCCTCTGAGATAAAGGCTCTATTATATTCCAAAGAAATTAAAAAAATTTTTCTTTTTAATAAGTTTCAGAACTTTTATTTTATAAATGCTTAAAAAGTAAAAATAACGAATAACGAAGTTTCAGGGTTTGGGTGTAAAGCATCGTTTCGTGGGAAATGTTCGGCTAAGGTGTCTCGTGGCATAGTATCATTATTTAACGATTCTTATCTAAATAACAATGTCGCCTTATCTCCGGTTGATGGAGCACGCGGAAAATCTACTCCCGGCTAAAAGCAACGTCGCTGAGTACCTCAAAAGCAACATTTCCTAGGAAACGTTCACTATCCAGACAATAACGGCTATTACCTTCCGTACCGGAAGTGGCTGCGCTATGAATCCATACCCACAATGTCGTTCGCCATTAGGGGAGGTGAAAAGGTTCATTTCATGTATGCATCGTGTTCAAAGAACGATACAAGAAATTTACGAACTTAATCTTAGTAAATCCCGAGTCCCTTTACATATCGAATGTTTTGCAGCCTCCAAGAACCGTAGATGCTACATTAAAATTTCACTCGCTGCTTTTATACCAAAATCGAGAACAAGCCCCTATGGTATTTAAGTGGTTTTATACATGTATTATACCTTGCTTCGGGAGTTCTGAACAACGTCTAACCGAGGTAATGGGTTTTGCGAGTGCCACGCATCGGGGACATTAACATGCGGCATTGTCACCGCTTTCATCGTTTCCAACGATTCATCGAGCCGGTTGCTTCAAAACACGCATTTAACACTTTCGCCATTGTACGAACGTGCACGCGGAATTTCTCACGGATCTAACGGCCATTTCTCAAACATCTGGAAACTTTTCAAACCTGCATTAATCACCGACATCGCGATAACGACGCGGATACTTCTGTCCATTAAGCATTACGCATGGTCTTCTTCGTAACCACATTTTTCTGTTACTACTTCATCGATAATAGCATTCCATCGATAAGGTAAAATTCCATCATGAGGAACAGTTAACCAGCAAACTTTGCATAATTGTGCTACACATGCACAGGGTCCAAATAATAAAAGAGAGCAAGAGATCTTAACACTTTCATCAAATTATTTTAACAATTTCCCTACTTTGGTCGAAGTATAAATTCATTCCTCCCGGGAACACGCGTTCGCTTTATAAAGCGCAACATATTTTCGGCAGAACGACGCGGCGCACTCGCAAAATTCACCGAGCGCGCAACGTGCTCTTTTAATAAAGATCGCGGGGGCCAAGGACTTATATGGAATTTTTAATAGGACGCTGCAGTCTTTCTGGCGCGATGCTAAAGCGAACGGATTTATGCAACGGTTATGCTCAACAAAGGAACGGTGTAATGGGGGGTACGTTAGTCGCGAGAGAATTCGAAGGACTGTCCGGCCGTTGTACAACGTCGAAAAGTTGCGGCGCGTTTAGGCTTTCAGAAAGTTCCGAACATCTTAAAAATCCACTTTCCTGCCCGCTTTCTCTGTAAATAACTTCGAAAAGGAAGGGAGGGAGAGAGAGAGAGAGAGAGAGAGAGAGAGAGAGAAACCCGTTTCGAAAGACACCTTCTCGAACAGCAGACCCGTATCGAATTTTCTACACCGGGCAACCTATCCGCGCGGCCATCTTGAATCATCGAGCATGCTCTTTAGCTCGCCTGATTGGCAACGAGCTTCGTGCGATACACGATAGCCCAAAGCAACTTCTGATGTGGTAAGGTCTCGCGAGGATGTCGTACTGAATTTATAATGATAGTCCTCGTAATTTTATACGCGTACGGCATAAGCCTCGGTCGTGCTAAACAACTACCACTAGAAATGGGCGAGTATCATTGAGGCATCGATTGTGACCGATAATAATTATATTATAACGTGTCGAGGTTAACACGTCTGTTTCGAAATATTAATCGTTCGATACCTATACCTGTTGGACTAAAATATACGGGTCTTAACCCTTTGCACTCGGGACTATTTTAATTAAAAAACGAAAGATTTTTCCATTCTAGAATATTTCCATTCTATACAATTTTTTTCATTTTTTGCATATGAAACTAATATATACTACCTCATGTAATATGTATTAAATAAGAACAAAAATAATAATGTGAACAATATATTTAAGAATAGCATAGTAAATTCAGTGGTGCCTCAGAGTCGCCATGCTAAGGGTTAAAATACATTTTATGTATTTTATTTATTGCACATTTCATACATGTATACTTTTGTAACAATACATATAATACGAAGACATGCATACACCAGTTTAGGTTAATTAGGATGTTATTAAGCAGTCTGTGAGTTTCTTTCGTGTCAGATTTGAGTGACGTTCAGGTGCTGCTCGTAGACGTTTTAAATTCAGTCGGTTCCGAGTCGTAGACCGAGGGTATTAATTAATTAGCGGATCAAATGAAAGACGGAGATTACGTTCGACAATCTGAATAAACGGGATTCTACTGAATATAATTTGTGAAATGCCTGTTACAGATTTTTTCAACGACCCACTAGCATTTAGAGAAACTAAAGACAGCCATTTTCTTGTCCGGGAACATGACACGCGAAATGGGGACCTACCAATCGGTGGCGCAGCGATCATCTCGTTCGGTTCGGACGATCGCACAGTGCGGCCGAGGTGGATAAAAATGAAAAATGAAAATATTTATATGGACTAAATTGTTAATGGATAGTTTCAGATATATGAAATGGGTTTCAAAAACAAATAAATCAATAGTAGCCATGTTTTAGTACATTCAATTATTTCTTGCTGTTCGTGTCATATTTGTCGCGAGTTGTTATTAGCCTATAATATTCGTCGTTTGTTGTATCTAAGAATTTTTTACTATGGAAAATAATCACCAGAGTATGTATATTTAATTTTACATGGTTTTAACGTAACTTCTAATCATTGTCCTCAATCAAAATATCCTGGGGTTTTAACAGGTTTCGATTCACTATTTGTTATATTTTAAGAATTCCATGTTTTTTCTGCGACAAACAGCTACATACAGTTTTATATAATTTTTTGTATCTGACAGTATAACCTTTTGTTTAGGTTCGGAACTCAAAATTAAGCATTCTGATTTATTTGATGTCTGGATTTCTAGTGATAGATCCAAGGCTGTATCAAACATCATTATGAAGATAAAGACAATCTTAAATAATAATGATTGTTCTGATTTCGTTGACGAGAAACTTAAGAATAATTTTTAAAAATTTGTAAAATTTTAATTATTAAGTTTTTATTCCGTAAATACTGTATACATATTTTGACATTTATGAAAGAATTTTGAATTTTGTCCAAAATTTTTCG